>CM034152.1:20884763-22084763 GCA_019776745.2 Taxus chinensis
CCCAAACCATGTGGTATACATTCCAAACCCATCCCGAATAATATGGGATATAAATATGAACATAAGTGCCATGTGGAAATCACACCGAGCAAACATAGTAAGAACTCGGTCAATTCAAAACGTATGACATGGAACCATATGGCAATGCATGATGAATAATTACCAAAGCACTATGAAATTTGACCACACAATAATATGATATTTCAATAATGAAATATGGCAATAAATACCACTTGTCGACCCTCGATAGGCAAATCGAGCGAATTCGACGAGTGGTGGCAAGCCACGTGGTGGCTTGTGGACCCACCACGTCGGCGATAATACCTTAGTCCACACGGTGGCCGGGCTCCCCTCCGTAATAAAAGTTGAGCCTCTTGTTCCCGTGTACCATTTTTTTTTTACGCTCGTCAAAGACCGGTGATCGAAAAACCAAAAAACAACTCCCTTTTGCCTTTTTGCCACGTGTCGCAGTGCGATTGGTCCATGATTGACCAGTTGACTAGAGTTGACTTTCCCGTTGACCGAACTTTGACCGGACATATCTAGAGCTCCCGATGTCCATTTGTCGCGTTCTCACAGTCGTTGGAAAGCTCTCAAGATGATCTACTACACTGACACCATTTTGGGATGTGTAGGGAACGTTTTCAAAAATGATCCCCTGATCAGCTTAGGAGGGGCCATGTCTGGGTGCTTTAAGATAATGACATTTTAAATAACCTCTATCTTTTTGTAGACCTCACGCACCTTTTCCTTCTCATCCCTCAGCTCACGCCTTACCTACGCACTAATCAATTCCTTATGTTTTATCTCCTTCTCCCTCTCAATGATCTCCTCATTCTTTTTCTCAAGATCCTCCTCTAAGACTCGTATTCTATCATTTCTGCGGAAAATTATTGCTTCCACCTCCAACGACACTTTCTTGACCATGTTGCAAACTTGCTCATCCGAAACTTGTTGGGCATTCACAAGGGGGCTTATTCCCTTGGCATATGGTGTCTTCATCAATGCATCACTGTTAACCTCGAACTCGAGCTCATCAACGTGGGACTCAAAAGCCCAGGATAGTATTTTCCTTGTGCATGGGTACGCACCCTCTTCATAAAAAGAAGACCAAATGAGGAGTTGTCCTGTGGGCACCATGCTTTGGAAATGCACATGAAGTACCTTTTTTGGATCATTGATGTAAGTCATGGTGTGTTCCTACACCGCTACTGTGCCCTTTCCACCTGTGTGCACTGCCTTGGGGAAACTTACTACCATGTTGGGATCTCCGCCCATGCTTCCATACTCTTTCCCCAAACTCGCACTCTCTTTTATTTCCTTTAGCATCTCCTCAACGTTGTGCTCTACCTTGTGCTCCACTAAATGTTGTATAATACCCACCACCTCCTTCTCTAATGTGTCATCTATATGTTCTTTAGTCGGGGTCAGGGTCTTCTAAGCATGTATGTCTAATCCCTCACTTACCCCTTTTTTATGGGCACCTTCTTCATGGTCATTCTTCTCTTTATCTCCTTCTTCATCAAACTCATGTATATTGTGAAAAGGGGGAATCTTAACTTCTTCGCGCTCTTCATCCTCCTCCTTAGAGTCATCACTGTTCATGCTCTTTGTCTCCTCAGAGTCTGAACCTTGTGCCGCTTTATGCTTCTTCTTCATCAATGACTCCTTTAACACATGGGACTCTTATTTTTCTAACAAATCTTCCCTCTCGGGCGACTCCTTTGCAGTGAACTTCTTCCTGCGAGTGTAAGTCCTCGTGCTCACACTGAATTCTTATGCCCCGAAAGTTTGAACCATATGTGCGCTTGAATCCTTTTCTATCAGAGTCTCCTTCTGTTCCCTTTTTTTATTACCACCTTCTTCCTCCCGGTGGGGTCTTATAGGATAGATACATCATCCTCAACATAAGCGCCCTTTTCAAATTCAGGCCTTATGCGTACATACACCATTGTTATCGCTCTCCCTGTAACAGCAAATGTCACTAGTTTCAACATATGTACGTCATAAGAGACATACTTCTCGACATAAGCGTGCTTCTTGGGATACACCAATGTTTGACGTAACTCATGGTAATCTTGATCTACTACACATAGATCAAATATAAATTTATTTTCCTCCTTAAACCAAGTGATCACGCTCTAAAAGCATTGCATTGTGAAAGAGAAAGGAAAATTATACCAAGGCCTCTTGGTGTCATTGGTCAAAGTAAACTTGTCGATACAAAAGTGTTGATACACAACAAACTTAGCATCTCCATCCACCAATGTCAAAAATTGTTCAGGAATTCTCCGCTCTACCCTGAACACGTCGCGCATTCATTTATACCACTTCTACAAGGCATGCCTTAGGAGCAACCGCCATTATGTCACAAGTGTAGGCTTCAAATATTTTAGCAAGGGAGGGGTCCTCATCTGGGTACTCCTAAACATTTTTATCCGGCCCATCGGGAACTCCAATTTCTTAAAAACACAATGGTGAGAAGGACGTTACCATACATAATCTTTTCTCTATTGTGTGCGACGTCTATGATCCCCTCTACGATAAAGGCTGAAAGGTTGTAGATTTTTTCCTCTGAGATCCTATGGAAAACAATCAACCAACTCTTATTTACCTATGTCCACCACTCTTTCTCATTTAACTTTGGGACCAAGTGCATGGCCATCCTCATGACAGGGTCGGTGATCACATAGATATCAAAATAGCATGAACCCTTCTTGTACTCATATGCCGCAACTGTCTTCTTGATGGCCTCCTTTTCACATAAGTCATCATCTAGTGGCTCTCCTTCGTAGATAACGCCAGTGTACTTGGAAATCAGCTAAGGAGTTATGCACATTCTCCGTCCTGTGAAATAAAAGTGGTCCTCATGCACGCGTGACATCAGCTATTAGTATAACCTTTTGGGCTTGCTGAAATAGGGTAGATCATAGAGTTGTAAGAGTTCAACCTTCTCTAACTTGGTTTGCACCTCGTTTTCATACACAGGTTTTCCATCTGGTGTCCTCCTTCTCGTGGGGAGAACCAACTCTAGTGTCATTTATTTTTCAGTGGTACTTGTAGCTTACGGCCATCTTGCATATGTGAGATACACATTCCTTCCCTAACAACACGCCATCTAGGTACTGAATATTTGCATACCACTCTTCATTAAAAATGGTCTAAACGGTTGGTTTTTCTTTGCCCTTACCTTTTCCCTTCTTTGGTGAAACATTAGATCCTTTCCTTGGTGTCATTTCTTCTCGTTCGGTCCTTGTGAGATCTTCCTTCCTTATTTCCCTAACTCTGCTTAGTCATGTGGCTTTACTCCTCTGATAAAACTCCAAATATCGTGCCCTATATTTACAAACCCTAACCTGGAAAGCATTACTTCCATAAGATGACGTAACACCCATGGGAATCCACCAAACACACTTCTCTGCCCATGCCTGTGTACTCCCTTTCCACGCTTGTTCACAAATCCGTAAAATCTTCTTTTATGTAGGCAAATCTCCACAAATTGTTCTTCGTAAGGATGCCCTAGTCCACAAGAGATCTTCAACACAAATGTAAGGTAAAAGAATAACTCACCCCTAACCTTCTATTTATATCTTTTTGTTTTTACCACAAAAAATCTGATGCCACCTACCGATGTATAAACATAATAAATTGGCTTTTTCCAATGACATCCCTCTGTGCATTTTGTCCAGTGCTTTCCCTCCATGTGCAAACTCACGTGAAAATTTATGCAACCTTCTGGCGTGCAAGACTTCTTTGACAACAAACTAATTTGTGTGCATCCCCCGTGTCGAAGTATGTCAACCTCTACGTCCTTTACCAAGCTCTTGCCTTTGCCTACCTCATGTTGCTTTTTACCCTTGTACATGATTTCCTTAAAGCTTTTTGACACCAATCTTCTCTCATGATCACCTTTTCTACGCACACTTTTTTTATCCCATGCGCTTTTGATTTTCTTACTTTGTCCACCTATGCACATCACTCCCAACACTTCTCCTTCCCACATTATTTCACAATAACTCTTTTTTTACACCTTCCACCCCACACTAAATACAGGTGTGGTCCTATGTGCATAAAAACCCTTTCAAAAAGTAACTGGCTACCGGCACACAAATGCACCTAAAAAGAAAAGACAAAGTAAAGCGATGAAAAAGGGAAACATAAAGAAAGGAAAATGCATTAAGGGAAATCCTAAGCTAGCTGGCAATACTACCTTATTTACAAACACACTAAAGACTTATTTATAGTAGGGCTTCAACCTACTCCTATTAAATGACTAGGTAACATTTTTCCATCCAGTGCTTGTAACTTGCAAGCACCTAAGTCAAGTATATGAGATATCACATATGGACCCAACCAATGTACTTTAAGCTTCCCTGGGTGGCGCAGAAACTTGGAATCATACAACAGGACCATCTTCCCAACCTCAAATTTCTTGTTCTTGATGTGCCTATCATGTCATGCCTTTTGCCTAGATTTTTCCATTTTCTAACTCCATCGACCAATGGATCACCTTTCATCCAACTCCATAAGCTTATTAATGCGCTCCTCTAATGTTTGTTCATCAGCTAAACCTGGCACGTGCCCAATACGCAACAATAGTAACATGAATTCAACAGGTAACACAGCATCTATGCCAAACACCAATTAAAAAGGTGTGGCCTTGATTAATCTTTTATAATTAGTCTGATATGACCATAACACGACAGAAAAATTTTCATCCCAGTCCTTTCTTCCAACATCACAAATCTTAGTGAACGTGCGACTCAATTTTTTTAAAAGCTTACGTTGTCCCATTAGCTTATGGGTGATAAGGGGTAGTCTTGTGATGGGCCACCATGAATTCTTCCAATAGGATTCTAATTGTCTCATTTAGGAAATGAGTACCCCTGTCACTTGTTAAGCTCAACGGGTATCCATACCTACTGATTATATTCTCCCACAAGAATCTAGTTGTTGTCACCATTGTGCAATCCTTCATAGGTGCCACTTCCACCCACTATGTAAGATAGTCTTTTTATGTAATGATATAGCACGAACCCGTCTTCCGCGTGACTGGGGAAATAGGGCCTACAAATTCAATTTCCCGCTTCTTGAATGGCTATGCACTGGCAATTGGCCTTAATGGCATCTCATCGCTTTTCACAGGTTTACCAAGGTGCTAACAATGGTTAGAGGCCTTGCAATACTCGATAAAATCCTTGTAAACCATTTCCCACCAAAGGCCAGCTAAAAGGATCTTGTGCGTGGTCGCATTCCCCACACAGTTTCCTCCTGCAATCCCACCATAAGCCTCTTACATGATTGCAGTGCGCTCATGCTCTAGCACGCACTGGCACAAAACCTCGTCACGACCTAGCTTGTCTAAGTCTCCACCAATCAACATATAGGGAGCGACACGTATGGCTAATTGTTTCCTTTCAAATGCCTTCATCACTTCTAGTGCCCCACCCTTTCATAGGAACAATGCAATATCTTACAAGTCTGAGGGCGCGCTCTGTAGCCTAAATAACTATGTATTTGGCATCATATCCTCAATGCTCTACATGTCCTCACCCAAAGTAATCCTTGACAAATGATCAAGTCCCAAATTACTTTTCCCTAGTTTCACCACAATTGTAAACTCAAACTCCTGAAACAATAAGACCCACCGGCATATGTTCCTTTGCAAAATGGGCTTGTTCACCAAGTATTTTAATGCCATGTGGTCTGTGTAGAAAATAAAAGGAGTTTCTAGCAAATACTACCTTAACTTGTGCAGCGCGTAGATCATTGACAATGCTTCATGCTCTGTGGTGGTATAATTTTGTTCAGTCGAAGTAAGCTTCCTACTAACAAAGCACAAGGGGTGATTAATAATCTATCCCCTAGGTTATGGTATGACTGCTCTAATCGCCATCCTGGATGCATCAACATGCACGTGAAAAGGCTTATCCCGAGAGGGAAAGCACAAAATGGGCGTGGTCGCAAGATTTTCTTTCAATGTGTCAAATGCTACCTATTGCACCTCTCCCCAAAAGAACTTACTTTTATGTTTCAATAACTCTTCTAGGGGCATGGAAATCTAAGCATATGCCTTGATGAATTTCCTATAGTATCCTATATGCCCTAGGAACCCACACACCACACTTTGACTTGTAGGATCCTTTAATCCCACTATAACAACAAATTTTGTGGGGTCTACCAGTAATCCTTCTTTGCAAATAATGTGTCACAACAACATGCCAAAAGGAGTGGTAAAAACACACTTATTAATATTCATGGAGATGCTCAACTGCCTGCATTTCTGAAACATCAACCGTAGATTGTCACAATCGTCTTTTACAATCCATAAACTATCCAGTCATCCAGGTAGACTTGAAGAAACTTGTGAATGAAGTCCTGAAATACTTGAACTACAATGCGCGAAAACACAGTAGGCGCATTCTTCAGACTAAAAGGCATTAACATATAGGAAAAATTTCCCCATTCAATGGTGAAAGTCATTTTCTCTTGGTCTTCCTCTGTAATTTGAACTTGGTGATATCCTGAAAACCCATCTGTAAACAAATAGATCTCGCGCTCAGCTACTCCTTCCAAGATCTCCTCAGTCAATGTGGTTGGGAAAGGATCAATTACACATACTGCATTTAAATCCCTATAGTCAACGTAAATCCTTATTGGCCCATACTTTTTGATATTGATGACCATCGGGCTCACCCATTCAAATTCTTCAATGACTTCTATGATCCCAGATGTTATCATCTTATCAATCTCTTCCTTAACTTTGACACGTGGATTTAGATTCATCCTGTAAGGTCTCTTTCAAATTGGGTGCGCATCATCCTTCAACTTGATTCTCATTTCTCCTAGTGAGGTGTGAACTCCCTTAAGTTTATGGTACCCACGCGGAAACAAATCTTGAAAATCACGCAGAAGATCAATAATATTTTAGAACTCCTAGTTTGTCCAGTAGCCCCCAATAATAGCTTCCTTTGGTTCCGCCTCTGTACCAATGTTAACATTCTTTATTTTCAATGGCTTGTGGTAAACGTGTGCTTGCTCATCAGAACTATCTAACACTTCATGTCTACCTTTGGTATGGCTAGCATCCAAGCTTTCCACCTCTTCATCGTCTATCAAGTAGACAAAATTTCCTTTCTCCTTCTCTAGGTAGGCGTGCTCAAGCTGTATTTCCTCTTATTCTTCCTCCACGAAGCGCACCCCCAACTCTGGTTCACCTAGCAGCTTTAGAATCCTATCCTCCGTTATGGCACTGTCTCCCAAGGTAAGGCACTTGACTACTTGCAATGCCTCATTCACCGATGGCTTAGTACTCCGATATTCAAATGTTTGAACAAAATCTGTAGTCAACTCCTGCCACTCCAGATCATGTATCCACTCCTCAATACTCGCTAGAGTTAACTGGTATGTCTTCATCGCGAACCATCCTAGAAACAACCGAAAAAGAGGTCGCGGAAACGGAACTAATGATGTAGCCTAGAATTTACTAGTAACACCCTAGACGTGCTAGCACATCACTCATCCTAGACTGAAATCTCCCATGAAGCGCGCAAAGGTACCAGGTCCCTCTTTAGGGTTACTATTGTAGGTTGTTAGCATGATGATGACTTAGCATATGCAGTTCCATTACTAACACATCATACTACAAAGCATATCAAATCTATATCTAAGGGAGAGAAGACTTTAAACAATAATCTGATGGAATCAAGTACATGTAATATCCAATCACACACAAGAATGCACTCATATTCAGCCAATATCCTCCATATTAAATAAGTATATAGAAATCTTCATTACAATAACAGTATTATGCATGTGACAGATTTAGCAACATAATCTCACTATATCTCTCTCTGTATATTCATCATCATACATATATCTACTACGATAGTTCACTACATATATATAAGGGTGGGGACTTGCCCTTCACCACTTATCTAATCCCAAAATAGGTCGCATGCTATTATTAGCCACACGTCATTACAAAAATAGCCACACATGCAAGTGCGCTAACAATAGACTACTGGTAGTTAACTGACAGTGAGAAATCTATTTCCGGCATGTGTCCATGCAAAGTGCTTCGTATCCGATCCTCCAAAAATAGCCAATGCATGGCATGCATGTCTCTGCCTCGTTTGTGTGCTCTGCATGCCATCTCTAAAAATAGACCTTCATGAGTGAAAATGGCTAAGTCCCGAAAGCTGAACTTCTACTCTGTGCGCGTGTTCTCCCTATCCGTTCACGCCTTTGAATATGACCTGTTTTCCTGCATGGACTTCTTGTGTGCTTTCTGTCAAGTGTTCTCTGATCAACATTACCCCACACTAATTGCATTGTCACCCCGACAATGGTTATCTCCAAAAACGAATCAAAGAATAGAAGAATAGAAAGAATTTGAATGAATGAAAGAATGTTCTTATCATGTGGTTTCTTCTTCTGTATCCTGACAAATCAATTCAGGATATTCCTCCTTAATCTCAGCCTCCAAGGTCTGCCACTCAACGAGTGCTTCCTCTACTCTTTCTGGAATGTCCACAACAATAGACTCCAGTTCCTCCTTCACAATTTCTCCTTTCTCATTCTGCAAGACCAACACAATGTTGGACATTACAGTCATCCTTCCCTCCAGCAAATCCATCTTCTGCGCGATGAGTTTCCCAAGCTCTTCTAGCTGATTTTTATGTGGTTCTTGGGCTGCTATCAGGGCCTCGTGCTTCTGTTTGACCAATGTTAATTTATCTGTGCGGCCCAATGTTTCTTCTTTTATTACTTTCTGGACCTCATTTCTCTCCTCCAGGGTTTTTATGTTGATGATCACCTCTAAAGCTGCATAGATGTTCAAGGCTTGGTCTTCCTTCTTCAGTACTTCCTACAATTCTTGTAGCAATCCCTCATATGATGTAATCTTCCGCATCACTAAAGCCTTTTCTCGCTCTGCATCTTGAGTTGGATCCTTTGGCGCTGGCATGCACAGAGGTTCATCTTCAAGCACTAGGTCCACCAATGTACCTACATAGTGTATTGCCAAAGGAAATGTCTTTGGTACCTTTGGCTCTAAGTGTGGCCTAGCTCTTATGACATTATCACCAATTTCCTCTATGATGCTGATAAATACATAGTTCTTTTTCTGTGCTAAGTCTCTTTCCTGTGTTAGGCACACTATCTCCTTATCCTTAGTTTTAATTTCTTCCCTTAGTGCCCTAATTGTGGCAGCCTTGTCCATATTCCGCCTTGCCACCTCTGTTGAGACTTTAACCAATGCATTACTCACCTGTTCATCTGACATAACAGTAGGCTTTATTGTTATGTGTCTAGCCTGAGGTGTCTTTTTCAACCTCCTTGACACGCATGACTCTTCACACACATCAAAATCTGGTTCATCCATGTGTGTGTGCATCGACCATGATAATTACTTCCTAGTGCACACTGTTGCCATATCTTCATCCATTAATTCCCAGCCATATAATTCCTTTTGTGTCAGTGTGCTCTGGAAACGGGCGTGAACAATTTTACCTGCATCCTCAGCATAACCCATGGCTGGTGGAATGTGCTCTCCACTTGTTCTTCTTGACCTAGGCTACTTAGGAACTTGAGCCTCCAGATTTGGAACTTGTGTTCCCATGTCCTGAGTAGTCTCTGTAACTGTCTCATCTGTTCTCTTTTCTTCCTCTTCTCCTTCCTTCATTTCTTCACCTTGCTATCCTTCAACATTCTCAGGAGGTGTAGAAGAATTAGGCACACTTTCCTCTGACTCTTCCGCTTCCTCATTCAATTTTAGTTTCCTTCTTCTTTTCGAGGTTGTCTCCTTTTGTGGAGAGATTCTGAGTGATTTGTGCACTATTTACGGAGTAGCACCTTGGGTCCTTGTTCTCCTGAACACTCTCTTAAATTTGTGCTCTCCTTGGACTGCATCCAATTCCTCTTCATCCCCCTCTTGTGGCTGAGGTGGTGTAGTTGCGTGCTCAACTTCATCCTTATTCGTAGGATGTCTTCTACCTCTATGCTCCAAACCCCCACTATCTTCGTGCTCATCCTCCTCATCCTCCACTTCAATTGTCTCTGCGGGCTTAGGCGCTGGAATGTTCTCCATGGTATGCTTACCCTTCGGTGGCCCTGGGAGTGCGAACTCATTCTCCACGTACTTGTTATTCTCCAACTTGGGCTTCAGTTGAAGGTACACCAGTGCTGCTCCAATATCTCCCACAGCCAAACTTATTGGTTTAATGCTCAATACATCTGAAATGAGCCTTTCAATATATGCACCCCGTCTTGGATACACATATTTCTTCCTTAGCATGTGGTAGTCACAATCTACCTTATCCACATTGAACGTTAGTCGTCCATGTCTGAGAACCTATGTACTGACACCTGGAAGTACCTTACTGTGAAGGCATATAGTAACTTACACCAAGGGCTCCATGCTCCATCTATCATGGTGAACCACACTATGTAAAAGTGCTGGTATACAGTGCAAACTGAACTACCTTTCCAACCACCAAAGAAAAATCCTTGGGGATGTGTCATTCTTCTTCAAAGGCCATGTAGAGCCCATCATACCATTTTTTAGCCCTTTGTTTGACTGGTTCTGTCATAGATCCTTCACAGAGGTATTTGTTGAACTGCTCCACTGGTGACTTATGCTCCATGGGATACTCCAAAATCTTCTCTTTTGGTCCATCAGGTACTCTGATCTTCATGAACACCAGTGACAATAGAACAGCTCCAAAGCTGATCTTTCCTCCTGTGTGCTTCTTCAACAATAGTTTCTACAATGTAGCCTGAAATATTGTAGACTACCCCTTCAGACATCTTCTTTGCAACATGTAGCCACATGGTGTTCACTTGTGACCACCTTTCCTAGTCATTTAGCTTCGTCACAAGGTGTGCGGCTACCTGCACAACTAGATACTTCTTCAGTTTATCGATGTCCATGTTGCGCAGACCCTTTGTGTACCCCAACTCCTTTCTAGTCTCCAAGATTGTGGCCTTGTCTATTAAATCATTCTTCAAATCTTCTCCTGTGCCCTTCAATCCTATTACCATGGAGATTAGCGTGGCTGAAATTCTGGCTCTGCGTCCTGCAAAGTAGAAAAAATCTTTGTGCACTCTGCTCATGAGCCACTAGTACAAGGGCTCATATTTCCTGAAGTAAGGGAGCTCGTATAGCTGGTAAACTCCAATCTTCTTCAAGAGCTTCTCACCAACATCGTCATACACTGGCATGTCTTCCGCCATGCGTTTATTCATCTTTGTGTTCAGCAAGGCATCAAGCTCCTTCTTATTCTTTGTGGTACGGTGGTTGTACTCACTCACCTTGCTTCTCCTTATGTGAGAATCCCACTCCTGGCCTATGATGACCCCTTCTGGATATTGCATTTCAAAAAAAATTACTTTCGGGAGCCATCTCCTCTTCTTCTACGACCACCTTCTTCTTTCCCTTCACTCCTGCTGCAACTACTTTCTTGGGTGCCATTTCTACCTTGCAATCCCTTGTAAATACTCACCTCTTGAATTCTGCAATGTGCAAATCAAACCCTAGCTTGATTCAGCATGCCCTAGGTGAAATTACGTGCCCTCACTCCTCTCTGTCACCTTGCTTCACTCAAACCCTTCACCACCGGGGACGCAAGCTCTTTCTGTGCATAGATCTCTTTGTCATGACTGGCTACACACCTTTCGCACCTCAATTCGATCACTCGGCTCTTCGCACTTAGCTCCTTTTCAAATACTCTTAATCGCAATGGTAAAAATGAACTTGCATCCCATCCTTATATAAATTTTCAAAATTTTGATGCATTTATTACTCCTTCACCTACCAAATATCCTCTCATTAATTGACCAATTCCATTCTTTCCGTGTGGTACATCTTCGCGCCCTAGCTATAACCTTCTAGCACACCTTCCTACCCTTTGGTCATAGACTTCTCTTCAGCGCACTTCCTTTGCCTGAGTACCTCGTCACTGCACCTTCTTCTGGTAGTTGTTATGGCCTCTTACTTACCTCGCGTTATATTGTCCCTTCATTCATCTCCATCTTTGGTCACTTTTTAGAGGCAATCCTTTGACTTGAAAAGCACCCGTAGCAGTTTATTCCTTTCACATTTCAATTCCCACAATCTTGTACCTGGATATCGACAACCACCCCACACTAAAAGTATGTGCAGTCCTCTGCACATAAACATGCTTCATATAGTAATTAGCTTCATGCATGCAAGTGCGCTTATTACACAAGAACAATAACTAAATTGACAAAGCATAACAACAAAGAAGGAAACACATTAAGGAAATACATAATTGAAAACCTAATCTAAATGGCAATACTGCCTTATTACAAACACCAAGAAGACTTATTTATATTAGGGCTTCAGCCTACTCCCGTTAATGTAACCGAGTAGCCGTGTTCCATCAAGTGCTTCTAACTGGAAAGTGCCTGTTTCAAGGATGTAAGTGATAACATATGGCCCCAACCAATGTACCTTAAGTTTTCCTGGATGGTGCAAGAACTTAGAGTCATAGAGAAGTACCATTTGTCCAATCTCAAGATTTTTATCCCTGATGTGCCTGTCATGCCATGCTTTCTGCCTGGCCTTTTCTTGCTTCTGACTCCAACGTGTTATGGCTCATCACTCATCCAACTTAATTATCTTTTCAATCATTCTTCTAAAGCTTACTCATCAGCTAGACCTCCAATGCACGCAATACACAAAGAAGGTAACATAAATTCTATAGGAAGAACTGCTTCTACGCCAAACACTAACTGAAATGGTGTGGATTTGTTCAATCTCTTATATGTTGTTGATATGCCCAAAGTACTGCAGATATTTTATCATCCCAATCCTTTCTTCCAACATCACATATTTTTGTCAATGTCTGGCTCAAAATTTTGTTGAAAGCCTCAGCAGTTCCATTTTCCTGAGGATGATAGGGTGTAGTCTTATGGTGTGCAATCATGAACTCATCCAATAAAATTATGATTGTCTCATTAAGAAAATGTGTGCCCCTATCACTGGTCAAACTCAAAGGACATCCATACCTTGTAATAATATTTTCCCATAGAAATCAGGCTATTGTAGCCATTGTACAGTCCTTTGTAGGTGTTGCTTCTACCCACCTCATCAGATAGTCTGTGCAAGTTATGATGTAGCGTGATCCAGTTCTGCACGCAACTGGTGAAATAGGACCCACAAAATCTATATCCCATTTCTCAAATGGTTCTGTGCTAGCAATAGGTCTCAGAGGCATTTCATCTTGTTGACCTGGTTTTCCAAGACGTTGACAATGATCACATGCCTTACAAAATTCCTTACAATCTTTATATAGGGTCTCCCACCATAATCCAGTGAGTAGAATCTTACACGTTGTGGCATCACTGACATAGTGGCCACCTGTAATACCACCATGAGCTTCTTCCATAATATCCATGCACTCATGTTCCAATACACAATGACGCAATACCTCATCTCGGCCCAATTTGTATAAGTCACCACTGATTAACATATAAGGTGTGGCGTATAGCAAGTTGTTTCTTCTCCAAGGATTTCATTCCTTCTGGTGCCATCCCTATTCGTAGAAAGACAACAATGTCCTCTAGTTCTGATGGCACGCATTGTAACCTATATAACTGTGCATCTGGCATGGTATCCTCAATTGCCTGTGCTTCTTCTCCTGACTGTATTCTTGATAGATGGTTTGGTCCAGAATTACTTTTTCCTGGTTTTACCACAACTGTGAAATCAAATTCTTGAAATAAGAGCACCCATCGACATATGCACCCTTGTAAAACAAGTTTATTTACCAAATACTTCAATTCCATGTGATCTGTATAAAAGACAAATGGTGTAGCTAGTAGGTACTGGCAGAATTTATGCAGTGCATAGATCATTGACAAAGCTTCGCGCTCTGTAGTTGTGTAATTCTGTTATGCAGGAGTCAGCTTTCTACTAGAAAAATAGATAGGATGATCTACAATACCTTCTCCAGGTTGAGCCAACACCATGCCAATGGCCATGCCAGAGGTGTCAATGTGTACATGAAATGGTTTGTCCCACGAAGGAAAATGCAGAATAGGTGTGGTAGTAAGTTTCTCCTTCAATGTCTTGAATGCATGTTGCTACTGTTCTCCCCAGTAGAACGTACCTTTCCCTTTCAGTAACTCTTCTAATGGTGCGAAAAATTTGGCATATCCTTTGATAAACTTTCTGTAATATCCTATATGACCCAAAAATCCATGCACCTCACTTTGACTGGTAGGCTCCCTTAGGCCTATAATGACTGCAACCTTTGTTGGATCAACCAACAAACCCTCCTTGCAGATTATGTGTCCTAAAAGTATCCCAAATGGTGTAGCAAATATGCACTTCTTGATTTTTAAAGAGATACTCAACTGTCTACACTTTCAAACATCAAGCATAGATTGTCACAGTGATCCTTAACTAATCCATACACCGTCCAATCATCTAAATATACCTGTAAGAAGTTGTGAATAAATTCCTTAAATGCTTGGACAACTATGTGCAAAAATACAACAGGCACATTTTTCAGACCAAAAGGCATGACAGTATAGGTGAAGCTACCCCATTCAGTAGTAAATGTAGTCTTTTCCTGATCCTCCTGGGAAATTCGAACCTGATGATACCCAGAGAACCCATCTGTAAATGAATAGATTTCACACCCTGCAACACCTTCTAGTATTTCCTCAGTGAATGGCGTAGGAAATGGATCAGTTACACATGTAGTATTCAGCTCCCTGTAGTCCACGCATATCCTAATCCATCCATCCTTCTTGATAATGATCACCATTGGACTAACCCATTCTGAATCATCAAGGGGCTTGATAATCCCATACTTCAACATGTTATCAATCTCTTCTTTGACCTTTTCACGCAAATTGGGGTTCATCCTATAGGGTCTCTTTCTTACTGGGCGTGCACCCTCTTTAAGCTTTATTTTCATCTCTCCTAATGATTCATGCATGCCTTTAAGTTCATGGTACTCCCTAGGAAATAAGTCCTGGTAATCCTTTAGTAACTCTATGATTTTTGCCACTTCAGAGTCTGACCAATAGTCTCCAATTATGGCTTCCTTAGGCTCAGTATTGGTTCCAATATTCACCCGCTTTGTCTTCATAGGTTCATGATAGGTGCGCGTGGTCTTATCCACACTGTCCAATACCTCACGCCTCCCTGTTGAATGGTTTACATCCAGATTATCTACTTCTTCGTCATCCACTAAATAGACCATTTTTCCTTTCTCTTTCTCAAGGCAAGCGCATTGAAGTACTGTTGCATTGGCCTCTGGTTCTTCATCAAGACACGCTCCTGAGTCTTCTTTACCTAATAACTCCTGAAGGAGTTCTTCAGCCTTGGCACTATCTCCCATAGTTAAGTGCTTTATGAATTTCAATGATTCCTCCACCGAAGGCTTTGTAGAGAAGAAGTCAAATGTCTGGGTCATTCCCACAATTAAATTATGCCAATTTCTAGTTTCTCTATGGAGTTCTACATATACATACCAAGCATGTGTGCAACCTTGTAAAGTGGAATAAAACTTGTGCACCCATAGCAAAGGTGGTAAAGCTTCCTGCCCTTTCTATTCAGAGTCTCTCACACTTCTAAAAATGGTGCTGAATAGGTTGATTACCATGATAAGTACTGATTTGAATAGGTATATTGATCCTGGAAAACCTAGTAGTAAGAGCAATCCTAATTTCATTCCACCCAATAAGATTATCCCTGTGGGTCACCCACCAGTGTGCTGTTGTCCCATAGTGTATATGATAGCATAGTTCTTATTTCTAGTGGGTCTATCCACTGTTCTTCCATGGCATGCAGGAATACCATGGGATCCCCTTCTCATGTGTAACAAGGTACTGAGTTGTTACCTATCCTCCTGATATAACGTGGTTTTGTGCCTCAAGGGAATATGCTCTTTACTTTCACGCCCTACCAACTCATAAGTGTTGTGAGCCCAATTATCACAAGCAACACTTGTAGTATCGCTAATAGAATGTGCATCCTCCCACTTCCTTCTTTGGTTGGTTCAATCGTCTCTGGGTCTTGGATGGCTTGTACATAAATCCTATTCAGATCTTCTTCACTGAAGGGATCTACATAGGGCACAAATTTTCCATCTGTCAAAGGGATAATAACTCTTTCCTCTTTGTTTTCAAAACTGATATAGCCCTTGTTGAACTGAAGATCAACATTATTTGCATAGCACCAAGGATGCCCCAATAGAGCTGGGAAGCTATCTGACTCTGCCAGTGCTAAAACTTCAAAGTCTCTCAGTGAACTTGGCTCCTTGTATGGTAATGGATGCATCCTTCAAAACTCTGATGGGAGTGGCCTTAGTCTGATTAGCCATGAATAATACATTAGAGGATGGTTGCAATGGGGGTCTTCCCATTTGTACCCATGCATCCAAGGTAAGAACATTGACTTCCGCCTGTATATCAATCAGTATATTACTCGATAGCCACCCATCCACAACAACATTCAGAGTGATTTCCTTGTCATAATCCAGGCTATGAGGGGGAAGATTCACATGCAGGATCTGCCATCCCATCTCAGTACTTGCGCGTGGAGTGTTTCCTTTTAACCAACTCCCTAACAGTGGAATGATGTTTTCCCGATGCAGTATTTTACACACCTCCCTCAAGTCATCTATATCAGTTTGGACCATCTTATGATGCTTTCTTTTGCTCCTTTAAGTACTGTATCTCACCCTAAAGATTCCTTAGAACTTCCATGGTTTCCTGATAAACCTCCTTCTGATAGGCAGGATCTGGGTACCGTGCATGAAGAACTTCTTCTTTAGTGATGGTTGGTTTCTGCTGCAATGCTTCCCTAGAGCGTGCCACCTTAGCGTGGGTCATGATCTTTACTTGTAACTCTTCAGACTCTGCCACCAACTTGGGCATCCATTGATTGTCCACAACGCGTTGTATCCTAACCATCCCTGCACCTTTGTTTTCTTGTTTATGTTGCTTACTCATATGCTCATATAAGTCGAGAACTCCTCATAGTTATGGTTCTTTCCATAGAAAGAACATGAAATATTATGGGGGCATTTGTGCCTATAATGATCAGGAGATCCACATGTATAACACGTTCCGCAAGGGAACTCACTTCTCCCACCACCATGGACTCATCCTCTGAATCCACCGTGATATCCTCGGCCTCTGCCACGACCTCCTTCAAAACGCCCCTCATTCCTGTCATAGCGCGGTTGATTGTGATCCCGATCTTGGTGCTCATTCTTGTTTTTAGAACTATCTGTTACACTTGTCTGTCGTACCCCAATGTCTATAACATCATGGATCTGACCAATCAATCTACAATCTTCAGTATCATGGGTTGTGGACCAGAAAATTTTGCAATAGCAGGATACATTCTTCCTTATCACGTGTTGTAGCAAAGGACAGTGGCTAGCATCATGATTCAAATGACAGATCTCACAGTCTAACAACAATGAACGTATGGACCTACGAGGACAACTATCCTTGGTGTGTCCCTCCACTTCACAATCTGTACACCAAATCCCTGAGCACGTTTCATGGGTTGAATTCACCGATAATTTCTCTAACTACTTTTCCATAGCTGTAATCTATGCCTCTAAGAATGGGCTAATGCCAATGTCAATACTCCCAACTACCTCAGCACGTAGGGCTGCCTCCAATGCCTCGTGTGGATCAGTATATGTCTTATGTGACAACACCCTTCTAAATGGTGTAATCAATCCTCCAACGAACCATTGTGCATGTTGGCTTGCGTGAATATCATAGGAAAGCTTAGATATAAGCATTTTAAAATGGGCATCATACTCACGCACACTCTCAGTAGTGCCTTGCTTGATTTCTTTGAGCATGCTTATACTCTTCTACTCAAATTTCTGGAATATAGAACTCTTTCAAGAATGCATCCTTCAGTGCTGCATAATCTACGCAAGTCTGATCAGGGTCAAACTTTCTATACCAGTTGTGGGCATGTCCCTGTAATGTGGTAGCAAATTGGCTTGCCTTGTGCTTAGAAGCCATGATCCCTTTTGCATGCCATAGTATTTCACACATATGCACATGTTCAGCAACATCTTCTATGCCCCTATACTCTGGAAGATGAAGAGACATTTCCATGTAAATATTTTGGGGTTGGTGCGGACCTTTCCCACCTAATCCAGAACCTCCTATGTTTCCCCTGCCTCTAGAACCTCTAGATCCACCTAAACCAGAGCTACCTATGCCTCCTGATCCCAAACCTGTAGCTGGAATAGGTCCTGTAGATGTACTCCCATGTGCTCTGATAATAGTACTATACTGAACCCCTATGGTCTGTGAAGTAGTTCCACTTCCAGAGGTGAATCCAACATTCTACATGCTCATGTTCTGTGTAGATGATGCGCCTAAAAACACACCTCCAAATAACAATGAAGTTGTTTGCCCTGCCATTGATGTACTTTCTCTCTTACTTCCCAAACTTTCTTGTTGATTACTTGTCATACTAGATACTAGAAAACCAAGTGCAAGGGCTAGGTTATTAGGTAGGTTCAGATGCGCGCCCATGGCCCAGGTCATCTCTGTTGGCGTGCTTCCTTGTGAGGCTGAGGAGGGTTCCCTGTCATGCTTTCCCAAATGGGGGAGTTCCTGATGCTCTGGCTCCATGTCTTCTACGTGAGCTCTAAATCCTTCACGAGCCATCTCTCTCCTCAACTCCATCCACTCAGCAACGTCACGCTACTTCTCTATCTCCCTCTCATGTGCCTCATTATACTTGAGCCGCCTTTCTTCTCTCTGCCTTGCCACCGCTAAGTATGCCATCCTTCACCAATCTTGTTCCTACCCCCATGCGTGGTGGGGTTTAGTTAGCCATCGGTTTACTCTCCAAATTCAAAGTTACCATTAAGATCTTGATAGCCAGTGGAATGCCTTGCATGTAAGTTCCCCTTGGATATCGTAAAAACTGGAATTCAGCTACCTCTGGACATGAATAAGTGGAAATTGAGTATTCCAAGATATAGTTGTTCAAGACACCATGGAACCACGTATCCAATGCTTGAGTCCAAATCATATCAGCATCACAAAGGGTTTGAAATTATTCCTGAGTCTAGACAAGTGCGCGATACCTCCAATTCTGCTTAGATGCATAAGCAATCAACCACTCGTACAATTCTATTGGAAAAATAGTGAAAAAGATCTCATATAAACTGTCATACAGATTATGTTCCACCCACATGCGTGCGTTAAACTTAGATCCAGTACTGAACCATCGAGCGTATTCTTCTTCCAGATTGTGTATCCACTCCTCAACACTTGCTAGAGTTAACCGGTACGTCTTCATCGTGAACCGTCCTGGAAACAACCAAAAAAGAGGTCCCAACAACATAACCAATGATCCAGCTTATAATTTACCAGTAACACCTTGGACGCGTTGGCACATCACTCAGCCTAGACTGAGAGCTCACCCAAAGCATGCAAAGGTACCAAGTCCCTCTTTAGGGTTGTTGTTGCAGGTTGTTAGCATGATGAAGACTTAGCACATGCAGTTCCATTACTAACACATCATTCTACAAAGCATGCCAGATCTATATCTAAGGGAGAACATACTTTAAACAATAATCATGATGGAATCAAGTACATGCAATATCCAATTACACACAAGAATACACTCAGATTCAGCCAATATCCTCCATTTAAATAAGTATATAGAAGCTTCATTACAATAACAGTAGTATGCGTGTGACAAATTTAGCAGCATAATCTCACTATATCTCTCTCTGTATATTCATCATCATACATATATCTACTATGCAGTTCACTACATATATATAAGGGTGGGGACTTTCCCTTCACCACTTATCTAATCCCAAAATAGGTTGTATGCTATTATTAGCCACGCGCCGTTACAAAAATAGCCACACATGCAAGTGCGCTAACAATAGACTACTGGTAGTTAATTGACAGTGAGAAATCTATTTCCAGCATGTGTCCATGCAAAGTGCTTCGTATCCAATCCTTCAAAAATAATCAATGTGTGGCACACACGTCTCTGCCTCGTTTGTGTGCTCTGCACGCCATCTCTAAAAATAGACCTTCATGAGAAATGGCTAAGTCCTGAAAGTTGAACTTCTGCTCCGCGCGCGTGTTCTCCCTATCCGTTCCCGCCTTTGAATATGACCTAATTTCCCGCGCGGACTTCTTGTACACTTTCTATCAAGTGTTCTCTGATCAACAGACAGCTGCAATGAGGGCCTCCCCATTTGGTTCCATGCATCTAGAGTAAGGACATTGACCTCTGCACCTGTGTCAATCAATATATTACGGAGCCACCCATCGACAACTCCATTTAGTGTGATCTCCTTATCATAATCAATGTTGTGAGGAGGTAGCTTAGCATGTAGGACTTGTCTCTGACGCCCTCCTTTAGCGCGCGGTACCTTTTCTCGCAGCCATTCTCCCAACAAAGGAATAATGTTCTCCTGCCACAACATCCGACACACTTCACTAACCTCATCCATCTCCTACTGAGGAACCTCGGCGCTCTTCTTTTGCTCCAATTGGCGCGATTGCTCCTTCAGACACTGGATTTTTCTTTACAAACTCCTAATCACCTCCATGGTTTCTTGGTACACTTCCTTCTAGTGGGTAGGATCAAGATATTTCCCATGTAATACTTATTCTCTTGTGATAAGGGGCCTCTATTTTGGTCCCTCTCAGGTGCATGTCACCTCAACGCGTGTAGTGACCAAAAAAGACTCTAGCTCAGAGTTAAGCACTACCCTCGGCATCCATTGTGCATTGGTCCTTTTTATACTCACCATCCCCACGCCTTTGTCCTTCTTTTGATTCTTACTCATGTGGTCATACAACTCCAGGCACTCTTCATACTTGTGCTTCTTTCCGCACTATAAGCATTGTAACAAATCAGGGCACTCGCGCTTGTAGTGTTCAGTCGATCCACAATTATAACAGGTCCTATAGAGAAAGTCACCTTCTTCCTCCGTGATTGTTACGATCTTCTGAAGCCTCAAAAAAAAAATCCCTTTCCTTGACCTAATCCATCTACGAACCCTTCATACTAATGATCCTCAGACATTAGAACTACTCCCAATGCTGGTTTGGTGCACACTGAGATCAATGAGTGTCATGTATTTGGTTTATAAATCTATAATCCTTGGTGTCATGAGTAGTAGAGTGTACAAATCTTGCAATAACAAAACACATTCTTATGGATTGCACACTGCTACAACAATGAGAATTTTCTCACATCATGATCTTCATGGAAAATATCATAATTGACTGATATGGCATGCACCGAATTTCATGAGAAATTGTCCTTTGTGTGTCCCTCTACTTCACAATCCATGCACCATAAACCACTGCGAGTCTCATGAGATGAGTTTGCACAGACAAGTGTTTCAAGATGCTTTACCATGAAAACAATATGTGCTTCAAGAAATGGGATAACTTCTGGTATCAATGCTTCCCATTGCCTCAGCATGCAAGGCAAGCCTCCAGGGCCTCATGTGGATCTATGAAGGTCTTCTATGAAATATCCCTCTTGAACGGGGTGATCAGTCCTTCAAATGAACTATTGAGCATGTTGTGATGGATGGATATCATGTGATAACATTGATAGGAGAGTCTTAAAATGCATGTCATACTCTTGCACACTCTCCACCATACCTTACTGGATTTCCTTCAGTGCACTGATGCTCTTCTATGTTCGAACTCAGGAATGTGAAACTCCACCAAGAAGTCATTTTGCTAACATGGTACAATCTACCACTATATGATGGGGGTCATACTTCTCGGTACCAGATACGTGCACGTTCCCCTGCAATGTAGTTGCAAATTGACTTTCCTTCTTCACTAGAGAAATGATTCGCTTTACGCAAGATAATAACTTACATTTTTGCACATGCTCTACAACATCTTCCACACCCTTGTAATCAGGTAAGTGGAGAGACATATTGTAAAACACTTACTGATGATGTTATGGGCCTTGCCCACTAGATCCAGAACCTTGAATTCCTCTTTAATTTCCTCCACCACTAGAACTACTATATCCACTAGCGCCTATCCCTTTGGATCCTCCAGATCCTCCTCTTATCATAGGTAAGGGGTCTGATGCAGTTGTGCTTTGCATTTCCACCGCCATGCTAAACTTCTTGATGATAGTATGTGATACTAAACCACTCCCAGGGATGTTTCCCATGCCACTTCTAGATGCGATACCAAAATTTGTGAACCAAAACATTGCCCAAATGATGTGCTAGAAAAAATACCTCCAAACATTGGGAATGTCTATGTGGCCATAGATGGGTGTAATGTAAAATGATATCTACTTGAGGCTATTTTCTCATTAACATAAAATGAACTAGAAGTACTTGTCTTAGATACTGGAAAACTAAGCACCAGGGTTTTTTCACCAGGTGGTCTAAGATGTGAACCTACAAATATCATTTATCCATACTAAGATATCTCATTAGAATTCGAGGGATTTTCTCTCCCACACTTTCCAAGATGGGGTAGCATAGAATGCCCAGGTCCCGCACCATATGTGCTAACGTCAAATCCTTCTTGCAACGTTTTTCCCCATAAGTCCATCACACCAAAAAATTTAGGTTTTCTTGCCAAATCCCTTTCTCAAAATTCATTATACTCAAGCCACCTCTCTTCTATCTCTACCTCTGCCGCAAGGTCCACCATCTCCACCACACCAACTATAATGCCCCATGCCTAGTGAGAGTTTCACAAGCCATATGGATTGCTTCCAAACTAAAGTGATTATCAGGATCTTGATAGTTAGAGTTATATATTACAAGAATGATCCTCTTGTCTCCCTTAGAAACTCAAATTCAGTAACCTCCATAGAAGAATACATTGATATTGCGTACTCCAACTTATAACTAGTCAACACACCTTTCCATAAGTGATCAACAACACGATTCTAGGTCACATCAACATCTTGTAACCATTGATATTCCTCCTGGGTCTAGACACAAGGTATATAGTACTAACTCATCCTTGATGCATTTTACGAGAGCCATTCATACAGATCTACAAGGAAACAATAGAAGAATTTCTCACAGAGCTCGTGATACAGGTTCTCCTCCACCCGTTTTCATGCTCTAACTTAGAGCCAATACTAAACCTATAAGAAAACTCATCCTCTATGCTTTTAAGCTAGGTATTGATGTTGTGTAAGGTCAGACACTCTATCATCACACATCATTCTCCCAAAATCTTTAAAAATAGGTTCCGAAAATGAAACCAAAATGTAGTCTCATTTACCTCTATCATCTAATCTTTCTCTTAACCCCAAGTGCATTGGCCTATCACACAGGAGATGGGAACTCACCCAAGGTATGCGCGTGTGCTGAGCCCCTCCTTTATGTGATCCTTGTGAGAATGTCCTGCCATTAATGGAGGAAAGGTTTGCAAACTAAGAACACATGCATTTAATCTAATACAGAGGTAGTGAATCTAGTTCTAAGCATGAATTCTATATGAGATAAACATAAACATCACAAATACATAATGGAAATAGGTCTAAACCATGAATATCATGAATTCACACTAGGGTTTAGTTTATACACACAAATACATAAAAAAAAGCTCTATATATTGATTAAATCCATTTACAATAGCTACATTACATCAAACGAGGTCATCTCAGACCATATACATCATGAAATAACATTCCAACCCTACAAAACTACTCTGAATAGAGATCCTAGCTACGCTTTCCCATTACAACCTTTGTTAAGACCCGAGCACATACATATATGCATAGTAACAATATTCTTGTAGCACTTCATTGCCTTTTCAAATATTACTCTCACTCTCCCTATCTTTTTTTTGGACCCAAACATTCCTTTAAATAGAATCTAGATTCACAGGCATTGTTTCACCCATGAGCAGATTATATGCTAAGTGGAAGGGTATTCCTCCATGATCGATCGAGTGCTTATGTCAGTTTGTAGAGGCATCCATTAACAATAATGATTCTCTTGGGAATATTACCTATGTGGAATATTATTTTCTTGACCTCCAAGGCTCCAAGTTGACACCTTATCCATTCATCACACCTACTCGGGCCCTCACGTGTTTCTCCTGTGACACCACCTTTGAAATGTGGCTAAGTACCCAAACTCTCTTATGCTTCCGTGTGCCAACCTCTTCTCCTGCACAAATTTCCTTAAGCGCCTTTCTACTTGATTTTCTTGTGCATGTGCGTGCTCCTTCTGCCTTGGGACTTAATCAATTTAGGGCCCAACAATCTTACCATTATCAGATTAATTTCTTGAATGTGGATAGACACCCTTGCAAGGAAGTCTATTAACTTCTAGGGACTGGCCTTTGCCAAGCAATCCGCCATATATCTGTCTAATCCCATCTTCTTCCAAGTGTCTATGATCTACAGGTTCCTCCATCGGGAAAAGAAGGAAGGACATTTCACCCATCAGTATCATCATTCGTCTCTACGCGTACCTTAAACCCTGAATCTTCTGAGGTCGGTTTTGTTTTCATTGTTTCACTGCATTAATTTGAGTAGAAAGGTAAAAACATCTCTGAACACACTGTCGGACCAATATCTCAAAATCCTAACAACATAATCTCCCGAAATTTTTTGAAATGTAAAGTAGACCTTTTTCGCTTTCCAATGAGTGTTTGGTCGCTTCACAAAATTACCCGAGGCTCTTGAACCATCCAAAACAAACTAACTTTTTCACTCATTTCATTTTCTTGCACTGTACTACAAGTAGCCCGATGTTGCACAACTTGTTCCTAAACCAACTTCACCTTGTAGAACTTCCATAAACTACCTCCAAAGATTTCTTAGCTTTGTCACACTCTGCTCGAATGCATTATCCTTTCTTTATTCATCTCCAAAGGATATTCATTAGGTGCCAAAGTCCAGAAAATAGCCCCTTTTAGGCCTCCAAGGGCGATTCCTTCAAGGTGGATCATAATGAGCCCATGAATTGCTTCCCACCAACTTCCATGCACATGAAACACATTTTAAAAATTCAGTTAACATATCCCTCCCGGCTATGATGGGGTTTACATAGTCAGAGATTGGTCGGAGGGCAAGTTTACATTACCCGGTTCAACGATTTTTGTAGTGTGGGTTTAGTTGTCATGGTAAAAAATTTTAATTTTTTATGCTAGACATTTAGCATGACAATAGGATAATATTTGGAAAATAAAGGTAATGAAAATATAGAAACATATTTTATTGATGTATACAAATTATTAATAATTACAATCAAATAAAATATGATATGGATATAAGGGACAAAAATAAGAGGTAAAAAATGAAGCTATCAAAGGAAACAAAAGAAGTATAGATGAAGTTGGAGTATAAAAATTGTAATGTATAGTAATTTTTCTACCTCCAAATCAATTATGCTATGCCAACTTACAAATTTTAATTATAATGTAATTAAGATTATTGAAAACTTCTTAAATCTATTTAATATTTACTAAGTAGTCGAAACGTTTTGGATACGAGAGCGGGAGCGAGGTATCCGATATGTGGAAACGGCAAATTTTTTTTGACCCCGAATATGGCGTAGAATATAGCAATACAAAAACTACATAAAAATTAAAAAATATATAAATATCAGCGTTCTAAATAGGAATTTAATTATAAACCACATATAATGTATATGAAAAATAAGATAAAAGACAAGTTATACTATTAACTATAAATTGATAATAATGTATAGTATATACAAAACGAATAAAATTAAATTTATAGTGTATGTTATAGATTGTATAAAATTAAATAATGTATGTTATATAAATGTATACAATGTACATTATACTGTATAAGTTGTATATACCATAGTTGGAATACTCGCATAGTTGTATTTTTAATTACTAATTTGTCTACAGGTGATCAAAGCTCATGATTCTTTCAGAAGATTGCAAGAAGTTGCTTGGTCCAAAAAAGTGCAAAAATGGATTTTATGAAAATAAGAAAAATATTGCCATCAATGTGCAGAGCTCAAGAAAATATACACTCTTAGAGAAAACGGCACCTAAAACGGAGCCACAGAATGAAAGTTATGGCTCATGCAAGTTTTTGCTGCTACATCTTCCCGGACCCTTTCCAAAAATGGCAATTTTTTTTTTCTGTTCTTGTGTTTTTTTCAGCAAAAATCCAAAAATGAGAGAAACGCCAAAAAAGGAAAAAAAAAAAAAAAAAAAAACAATTCGGACAAAAAACAAGAAGAGAAAATGCATTTTTTGCGGGCAGGGGGCGGCCAGAGGCCTGTGGAAATGGACGGGTATGGCCTGTGTCGTACCTGGCCATTTCCGCAGGCCTCTGGCCGCTCCCTGCCTGCTCCCACGCCGCTCCTGCTACCTGCCGCTCCCAAGGCCCCTGCCTGCCGTTTCGGCAACTTAGAATATTTACAATGATTATAACAAAACTTATTTTAGAGAAAGGTTAATAGTGCTAATAAATAGAATAAGAGGTGATGGGTTAGCAATTATCCTATTACCAATCTATGGATGATAACTCTTAATATGTCAGATGAAAAGGAAGCAAAAAAAAAAAAAAAAAATTAAAGGAAAATGCTAGCTGTTTCAATAATTTATACATATAAATTTGTAATTTCAGACTATATTTTGCAATGAAATAATCACTGCGCCAAAGACTATTTACATGAATTGATTCAGCTTTAAATCAAATGAAAATCTGCCAAATTACAATTTTGGGGAAGCACCTTCCAAAGCATTTAAAAAAAATACTTCAACCCTGATGGAATTCTACGTCATAGTTAGGGTTAGTCACAATCATGTACGTGTCAAAATTTCCATGACACTCAAGTTTGCAAGCATGAAGCCTAATTATAGTTATTCTCAATATTGTATGAAATATGAGGGACTAAAATTTAAAGCTTTGTGTTGATGGTTGCACAATAATATTGATTTCTTAATCAGAATTCATAATGACAATTTTGGAGACCCATTCTATTTTAAATTATTTACTGTTTTCTTGGTCACTTCCACATATTACAGGTTTCTAATCAATTCAATGAATTTAATAAATAACTATAAAAAATAATTACTTCAAGCAATTTTTTATCCTACATGCAGGACCAATCCACTTTGACTGGTTTTCAATGGTTTCCTGCAGCACCAAGTTAGTCCAATCTTCCAATCTAATCTATTTTTGACCTGAACTGTGCTGATTATCGTGACTTTGACAAATTTTTAATTCTTGTGATGATAATGCCCATTCAATCATTTATTCACATCTCCACTCATAGACCACCATATTAATTTTTTCTGTAAAACAGATCCTCTTGAAATGACAATGTTGATATTAGTGATATGTTAAAATGCACCCTCTTAATAACATGGATTAACGATTCACCAAAAGTAGAAAGTGAAAAACTACCACCATCTTCCAAGAGATTAATTTTGGTGTGAGAACTCATACAATTCATCTTCATTGCATGCTGATGCATTGCTAGATAAAAATATTCAAATAATATTCATGTATCCTCATTCAACGTGCATAATCACCATTCTTTACTCCTTATAACAAAGTTCGAACAGATCTTGTTGCTTTGAAATTGAACCATGCTGAGCTTCATAAATATACCAGATAGTGCTGCCAAGAACCTTGGCCCAAAATTGGAAAACAAACTTGTGGACTTTACTGAGCAATCACATCAAAACGGCTTTTCAGGCTATTAAGCGTGAAGCAAAATGTCAATGTTTTTTAATTCAACATTGCAAAATGATATCTGAATATAAGGTTGCAACCGTTTTGGATACAGCCATATTGTTAATCAATAGGAACACCATTTTACCAAGCATAAAAAAATTAATGTGAAGAAGACTGTAAGTGGGCCTTGATCCAAGACTGCAGGGAAGTCAACTCTTCGGAACTTATTGAATGCCCAAGACCGGGATAAGCCTGTTTGATTAGAATAGCACATCAGAATGCCTTCAAAGTTTCTACAGAGATTCTTGAAATCAATATGTTAACGATAAACAGTGCATATCAATAATGTGAAAATTCCCATGTCATATACCTTGAACTGACAACTGACACCAGCTTGCTCAAGCAACGGAGGCCCAATTTGCCCCGCACTGAATTCCACTACATTGTCACTCATCCCATGGGACCATAGAACTGGTGTCTGTAAAGAATGGGACAGCATAACGAGTGTGTGAACATCTGCCTTTGATGATGCACTGACAAAATGTACATGTAGAAGAAGTAGAAATAAAAACCAGCAAAGAGGAGAGAGGATGGCTTTGAACAGATGATAGAGATGAAATCTAGTTATAACATTCCAAACTAACTTTTCTAAAACAAGGCTTTTTCATAACCTAGTGGCTTATCTACCCTAGTAAATTGCTATTGCCAGTCAGTGTACGTTTAAGTCCCATTGACCTACTTTTGGTCATCTGAGGGCATTGATATAATTTATTTCTGTGTTTCTTTCTTTCTCATAAAGTATGAAATAAGAAACACTTCAATCAGGGAGAAAATATTAGTTCTGCATACGAACCCATTAGGATTAAAAACAGCTACTTTTTACTTTTAAAAGAGCTCAAAGCATCATTGTTCATACCGAGCTTTCACAAGAAAAATATGAATATTATCAAAGGGAAAAATGGACATCAATTTATTTGAACAGAAAATGCCAATGCAAAGTATGATTGGTAAATAGAAGTTAATGCTATTGTGAAATGAAAGAATCTGACTCGGATGCTCGAATGCTAGAGAAGATAATCACAGTTTTATATAGTGAAACTTAAATTCTATTTACAAAGTTACAGATATTTCTTTTGGTTGGTAGGAGGTTTACAGAAATTCAAGCAGACCAACCAATATATGTTCTTATGGCAAGAACGTCTACCCAGCTTAATTCATTGATTATGATACTTATGACAGAATTTAAAACATCAGAAGCAAACAGTAAAGGCGAAGCCTAGGAAAGCTTCTCATAATATTAGAAGGCAAATTGTCTAGAAATGAGTTTAGTGTTAAATACATATGATTTAGAGGCAGTGCAAAGAAATAGAAATATAAAGGCCTTCTAAAATCACAGGTCCACTAAATGATACATGGCTGAGATTAAAAAATGTAAGGCCAGCTGAAACTGCCAAGTATCAACATGAATTCATTATTTATGGATAAGTAAATATAAAATGTTCGCCAACCACTGCATAGCCCTTTACATAATCTATCCACTCATGTTTCATGCAAACTATGTGTGTATTTATAATAATCCACGTGTCCTCATAGCTCTTTGACATCTTCCTTATCTTTTCCTTAGATAGTCAAGGATTGTAATATCCCTGAAAATAATTTCTAACAGATCTGGATATTTTGTTAAACCCTAGGGCAGCAGTATTAAAAATCTAACTTTTATAACAGCAGCGATAATCTGATTTTTTTATATAAAAACAGTGAACCATAATGTGTAAATATCAGTCTTTTATTTATTGAATATGAACCAGCTACAATAAAAATACCAGTGTCTTAATACAATTGTTTGGAGCTGAACTAGCGGAACACTTGCACCCTGAATTGTCACTGCAACCCCTGAAATGGAATTGCCCAACTGAGAAGTGAGGAATTTCGTCCTCAAATTTGTGTGTAAAGGAGGGTTTTCATCCTCTATTACGGAAGCAAAAGCGGAAGCTACTTGCAGACAAAGAAAATAATTGATGAATTTCCAAGATGTGTCAATAACAAACCCCAAATCTGCTTTTATAACTTCCAATCCCTCTCTAAAGTGGGCGCCCCCTTCTGGAAATACATGCATGCTCCAAAGACAATTAAAAATAATATAATTCCTCCCCCATGTTGGCAGCCCATCCTAAAAATAGGATTAAACAAATTTAAAAACATTTCATCCACCTCCCATCCTAAAATTAGGACTTTGGTACTCATGGAACCTTCTCTAACTTTGGCACCCCCTTTATTTATTTATTTATTAATCATAACTCTGGCGCCCAATAATAGAAGTCAACCTTCTATTATTATTTTATTCTATTAATGTTTTTTTGGATTAAAATATAATTAAGTGTCATTTTTCCAATTAAAATATATAAGTATCCTTGGAACACTTAAATCAATTTATTTTCCTCTTTTAATCTCCCCTTAGCTTATGAAAAATAATAAAAATAGTCTTCAGATATTTAGGAATTAATTAATTTTGAAAAGGGGACATTACAGTCTGCCCTTTCCGGAAGTGCTTGCCATCAAGCAATTGCAAGCCGGGATCCATAATCCACCTTGAGGAATTTGCAATTCCCAACCCTCAATGCTTCAAGTGAATGCCGGCATAAATAACTATGCAAACTGCCGCAGTCCAGAAAATTGTTGTTGTCCAAACTAGCTACCCAAATTGCTTATCATTATTTATTGATTTGAAAATTTCAGCAAGCTCAATACCAACATTAGTATTTGTTGAGTCATTTTCCTCAGGTGCATGCTTTATGCTACAAGTTGTATCCTTCACCCTATCTTGAAATGACATAATAGGGGGCAACAAATTTGAAATATTCTTATACCTTAGGTTGTAATCAAAGTGCTCACCTTCCTGTGTCGGATATAGGAATTGTTGAGATACCCTCAACACCTCCATCTTTGGAACTTAAGACTTCTTGAATTAGTGTTAATCAAAATGTTCTCTTCTAATGCAAATCCATCCATAATGCTCCTCTGAATATCAATCAATGCCTTACCCTTTGGAAATTCGGAGGATTGTTCATGATTTGGTACACTTTACCTTCCATTTTCAGCTTGTTGCATCCAACAAGTGATGTCCTTTCGCCCCTAACTTCCTCACTTTTATTTGTAGAGCTATTCTACAAATCCCTTTCATATGGCACAAACGCAATCTTTGGGAGATTGATGGGTGCTTCTTGAATAGGAACTTCTTTTTCAACTTCCTCTTGTATGGTGGATTCCTTTATAGGTTGTTTCCTCTCAATTTCTTGCAGCACCAATTGTTCTTTGTTCTTCAACCCTCTTATGTATTCACACAACCCTCTTCTATTTGGATTCCTCATTTTGAGTAACTCCAAATAATCGTCAAAGGAACTTCAAATTTAAGATGATCAAGCATCCCTTGATACTAAAGTCTGATCAACAATTTTGGGGGCCTCAAGTTTGTACATTTCTATTTTTACCAAAAACTCTTGAATGGGATCTATATTGTCTATCTCCGCTGTAAGAACTTTGCTTGGATAAACATGGGCATGGATTCCTTCTCTATTTCATCCACAAACTAGCGAGAATATTGTCCGTCTTTTCCTTAAAAAGAACATTTGGATCTTGCTTCCTTAATCCTTCCTCTGAATGTTTTAAAGTTTTTTTTCTCCCTTTGCTGGTACTTGACTTCTCTATCACTGCCCTGCATGAAGTTCAAAGCTACATATTTTTTTAATTCCCTTCCACAGGTCGGGAGGAAATTCGCTCTAATACCATTGTAATATCCCTGAAAATAATTTCTAACAAATCTGGATATTTTGTTAAACCCTAGGGCAGCAGTATTAAAAATCTAACTTTTTATAACAACAATAATCTGATTTTTTATATAAAAACAGAGAACCATAATGTGTAAAAATCAGTCCTTTATTTAATTGAATACTAGATCTAGCTACAATAAAAATCCCAGTGTCTTAATAAAATTGTTTGAAGCTGAACTGGCGGAACACTTGCACCCTGAATTGTCACTGCAACCTCTGAAATGGAATTGCCCAGCTAAGAAGTGAGGGATTCTGTCCTCAAATCTGTGTAAAGGAGGGTTTTCGTCACTCTGATTATGGAAACACAAGCAGAAGCTACTTGCAGACAAAGAAAATAATTGATGAATTTTCAAGATCTGTCAATAACAAACCCCAAATCTGCTTTTATTTCCAATCCCTCTCTAAAGTGGACGCCCCTTCTGGGTATACATGCATGCTCCAAAGACAATTAAAAATAATATAAGTCCTCTCCCATGTTGGCAACCCATCCTAAACATAGGATTGAACAAATTTACAAAACAATTTATCCACCTTCCATCTTAAAATTAGGACTTTGGTACTCATGCAACCTTCTCTAACTTTAGCTCCCCCTTTATTTATTTATTTATTAATTCATAACTCTGGCACCCAATAATAGAAGTCAGTCTTCTATTATTATTTTATTCTATTAATGCTTTTTGGATTAAAATATAATTTAAGTGTCATTTTCCAATTAAAATATAAAAATATCCTTGGAACACTTAAATTAATTTATTTTCCTATTTAATTTCCCCTTAGCCTACGGAAAATAATAAAAATAGGCTTCAAGTATTCAAAATTAATTAATTCTGAAAAGGGGACATTACAAGGGTACATGTTTATATGAAGATAGAATGGATATTTTACAAAATTATTAGCGGCTAGTTGAGTTATACTGGTATGGATCTGCCAAAAACCCAACTATAGGTAGGGTGACCAAATATATGAAGTTTTGATATTAACATTTATTAGAGATTGATCGATCAATGAGTTGCAACACAAAATTTGTAGCACCAGGGATACAATAAGATTAAGCAGATGGTGACTTGAAACAGCAGAAGATGCATGGCTGTGGAGGGTGAAGTTTCCTTTGAAGGCCTCACAGGATTCGGTTTCACAATTGTGCATTTCTCATATAGGTATGCAGTATAACTTTGGCATGCCCCTTGGTTTCTTTGACTTTTTTAGGAAGCTTTGCAACATTCTTAACAATTCTGCAACTTCATTCATTTTCTTTATGTTGGTAGACACAGCCAAATATACGAGAGAATTGGTCCATTCCAGGAAAACCTCTACACAACTCAGGAACTCTTGGACATCCTTGTCTACCAATATGTTCTCAGATAAAACAATAACTGCTTGGAGGGTTTCTAACTGATTTGCAAAAGTAAAAACACGACCCAAACTCAAACCGTGGACTAGAAATGTTTTGGGGCAGAACCGTCTTAAATATGAAAGGCATTCTTCCTTAAATCGCTGGCTTCCAAGTCTCCACCTTGCAAAGGGTAGTGAGTGGGCGGCTTCCTTTATCTTGTCAAGACCGCTAATTATCTTTTTTCCTATAATCTTCCCCATCTTTTGGATTTGCAAAAAACATTTTCAGAATTTACAAGTGCAACTACAACCTTCATGGTTTTTTACATTAATCGTAACAGCATCTGCATATAGCAGAAGTTTCACTGAATATGCCACATGCTGTTATCCCATTAACTTTAATTTATCTATGTAAACCCAGATTGCATAGATAAAGATGGTAATCTTCTATTGCACTGATAATTTGTCAAAGCCTCTGAGACGATGCTTTTAATCCTCACTGTTACTTCAATTGCCTTTCCCCCTGCTGAAAGCTCTATTATCTCCATCCTCCTCTACAACTAACTGACTGAAATCATATATAATGCTTTAACAAATCTAATAAACCATGTTCTGAGCTTTCTATGGTTTGTGGTACTAAAGTACACTCCTAAACATTCCAAAAAACTAATTGTATAGAATCATGCTCACTATAATTATTCTATGATTTGATGAGTTTTCTTTGTGATCTCATTCAAATTACTTGCATCAAAAAACTTGTTCGCAAATAGTTGGGATTGTGTAGGATAATTCTGGGTGGCATTATTCAATCCCACTGAGTGGCTCATGAAGCAAAGTTGATATAGATCTTTAGTATTAGAAGAAAAGAAGACTATGTTCTAATTTCAAAAGCAACCAACATAGGATTGGCTATTGAGAAGTTGCAGCATACCATGGCAGTGCCTTAGTTAGCTCTCATAGAGAAAATACAAACAAAAAAAATGTGAGGACAAAGCAAAATAGCCAGATTCATAAAGAGTAAAAGCATTCAGTGGATGACATATACTTTATAGCTTAGAAGGTAAATTATAGCTTACAAGGACAGAACTGATTAGAAATCAAAAGGAAGAGACCAAAGAAACTACTGGTTCTGTTACAATCCATGCAATTGTAATTTGCAAATAAACTCCAGATGCTTCAGTTTCAAATAACTATCAAAATAATGAGACCGAGCTCTTTGCAAAGTTCAGAAACTTGCATACCTGTTTGGCTTCAGGGGAGATCTTTTCAATAAATGATGAATTAAATGGCACCCAACCACTAAATACTGCAGCTCCTCCGAGAGCTTTTGGATACAACATTGTACTTGCTAAAGTCAAAGCACCTGAAAAAAACCATGAACAATGTAACCGTTTAGTAATGGCCTGGATCATTGTTTTCAAATAGTTCACTTGACATTAGACCAAAGCACAAGTAATGATTTAACTATTTACCCCCTTGGCTAAAGCCACAGACAAAAATGTTTTGGGGACTGATGCCAGTTGCTACCTCCTTGTCTATCATTTCATGTACCTTTTCAACGGATTTCAAAATCCCTCTTTCATCTCTCGGAGACTCCTGCAACATCCATTTCATAGGCAGTCTTCACAATATACAAGTAATATATAGGATTTCCTTGAATTTTACTTGCGAGTCACATCCAACATGAAATTGTACCATAAGCATTGACAAAATTAAAGTCTTTCAAAACTTTATTTTTGATGATTTGTCATTTAATAGTAAGAGCAGAAAGGTATTTCACTTGATTTATAATCACCATGGTCCATATTCTAAACACTTCCTCAGCTTTGTAAACAAGATACTGGAGTTAACCACAAAATGAAAATCCTTGCAACTTGTTCTTCCATGATTTTCTCATTCAAAACTAACAGCAGAAAAGGGATTCCAATTGATTTATAACCACTATGTTTTAAAACAAATCCATAGGTACTCATACCGTATTTTTATATCACACTTCTTATAGAGCCCCCAATCTATACATCATATAAGCTAGAAATATAGAAAGCTAATTAAAATCAATCGGCTACCTTAGAAGTTGTAATGTCCCCTTTTCGGGACATTTTCCACATTGAAGATTTGAAGACCCTCAACCCAATGGGTTCGAGGATTGAGCTCGAAATTTGTCCTAAGATGTTTGTTATCTATTTAGTAACCCCTTGGAGGGCTCTTTAGTTAGTTAATGTGCACACGGGCTAGTTATCTTTATTATTTAATTAAAATAATAAAGTGCACATGGTAGTAGTCATTTAATAATTTATTTTAATATAAAAACATTAAATGTTTGGACATTGGAGATTGCACCTCTTAATTCTATAAAAGAGGGGTCGCATTTCCTTGGATGGGCATGTTGAATTATTAAAATTTACTCCCTACGTGGAGAAAGGGATGTATGCCCAAATTTGATACTCTTGCTCTCTCATTGTTGAAGGATCTCTCTCTTCTAGTTGAAGAATTAATTGCAGACATCCTTTGCAAGTATATTCTCTTTGTTATGCATCAAGGAATCTTTCTCTTGGCAGCCATTACTGTAGCAACTGTTTTGAGGAAAGTGAATGCCATATTTGCTAGTGTTTGAATCCTCTTTGGCGGTGATTCCTTTGTAAGGGTTTTCATGTATGTTTTGCCTTAGTTTAGGGTGTCTTATTTGAAAGATCTGACTACTATTTAATTGCTGCTATTTATTAAGTGGATCGACTAGTTTGGAAGGTAAATCTGTGCGTGAAGTTACATATATTTGCAGCGAATCCATCTAGATAAAGATCCTCTTTGTTGGCTGATGTATTCCTTGTTTAGGAGGATTGTTTGGTTGAATATCCTTGTCGATTTGGAGATCTAGAAGCTGCTGTGGTAAAACTCTTTATAGCAAAATTCTGAGCATTAAAATCTGCAGGTGACAAGTGTTTGAAAACTCTTTTCCAGCCCAAATATTATTCTCCCCTCATAGTGACTTGCATAAGCATTGTTTGGCAAAGGTGGCGACCTGTTTAGGAAGGGTTTGGGAGTCTATTTGGGCCTGTCGTATTTGCCCACACTCAGTGAACTTCCTAAGGGAGTCAAATCTGATTGTAATGCTTGATAATGCCGTTATGGATACACTAGAGACTGTATACCATTAGCGACTTGGGAAAGGAGTATTGGGTTGAGTTTGTATGATGTTTGGGGAAGCAAGTTTTATGGAGAAGTTGAGAATTGTTGGTCATTGATTTCTTAATGATAGCAACAGATCTAGAAGGCTGGAATTTATGCATAATATGGTGGGTTGGGTTTGGTATAAATCTAAAGTATGGAGGAGTCATTTGTATTATTAGTTCAGCTGGTTGTGTTGATTTATTCTGAAGATTCCAGTGTTAGTTGATCGATCTAATCTCTTGGTGTTGATCTCTAGTCTTTGTTGCAATTTCTCATTGGTCCCATAAGGGGGACATTACAGAAGTATAATAAGAGCTAAATTAATAAGAGAGAACATTGAATAAAGGGGAGGTTCACGAGAATGTTAGATGTCAGTGATAGGCTTTAGGATGAAGTACCGACATACCCATAAGTACTCATTAGAGGGCTAGGGCTACATATATCAGGGATTTGCTTACTCCTGGTCTAGATTATTAGATATAATAGTACATTGTGTCCATGCCGATATGACTTCATACAAGGACAATGTCCTCGCTATAAAATATGTAACTTGAATCATTAGAATTCTCTTCGGTGGCTTCCAAACACTACTTGTCAGACAACTCTTCCCAATGGGAAAAACAAAGTTTGTTAAGGCAGTTTAAAAACAAGAAAACTTACTACAACTAATAAAAAACAATTCAATCAAAATTTAAATAATAATGACGAATGAAATCAAATCTCAAAACAAATGGAGTCTGATGAAACGTAACAAATGAGAAGTAGGGAAATCGGCCATCTACCTTTAATACCATGGACTGAATGTAATCCCTCACTTGTAGGTGCAAAATCAGCTCTCATTGATGGCAGCGCAGCATGTAGTGTAGAGCTAACATATTCTCGGAGTATAAACAAAGAACTGTGGAATAGGAGAGCAAATTATTAAATCTTAACAGAAGCTAAGAAGAGGCTAGGTCTTGAACACCTTGATGGGCAGAACAGGCATAAAAAGATGTATGTATACTCCCGAGGTCACTAACATACAGTACCCATGCACACAATTCTATGATCTGCATCATGATATTTTTCTTGCAATCTGAAAATTTACAACAAAAATAATCCTTTGTTGTGTGCACTAGTGGCAGTCTTACAATGTGGTGTTATCCTATTTTTCCACTAGTAGCGGTCTCATTAAACACCCCATAAAAACACAAAAACCAATATTCTACGTTACACCAATTTTCCGGGACGAGGACGACAGGGAATGCATTTTCAGGACGGATTTTTTTGGAGGCCTTTTTTTAGGGGATGGCTATTAAAAAATAAGGGAAATTTTAAAAAATAAAGGAAATTTCAAATATTTATATGATAACATTGATAAAGCATTCATCACACACATTATAGAACCTTAATACATAAAATTGGAACTGAATTGAGATTTCACATATGATTCAAGTTTCAATTACAATAATAATTACAATTAAATGCCCAAGGGCTGCAATTTTCAACTAGAGAACTATAAAATGTTTGAAAAATAGAAAATCAAAATGAAAATGTATTGTTTCCCCCAATCAAAATCCGCTAAAATGGCATCAAAATCAGACCCTAAGTCTGAGTCACTGGAACTATGAGGGATTGCCTCATCCAATGGAACCCCAACCAATCCCACCTGTGCCTCCTCATCAACCTGTGTGGCATCTTTGGGATCAAGATCCCAACATGCAGCTGGAGTTTGACGATACTCAAGAGTCTATCGATCTTGAAGTCACAAGGCACTATGCACGGCTACTAACTTCTCTGCTCATCGAGAGGTAAGCTTATTCCTCTTAACTGTGTGGATGAGGCTGTATGTGGACCAATTCCTCTCTGAATGAGAGGAACTAGCAACCTGTGAAAGGAGTCAAGTGGCAAGAATCTTCAAATTTGGTGCATCCTTGCCATGCCATGTCCACCATCCAATAGGGTCTACTTGAGCTAATGTAGCTATATCTATCCTTGCCTCTGGTTTGCTAAATGTTGGACCACGAAGATTGAAAAGGATAACCATTGTGTCTGCAGTAAAATGGACTCCTCGTCAATGTACATCTTTCGAAAGGCCTTCATGAGCCCTTCTTTCACCTCTTCATCATCAGATGGAGGCATTCTCTCAGGCCGTGTTGCATACCATTTGGGATTTAAAGCATAGGCTGCCATATGAAGTGGGGTGTTCATTGTGTCCCATTGCCGTGTCACAATGGGCCTGATATGCTCCTCATAAAATACCAAAGTAGAATCCCTGCTACAAATGACTTGCTTCATCTACCCAAGCATGTTGTCAAATGTTTCATAAATCTCTCCAAGACTAGGAGAGACTGTATCAACATATCTTACGACCCCCACTACAAGTGAGATGATGGAGCAAACATATCTGCAAACAATTCAGAAAATACTAAGAATTTAAGACTCAAAGAGTAAATCAGAATGCTATCACAAATAATGAAAAACTAAAATAATTTACAGGTCATAAACATGGATAAAAATATTAAAAAATTAAAAATTCAAATATAAATATTAAATATATAAAATCAACAATTGCTTACCTCACTATGGACCACCAATCGTCCTCTACAATCTTTTGTTTCACATGTTTTCCTTCAGAAGTGTGCCTTTGGGCATCTACCCCACTCTAGATTAACCATCATTAATTGTAAAGCCTCTTGTACCTCAAGCATCTTTTCTAACAAAACAATAAAATTGGCATATCTACTGTCCGCGGGCTTGAGGAATTCCTTCCTCGAAAAAGACCATAATAGAGTATGTGAGGTGTGATGGTTACAAATGAACATCTGTATGTGTTTAGCCTCTGCCACCATCGTCTTCACTCAATCTATCTTTCCAATGTCTTTCAATGCATTATTCAACGCATGAACACAACATAGAGTCCAGAAAATGTGCTTGTAAGCACCCTTAACCATCACGCCAACTAACTTACATACACGGGCTGAATTAGTCACCACTTGTACAACATTAGAGGGCCCAATCTCCTCTATGGCATCCTTCAAAATTTGAAATTGGAAGGTTGCATCCTTCCTCTTCTCTATACAATCAATAGCTCTAAGAAAATAAGGGTCAGTAGGACATGTGACAATGATATTGATGAGTGGTCGATGTCTAATATCGGTCCACCCATCCATAATGATAGAGCAGCCCACCCGTATCCAAGTTTGTCTCATCTCCTCCATCACCACACTCACCTTAAAATATTCTTTATCAAGGAGGTTGGTTCGTAGTTAATGTTCTTCAAGAGGGACATACGAAGAACCAACAACAATTACATCTTTGAACATTTGTTTGAAATAAGGGGAACGTGACACATGAAATGGTATTGCACTGGCAAAGAAAAATTTGGCAATAGAAGCGTCAACTACTTCTTGTGATTGCACATTGAACATCCCCACAACAGTAGTAGCCTTTCTCTTTCCCTTGATAAAATCCTCTCCCCTTTGAATTTCAACATCCACGGATTGGGTAGGAAATTGTGTACCATGCATAGTATCCAATGGTATACCTTTTTTTCTTGCCTCACCCTCCATGTGCAACCTAGTCACTTCGGCCTTCTCAGCTAATGTTATTTTTTCACAACCTTTTACCCCCTGTCAGATGTGCCCAAAAGATGACGATAAACCCTTGTGTAGTTGCCCCTAAAATCTTTGTTGCAAATATGACATAACCACACTATACTCCACCCTGAGTTTTTTTTTTTTGTCAATGGTTGTAAATTGTGAAAGAAGCTTTTTAGGATTGAATGGGCGCTTTGCATAGATTTTGAGGAATTGAGAAGGGCATTCAGATGGATTATTTGAACCCACAGTTGCTACAACACTTTCACTCCTTGAGAAAACCCTGTTTCTAACTCTATGTTGCATTTGAATTTCTTCACCCTCACTACCCTCACTGTTGATCATTATTTTTTATTGAAAATACAACACCCAACTGCATCTGCAAGTGAAAACAAAAAACAAACAAAAAATAAAGCCTCCCTAAGTCTTTGAATTTTGAAACTTTGAAAAAAAAAACAAATGAAAAATAATTGTGTAAATTTGCAAAATGAACGAAGGATGTGAAACATACCTCAAATGGTGTAGAATATTTCTCTCTTGCCTTCTTCTCACAGTTGCTCTCTTTTCTTCTCTGCTGTTTTTTTTCTTTTTCTTCTCCTTCACAAGATGGGAAAATGCAACACTCAACTGCAACTGCAAGTGAAAACAAAAAACAAACAAAACATAAAACCTCCCTAAATCTTTGAAGTTTGAAACTTTGAAAAAAATAATGAAAAATAATGTGTAAATTTGCAAAATGAACAAAGGATGTGAAACATACCTCAAATCGTGTAGAACATTGCTCTCTTGCCTTCTTCTCACTGTTCTCTTTTCTTCTCTCTACTGTATTCTTTCTTTGTCTTCTCCTTCACAAGATGGGAAATGACAAAAATGAGCTTCCTTTTTTGTTTTAGTTGTAAGAGAGGTTGTTTTAGGTTTAGGTTAGTTAGGAATGAGTGGGGGGGTCCTTGTGGGCCCCCACATTCTTTTTTGTAATTAACTTGAGTTTTTTTTAAATTAACTTTACCTTTACTGGGACGTAGGGGATGCCCAAACGTCCCAATACGATTGGGGGACTTTTAGAAGTCCCCTGGACGTACCGGGGACGTCTAGGCGACTCCTGCCATCCCCCTTTTCAATTCTAATGTCTCCAAATTTTTTAATGGGTAGGGGACGTTTCCTACTCGTCCCCAAAACATCTTCAATACGGGGACGAGCCTAAAAAGGCAAGGGACGCATCCCCATGGAATATAGCTAATATTTGATCCAAACCAAAGTAGCCGAGGAATCAGGATTTTAGTGGCAGCCATCATTTTTATGCAGTAATTTGTATTGATTAAGCTAATATTTGACCGTAAAAATTAAAATTCTTGAGATATTGCTCAATAATATTTTCAGCGTAAAACATCAATTTCTATTTGATTTCTCTCTACAGTATTATTCATGTTTTATTACTCTTTGACATCTCACATTTCATGGCACCATGTGTTGTATTTGATGTGTAACCCACTTCATATTTCCCCCATACTCTTTGTTATCACTTTGTTCGCAGTACCTGGTTATTGTTTACATCTTCATCACTATTTTCTCGTTATTTGTTCTCTTTCAAGAATGTAAAGTCGTTGGAGGAATTTCTTAGTTATTCATAGAGCTATGTATATAGAGAGAGACACACCTACACATGTATATGCACACACACACCATCAACATGAGACTTGGCCACTCTCGGTGAGTATTTTTTGTCTCACGAGCTAGGCAAGGATCTGTGAGTCCAATTGAACCAACTTGTAGATGCCATAAGTTTTCTTGCAAAGGCTCACAACTTGCAGAAACTTGTGAGTTTCTATAGACTTTAGAGTCTAAATTGTAGACTAGAATATTAGTATTGTCATGGTTATTAACGTAATTACATATTTTAGTTTGTAATGACTCTTGTTGGTTATGTTCGGGTGTTGACGATTGTGTCAACTGATAACCCTAAGTCATTTGTACTATAAATAAAAGGATAGATGTCGAGGAAGGGTGGCTTGTATCTTGTCCTCCCCTATACTATGCGAATTGTATTGTGAATCATCTTTTATGAATACAAGCTGCTATTATTCGGATGTTTTTGTTTGCCATTGTATGTTATGCAATTACTATTATGTGTATGTTGTTATTGATTCTAGTATCTCAAGAGGCACTATCTATACCACATTTTGGGCTCGTTGCTTTACAGGATGTTGGGTCAAGTTAAAGTTGGTTTAAGAAGTGCGACGAGGCAACCTATTATCTTATAAAATCTATATGCCAAACAATGACAAAATATATTACAACACAAAGAGTTCATGAAGAAGATTGATGCATATGAGCAATAATTCATGTCATTGACTCCGAACAAAGACAGTAAAGAAACATACAGTCAAGGAGGGGGCAATGAAGTTAAATGGTGCATTTGATTGGTGGAGCAACTAGAAAGAGTGACAAACAGTGAATTCTAAACATCCATCACAGGAAGGCCAAAGCGTGAGACCAAAGTGTGAAGCTCAAGCCCAAGTCAAGGCCAAAGCGTTCAATTGGAATTAGTGCACCCTACGCCACTCATGGGAAGTAGTTAGAAATTGCTATGCCCCCTTACTGACTAGATTGGATCGGAGGTGGCTGCAAGAAAATCGTGTGGAGATTCCAAGGCAGCTCGAACAATAAGTTAGAGGGAGTCACACGAACTAGGGAATCTCAAAGAGTGTCTCGGGATTCATAGACGCCATGAGCTTGCTTGCAGAGGCTCACAAATTTTCTTGTCAAGGCTTGCAACTTTGTAAAAACTCATGACTTTCGATAAACTTCAGAGTCCAAACTGTAGACTGGAATATTAGTATTGTTATTGTTATCAACGTTAACTACATATTTTAGTTTGTAATGACTCTTATTGGTTATGTTCGGGTTTTGATGATTGTGTCAACCGATAACCCTAAGTCATTTGTATTATAAATAAAAGGATAGATATCGAGGAAGGGTGGTTTGTATTTTGTCCTCCCCTGTACTATGTGAATTGTATTGTGAATCATCTTTTATGAATACAAGCTGCAATTATTCGGATGCTTTTGTTTGCCATGGTATGTTATGCAATCACTATTATGTGTACATTGTAACTGATTCTACTATTTCAAGAGGCACTGTCTATACTACATTTTGGGGTCATTGCCTTACCGGATGCTGGGTTAAGTTAAAGTTGGCTTAAGAAGAAGTGTGACGAGGAAATATATTATGACACAGAGTTCACAAAGAAGATTGATGCATATGAGCAATAATTCATGCTATTGACTCCAAACAAAAGCAGTAAAGACACATAGAGTCAAGGAGGGGACAAAGAAGTTAAATGGTCCATTTGCTTGGTGGAGCAACTAGAAAGAGTGACAAACACTGAATTCTAAACATCCATCATGGGAAGGCCGAAGCGTGAGACCGAAGCGTGAAGCTCAAGCCCAACTCAATCCAAAGTGTTCAATTGGAACTAGTGCACCCTACACCACTCATGGGAAGGATAGGTAGAAATTGCTATGCCCACTTCTAGAGAAAGTGCGTTCCTGACCAACTAGTTGGGTCGGAGGGGGCTGCAAGAAAATCATGTGGATATTCCAAGGCAGCTCGAACAATAAGTTGGAGGGAGTCGCACGAACTGGGGAATCTCAGTGAGTACTCTCTGTCTCGCGAGCTAGGCAAGGCTTTGTGAGTTCAATTGAATCAACTTGTAGACACCATGAGTTTTCTTGCATAGGCTCACAAGTTTTCTTGTCAAGGCTCACGACTCTGCAAATACTTGTGAGTTTCTATAGACTCCAAAGTCCAAATTGTAGACTGGAATATTAGTACTGTCATGCTTATCAACGCAATTACTTATTGTAGTTTGTAATGACTCTTGGTTATGTTCGGATGTTGACGACTGTGTCAACCAATAACCCTAAGTCATTTGTAATATAAATAAAAGGATAGATGTCGAGGAAGGGTGGCTTGTATTTTGTCCACCCTGTATTATGTGAATTGTATAGTGAATCATATTTTATGAATACAAGCCGTTATTATGCGGATGTTTTTGTTTGCCATGGTATGTTATGCAATTACTATTATGTGTACGTTGTTATTGATTCTATTATCTCAAGAGGCACTATCTATACCACATTTTGGGTTCATTTCTTACAAGATGTTAGGTCAAGTTAAAGTTGGTTTAAGAAGAAGTGCGACGAGGCAACCTATTATCTTATAAGAACTATATGACAAATGACAAAATATATTACATCACAAAGAGTTCATGAAGAAGATTGATGTATACGAGCAATAATTCATGCTACTGACTCTGAACAAAGGCAGTAAAGACACATATAGTCAAGGAGGGGTCAAAGAAGTTAAATGGTTCATCTAATTAGTGGAGCAACTAGAGCGAGTGACAAACAGTGAATTCTAAACGTCCATCACGGGAAGGATGAAGCATGAGACCGAAGCGTGAAGCTCAAGCCCAAGTCAAGGCCAAAGCATTCAATTGGAACAAGTGCACCCGATGCCACTCATTGGAAGGAGTAGGTAGAAATAGCTATGCCCACTTTTATAGGAAGTGTTTTCCTTACCAACTAGGTTGGGTTGGAGGGGGCTCCAAGAAAATCACATGGAGATTCCAATGCAGCTTGAACCATAAGTTGGAGGGAGTCACACGAACTAGGGATCTTACAATGTACAAGATAGTGTATAGATCCCTAGCAAAGTGATGTAAGAGGTGTCAAGCTCTTCTCAACCATCAACAAATTAGTACTCAATATCATCCAAAACATGCTTTGTTCAAGAAGGCAAACTTTGCTAGAAAGTACCAAAATACCTCTCAAACTAAAACAAGGGCTATGAACACCTAATACCTGCTTAGAATCATCATTCAAATATGTTTAGTACCTTCATGAAGAATCAAAACTTCATTCATTACCATTTACCTTATAACCCCCTTCTCAACTGCAAATCCTACTGCTCAGAACAATTTACAAGGAAATGAAACTTATTGTCAAGCTTTTTGGATACCCATTTAGGGCTTTTAGTTTATCCCAAAGTTTTAGAACTCAATTCTATCTCCAACCCAACTTATTCTCATTTTACCATTTTCTTCACTAGCCTTCTACTAGCCATGTTTTACTACAAACCTTGTTTCTCAGAACAATCTACTGACTCCCTTGAGAAACTGGTAGGCTTTCTAGATACCCTTTATCTTGTTTTAGCTTCATGGAAAGTTTCATAATCTATCTCTTCATACTTTTCTCCCAACACCACGTTCACCTTCTCAATTAGCTTTGTTAGGCTTCTAATAGGTTTCAACTGAGTTTCAAGGGTTTAGCTATTTTCCCTTGGTTTTAACTTACCAAATCACTTTGTTCTCCTTCATACAAGTCTAATTCCCCATCCATTTACTTCACCGAGCCTCAAATTGTGTTTTCTACTCCAAACCCACTTTTCTAGTCTTCTTGGCCACCTTAGCTCTTGCTAGTCTTGACTGTATTTCTTAGTTTCTTGACCTATAGGTTAGTGTTTCCCCTTCACACCTTGTTTCCACCTTTGTCACCTCTTCATACAACTGTGTCCATTCTTATATACAACTTTTCCTTACAAGTTTTGGGCACTTCATTGAGTTTACTTGATACTTTGGACCGTTTACAAGGTTTCTTGACTGTCCTCTTATGGTTTCTTACCAAAAACCTTGGATTCTTCTTATTTACAACTTCTTCAAGATGGTTTCCAAGTCACTTTACCTAACCAAACATGTTTCTAGCCTCGTTCTTAACACTTGTGGCTTTTTAAGAGTGTCACTCCTCATCTTTCATAACTCGATTTGTCAAGAATGCCATGTAAGAGGACTGCATCTTCCAGGCTGATTTAAATATCTCTATCGTACGACCATGAAAATTCATAAATCCTTTTGTATCTTAATGAGGACACGTTCCAGATGGTTTCTTCCAAATTTCAGCCCTTAACTCTTTCTTATGGCAAAGATATAGTGCTCTTTTGTTCTCTAAACCCTCCAAACTGAGCTATACTATGCACAGTCAGACTCGGTTTTGACCATTTGACCCATGAAACCTTCTCCATTCATTTTGAAACTTTATGGACACTTAAATATCTCTTAAAACTTACTACTCACCAATGTTTAGCCTTGCCCACAAGGTAAATTTGAAGTTATGACTAGTTTTTGACTCTTAAAACTAGAGTTTACTTGCAAACAGTCTGGACTGAGTTTTTGGCTTTTACCCTATCAAATCTCTTCCAGTCTTCCTGAAACTTCTCACACACCTTTAATATCCCTGTCAGTCATTGCTCACAAAATTTCATCAAGTTTCAATGGATACATTTTGAGATATACAACTTTCTCTATTTCGAAAACCCTAGGCCTGTCATACATAGTCCGGGAACACTTATTTTGTCTTAATTTTCATTTGTCTTCTTCATAAGTTTTGTCAAGGCTCCAAGGGCTTCCACAGGGACTGTGCCAACTCCATCAACCTGCTACTAATTTGTTAGTACCTTAGATTAAGAGATAAAGCTTCAAACTTGTTCTATCAATCCTCAACAAGACTATGCACACATAGTTCACCAGTTTTAGACTCCTTTACAAATGTTCACTTGAATATGCTCCTAGGTATGAATTAACAACCTTCTTGACTATTTTAACATATTCCTCATTGATTCTAACCCTTGCAAAATCACTTCAAATGTTCAAAAACTTTGATTGTGCGAACCTCTTACCTTCCTCTCACAATGTCAATGTTCTTGCATGGAAATTGCTCAGTTCTGGTATAATCACCTTCAAACACTTTCCTTACACACTTCATGGACCTGTATGGTCTTCTTTTACCTGTAACAACAATCACAAACCATATACAAACAAGATTCATTCATAATTTCAAATTCTTTCATCATTACATAGAATTGTGCTCAAGAAAGCCTCTTCATTTATCAAATCAATGGATTATACATGACTTCTTGAGCCTCTTGGCTCTGTATTCACTTTCTTCCTCCTACAAAACCCTATCTCGATTCACTCTATCCCTCTTTTATTCGAATACCTTCCTTTTTATCAAAACAACGAGGTAGTTACATATTAGTTTTGAAACTTAATCCTAGTAAAACTGATTATACTTGGTCACCTCAGTTAAATGAGTGACATTACCTTTCATACATCATATGAGACCCCTTAGGACCTTCTCACATCATTATATACTTTAATACTTTGCTTTAGACCTCCTATTATAGAACTAAGAATTCAAATTTTCAAAAGGAGGTGTTTTGGAGGGAAAGCTTAATTCAACCTATTTTGCTCATGAAGGATCCTATGAAAGTGAAGAAGCTCTCAAAATGCCTAAAGATGTCCCTTAAGAACATAATCAACCCAAAATTATATGAAATCCAAAATTTTATTGTTTTGCTTGGTGATGCTCTTGCATCACAAAGGGTCGAGCATAGGAACAATTCTGAAAGTGCTAAGAGAGAGAGAAGGCATGTCCAACGTGGACCTTACAAAGGAGACTCATATTCGAAGAACCACGTCATAAGTAACCTATAACCAAAGCCATGGTTACCCCATCAGCTGTAATGTCCCTTTCTCCAAGCTAGTTCATTTTGAACACCTTGGGCCCATTCTACTTCCCGTGGGCTTAAAGAGAAAGAGCAAGGAGAGTATTTAACGTCATGATTGTTAGTTGCTTTTGTAGCTTTATATTATTTTCAAGTAATTTTCTAAGTATGAGTTAGAAGATTTCGGCTGGTTTGAAAAAGGTGCATAAAGCCAATTGAAAAATAAAATAAAAAGGAACTATATATGTCTCCAAGGAGGTCGGTCCTCTTCAAGGGATCATCCTTTTGATTTCAACGCCACCTTTAGCTATATAAAGGGGTCGCTTGGCTTGGAAAAGGGACACTTACTTTGGAATTCATTTTCTTTGAGTTGGAGCACGAAATTGCTCTCTCTTCCATTGAGGAAGAAAACCCTCCATGGAGGTCTATTGAGGATGAAGCCCCTTGATAGCATTCAGATTTGGGGATGGAAACCCTCAAAATCTGCATAAGGTGGTCTCATTTAGAGATTACATTGGGCTACATTCCGATTTCTTTGGTGCACTATCTATTTTCAGTTATTTTCGGCTAGGGAAAAATCAAATTTACATAGTTTTGAGTGTGGAAAAATCTATCTATTCTTCCTATTTTTCCTTCACTCTTCCTCCTTACTTCCTCCTCGTTTCCTTGCCTCTTTATCCATTCTCCATCTTTTCTCTCCTTTCATCTTCCACATGCAGCTCCATGCGGTCTGTTCCATATTCCTATCCCCTACAGTTATTACCTGTCCCATAATTTTGTCTTTCTCACACTACTTTCTCCATCCTTATCCCTCTCTCCCATCGTCCTCTTTCCCCACCTCTTTCCTCTATACTTCATATTTTCCTCACTGTCATTTTTTTCCTTATCCTCATCTCAAGCTTCTTCGCCTTGATGCCATTTCTAAACTTCACTTCTGCTCATAGCTTACTTTCCCCTCACCATTTCTCCATCATCTCTCCCTTCATGGTTATCACGTACATGCTCTTCTTACTCCTCATACACCACACATCTTTCACCTTTCCATTATCTTCCCCATCAGCTCAGAACTTACCTCTGGTTCCATTTTTCATCTCCATCACAAATTCTATCCACTCACGTCTATTTTTGTTCCTCCCATGTCCTTCACACTTAACATTCAAGGTCGATTGACTTTTTTCCCCCTTTGTGCACCCATGTGCTCCATTCCTCGCCACCCCATTTTCATCCTCAACTACGAGGTATCCATCTCTCACTTTTCCATCCTTGACACTCATTTCAGTGCACCCCATCACTAGCTACCCATTTTCATCCTAAACTACCAAACATCGATCTCTCATTTATTGTTAATCTTTACCTCATCTTTTCAAGAGATTTGTCGCCTCTGCCATTCTCGCCAGGCCTCTCGAGGGGGCATCATCATATCCATCTCCAATCACACTTTCCATGGTATTTTGTTTTAGAGGATACCATAACACTCATCATTCATCATTATATATTCTCAAAAGTATACTCTTTTCTTCCTCCAATAACTTCTCAATGAAGGGTGCACCTTCATTGAGAAGAATCTTTTCAAATCACCAATCACATCACCTGGGGGATTTTCATTCATCTTGTCTACTTTTTTTGAAATGGCACTAGTCTCATAACACCCTTCCAAAGAGGGGCAAATGTAAAAACCTCAATCTTACCGCCCCATTAATCAATTAATTTCTTCACATTTCTTCCCATAAAAATCTATGAAAAATCAATTGACATTAGTCAATTAATTAATTCCCATCATCGTCTAATTAAATCTTCCACATCACATGCCACAATGAACCACTTTTGAATTAAATATTCAGGTCAAATCATCCATTATCTCCCATGTCCCCCACTTTTGAATTAAATATTCAAGTCAAATCCTCCTCCATTCCTCATGTCCCCCACTTGCAAATCACATTACTTTTTCACACCATGATTAATTAATTCTCCTTAATTAATCCCATCTCAAAAGGCTGTCAATAGAGCCTCTACCCCCCCCCCCAATTTGGACACAAGTGAAGAATTTAGCTGAATAGGCTCTTGTATTTCCCTTGTGTGAAATCTTCTCATTTAGCTTCTTCGTTATAATGCCCACATGAATCCTAAAGCCACACATCCCAAATCCATCACTCTTCCCTAATTTGTGCAAAGCCAAGTTGTCAGGATCAATCATGCGGTGAAGTCATTTGATGTTGTGAGCACCTACATTTCAGATCAGTTTTGGGCCCATCCAAGTCTTCTGCCCAATCCGAGGTTGCAAGAAAAGCTTGGAGAAAGGTTTGCATTTATGATTGTTTGTCTTTCGTTTTATTGAGTTTTTCCTTGTCCAGACTAACAACTAAGGCAACTATTCTTAGGCAAGGGACTGCATTTGGATTGCATTATTCACTACATAGGAAGGGGCAAATTATGAATTCTATAACACCCATTATCTTGAGGCAAAGAAGTTATAGCCTGCTATCTTGGTGCAACTTGCACAAGGGAAACAATCTCTATCACCCACACACACACACCAGAACCACATAGAGTCTAAAATGTAGTGCAGTGCTCGGTGACAATCACATTGGGGTGACCGTCGAGGTCAGTCCGACTCAAGCATATGCATCTTTTGTTTAGTCTATGTGTGCTTGAGTCTTGTGCAGGTAGTTAGGGTTTGTTTTGCAAGAACAGGTGTACTAGAAGAACCCTAAAACGAAGTGGATGCGACACAAAGTGAAGTGAAGCGACATTGTTAGACACTGAAGGAATCAAATCTGCATCCATCATCAGGACACCAATGCCCAATTCGAACACTAGCGCCAAGAGATACTGTCCTCTTCTGAATGAAAACATCCCAGCACTACTTCCAAATCGCTATTTTCCAAACGAAGCATAAAAAGTTCATACTGAGTCTATTCCACCATCAATCCAACCTAGATCCAGTCTAGACAACCAAATATCAGCTAAGTCACTCTTATCCTCTCATTGCTTGTACTTGGTCATCATTGCGTGTTGGTATATTGCGTATTTCTAATATATTTTATTTACTCCAATCCTCTGATTAAGATTTAATTTTTTTAAATCACCTATGATGCACTATATAGATTTGAAGAATTAGGGATTCGATGAGTAAGCAACCTCTCAAACTCATTAGGTTTGAACTCTGAAGAAGACCATTTAGTTGATGTGAACTGAGGTACAATAGAGCCAAACGATGAAGTGATCTTGGAGTTATGGTCGTGCTCCGACAATGAAACAAACTTATTCAACGGTTTGTTCCATTACCAAATGGAAGACTATGAAGTGTTCCAACCTAATTGTAATAGTGTTGAGATTGTGGAGATTGATGAAGGTCAAAGCTTGCAGCTAGATGACCAAAACCAAATGTCAATAATGCCAAGTCCTTTTGAAGCATTACAATCGGCTTACCCACTATATTTGAATGAATACAACATTAGAGATGCAACAATTGATGGAAACTTGGCTCCCAATCAGAATGGGTAGCCGATATGCATATTCTATGAGCCAACTACAAGCGTGAGTGAGTGGTCGGAGGAAAAAAATGAAAAAAAGGATAGACACGACCTCTTGATGTTCAGCCTGCTTTTGAAGTATAGTCAAATATGATGGATATGCTCAAATAGGATGAACCATAGTAAGAAAACTTGGCAAGCACTCGCCAAAGGTTATGCAAAATGAATACTCGCCAGAATGACTCGCCGAGTTTTGGCAAGTACTCGCCATAACTTGGCAAGTTTGAGCCCACAACTCGCTTGACACGGACAATACGCGGAAACACACCAAAAACACTCAAAAAATGTGGATTTTTCCCTTTATAAGGCCCTACAACACTTCGTTTTCATTCACACAACCATTTGAGCTTGCATTACTTGTGTTGAACGGATTTTAGAATGAATTCAAAAAGAGAATTTTGAGGTAAGTATTTTTTAATTAATTCTTTCATGTTTTTCCAAATTTGGTGGATATTATTTATGTTTTATACATTCAGATTGTAATTCTAAATACATGTAATGTAAAAGCGAATGCTTTTAATTTTTTTATAGTCATTTGCAGCAGGAGGTTTTTTTTTTTTTTTACGCAAATTCGTTGTAAACTATTTAAATTTTTTATATGCGTATTGTAATCGATTCATTGAATATGTTTTGTAATTTTAAATGAGTTCAATGTGATTACAAATCATTTTAAATTTTTAATACTCATTTGCAACCGTAGGTATGTCATTTTTATTAAATTACGGTGAAATATGATTATTCAGGCACATTTTTTAAAAAATTTAATTAAGCTTACGTTTTTTTAATTTTTTAAATGTGCATTGTGTTGCAGATTAGAGCTTAACAATGGCATCACACTCGGCATCAGGTTCGGCATCTAGGTTAGCATCACTAGCAGGAACCATTCCTATGAATGTTCGTACCCTCGCTTGGAAGTATGGTGTACGTGGAGCAGCTCAAGGAGCAGTTGTTTGCAACTTTTGTGGCAAAACAATGTTTGGAGGCATCAATCGTCTGAAGTATCAACTTGCATCTATTGTTTGTCAGAATGTTGTGGTTTGCCCCAATGTTACGGAAGAGACAAAGCGAGAGATGAACGCTGAGCTGACCGAGCTAGAGGAGAAGAAACTAGAGAGGGAAAGGGTGCAGACAACCATAGCACAAGTTGTTAGACTTGGGGTTGCAATGACAGAGGATTCAGAGGATGATGCGGCAACAATTGTAAGCTCTACTCGTTGTCTACGCATACGAACCGGAAGAGGCACATCTTCATTGAGATCGAACAAAGGCATACATAGCTTTTTTGTGCCAAGGAACACACCTGGAGCACAACCTTCATTGCAAGGTACAGCTTGGAACAAGGATATGCATAAGGAAGCGGATAAAGCATGTGCAAATTTCTCGTACTACAACAACCTTCCATTCAATGTGGCAAAGAGCCCATACTGGGAGTACTTGGTGACAGCATTGACAGTTGCAGGGAAAGGGTACAAGGAACCCCCTCCAAAAGATTTGAGTGGGAAATTGCTCCAGGGTGCAGTTGTAGATGCCACTACAATTCTAGAAGAGCAAAAGAAACAATGGCACAAATACGGATGCACCATTCTTTCAGATGGGTGGACGGATGGAAGGAACCGCACCCTCTTTAATTTTTTAGCAACTTCAAATGGTGAGATGGTGTTTTTGAAGTCTATTAATGCTTCTAACATAGTAAAAAATGCAGAGAATTTGAGTGTTATGTTAAAAATGGTTGTATAAGAGGTGGGTATACAGAATGTTGTGCAAGTTGTCATAGACAATGCAACAACATATGTGGCGGCTAGGAGACTACTGCAAGAGAGACATCCATCACTCTTTTGGACTCCTTGTGCAGCTCATTACTTTGACCTTCTTTTGTAGGAGATAGGCAAAATTGATTGGGTGAGGTCGGTTGTAGAAGATGCAAGAAACATAACAAAGTACATATATAATCACCCTTGGGTTCTGAGCTTGATGAAAGAACACACAAAGAGGAATGAGCTTGTTCGAGTCGGTGTCACAAGGTTTGCAACTAACTTCTTGATGTTGCAAAGTATTTCTAGTTTGTTGACATCATTGAAGCAAATGTTTGTGAGTCAAGCATGGCTAGACTTACAATATTCAAAGAAAGTTGATGGAGAGAGGGTTGCAAAGATAGTTTTTGATGATATCTTTGCAAAGAGAGCTATAGAGATCATCAAGGTAATTTTAAACTTCGATTTATATTTCATTCCTTTATTTTAATTTGTTAAATTACAAATATATTGCTTTTACTTTTTTACTTTATTTGTAAGTTTGTAACCTTACATTTTAATTTGTGTGTAGGTGTCAGAGTCGTTGGTGAGGGTTTTGCGTTTGGTTGATGGGGAGAAAAACCCTATGGGGTATATTTATGAGGCCATGAATAGGGCCAAAGAGTGTATCTAAAACTATTATAGGGGGGATATCGTCAGATATGGTCCCTTTTGGGAGATTATTGATCGGAGGTGGAACAATCAACTTCACCAACCTATTCATACAGCGCGGTGCTACCTCAACCCCAAGTATTTCTTCTCCGACGGCTTCACAGATGTGAACGGAGAGGTTATGGAGGGCCTTTCAGCATGTATTGAGAGGATGATACCAGATGTTGAGACGAGGGACCTCGTTATTTTAGAGCTGCAAAATTACAAACGTGCTACGGAGAGGCTCTTTCCTTCGGTGTCAGCTATCCGAGGGAGAACCAAACAAACACCAGGTAATAAAAATTAGAATTTTTACCAAATTACTTATTAGTTACAGATTTGATTTTATTAATTACTTACAAGCTTTTTATTATCTTGTTTATAGGTTCTTGGTGGGAGGATTGGGGAGGAAATACCCCGCATCTTCAAAAGCTAGCCTTTAGAATTCTATCTCAACCTTGTAGCGCTTTTGGATGTGAACACAACTAGAGTTTGTTTGAGGCCATTCACACAAAGAAGCGCAACAAGTTGAGTCAAAAACGGCTCAATGACTTAGTTTTTGTGCAATACAATTTCCGGCTTCGCACAAGAAAAGTGGAGGCCACATCAAAGGAGCTTATTGATTTGGATGAGATAGATCCATACAGCAAGTGGATAGGGCGAGATGAGGAAATCCCTGTGTTCACTGAGGACGAGATTGTTTCTTTTGAGAGGGAAGCCATGGAGGGAGAAGCACTAGCAAGAGCTATTGGATTGGATGAAATTATTGGAGGTGATCTCCAACATGCAACAGAGATGCCACCACCATCTACTACCAGGTTGGAGCCAGAGTCGTAGCCTTCTAAGAGGAGCAAGGAGACACAACCGAGTGTGGGGACTAGTAGAGGCACTTGACCCTCTCCCCAATATTTCTTTAGAACCGGGAAGAGGAAAATGTTACTTATTGTATATTGTAACTTGCATAGATATGAAATTTATGATGACATTTTTCAATGTCAATAATCATAAATTCATATTACTTATCAGCTGACCGTTATGTTCGCGTGAGGATGCGATTTTGTATTGTATTTGTAGTTAAATCTAATAAAAAACACTTCTCCAACATTTTATGGACTCATTTGATACATTTTGTAGTTATATGTTCCTTAACATTTATGTTTTTTAAAGAAATATGCATATTTTTAAAGTTGCCAAGTATTCGTCGAGTCTTGCCGAGTTTTTGCCGAGTCAAATTTTTTTTTGGTCTACCGAGTATTTGTTGAGTACGAGTATGCGAACTATGGGATGAACATTGGGGCATGGCACAACACACGACTTACATCATGCATAAAAGAAGGAAGTATTAACACGATAAACACTTTCAATGCATAAATTTTAAAGACGGAGCTCTAGGACTCTAAACTAATGGGCAGCGCAAAATTTAGCTGGATAAGTTCAAAGTTTTATGGCTCAAGCCATTTAAAATTGTGAGAATTTTGGGTAGTGAATCAGTCAAATTGGAATGGTTGGACGGGAAGTTGGTCAAAGATACGGTCAATGGCTCGAAGCTTAAAAAATTATCGAGAAAGGACCGAAATTATATGCATGATAGACATGGATGCCCCATATAAAGTAAAAAATAAAGCAATGATAGAAGAAAGGGACCTACATACAAGGATTGACAAAGTCAATTATTTTGAATTCCATATCAAAGATATCGAAATTGGAATAAGGCCCGGCATTAAAAAGAACCTGCAAAGTTGGAAAGAGGTAACCATGTTTATTCAACCTCCTAGCTGCTGCCAACTTGTCAAGCTTCCATTTTGTTGACAACCCCCCATTCCACCAGCCCTACAGTACGACCTCTTCAGACTGTCCTCTCGTTTGATGCTTGACTACCCCTCCTTGTACGACCTATCCTAACACTACAAACCCATATGACTCCCCTTTGATTGCCGTTTGAACACCCCTAGGTGTTTGGCTCTATAGACCAAACCTTGCTCATTTGCAATGCCCCTAACCATCGTACGACCTGCACACCTACTTCCGACCACCATGCAACCTTTGTACTTTACTAGGTTCAACACTCCAACCCTATGATCGAAGTTTGGCATCTAATCCTGATCAAACACTATTGGCTTTGCCAATCAAACCTTCAATGTATGCCCCTTTACAACTTTTTATTCACTCTCAACAGTAGAAGAAAGTTGAAGGTAAACTAAATCGCGGCCACTTCTAGCACTGTTTTTTTCAAACAAATTCGGGTGTCGTCATGGCTTTTCAAGGGATGCAAGAGGGACAAATTGTGCTTGGCTTCGGGAATGCACTAAAGGTGCTGCCCCTCAACCCCGCTTGGGGCTGCCGCCCCTAGATCCCTGCTGATTTGTAAAAACAAAACAGAAAGTGGTTGCAAATCATGCCAAGTGAATGCTTTTTCTTGACTTCATAGCCCAATGGATGCAGTGGATTGAGAATGTCTTTTGTCTTCCCTCTTCATTCTAATTTTCATCATGTTGTCTATGACTTGTGTCAGAAGGGACTCCAATTTGTTTAAAAGGGGGGATAATGTAGACTGGCATATTAGCACTGTCATGGTTATCAGCATAATTACATAATTTAGTTTGTAATGACTCTTGTTGATTATGTTTTGGTGTTGACAATTCTGTCAACTGACAACCATAAGCCATTTGCCTTATAAAATAGGACACACATCAGGAAAGGTGTGCTTGTATCACGGTCTCCCTGTACTATGAGAATTGTATTCAAAATCTTCTTTTATGAATACAAGTTGCTATTGTTCATGGTATGATATGCAAATACTATTTTGTGTACGTTGTTATTGATAGTCTACTATCTCAATAGGCAATATTTATGCTACACAAACAAACAAACTCGGTTAGTTTGGTGCCAAAACACCAGATTAAAACATGTTGGAAAAACAATTAATAACAAATCACTATATTTTATTTTATTTTAAATGTCGAGTTTTTGCTGAGTTCTTTTGCCAAATCTGAGACAACATCCATGATCGACCAGTTGAGTCCGCGTCTCATTACTATGATACGCACACATGTCAGTGTGTAAGCGTATGATTGTTACTTGGATAAATTAACCCTTGGCTGTTTTCCAAGTTGCCTCTCCAAATCTTTTAGATTACCTTTTTGTGAATTCAGACCATTTGGCATTTAATATCAGCATGCCATCCGGGAATAGGTGTGTGTGCAGCATTAGGTAGAATGGGAACAGGCAGCAATCAAGCATTAAATACAGCAAGAAGGGTTTTCAGAGCCACCTAAACATGCAATCCACATCAATTACAGAACCATGCCAGCACATAGTATTTGTCCTTCAAACTAGAAAGGAAATGTTCGTGTAATAAAAGAAGTCTTACAGCTGTGACAGGTATTTCATAAAGGTCAAACCACGCGGGCATCATTACACCATCTGCAAGGGTGCCAACATAACAGCTCAGTATATATTTGCAGAAAATGTGCAGAAAAAATGAATATTATATAAAAATAATCAAGACAGTACATATTACATCTTTTCAAATCATTACCAGAACCTCATTACTCATAAGGCACTGTCAAAACAGCAGAAACAAATCAGAATGAAACAAAAATATTAAACTATTTTAGACAACGTGTGCCAGCCTGCCAGGAAACCCTGACCTCTACAACACTACCGGCATCTGAGATATACAACACTACCAGCATCTGTTGCTTGATCTAGTGCATACATGGTTCTGATAAACAGACACAAACCTCAATCTAAGTAATAAAACATTAGGGCATTTTCACTTGGCCTTTAGTGACAGACCTAAACCTTTTTGAAGTAAGAAATAAAGAATGACCACAACTTTTCTGCTTGTTGATGCCTACAATTCCGTAAGCATATCATGGGTTGGGCCAAACGATACAAATGATATAAGGCTTCAGAGCCAAGTTGCAAAGACAGGAGAAACAGATGAAATAGAATTTAAGAAATGTTTGGACACAATATGGTTGAGATACAATGCAAATAAAAATATATAAATAAAGTAGTTAAAAATTTAAATGCCACAAACACAGAAAATACAAAACTGAAATTTCACAGCCAAAACAGAATTTAAGTTTAAGGAAGTTTGATTCTAACAGGTGAATGCTTTTTCTTTAACCATCACACAGATATTTTTCATGGGCATATCCAGGCTGTATCGTGGGCATACAATATCCATATCCATACAAGATACATAGACATGCTTTTCGAACATGTATTTTAATCTCGGGAATGAGGGTCGTACAAGTTCACAAAGTTTCAAGAACTGCAAGCATCATACTCCTGCATTACAAAACCTGTTAAAAGTGTATTTCAGCAGGGAACAAATTTGAAGCCATTGATGAAATTATGCAGTAATCTATCACCAAAAAAAACAAGGATCTGCTCAGGAAAAAGGGAAAGAGCAGAGAGCATTTTCTAGAATCCAAAAATCAAGATGAAACATTTCCATGATCCCTGTACTAAGAATCAGTTTTCCCTAAAGAGCAATTTACTGAGGTGCTCTGATAAAACCAAAGATACAGACAAATAACTAAGGAGACGTAAATGTAGATTATATATTTTAAAACAGGAGATTAAAGAGAATTGAGTTCTCTATCTACAATAAGATCTTTGCTACTAGATCTTAAACATGCCAATGAGGATCAGAGATTAATTATGTAAAGAGACTAACACAGGTGCACATAACATCCCATCATTTAAGTAACAATAAGTCCATAAATGACAAGGACAACCACTTCAAGATCATTTATTACCATCATACGGGTGTTCATATTTTCTCTTCACCAAGCATATCGATACCTATTTAAAATAGGAGATTAAAATAAATTGAGTTCTCTATCCACAATAAGATCTTTACTACAAGATCCTAAATATGCCAAAGGAGATCAAAGATGCATTACATAAAGAGACTAATGCAGGGGCACATTACATCCCAACATTTAAGTAACAGTAAGTCCACATACTCCAAGGAAAAAAAAGAATTTTTTAATCATTTATTACCATTCTTAAGGGGGGTGATATTCTCGCTTCACTGAGCATATTGATACCCACTGGGAATTGGAATGTATCTATTGCAGCTTAGTACAAAGGGGATCAAAACAACCAAAATAGAATCCAAAAAGAGACAGATTTGGTGCTTGAGTTAGTGAAAATAGCAAACCTAACTTACTCGAGGATTCAAAGATGGTCCATGGTCTTCCTTCCGTTACCCCTGCCAAGGTAAGGTGTGTTCTCAAGAAACATCATTAGAAATAGTTTGAGAAAGGCAAGACATGGCGTGCGAAGGAGCATCTAGAGTTGGTTCATTTTGACATCTACAACATGAATCATCCATTTCAGGAGCAAGATACATCTTAAATTCATTGATGATTTTTAGGACATGGGTCTATTTTCTGCATATGAAGTTCTTCACCTTGGAGAAGTTCATTGATGGAGAGCAATGGTTGGGAATCAATTTGAGCAACATGTAAGTGATTGAGGTTCTATCAAGAGGAAGGAGTATGTGAACAATGCATTGGAAGAGTTATGTTTTTAGCATGGCATAATCTGGCAGCGAATTGAATCCCAAACTCCTAAGCAGAAAGGTGTAGCGGGGCAGAATAATCAAACTTTGGTTGCGATGGCATGATGCATGCTACAATCCAAAAGTATGCAAGATAAGTTTTAGGCCAAAGCTGTGAATTGTACCAATTATATCCTGAAGTGGGTTCTTACAAAGGCCTTAAGGGATGTTAAACCAAATGAGAGGTGGTGTGGTGGGAAGCCCATGCTTACACACTACAAGGGGCATGGGCTCACATTCCGGATGAGAAGTGAAAGAAGCTAGATCCAAATATTCATATGTGAATTATTGTGGGCTATTTTGAGGATTCCAAGGCCTGCAAACTATGGGATCCTTTGGAGTGGGAAGTGATAATTCAAAAGGAGCTTGTATTTGACAAGATGACAACATTTGAGGAGGCATGCAAGTGTTGTTGTGCATATTTCCTAGCTACTGTTCATATTTCTGTGGTGTACAATGAGGATGAGGCACCCAAGATTGATGACCAAGCTCTTGCAATTGTGACTGTGGAGGAGATTATTTCGGATGATGAGGTTGCTTCAGAGAGAGATGCATCGGAGGCTTTTTTGGCCCCCATTGGAGGTGTTGGTTCAAGTCGTCAAGTTCGAGTTGAGGGTGTCCTCACACAGGAGGCTCCCACAGAGGTTGTTCCTATTCATGATAATTATGGATCTAGGGGGAGGTTAGTCATCGCAATCAGACTGCTATTACCTTTGAGGAGGATAGAGATGATGAGGGGGTGAGAATACCACTTGGAGGACCCGAAGTGAAAAACAACGTACTAAGTATGCACTTATGACTAGGGTCATGGAGACTTGTGATCCACAATTCTATAAGGAGTAAAAGGGAAAATGTGAGTGAGAGAAGGCCATGGTGGAGGAGTACTACTCATAAATGAATAATAATACTTGGGAGTTGGTATCCTATCCATAAGGGAAGAACATTGGAAAATGTAAGTGGATTTATAAGACTAATTCGCTTTGAGTGTTTCTATTGAGAGATATAAAGCAAGGTTCGCTGCTAAGGGACTCTCTCGAAAGGAGGGCCTAAACTATTGGGAGACATATGCCTTTGTTTTGAAACTAGAATCAGTTCGCATTGTTCTCACTCTTGCAGCCAGATTTGAATGGGTGTTGCCTCAAATGGATGTGAAAAGTGTCTTCATCCATGGAGATCTTTAAGAGGAGACATGCAAGGAGCAGCTACTTGTGTTTGAGATGCATGGAGACAGTAAGCTTGTGTGCAGACAAAACAATCATTATTCGAGATGATGTGAAGGAGTCAAAATCCTTCTTGTTTGTGGTACCTGAATCTAGTGGTATGGTTCCTTTGAAAGATGAGGGATCCAGTTCATATAGTACTCCTTCACAAATTCCACATATGATAGCATATGAAACTTGTGGCTGATACATTCTTCTATTAGCGACACCAACCTAAGGTATCAACAACCTAGGTGAGATTCAATCACCACAAGGTTGTTAGGTACAAGGGAGGCCTAAGTGGTTTTACTCCACTATACATGATGTGCGGGAGAATGAAATTAATCAAATGCAAGGGCTCAGAGGTATGGAAAGAAGGTTGTTAATTCAACAAAGCATGTTCGTTTTGCTCTCACTTATGACCTTTTAGCAGTACTTAAACCACAACAATATTCTAAAGCAACAGCAAAACCAAAGCAGGAGACTTCCATGCAAGCAAAATATGATGCCTTGATGAAATTTACCTTGAAATCCAAAGTCGATGGTACTTTGGACAAGTACAAGGCTTATCTTGTTGCAAAATACTTTTCACATCACGAGGGAATAGACTATGAGGGAACTTTTACTCCTACCGCGAAGATGGTCGCAATTTGGTTGCTTCTCTCCATAGCTGCTCGGTTTGGATGGAAGGTATTTCAGATGGATGTAAAGAATGCCTTCCTAAATGAAGCTTTGGACAAGGAGGTCCACATGGTGTAGTCTAAAGATCTTTGAGAACCCAATCATGATCATCTAGTTTGCAAGTCAATTATGTCCTTGTATGGACTTAAGCAAGCTCCACGAGTCTTATATAGTAAAATTAATTAGAATTTACAAGATTCTAGATTCAAAAGGAGCCTTTTTGATCCAAAGCTTTATGTCAAATTCAATGTTGATAACATTGTTATACTTACTGTCTATGTTGAAGATCTTGCCATCAAATGAAGAGAGAATACTGCAATTCAACAAGTTAAATCCAATTTATGTGTTTCACTTGACATGACTAATCTAAGCCTCCTACACTATTTCTTAGGTGTAGAAATCTTTGGCAACATGACCATCTCATTTTCGTATCTAAGGTTAAGTATAACACTAGTCTCTTGAAGAAGTTTGGGCTGACAAATTGAAACCCTTCTTTTATGCCTATGGAGGTTGGGTTGAAGTTGTTTACCCATGATGATTCATCACCAGCTCATAAATCAATCTACAAACGATTGGTGGGCAGCTTGATATATCTTACATCCACATGACCAAATCTATATTTTTTTGTTAGCTATCTTTCTCAGTTCTTGTGTCAACCGAAACTCATACATTGGACAGCAGCAAAGCAAGTTTTGTGACACGTCAAAAGAAACTCTTGACTTTGGCATCCTATATCAAAGGACAACATATTTCAGATTGGCATGATACACAGACTTTGATTGGGGAGGATCAGTAGATACTTGGAGGTTTACCAACAAGTATATTTTTAACTTTTTAGGATTTTTTCGTGGCATAGACAACTTCAGCACACTGTGGCTATATCTTCCCATTGAAGAAGAGTACAAAGCAGCTATTAGTGCCAGTTGTAAAGTAGATTGGATACATCAAATTTTGATTGATCTTCGGCTTCCTCAAACTACAACTACTCCACTTTCCATTATGTATGACAATCAGAGTATATTGAAGATGGTGAATAATCCAATTATCATGCTTTCACCAAACACATTGAGATTCATCATCACTAGATTGAACGGTTGATTCTAGTGATATTTATGTTCACTTCTATCCCTCTAAGGAGCAACCTACAGATGTAGTGACTAAACCTCTTAGTCCCATTTTGTTTGTAAAATTTAGGAACAAACTCGGAGTAGTCTCCGCTTTAGTAATTAATTAGGATATTAAATTTATTAATTAATGTTAAGTTATTAACCTCCTCAACTACATGTAACTACCTTTGTGCTTAATAAATTACAAACACACACAAGATGTTAGTGTGTCATATGCCTTCCATTTCTCTTCATTCTTTCTCTCACACTTATTAACACTCTCCAACAATATGGAAAGCCCAATATACTTACAAGACCAGCAAGTACTACTGACAAAGTAAAGGGACAAGTGGAAGATGAGGGTCCCAACACTAATATAACAAAATCATCTCCTAGCATCCCCTTGTTTACCCTAAAAAAATATGGATTTGGACTTAAATACGTGCAAAAAATGGGTTACAAAGGATGAGGGTTAGGAAAAGATGAAAAAGGTATTCAAGAACCAATCCTGCTACATGAGAACAAAAATAAACAAGGACTCGCATACAAAAGCACTAAAGTGCATGCCATCCCGTTCAAAGTAAATCATGGTTATCTTAGTGCGCATAATAATGATGGTCTCACTAACAATACACCCATTCATACCCACTTCCTTAAATTTTCCAAAAAACATGAGCAAGAGGTTAATCATGTAACTTCTTAAGAACTTGTACATCGGAAATTGATTGATGATAGCTCTCCTATGGAAATATGGACACTTGATCAATTCTCCAATGATGACTCTATTTTACAATGCTTGGGTGCATACGAGGATTTCCCTTTCTTCTATCATAAGAAGAGTTTATTCTTTACTATGAATGTTCATGCATAGTTCGAAGAACATGATTTTTCATCTATTGACAAAAATGTCAAATTAGATGGTCATCTTTAATATGAATGTGCATGCATACTTCGGAGAACATAATTTAAAAAATTTCACCTATCAAGAACAATGTTGAATTAGATGATCCAAATGCTTTGCCTACTGCACCATATATTGAGGACCGTTTGACATTATCAAACTAAGAAACTATGGAATTCAACTTTGGTACCAAAGAAGCTCCTAAGGCTATACTGGTTAATGCACTACTAGATTGTGACAAAGATAAAGTCATCCGGACCACATTACATGACTTTCTAAAATTATTTGCTTGGTCATACGCCAATATGCTTGGCATTTACCCAGTTGTGGCACTCAATAATATTGTTCTCTAGCCGGACACAAAACTAGTCAAACAAAGAATTAGAAAGATGCATCCTCATATGACATTGCTAGTAAAAGGCGAAACCTAAAAATTATTGGACATTGGTTTTATCAAACCAAAATAATCTAGGAGAGAAACACAGAATTTTTTACAAACATTTTCATAAAAACTATCATGCATAAGAACATATACAAACTAGAGATCCTCCATGTGTATAACATCATAGAAACATGTCATATGTCACTTACATCTACCCATGGGCAAGGGAAAAAGATGGATGCATGAGGATATGTACAAATTTTCACAACTTGAACAAGGCATGCCCAAAAACTGAATTTCCGCAAGCCAATATGATCCAGATGCAATTAGGGTTCTCAATAAAGAGATGCCTTAGACCACACAGCCCTTCGAATACACAACGGAATATGCAACAGCAGAATTTGGATCTTTATTGATTCAGCAAAAGGAAATACAATAGAAACATACAAACAATCTTGCAAACGAGATGTATTACACTATTAGATCCTCAAATCTCTACTTGCTAACTCACGGTCTTTGCAAGTATAGCTCTCTCAGAACTCTTTGAACTAACTAGTTCATAATGCACTATATGATCTCCAATTGTCCAACTCACTCCCTTTCTAACCTCATGTAGGAATCATCCTCCTAACACTATTGTAGGGGCGTGCTTATATAGACGCAAGACCCACCTACTTACAATATTGTCTAGAGGCTACAAGCTACCCATATGACATTAAATGTGTCTCAATCTTCTATGCAAGATGAGGCCCAAATCATAAAACAGCTCGATGCAATCGATTTGGATTATCAACTTCAAGTATGGGTTAGGTAAATCTTCACTAGCTCCTCTTATGCATTTGAATAACAATGTAGTAATAGAAACTCTGGTGTTTCCAAAAGATTATGCACATGTTATGTTCTTGTGCATAAGACTCCTACCATCTTCCATGATTCATGGCATTAAATTCAATGGTAACATGGTGCGCACAAGACAAGATCTAGAAGTAAACCTCACAACTATAGTGGTTGCAAACAAGCCCCTTGTGCAATCATTCATTTCTTTTGTGTTGCCACTGACTAAAAGACCAACAAAACCACACTTGCACGAAGCTTTGCAAGTCACAACTAATTGATCAACAAATGCATGCACAACATGCTTGTGTCGAACATTACGCCCATAGGCGCACTCCATAGATAGGCACAAAAGAATGCATAAAATACATACTCATAGGAGATGCAAAAGAACAATTACAATTGCACGTTGTAGGCTGTGTAAAACTACACAAGACACTAGCGCAAAACTATGTTACCAGTGTTTGTCCCCTTGCCCCCCGTACCCTGTTTGATACGTATCCAGTACAGAAACATACAGGTACGGGTGGTACGGGTACGGATACGTCTAGGATATGTCCCAGTACTTCAAGGGACGTATCCCGGGTGGATCCACAAGTTTGAACGCCAAAAAATCTTTTAAAAAAAAAAAATTTTACTTGGTCAATGACCAAAAAAACAAATAGTAATTAATTATTAGATTAATAATATTAGTACTATATTACTAATACTAGTTATTATATTATATATAATTACTAATAGTTCTAATATATTATTAGTATATTATATATAATTATATATACATATTAATACTACTATAATTATATATATTAGAATTAATTAATTAATACTATCATTATCCCTAGGTTATTAATAACCTAGTATATTATAGGTATACTAGACTATATTTTATTAAGAATAGTTATAGTTTATTACGTTGTAACATCTACTAATATTATAATAATATTAATATATATAATTAGTTATATATATTAACTATATACTAATTATATAAGTATATATATAGTTAATAATAACTATATATATTATTATTATAGTAAGTTAATTTAGTATATATAGTAACTATTATACTAAATCAATATTAGTATTAATATTACAAGTAGGCTAATTATCTTTTTTTTTGTATTCATGTTGACATGATATTCGATGACTTATCATACGTATCGCAGCCACATGATCAATGAAAATGTAAACTCTTAAGTATATTGAATATTTTGAACATTGATCCTACTATAATTTTCAAGTTTTGTATTTCTTATGGACTAAAAGATGAGTAAAATGAGTATATGTATAAACCAAGACGTATCGTACCCAAGGGTTTTTTAAAATTGACGTATTTGCGTATCGAACCCGTACCCGTATCCTGGTAACATAGGCGTAAAACAAGATGCACAAAACTTACAAACAAACAACTTACGTGCAGTCAGAAACTTTAATCAGTCCTAGACTTAACTTATTTTCTAATCTAATATGTTTTTGATTGGTGTAGGATTACAAGTGAAGCTTAATTTCTAATCTAATATGTTTTCAATTGATACAAGTGAACCTGAATGCTCCTACATCAAACACCCTAGGTGACAAAGAAAACATAAGCTATGCTTACAAGCTTCCCTTGAATTTTGTTGATGGAATACCATATTTTGCAGTTTCAATTGCGCTTATTCATGTTGCATCTTAAATTTCTCAGCCCTTTCACTTGACCAGATATTCTTCATATTCCCTATCGCACTTCCTCTTGCTGACTCTTGTATCAATTACTCTTTCCACCTTTTTATGTTCCTTTCCTAGCATCTACACTCTCCAATCAACTTCTCCAAAATCTAAATCTGAATTTGCGCTAGCGCTTCCTTCTCTGTTATATGCTTCATGATATGAGTACAAATCTGCCACATTGAAAATTGGTGAAATGTTTATTCCTTCAAGCAACTCAATATCTTATGCATTCTTTGCAAACTTCCACAACACTTTGCATGGTCCAATTTCCTTCCATTTCAACTTAATGTGCTAAGATAGTGTCTCCAATCTGATCTTCAATTTCCCAATTCTTCATGTCTACACGCTACTTCTACTACGTGGTTCTCTTTTCCAAATGTTTGTGTACTTGTTCATTCACATCTCGCATATACTCTACAAAATCTTTTGCATATGCACTTTTCCTTTGCTCACATCTGATGTCGTGCAATACTACGACTCCTCTTGGACTCGACCCATACACAATCTGAAATGGTGTCTTTTATGCACTCCGATTAACTGAATTGTTAAAAGAAAACTTATCTTGCACCAGAATATCATCTGACATTCCTAGCTTACCTTCAAACAAAAAATTGCAACAAATTATCCAAACTTTTGTTGATTACCTTTGTCTATCCATCTGACTGAGGATGATGTGCTAGACTAAATTGCAAATAGGTGTTCAAAATCTTCCAAAACATCCTCCAAAAATATCCTACAAATTTCACGTCTGTCTGATACAATACTAAACAACAAACCATGTAACATATAGTACCCAAAATTTGGTCTTATGGCACTCGACAATATCACTTTGGTATTTATTCGGACATTGTCCCATTCATCTAGTTATTGACCAACTTGAAGCCTCCTGCTCTATCCCATACCCTAACTACGAGGTCATGCCTATTCTTCAGCTTAACACTTCAGGAATCAATACATATTTTATATATTACATCTATAAACTATCTCCAAACTACCTCATGTTTAGGATTTGATTCCAGCTTTAGCCTGGACAGGTACGTGGGCGCAAGACAAGTTCGACCAACAAACATATCCGTATGCTACAAACCCATCCTTTGCATTTCCACAGTCATCTTTTAAGATGCAGAAGTTAGTTTGGTCGGCCTAGGTGTTACTTCTGGGTCAGTTGAGCGGAAAATCATTCGAATGGTCATTTATAAACATATCCACCCTGAGCTATTTGGGGCATCTAGGGATCCCATATCGAAGGCACAGTCTAAGGTGATCATTGAGAAAAGCATCGAAAAGCACCTTTCCCTTAGAGCACAACTACAACAATGCTACTTGAATTTTTAATACATCTCTATTGCTGCCCTAGATCACAAATTCGAGCATTACAATCAAACCAAGTGTTGATTGATGTAATGTCCCCAAATGAGCATTTTTCAATCCCAAACGGATTTACCGTAAATCCCGCACCCAATTACAAATTATAGAAGATATACAATAATTTTTATATGCAGATCTGAATTAACCCAGAAATGGTGACTTCGTATAGGAATGAAAATGCACATAATATGAAGCAAAACCACTTAATCTTTTCATAGAATCAACTCAGCAAATTTTATAAAGATGGAAACAAGAGAGAAATACCATATTTGACTTCCAAAACAGGCTGGAATTATTTTATAAAAATCATGCAGACAGCTGCCTCAGACACAGCTGAGAATACAATATCCTTGTGGCAAAAATTCTGAAAGTTGGCTGATTAAATCACTAAAAATCAGACTTGTAAACAGCAATAAAAATCAGCTTCTAGACAGTTCCAAAATGCCATGAACCAGCTCCCTGGATAGGTCTCTCCACCAAGAATACTGCTGGAAAGGAAGAAGAGACAACAACAAATTCTCTTCTTCAAACCCTTGTAGAAATTTGCAGAATTACAGCCTTCACACTGCTGGAAAATAATAGAAAACACAGTTAACTCCTTGATCCCCAATGGAAACCCCTGTATGGCGAATCCTCTCAACTAGAAGGAGAGTTTTCGTTCTTCTTCTAAATCTCTTAGAGGGTTTTTCGTCCACAAGAGATTATCTCTAAGGGTTTTCGTCGTAGAAAATATTTTGTCAAGCCCTTGGCTCAGACAACAAACAAAAATTTATAAAATAGCAAGTGATGATCTCTCACAAGCAAATCGCCTTGCTTTTATAGAGGAACTTGGCCAAATAGCCACCCTCAACTTCCAATCATCTTTCACCTTCTTCATTTAATTATTTTTTTGTCTTGTACTTATCCCCATATGGGTCGCATTTTTTCCCTAGGGGAAATAAAAACATAAAGTGGCCCTTTTTCTTTTTCTTTTTATAATTTCACTTTATCTTTTTATCTTTTTTTGTTTTATTTTTTTATTTAGTCTATAATAAATTAATATAAGTGCTTTATAATATTTCTTTTTCTTATGCACTTTATAAGAATTTATTATAACTGACGCCCTTAGGCACTATCTTGGAAAAAGATGGAGCGCGAGCTAGCGGTTTTCAAGGAATGGAAAGAAGTGGTGGAAATGGCCAAACATTTGGGGCGAAACCCTAGCGCCTCTCCATTGAAACCAGACGCAGGAAGGTATGGTGTACACGAAGCAGAGGTGATAGGGATTTGGAATGGTGTCTTCATCAGCGGGAAGGATGCGGCCATCATAAGGGAGTTCAAAACCTTGAGCAAGGAGGCTAAGGCAGACTTCGTTGTAGATCTGAAGGCTAGGGTGGACTCCAGCATTCTACTCCCAAACAGAGTGGACTCCATGAATACATAGTCGATCTAGCTGAGGAGGCGCCAAAGCTAAGCCTGGATAACACCGCGATAGGAGAACATCTAAAAGCCTTGTCGCAGTTGGCTATCATTGGCAGATTTAATGGAATGTGGTCGGCCGCCTTCGACTTAGTGGGTTTTCGATAACTGGACCAAACACTGAGAAATCTCTTTCTGCTCCAAGGGCTTTTTCGTGGTCTAGTTTGAAAAGGAGGAAGAATATCACAAATGTATTTCGGATGGTTCGTGGTTTTGGGAAAGCGCAGGTTTGTTTCTCACTCCTTGGTTTCCTGATTTTGATCCAAACACTCTTTCCATTTCCAAAATGCATGTATGGGTTTGGCTTCCGAATCTTCCGTTACATTTTTGGTATGCCCTAGAGGATATTGGTAATGCACTTGGCAGATTTATAAAAAAAGATCAGTCTAGAGCAACGTCGGGTATCCGAACCTTTGCCAGATTATGTGCTGAAATTGACCTTAGCAAGGGTTTGCCGAATAAGATTCTTTTGAAAATAGGAAACTTGCAGCATGTTCAATCTTTAGATTATGAGAATACAGCCTTTTGGTGCCATATTTGCAAGACCCCGAGTCACCTACAGGCTGGCTACCCGATGGGTAAAAGGAAGAGCGCTTAAAAGAAAAAGAAATCGCCATCCAACAGCGATTAGAATAGCTCATCTACAGCAACGAATCACGAGGCTGTGGAAGAGAAAGATCATGGAAGAATTCGACAACCTAATTCAAAAGAAAGAGCGGAACAACAAGAAAAAAGGAAGGAAACAGCCAGTGTAAAGCGTGGCCACATTTCCGATAACTCGGATAAGTTGGACTTTGAGAAGAAGCCCATCCCTGATAGCGCCATAGACCCTGATAGTATGCAAATGGTGGTAATTTCATATCCGGGTCAATGGCAAGAGGTCAAAAAGAAAAAAGGCAAAAAGGGGCGATATGCTAACCTTCTCGGCTACTACTCTCTGTATGAAGAGCAATAGCTCCCTGTTTAGCTGGGTTTTGTGGTTATTGGTTCATCTTTCGTGTTTGTATTTGGGTGGGATCCCGTCAATCCCCAGGTTCTAAGCTCTTGTCAAAAGTGTTTAACCATCCAAAAAAATAATTTATTATAACTAAAGTTCCCCTTTTATTCATTCCTTAGCCGTCAGGAAACGAAATTGGGCTAAGGGTCTTCGACTGGGAAGGGGATATTACAATTGCGAAGTGTGAGGGCCAAATAGAGGGCTCCATCTCGTTTATGTTCTCTACTACTCTCCATCTTATCATAGGTTTGAGAGAAATACGTGTGACTTGATCCCTCTTCATAGTATTGGTGCATAGTGCAACGCTCATCATATCAGTGGGGGTGTGGTGCGGTTAGTCCAACACAAATGATGAGTAAATATTTTTTAGGTCAATGAGCAAAGAGAAGCAATATCCAGGCACATCACTGTCATCGTAGGAATCCAAATACATGAAATAGGTCTAAAGACAAAGGCAAATCAAATCCCTAGACGACACATTTATAGTTTCCTGGAAATTTTTGGCCACGAAATTGTCCCCTGCCTGAAAAACTTATCATGTGCACTTTTCCAAGTTTTGAGATTTCGCAAACAGATTGGCGATGGCCTGCACAAATTTCCTATCCAATTTCAGCCCATTGTCACATCCTTTGTGTCTAGTAGCACGATAATATCTTTCTAATTGTAAATTACTTTCATTGATATACATATTACGTATCTCATTTCATCACTCAGATTTGTTGGGATTATTTTCTTGATGTGCTAAATTATCTTATGCAACTAGTAATAAATAATTAGGCACATAAACCTAAATTTGATATTACATTTTAGTAAGCCCACTTATCTATCAATCAACGCCAACCTAGGGTTTCGTTTCTTGCCTTAGGGTTTCAGATTTCCAAGCTAATTTTTAACCTATTTTTCTCAAAACCCTTTTTGGCTTGTGTGTGTTTTACATTGCTACAATAGCTGATATGAATGCTTCTTCTTCCCTAGCTCTTAATGTTGATGCAAACGTTGAAATCATTGATGATCAAACTTCTAACGTTGATATACATATGTTAAATGAGTTAAAGCAATGAATCGTAGCACATCTTCATTGAAACCTTGTATTACTCCAAGCTACCAGACATGCTAAGATGACATTTTTGGACCAAACCGCACCTGGGGAAGCCCAGGCCGACCCTTTGGCTGCTCATAATCCACTTTCTAGAGGTTCTCCTCCCTCTTTAGGGACTAATACTCAAGTGTCCACACAAGCATTGTACACATCTAGTGTTATGGGGGCATCGCACATCACTTCCCAAGTTAACATGCCTATTCCTACACAGCCTATGGGTTCCATTGCAGAGCCTAGCACTATGCATGTTGTTGTAAACCCTCTTCCATACTCGTACGCTCAATAATTACAGGACATGCAAATCCAGTTAGCCTTTTTTATGCAAGGTAAACACAAGTTATTACAAGCTCTATAGATTTTCTCGATAATCCATTAAGGTCCTTAGTTATTGGTTACTATTATGACCTACTTCATTGCTTCCCTATCTGCCCTGCATTCTCATTCCTTCTGCATACCTGTGAGTTCCAAAGTACAGTTGTCCATGGGTGTGTGCATATTAAGTCCCACCTTAAATTTGGTGTCCTTTGTTGTCACTAGAGACTTATATCGTCATGGGGGTCGTCGTCAATCGAAAAATATTAATAGTTTTACCATACAAATAAGTTTTGAGCCTTTGATGGGAAGACTCTCCCATCATTTATTAGGGGTCCTCGAAGAAAATAATGAACTTTTAATAAGTGTGGTGTGCTAAATTCTCAAGTGAGGTCACAAGATGGGTATCGCCAACGTCTTTAAACGTACGTAATTGAAATATTGGAGCATGTAATTCATTTGAGAATATATGTAGAAATGGAATTGTTTAATTGATAAATAAAACAAAACAAAAACAAAATGAAATAAAATAATAAAATTTAAAATGAAATGGAGGGGGGCCAGATTAGGGTTCTTTTTGGTTGTCTTGTTTTGTTTTAATTCAAGGAGTGGCGGCTGCCATAGCCGCCTGCAAGGAGCTTGGGCCTGGAATGAGGCCAATACGTTGCACAATTGTGTTGCCTCTGCTAGTACCTCCCTGACCTTGTTCTCTGTGCTGAACAAAGATTGGTATCAGGCTCAAGTTTTGCTTTGGTGGGAACGCTATGGGTTGGCCATGCAGCAGGTGGCAGGTTCTTGGAGGAGCTCATCTGTTATAAAATGAACACGATTTCCATCTGGCCCCTTGACAGCCCTGCGCCAACATTCTCCCAGCTCCAGCAACTGGGAGCTGTGAAACAGGTATTGGACATCCATCAGAGGATAATAAAAAGCAGATTTTTGTCTTTTGTTGTAGTTTCTAGAACCCTGATAAATACGTATGCAAAATGTGGAAGTCTACAAAATGCATGTGATTTGTTTGACAATATGCCTTATGGAAACACAGCTGCATGAATCGCATGGGCGGGTGGATCTGCACCAATCAGGCCTGTTGAAACAGCCTTGGACCGTTTGAAGCAAATAACATGTGGCAGTGGGTGTTGCTACCCAGATCTGAAGGGTCTGCACAAAATGGATTCGTTAAAATGTCGTGGAAAAGATCTGACCAGGAGGGAACAAATACAATCGACCCAAAATACTCTGTCTGATCAGTTAGAGGCAGATTCAATTTTGGACAAGAGATAATTGTGACAGTAAATCTAATACCGCCACAAATCTGATTTTCAATTTTTGTGCTACAACAAAACCAGAAAATGGCATCAGTAGCATCTTTTGCATCTCTCATTCAGATATTGCAGTTCAAGATTCCATTTACTTCTTATGTAGATGGATCAAGGTTGCTCTTGGGTTGCTTGTGGGCAGAATCTTGTGACATTATAGTGGCCTAATTGTGTTCAATAAGATCTTGGTGAGTGTGTAATTTGGGGCTTGGGATGCTACCTCTTTAAACTTGTTGATAAACCTTTGGATGACTTAATAAAGAGTAAGGTGTGATGCCTCCTAGAGAGAAGCGCGTTAACCTAGGAGATGGAATCTGTAACCTAAAACTGAGTGTTATTTGTATCCTTGTGCACTTTGAAGTTTGAATGTACCACAATATGAAAGAATGAACAAGTAATAAAATGTGCACTAAGTGTGTAAATAGAATTGCAACCTGTGTGACTAGTTTGATGTGAATGGAAGCAAACCAGGTGTTGATGTGTATTGTGTTGCTAAAGTATTTAAGAAAAAAATATACCCTGGTTTTAGCTGTAATTTTGGGTTTAAAATATTGAGCATGACATATGGTATCAGTGCAGAGATTCAAGCTCTGGAAACTCTTGGACAAACTAGTGACGAGCCAAATGTGTGTGATGGTATGGGTGTAACACAGGTGCCGTGTTGAGTGTTGTCATTGTGTTATGTGAGGAAAGTGTATCCATGTGACTTGTGAACATAGTAGGACGATATACTCTTCTATTTTATTGTACTTGTGTATATAATGCCTTGTAAAGATGTTATATAGCAAATCCTCATTTCAGTGATACAGTTTTGTGTTGTGTGGACCCTTATTGTGTTAAACTTTGTGGATACTTTGGGATGATAATTCAGATGGGTACTTTGGGATGACGATTCAAATAAATACTTCGAAATAATGATGTAGGAATCTCACGAGGTTGCATACGTATGGAGATTCTTTTAGATGTACATGGGTATTTTATTCCCTGATGAGAGGGATGGATGTGGTGATTATTCTGGAGATTCTTTTAGATGTACATACACAAGACAGCCTTTAGGTGCCATTATGGACACTATGAGTTCTTGGTGATGTCGTTCAGGTTGACTAACGCTCCAGCTACATTCCAATCTTGTATGAACCATGTGTTCAACCGCCACTTGCGGAAATTTGTCCTAGTGTTCTTTGATGACATTCTGATACACAGCAGAACATGGGAGGATCATCTTAGATACCTTGATGCAGTCTTGTCTATTATGGAAGCACAGTCGCTTTATGCAAAGGCTTCCAAGTGTGAGTTTGGGATGAGGGATATCCTATATTTGGGATATGTGATTGGAGCAGGAGTCAAAGTGGATCAGACGAAGATACGGGCAATTATTGATTGGCCACCGCCGAAGACTTTGACTCATTTGAGAGGCTTCCTAGGACTTTGTTGCTATTACAAGAGGTTTGTGAAGGGGTACTCCCGGTTGACAGCACCATTGACATATTTAGCCAAGAAGGGGGCATTTGCTTGGTCAGAATCTTTACAGTCGGTATTTGATCACCTCAAGAAGGTGATGAGCACATGCCCAGTGTTAGCATTACCGGATTTTTCACAGCCATTTATTCTTGAATGTGATGCTTCGGGTGTGGGTATCGGTGCAGTATTGATTCAGAATAGGCATCCCATTTCCTATGAGAGTCAGAAGCTGAGTATGGTAGAGTTGGGTACTCTACTTATGACAAGGAGATGATGGCTATTTGCATGCCTTGTTCAAATTCCAATAGTATTTGGCGGGCAACAAGTTTGTGGTTCGCACGAATCACAATAGCTTGAGGTATTTCATGGAGCATAAAGACCTCAATGATCGTCAGAAGAAAGGGGTAAGCAAGATACAGGCTTACGATTTTTATATGAGTATGTGACAAGAAAGAACAATGTAGTCGTTGATGCATTATCCAAGAAGCCATCCCTTTGTTCTATGTCAGAGATTTCAATTGATTGGGAGACTCGTATCTTGGTTGAATATTCCAAGAACCAGTTTACTTGTGAGATTATGGATGGATGGATACAAGATGACAAGTATAAGGTTGTGGACAATGTGATATACTACAAGGGTAGGGTATACCTTGTGCCCGAGTCAAGGATGAAGAAGATATTAAGTGTCGTACATGACACACCATTGACAGGTCATCCATGGTACTTCAAGACATACAAATATATACGGGAGAGATTTGCATGGAGAGGGTTGAAGGACGATGCCCTTAACCATATTAGAGAGTGTGTGGTTTATCAGCAGAGCTAATTTGAACACTCATTCCTTGCAAGATTACTTCAGCCATTACCCATTCCGGACCAGAAATGGGAGAGTATATCCATGGATTTCATTACGGGCTTACCCAAGGTTCAAGGTAAGAATTGAATTTATGTGGTGGTCAACAGATTGACCAAGTATGCTCACTTCTTTGCGATGTCATTTGAGTACAAGGCATCACAGGTAACAACATTATTCTTTGAAGAGGTTTTTAGGCTACATGGATTGCCTAAGAACATAGTGATCGGGACAACATATTCATGAGTACATTTTGGCAGGAGTTGTTCAGGTTAGCCAATACAGAGTTGACACCAAGTACCAGTAATCATCTGCAGACAAGATGGTCAAACCGAGATCGTGAATAAATGGATATAAGGTTATTTGTAGAGTTATGTGGCAGGGCATCAAAAGGCATGGGTTAAGTGGTACTTGGGCGAGCATTGCTACAATACAACCTATCATATGAGCATTGGCATGATACCATTCCGAGCACTTTATGGGTATGATGCTTCATCATTTGTTGATTTGGTGATATCAGATAGTCGGGCTCCTAAAGCTCGTGACTAGATTCAGAAAAATCGGGACAAACTCTCTAGGAGAATATGCAGCAAGCACAAAATCGGCAAAAGATGTATGTTGATAGGCACAGGGTGGAGAGATCATTTGATGTGGGAGATTTGGTGTTCCTTCGTCTTCAGCCTTATAGGCAAGCCTCCTTGAAGAAGAGTGGTGCAAATATATTGAAGCCATGAATCTATGGACCTTATAGGATTCTGAGACGAATAGGGAAGGTTGCATATGAGTTGGAGTTACCTTAGCATAGCAAGATCCACAATGTTTTCCATGTGTCTTGCCTAAAAAAGGCACTTCGACAACATATTGAGCCATCTACTGAGTTGCCGCCATTGGATGAGGAGGGCAAGTTGATTCTAGTTCCTCAATCAATTATTGAGGTGCGAGAGAAGAAACTCAAGAACCAAGTAATCACAGAATATATGGTGCGGTGGAAGGATTTGCCATTAGAAGATGCCACATGGGAAGGTAAACAGATTTTGCAGCACCCTAATCTACAATTGCTTGGGGGCAAGCAATCTTGGTAAGAGGAGACTGTAAATGTCCCTTTCCAAATGCTTGGAGGCCTAGTTGGCCTATTCTACCATTTTTCCTTGTTAATTCCCTTGAGAACTAGAGCATGGGAGATGTAAAGAGAATATTTGGACCCTTATATGTATTAACGTTATAATTTTCATTGAGTTATTTTTTTAATGCACTTTATATTATAATTTCACTTTGAGGTGTTTTAAGTCATGGCTTGTGACTAAAGTGAAATATTAATTATTATTTTATAAAGTGGAGGATTACGGTTTCAAAGGAGTTATAAGGATGACTTGAGGATTAAAATAAAAGTTATGTTCATTCGTTATTTTCTCTGAAAAAATATTGGTGAGCCTTCATGTTCATTTCTCTTGCTCAAGGAGTGAAATCCCTTGGGATCCCTGGTTTCGGTGCAGAGGAGACTTTGGACCCTAGCTAGAAGGGTTATTTCAGTGAGAGGATTTATCCTTGTTGTCTTACAAATGTGTAAAGGGGAAAATTGCAAGTTTTCAAGCAAGACAACTTTCTCCTATCTCAAAGTTTCCATGTTTTGATCATACTTGTTAACCAAAATAAGCTCCCTCTTATTTTGGGTTAACTAGCTTCCTTTTGTGCCTCAGTCAAATTTTTACACATTTCAGGCACTCAAAATTTTCTAGGTATTGCTTCATCAGATAGAGAATTCTTTCCCCTTTCCAGAAAGGTAAGGGTTCTCCTAACTCCTTGTATTTTGCAAGTTATGGCTCGACGGAGTTTGGAAAGGAAATTTTCCCTAGGTGGGCCCGCGGAGGTAAGGAGGAAATTTTGCCAAGGAAATTGGTGGGTTGGCGGAGGCGCAGAGAGAAATTTGACACTTAGCCTTTTGGCTAAAAAAACTCAAAGGTAAAAAGTTCGCCCGCAAGCCCGCAAAGGAGAATGGAGAAAAATTGATTAAGTTCCAGCGTTTAATCACAAGGCACCATGTGTCCATTCATCGGCGGGGATCAGGGCGTCGGAAGGATTTTTGGTTTTTTGCCAAAACCATAAAAGCGCAAAGGTGAAATGTTGGACCGCATCGAATCAGAAGGTGCCACGTGTCCACATCAGTAGCAGAGGTCGAGCCAGCGGAGGACTTTGGGAAAATTTTCCCTTGCAGGCAAAAAGGGCGAAATGTTATTCTGAAGCCCGCGGATGAACCAGAAAGCGCCACGTGTCATCGGGTTGGCGGGGGCACGGAGATTTTGGGGAAAAATTTTCCAATTTGAAAAAAGAGGAAAAAAAGTCAAATTTTGGCCCGCAGACCCGAATTTTGCCCTAATTTTGCCTATTTTGCCCTAAATCTTCAAGAGGCCATATCTTTCGATCTAGAACTCGGATTTTCGCGTTTTTGGTATCAATGGAAAACTTGTGAAATTCTCCACACGATGGACACTTCAATTTTAAATTTTGATGGAGTTTTGTGGGATAAAATCGAGAAAACGTCTCTAGCATGCAAAAAACGCTAAAAAGTTTCCCCCGATTCCACTCCAATGTTCTCCTGCCACGTGGATGGCCCGATTTCAAAGCAATTAGGGCAAAGGATCGAACGGTTCATATGCGAACTGGCAAATTGAAATATAAAACGCATTTTTGCACGCAGAAGCTTTTTTTGGGCTCGTTAGAAGCGTTTTCTTTGAGGCAGAGGAATCTAGAAGAGGGGAAATGATCAAATTTGTTTGTAATGGCTTTAGGTCGAACGATTTAATGGTTTTTCGAAGTCTTTGTGAAGGGGCAATCGAATTTGGAAACTGGAAGCACGTTTTTGGGACCAAAGGACAAAAACGATTGTTAGTCTTCTTCTATTCTCCTCCTCTGCATTATTTCTTTTATTCCCACTCGTTGTACAAGTTTCAACTCTGAGATCAATAAAAAAGGAAGGAATTTTATGTCCCCTCAATGGAAAAATCGATTGGTGCTTTGTGACCAGCCTGTTTTATTTTGTCTTGTGCTCAGAAATTGCAAATTTGTTTTTCTTCTATTAATTAATGCATGTAATGAAACTTCCAGTTGATGTGTGTGGGCATCTGACACTCTACCCACTACATTGATTTCCCCCTCCTTCATTATCACTCCCTCCCCTTTCTCAGATTGATTTCTGCTATAGCGAGGAGTTGCTATTATTGCCATAGGGACAGTGGAGTGTTCCTATGGATCTCTGATTGAAAAACCACCATAAATCCACTTTGGTTTTACATGCTAAACAATGGTAGCTACACCATTCAAATGTAGAGGGACTTAGATTACCATAGTGTTGGCCTGAAATCCACAAATTTGTCCACAAGACAAATTTTCTAGCCAACAATCCTCAATCCCTAGTAGTTGTATTTACATGTACCAAGGATTATTTTCAGCATACTGGCGATTATTCTGGTATTGACCATACAGATTGGGAAAATATCACAGGTTTATTTTGTCATAGAGTGGGCCCTAAAGGTTGATGTTATAGTTAGTTGCCACATCACAAGTTGTTGCTGGTGATTATTGACTGCACAACGATCTTTGGAAGGAGTTCAAGGGTTATAAAGGGTTGCAAAACAGTCTACCATCGTTGGTGATATAAGTTTGATACAGCTTCAGTTGTTAATACATTAAATTTGTTATCCATCTACTACTGGACGTTGTTGTTTCAGAGGTATTAATGCAGTTTTAAATAGAAAACCATATTGTTATTTCTATTGTACAACTCACCCATACTCAGTTGTTCAAAGGAATAATAATTACTGAGTTTATATTGAATGCATGCCAGCTATTTGATCCATTTCCTTGCCCCGTGGATCACTACACTCAGAAATATATTACTAACAGCAGCTATATCAGTTAAGAGGTCTGAAATTATTAATCTGAACACTATATATTGGAATGTTTGCTTCAACTAGATATATGGCAAATGTTTGTTAGAATGTATTTGTCTTATTCCTTGTTTTTCTAACTACTTATGAGAGTATCAATGACATTTCCAGTTCAATAGAATGATTGTCAACTATTTGATGGAATGACACTATGCAATCTTTGAATATTTTCATGATTATGTGATGGATTTATGATCATTGTCATAGCTATTCTAAACATTGCATGCAAACTGTTTGACAAAATGCCTACAAGTTAAAAGTCATGAATTTTTGCAAGTTTGGAACAATATCTCCTGGTTGGGGATATTTCAACCTCTATGTAGAAATACTATGATCTGAGAATAGTGATCAATAACTTGTACTCCCCTTTGATGTGAGGGAGCCCAAATTGTAATTGTTGTGTCAAATATGGTAAAAGTGTGTGTTGTGCAGTTGGCCTGTAGTTGTTTTGATGAATTTGAGTAATGTTTTACGTTGTATGTACAACCTGTGAAACATTGAAACTAAATTGCTTAGCTATGAAAATTTTTAGGAGAAATGAATGAAAAGAACAATGCTACGAGAGAACTACAAATCTTCACAGAACTACAAATCTTCACAGAACATGAAAATTTGGAAACGAAATCAGCTTTTCTCATTTCCCTAAGTAGCCTAGGTTTCGGAGACATGGTCCCTTCCTCTAGTTAACCTTGGTGTTGTCGCATCAAGGACGATGCTCTTATAAGGGGAGGGAGATGTAATGACCTACTTCGTTGCTTCCTTGTTTGCCTTGCATTCCCATTACTTTGGCATGCCTGTGAGTTCCAGAGTACGGTTCTATCCATGGGTGTGTACGTATTAATTCTAACCTTAATATTTGATGTCCTTTGTCATCACTACAACCTTATATCATTGTTGGGGTCATCAATCGAAAAATCTTAATAGTTTGACCATACGATAAAATTTTGAGCCTTTGAAGGGAAGCCTCTACCATCACTTGTTAGGTGTCCTCGAAGAAAATAATGAAGTTTTAATAAGTGTGGTATGCTAAATTCTCAAGTGAGGTCACGAGATGGGTATCACCAATGTCTTCAAATGTAAATAATTAAAATATTGGTGCATGTAATTCATTTGAGAATATATGTAGAAATAGAATTGTTTAATTTAAAAATAAAACAAAACAAAGCAAAATGAAATAAAATAATAAATGATAAATAAAATTCAAAATGAAATGGAGGGGAGCGGATTAGGTTTCTTTATTGTTGTCTTTTGTTTTGTTTTGATTTGGGGAGTGGCAGCCGCCATAGCCACCTACAAGCAGCTCGGGCTTGGAATAAGGCCAATACATTGAAAAATTGTATTACCTTTGCTAGTGCCTCTCTGACCTTGTTCTTTGTGTTGAAAAAATATTGGCATCGACTCGGGCTTTGCTTTGGTAGGAGCACTATGGGCTGGACACGCCCCAGGCAGCAGGCTCTTGGAGGAGCTCGTTTGTTACAAAATGAACACGATTTCCATCTGGTCCCTTGACACCCTTGTGCCAACATTCTCCCAGCTACACCAAATGGGAGCTACGAAACAGGTATTGGACATCCATCAGAGGATAATAAAAGCAGGTTTCTAGCGCCCTGGTAAATATGTATGCAAAATGTGGAAATCTACAAAAGGCATGTGATTTGTTTGACAAAATACCTTGTGAAAATACAGCTGCACGAACTGCATGGGCAGCTGGATCTGTGCCAATCAGGCCTGTTGAAACAGCCTTGGACCGTTTAAAGCAAAAACATGTGGCAGGGGGTGTTGCTACCTAGATCTGCAAGGTCTGCACAAAATGGGTTTGTTAAAACACCTTGGAACAGATATGGCCAGGAGGAAACAAGCAAAATCGACCCAAATACTGCCTGATCACTTATAGGAAGATTCAATTCTGGACAAGGATGATTGTGACAGTAAATCTAATCCCACCAGAAATCTGATTTTCAAACTTTGTCCTGCAACAAAATCTGAAAATAAGATCAGTAGCATCTTTTGCATCTATCATTCAAATATTGCAGTTCAAGATTCCATTTACTTCTTATGTAGTAGGATCAGGGTTGCTCTCTGTGATGGGTATTACTTTTGTGATTGTGCCTATTGCTGACCAAGAAAATTCAGGGTAATGGCATGCACATGTAATAGTGTATCTTATTCTATATTTGGGTAGTGCAAAGCATGTAACCAAGAACTTGAAGGAAAATGCTTATCTGGAGAAGATTCCTATGCTCACATCCATGGCACTATTCTTGCCTGTTGTTGACTACAAGTTGCAGCTTCCTTTTTGTCCTCCAAGAATTTTGCAGCAGATATTTCCACCTATTGTGACGGGCTCTTCCATTATATTGATTGGAATCTCCTTGATAACCATGGGCCTTAAGTATTGGGGAGGAGGTACATATTGTGCTGATCAGGTGCTAACATCCAAGGCATTATGCATAGGAAATGGTGATGTGGAACTTCCGTTTGGCCATAGGTATTGTGTGAGACTTGGTTTCGTAGTATTCCATGCACTTGTATTGGTGGAAATGTTTGGATCTCCATTTATGTGTAACAGTCAGGTTATGATAGGACTAGCAATCGGCATGCTTGTAGCCTCATCAGTGAATGTCACTCAATGTGAGGATAGTTGTCAGATACCATCACGCAAAAATATTTGTTATGATGTCCTCCCAAAGGAATTACTTGGGATGTGGCCCCTTGGAATGCCTTGATCATGGAATACAATCAAAATGGGTGTGTTGCTCACTGTAAACACTCAAATTTGGCAATTTACCCTTTGACATTGCTACTTTTGACAATGCATTCTTGCTGAGACGAACACACTCTTTCTAACCCCGCTAAGTACATCCCAAGATCTCTTGTCTAACTTGCTTATTCACACATACTGATATGTCGACAAATCCTGAGAATTAAATACACAAGATCCATTGACAAACTCCACCTGACAAGATAAACCTTCAATTTTCATGTTTTTATCCCTATCAAAAAATGTCCACTTTGGTCGGCTTGTGGAATCCGGTCTTGACCGACTTGTACTGTTTTGAACCGACATATCCTCCATCTGATTTTTCAAGTTGATATTCTTCATTCGATCATTTAATCCCTTTGGGTCGTCCTTTCCATGATAATTTACCCTCGGAGCCCTATATAAGCAAGATAAACTCGCCTCATTTACTAACCTGGCATTCTCGTGAATTCTTATTGCAAACACTAGCACTAAAGGCACCCAAGGCTCCTTAAGTATCTCCAAAGCTTATGCACAATCATTAAGGCAGCAATCATTACAAATTTGAAGCATTCTACCAGGTCAAGGAATCAACTTCTCTCATTTGCAAGCACTCAAACATCCCCACTTCAAGTATTAGCAAGATTCAAACTCAATCCAAGCATTATCAAAAAGGCTCCAATTGCCAGATCATAGTTGCATTCATTCAGATATCACATGCTAGGTGGAGAACAACGTGTAGTTTGAGGCCTCTTCGGAGTAGTGCCACCGTCGGCGATGCAAGGATTGCACTTCAAACCAACTAATTTTGTTTTACAGCATCTCCTACCCATGGCTACAATTTGAGATCTGTTGATCTTGTTCTCAAGGAAAACCAAAAAAATACAAATCTTGAAACCACATTGAAAGGCAAGTTCAAACCTAATTAGTTAGGCACATATATTGTTACTGAGTGAGTCGGCTCTAGTGTCTATCGTTTAGCAACACTTGATAGTAGGCCCGTGAAAAATCCTACGAACATCATGCACTGACGACAGTATTATACTTGATCTCGCTCATGCACCCTCTCTCTGTACATAGCTAAACATTCAAAAACTACAAAAACATTGACATGGTTACAAAATAAAAAAACATTCAAATATTTGCAAAAATACAAAACCAAGGCTTGTACACATAGCCTGTGTTATTGGCACTTTACATTATACATGTTGTTTGTCACTTTGGTTTGATAGATAGCATATTTCTTTACTCTTTACACACATGCGTTCACGCAATATGTTGAGCTTGATGCAGGACAAACACAGAGCGGTACACGATGACAAGTGTTGGCCTGTCCTTTACCCAGACTCCCTATACATATGGGGGCAACTATTATACACACTAAACACAGGTGATATTATTTCATTATAGTTCTTTTTTACTTCCTCATTACACTTGGTTACATAAATTGTGTGCATGTTGTCTTTTGAAGAAACAGGACTAACACATTTGTCTTGTACAGCGTTAATACCTTTCTTTCTATATTAGTTGCTATATTACTTCATCACCTTCTGACACTCTTGTTTTCTATACATGTTTGTTAATTGTGTGTGTTATTGTATGCGTGTTTCACTGATTGTGGCTTGCGGCCCTTGATTGTCTTGTGACACTGTGGGTATCCCATGTTTGTGGCTCTATGCCTTTGTGTGCCACTATTTGCATACTATTGACTCTAACTTCACTGTTGATATCTCTCTGCACTTGTTTTCTTATACATGTGTTATATTGTTGTGCGCCATGGTTTTTACCATGGGCATCCCCTTTACAGGTTTGTAATCCCATCATTGGTGGCCACCACTACAGCCTTCTATGTGTTTCTATGCAAATTATTAGTCTCATCGGACACGATTACACATCTATTCTTTTGGGTCACACACGCAAATAATTTATCACACGCCTCAAAAGAAGAGGCATTCATCCGGGTATATATTCTACACCTACAGCAAACATAGACAAACTTTTGGGATCAGACACATGTATACACAGGGTACATGTACTCATAAACAACATCAAACACAAAAATTCAGAAAATAATGCACAGGTTCAAAAGCATACAGCTTAGTTAGGACCGTACGGACAGTTCAAACCTTTTCACACAGTTTTACCTAGGGGCAGTTACATCAACTTTCTCAATAGTTTCAGATTTCCATCCACAATTACAGTTTCTTGACACAATTTCATATCCATTTGACTCAATTCAAATCAGTTGTAGGGGGCATAAGGTTCTTCACTTCTTCACCACGACACTCAGCTTCAGTTACAGTTTCAGGGATCTTAGGGGCATGGATCTCCTTTTTCCATCTACATTTCAGTACACTACAGTTGCTATTCAGTTTCTACTCAGTCATGTGGCACATAGGAAGGGTGTGGGGGGACTCATTCTATTTTCTATTGTGTGTCTTTGCTAACAAAATTGGGCCTAGATCCATCTGCAGCGATGTGGTCTATGTGGTTACGGAAGGTATCGAAGTCGCTAAGTTCTTTGTAGGCAGTTCTTCCTTTCCTCTTACATTCAAAGGAGAAGATATTAGAGTTTGTGAACAACTTTGATACACGGTCTTCTTCCTTCACGGGGTGCTTCGGTGCCTCACTCTTCTTCTCTCTCTTCTTCATTATGTGTTGGGTTGCATGCACCCAACACTCCGGTTTCTCCTCAATACAATTGAGGACTAATCACTCACAATCCTTCAACAAGCTCAGCAATCCAAATCCCCAAGTGCAAGCAAAGAACAAGAGCTTCTCCCTCTGCAAACCAAACATGTGTATTCCTTCCATATTTTGCATCTCTTTATTTCACTTTATGCAAATACAAATTTTACACATTACATCTTACATTTGAGTTAAAGTTCAATTCCCTACTTTAAACATTGACTACACTCTGTGTTGCAGGTTTCATCGTGGAGCATGCCAACACCAAGACAATGAGACACTCAGCAATAGAACACCAAAGAACACAAGATTGCAGATAAATGATCTCAATATGCAAGTAGAATAGCTTAGCCACTTCGAGGGGGCAACCTCCAAACCATACAATAAGACTCAAATGCTCAATATGATGATTAACTACTCCTCACTACCACCTATATATACCAATCCTATGCTATGGCCAACACCAAGGCCGACCTACTAAACATATGAAAGCATAAATGAATAACATATGACAAGAAGAGAGATTATGTAAGCCACAAGTCGACACTACATATCCAATATAAGCTATAGGACTAAGGGCGTAACATGCCCCTCCCCTTCAAAGAAACATTGTCCCCAATGTTGGGAAGCCCTGGATGTTGCTGCACAAATGCTTCATCCTCCCATGATGCATCCTCAATATTCATATTCTTCCACTTGATCAGGTACTCGGTAATGACTTTGGTCCTCAATATTTTGGTGCGTGTCTGAAGAATACCTTCAGGTTCCAATATGATCCTTCCTTCCTCATCCAGTTCAGGAAGCACTGACTAGGTGGAAATGTGCTGCCCAATAACTTTCTTCAAGCAAGAAACATGGAAGACTGGATGTATTTTACTTCCTGGAGGGAGCTCCAGCTTATATGCCACACTACCAATTTTCTGCAACACTCGGTAAGGACCATAGTATTTAGGAGCAAGCTTATTATCCTTCTTTTGTTGTTTTAATGATAACTACTTATATGGCTATGCAACCATACAAAAACAAAGTCACCCTCTTCAAAGTGTCGCTCACTATGATGTTGATCAACTTGTTGCTTCATGTGGTTTTGTGCCCTTGCCAAATTCTCTCTAAGACTAGAGAGTACCTCATGTTGGTGTTGAATGTGATCTTCGATTTCTCTCACCTTTGGTTTGACCTTCAAGCTAGAGATGAGTGATGGAGGATGGTACCCGTAAAGTGCCAGAAATGGAGACATTTTGGAGGAGGTATGAAATGAAGTATTATACCACCATTCTGCAAGTGGCAACCATTGCACCCAACGTTCTTGTTTATCTGAAGTAAAACATCGAAGATATCCCTCCAAACATTTATTTACCACCTCAGTTTTCCCATCTGATTGAGGATGATAAGATGAACTCTGGGCCAGTTGGGTACCCAAACAAGAGAACAAATCAGTCCAAAAATTGCTTGTAAATATTGGATCATGATCACTTACTATAATTTTGGGCGTGTCATGGAGCTTTTGAACTGTGTCCATAAATGAGATGGCAACTGTACTAGCTGTGAAAGGATGAGCCATGGCACAAAAATGAGCATACTTGGTAAGTCTATCCACCACGACCATGATGACACTTTTCCCTTCTGATTTAGGCAATCCTGTGATGAAATCCATCGATACCTCTTCCCATCTCTCGCTAGGAATAGACAAAGGTTGGAGGAGACCTGGTGTCTTAATGGTCTCCCTTATTACGTTGACACACCAAACATTCTGCCACAAATTTTTGAACATCTCCTTTCAACCCCTCCCAAAATAAATCCTTCTTAACTCTATGATAAGTTTTCAAGAACCCAGAATGGCCACCTAGTGGAGAAGAATGGAGCTCTGAAAGAACATGGTGTTTAAGTGTAGAGTTCTTACACAAATATAACCTATCTTTGTACCACAATGTATCCCCCTTCCATATAAATTATTCTGATATGGTTGGATCTGTCTGGAGATTCTGAATGAGAGTATGGGTTGTTGCATCTTTCTTCCATTCTTCCCTTGCTTGATCTACCCAATCTACCTTTAGTATAGAGATGGCACATAACAATGCTTCTGTGGACTCATCCCTCCTAGATAGAGCATCAATGACCACATTTTCCTTCCCTTTCTTATAAATAATCTCAAAGTCATACCCCAACATCTTAGTGACCCATTTTTGTTGCTCTTCTAAAGATAGTCGTTGCTCCAAGAAGTATTTCAAACTATCATGATCAGTTTTTACCTTGAAGTGTCTACCCATCAAGTATGGTCTCCATTGTTTGACTGCATGTAATATTGCCATCATTTCCTTCTCATAGGTGGGCTTCAACAAATTATTTCCTTTTAGTTGTCGGCTCTCAAATGCTATGGGATGTCCTTCTTGCATGAGTACTGGCTCCGATCCCATTTCCTGAAGCATCACATTCAACTATGAAGGTCTTGGAGAAATCTGGAGTTGCCAATACTGGAGTGGTGCACATTGCCACCTTCAATTTTTCAAATGCCCTAGAAGCTTCCTCATTCCAATGAAAGGAGTCTTTCTTCAATAATTTTGTAAGTGGTGTTGCTATACTGCCATAGTTTTTTACAAATCTGTGATAGTACCCTGTGAGACCTAAGAAACCTCGTAAATGCTTGAGGGTTCTTGGGACTTCCCATTCCACCATGGCCTGGATCTTGTGAGGGTCCACCTTAACACCTTCATGAGAGACAATATGGCCCAAGTATTCCACTTCCTGTACCCCAAAAGAACACTTTGAAGGCTTGGCATATAGTTGATGTTTCTCTAGGGCTTCCAATACTGTATTGACATGATGTAAATGTTTCTCCCATGATTTGTTGTAGATGAGGATATCATCAAAAAATACCAAGACAAACTTCTGTAGGAATGGTCTAAATACTGAATTCATCAAACTCTGAAATGTGGATGGTGCATTAGTAAGACCAAAAGGCATCACTAGGAATTCATAATGCCCTTGATGAGTTCTGAAGGTTGTCTTATGAATATCTTCTTTCTTTACTCTAATTTGGTGATACCCAGAACGCAGATCTAGTTTTGTAAAATAAATTGCACCATGCAACTCATCTAATAAATCATCAATGACAGGAATAGGAAACTTATCTTTGATAGTGTACTTGTTGAGTTCTCTGTAGTCTGGACACATGTGCCATCTTCCATCCTTGTGGTGCACCATCACCACTGGAGCCGAATAAGCACTCTAACTGTGACGAATAATACCCATTTCCAACATTTCCTCCACCATCTTCTCGATCTCACTCTTTTGCACATATGGGTATCTATAAGGCCTGATGTTGGGGGGTTGGCTTCCTGGAATTAACTGAATGGCATGATCATGATCTCTTTCAGGAGGCAATCCTCTAGGATCCTTGAAGACAACTGCATGTTGATCAATAACCTTCTGAAGATCAGGATGCACTACCATCGTTGGTGGTTGAACTTCCATGGAGAACAATCATGCTACAAAACCTTCAGCCCCCTTTTTAAGAATCTTTTGCATTTGGTGAGAACTAACCACCTGAGGAGTTTTTTCTTGTAGTCCTCAAAGTTCAAACTGTTTACCCTCAGAATGAAAGTGCATGAACAATTCCTGGAAATTTAGCTCTATGGTGCCCAAAGTTGTGAGCCACTGAACACCTAAGACAATATCAGCTCCACCCATGGGAATAGAAAACATCATAGATTCCAATGTGTAGTCACCCATCATAAGTCTGATTTTATGGCATTTACCTAAACATTGGACTATGCCACCATCTACAATCATTACTTGAAATTCAGGTGTTGGGTAGATGAAACAATTTAGCCTTGTTGTCAGCTTATGATTGATGAAATTATGTGTGCTCCCTGAATCAATCAATATTGTCACCTTCTGCTTCTTAAGATAACCCAAGACCTGAAGGGTTTGTGGAGTACTAATACCTGATAGAGCATGGCATGAGATAGTGGGTTGGGGATCTTCAAATTCTTCCTCTAATTTTTCCACTTCCTCGCTTGATGTTTCCTCATATTCTTCCTCATCACTGGTCCCTTCAATGTAGAACAATTTTTTCTCAGCACATTTATGATTTGGTCCATATTTTATTTCACAGTTAAAACATAACCCTTTTGCTCTTTTTTCTTCAATTTGTTGAGGTGTCAGTCGAACTGGCCGAGGGTACGATGGAGGCAAGGTGCTACAATATTTTATGTTAGTGAAGGACTACCTTCTGCTGGAAAGAAATTTTTCCTCTGCCCTACGTGCCATGATAATAGAATCAGAAACCTTGAGTGGATTAAACATGCACACCTCATGCTCAATGTGGTCCTTAAGACCCCAAGAAATAGGTCATTCAAATACTCTTCTGTAATATCCTCCACACGCAAGGAAAGATTTTGGAATTGATGGACATACTCCTTTACTGAACCTGTTTGTCGTAACTTTGCTAATTGGCTGAAGTAATTCTCTGACACACTAGAACTATAGTGTAATTGAATCTCTTCAGTGAAAATTGTCCATGTGACACTTAGACCATTCTTCTGCCTTTGAGCACATAACCAATGATACCAAACAAATTGGTCAGGTTCTAGATATAAGGATGCCATGGTCACCTTTTGTCCTGATGGGATCTGATGGAGATCAAAGAAATTCTCCATTTGGGTAATCCAATTGAGTGGATCCTTTCCATCAAATTTACGCATTTCCACTTTTGGAATAATGCCCTGCCATTGGTGAGGAGATCCACCTGAATGTGTAAAGGATCCTCCTTGATTGGAGTGATTTGGACCTGTGTGAGTATTGCTAGAGGAACCCATATGACTGGAATTGGGATTTGTGTTTGAAAGAGCGAGCAACAACTCCTGCTTCATTGATTGAAAATCCATCTAAAGTTCACCCCTAAGGCTACCTTTCAGATGAAGAAGCTCATTATTGAGGTCATCCTTACCATATTATTTACCCTTTCCTGAAGTTGGATGACTACCTCAGATACTCCCAAACCAGAAGATTCTAAATCCATATCTTCCTTATTTGGGGTCATTCCTGGAGTTGCTTGACCTTTCCCTTGGCCTCGAGTTGATCTATCGGTCATGATGTAGGGTTTGGGACTCGGGGTAGATGGAATAGGGTAAAACTTTAGGGTTTGGGGTTTCGTAAATTTATTGGCCGAATAGAGGAAATCATAAAGAAGAAACCCTAGCTAATTTTTGGAAAGCTTTTTGAAAATATAAGAAACTTAGAAAAATTCCAAAAATTGCACCCTAGGTAGCCGAATTATGAAAAAACATAAAACCACTATAACTTTTGCAAAACAAGTCAAAAATGCTTGAAATTTGGAGAGGATCTTACTTGACTGATTTCACCACACCACAAAAAAAATTGCAGAAAAATTTGCTACCAATTTTGAGATATAGCCGAACCTTCACAATTAGGGTTTGACGCAGCTCTGGCCGAGATCAGGCTCTGATACCACTTGTAATGAAATTACTTGTATAAATCTGATTATGAGCAACAATAGAACACCAAAGAACACAAGATTGTAGATAAATGATCTCAATATGCAAGTAGAATAGCTTAGCCACTTCGAGGGGGCAACCTCCAAACCATACAATAAGACTCAAATGCTCAATATGATGATTAACTACTCCTCACTACCACCTATATATACCAATCCTATGTTATGGCCAACACCAAGGCCGACCTACTAAACATATGAAAGCATAAATGAATAACATATGACAAGAAGAGAGATTATGTAAGCCACAAGTCGGCACTACATATCCAATATAAGCTATAGGACTAAGGGCGTAATTTAAACTGCACCTAATTCTAGCTTCTCAGACAAGGCAATCTCAAGAACTTCTTATTGTAAACACTAGCACTGATGGCCATTGTCAAGGCTCCCTAAAAATAGGCAACGATTAAAACACAATCATTGGGGGCAAGCATTTTATTTTTGTGATTAAGTGTGCAAGCAGTTCTACCAAGTCGAGTGGATCAAGTGACATCTAGAAATCTGGTCAAGCAACCCAAACAAATCACAAACAACATGGTATCCTAGGATGAACCAAGGTTAAGGGCGACAATTGCATCTATCTCGAAAGAGGTCTCTAATGGGGGGACTCTTTATGGTTGCATGCCATATCAGATAGGGGGTGGCCCAGGTGCTAAAATACGTTCAGAACAACATGTAGTCTTAAGGTTTACTTCGGAGTCACATGGTCGCAACACTTTTATGGTGCAAAGAGTGCACTAGTCATACCCAACCAGTGACCTTTGTAATAAAAGATGTTGCGACCCATGTGACTAGAGTTTGAAACCCTAGACTCAATGTTTTGTCATCAGGGCTATCGTAGTATGCTTGCACAACTAGTGCTTGACAGTGACAGATCCTTGGGCTTTGTGGAGATGACCTTCCCTTAGAAGGTGAGTGTGACAGTCAATCCCAAATACTTGGTCAGAATATCCGTACATCAGATGCAAGTCCATAGGAGCAACATGGCTTTCCTCCAAAACTCTGTACGTGTAATCTTGCACCAAGTCACTTTGACCAGTTGGTTTGTCTAAAATACTGCCATGTACTTGCAGGTTGATCAATCTCCCATGGCCAATAGGATAAAAATTTGCTCTTCTCAATTCTTCCCAAATCCATCCCGAGAACTTAGCTAAGTAGGACGCTTCTGTTTCACAAGCTGGCATAGCATATTGTTTCCCACCAGTTACCAGAATTAATGTCCTTCCATCTTGAGACGTGCATAAGGTGATCCTTTGTGCCTCAGTGATATTATGCACACTAAAACAGACCTCCAATGTAGCTCCCCTTACATCCTTTTAGTGTACTTACCTCGCTAATCTATTAATTTAATAAGGGTGTAAACACTTGCGGGTTATATGCAAGCAAGAACTTTAGACCACTCATTGCCATCGCATGCTCCATTTTCGTAATTCACCCAACTCAAACAGGCAAAGATTACTCTCTTCCCTACTAGCTTGTTATAGTCTTCCTCATCGTTTGGCTCTTTCGTATAGAACGGAATGTTGAAACGTAGTCATAAGCTCGAATAAACTGAGTTGAGTATGAAATCTTGCTGTAGCCACTGCTAGTCCTATTGTTGATATGAGTTACTTCCCTGTAGTGAAACCAAACCCGAAAACACCCTATACCCAGCCAATGCCACAAACGGCCTAATTTGTACTTTAATAAAAACAAACAAAAACATGATTGCTCCTGCAATTGCAGGATGGATCTCCGAACCACAAGCCCGAAATACTTGGCAAACAAATTTTACAAGTTTAAAACAACCTTTTAAAAGTTAAAATTTCACCCTGGAAACCATAGGTGGCATGCATCTGCAAACTCGTTTTTCTCAATTTTATGATTTGAACTTGTCCTTTGGTGCCTAAAGATATCAAAACAACCTTTAAACTATACACTTTCCCTTTCTTGGCATTTGCTTGTCTTTTTAAGCCCTTTTGATGAGTTGGTCGCGGGAGGTGACCCGTCAATGTTGCAAAATCAATTTAGAATCGCTTTGGATTTAACATTTGTAGGTTGAGAAATCGTTTCTTACCACTTCAAACCCCTTCATTTCCACATTGGGAATTGCGTATCATAATTAGTTTCACCTTGTAATGTCCCCACTTTCCTGGTCGATCACTCAGATGATGAGATTTGCCTATCATCCATCTCCGTAGGTAAATTCAGTGGATAGGAGATGATTCCCATGGCATGAGATGTTTTTCCGCACTTGAGTCAGGCACCAGAATGGTTTATTTAATGAGCAAATTATATTATTTTAATTAAAGTGACTTTATTAAGTGGGGTTACAAAGTTACTTTATAACGTCATATTATTAAGTCAGAAAAAGTGACTTTATAATATTTAATTATGACGTTAAGTAGAATTTTATTTTTATAGAGTGGAACTAGTATAATTCCACACTTGGGCGCCCCCTTTGGAATTGAAAGGCAAATAAAATAAAATTAAAGGTGGTTTGGATTCCAGGGTTTGGGTTTTTATAAAAAGGGTTCATTCTTTCATTTGGGAGGATCATCTATCATTTTCAAAGACAATTTCAGAGCAGCTCATGCTTATTATTTTCCGAGGACGAAACCCCTTGGACGATTATGGATTGGACGAAAACCCAATTCATATTGTGGGAGATTCATTCAGGATTTCCATTTGTGCTTCATTGAAGGATTCAATCAATTGCAATAGTTGTTGTATTATTGCAATTCTGAGAGCTAGCTAATTGGGTGCAATAGCTGATGTATTATTGCATCTTATCGAGAAGATTATTGAATTGCAACAGCTGAGGTATTGTTGCAAATATCATTTCTTTTGGCACGACAGCTGATGTATTGTTGTGATTCAATTGAAGGAAGTATTGAAGATATTTTCAGTTGTTTTTTGTGGGCAATATTGAGTATCAAGTTAGTCATGGGAGACAATCTGATGATCAAAGTGTGTGAGCAATAAACAGAAGGAAATCTGTGCAGCATCATCTCAAAATCGTGGCATCCAAGCAGGTCTATCAGCTAAGAGAAGGTCGATCATTTGCTGCATATCAGGTTCTTCTATTTCATATCATTTTTATAGGCTACATTGCATTGTATTAGTTGCTGCCATATAGTGGCTGTAGTTGCATGAATATTTGCTATAGGACATTGTAGCAGCATTCATTCATGATTCGATGTAAGCCAAGAGTCTTGGCATTGCACTCAGATTGCAAATAGCATTTGATAAGATTGTAATAAGTCTATGCATTCAATAAAGGAGAAATAAGGTTGCACAACAAATGTTTGTCAATATGTCATTGTTGTAGTTACTTCAGTTCATATTCAATCAATAGTTTACATTGCAAATGTTTGTAATAATGTCCACTAAGTTGTAGGTGCATTTCTCATGTCATTTCAGTCATATATTCATTGCATATAGCTGTAGCATTGTGTTCCCTTTATTTCAGTTATTTAAATTACTTCTTGCAAGTCCTTTGCAATCATCAAAACAAACCAAAACACCAAATGAAGAAACTACAACAGCAAGTACAGACTTGCAAGCCAAGTGTTTGACAATATTCCTTGGAGCTCAAATCACCAAAACAGGGTCGGATTTTCAAGGGATACTTCAGTCTTACCACTTCAAACCCCTTCATTTCCACATTGGGAATTGCGTATCATAATTAGTTCCACCTTACCTTTTTGGGAAGCATTTTCCCGTGCTAATTTCGGAGCCACTTTGGGTTACAGTGTCCAAGTGCAAAATGTCAAATTTCACCAATTCACTCTAGTATGTTGCCTCTAAAATGAACACAGCTTATTGGATTTTGGATTTGTCGTCTCCTCGATGTTCTCACCATATAGGAGAAAAGGGTAAAAGTGACCATTTCCTTATTCGCACACTTGTTGACCTTTTTAAAAGGACGTTTCGTGGCCATGTTAGCTATTTTGAACCGTATCACTATTAAGCCCCTCTGACCCAATTTTGATCCCACTAGATGAATCTTGCCGAGCATGATAACCTGTTGTTCTGGAAATTGTTAGCACAAAATTCTCTCTCTCAAATCTATTTTAGCTTTGTATAGAAACTGGAAAATTGTGTGAAGAAAAGAATGCTCTCTCTCTAAAACTTGGAAATGTAGCAATGTGAAGAATCTTGTGATAAAATATTGATATCTAGCTCTCTTCCTCTTTACTCTAAATGTGTTAAGTGTTTTGTGAAACATCAACGAGTCAATTTTAGTACCTCTTCTCTCCCTTTCTAAATAAAATTAATGTATGATTTCGTAGCTAGTTAGGAAGAGAAATTCATGCCAGCTTTATGTTGACCTGTGTCACATGTTGTTGCAGGTGTGTGTAACGATGAAATGATGGAAATGCAAATATCAATGGTTTTCTCCATTGATGTAAATTGTAAATTAAATGTTATTTTAGAGATAAGTAAATTGTCAAGTTATGATTAAGAAAGTGTGATCAATGTGTAAATGAATAGCCTTGATTATGTCATAGCTAGTGATCGATAGGTTTTGGTTGTGTAGTAATGAATGTTATGGAACTGTAGCATGGTTGTAATAATGGATGCATATGAAATATGTAATGTTAGATTTTGATTAGAATCGTGTTTTAGATGTATGCTTAAACACTATTCAAACCAGTTTAGAGAACCCGTTTTAAAGCCACAACTTATGGAACAATACAAATAGCATGAACGCAATAGTATTACCAACTCTCGTTTGAACCTATAACACACCTAGTTCTAAGCATGAAAAATACATCCTAAACACACTTGATGATTGGCATTTTTAAAAAACCTCTTATCTTAAACGAAATTCAAACACGCGAGACACAATCGTTCGTAACCTTGTAAGACCAATATGTAGGACGTACTAAAGCTCGTGATGGCCTTGAATCCCATGAGTGTATCTTTTGCATACTTGTTGGCATTATAGGTGGTTGCTCTATGGCTACACCTTGTAGACTTGTTAGAGGTACATTTATCGTGTTGCTAATTTGGGCACCTTAGCAATTGAGCTCCTTTTTCCTTGTGTGTCGCGCTTAGACACTTTACCCCATCCCGTTTGGGGGCTAGAATAATAAAGCCTTGGGTGGTCCTTACATTGTTGCATGTAAACTGTCATCCTTGTTATCATCTCTCTCCAAGCCACTTGCTCAATATGTTGACCTCATTGTGATTAGTAATTGTACTTGAACATGTGGATGAACCTACGCATGTATCTTCTGGGTGAAATGTATTTTGAAGTGTAGCTTTGGGTTTAAAAGGCATTTGTGATTAGTGCCCCGTATGAAATCAATAATTCCTTAGGTTATCATGCCCAATGTTTTCTTGACGAGGAATTCATGATGTGAATGGTGGGTACCCCTAGTGGAGTTTGGACGAACCTTGCCCTAAGACCTCTTTACGAGGACGCTTGTGGGCGGAATCTTGTAACATTATAGTGGTCTAATTTTGTTCAATAAGATAGTGGTGAGTATGTAATTTGGGGCTTGGGATGCTCCCTCTTTAAACTGGTTATCAATAAACCTCTGGATGGCTTAATAAATAGTAAGGTGTGATGCCTCCTAGAGGGAAGCACATTAACCTAGGAGATGGAATCCGTAACCCAAAAGCGAGTGTTACTCGTATTCTTGTGTACTCTGAATGTACTGCAAAACAACAGAATGAACAAGTAATAAGATGTGCACTAAGTGTGCAAACAGAGTTGTAGTATGTGTGACTAGTGTTGATGCGAATGGTAATTGTGTAGTGTGTGGAAGCAAATCAGATGTTGTTGTGTATTAAGTGTTGCTGAAGTATTTAAGGAAAACAACTACCCTGGTTTTAGCTGTAATTCCGAGTTTAAGAAATTGGGCATGACAGTTACCATCCAAATTTGTCCCACCCAAGCTCGCTTAATATGATGGCAAGACTGATCCGCAGTAGCATCTTTGCAACTTTATTGCTAAGTTTACGTATGGACTATGCAGGTAACGATACCTTATAAGCCAAGCTTTTTGCATTCTTAAGGAATATGTATTAGATTGGTTCTATACCCTTCCTCGAGGTTTTGCATGCTCATTCCACTCTTTGGCTAATGTTTCCTATCTCATTTCTCCATCAACATTGGTCAACACCTCTCTTTTGGCCAAATCACCCAAGTCAAGACAATCCAATGAGAAGATAACAATCTATGTCCTGCGTTACAAGACCATGCTCTCCCAAGGACCTAAGCATATCGACGAGGCCGAGTTACAAGAAGTGTTAATTGCTAGCCTTATTCCTCAATGTAGGGAAACTGTCGTGTTCTCTAGCTTCATATCCTTTGAAAACCTATGTCAGACGATCAAAATCTATGAGACCAAGCTCCTTGCAGCCAATATGCTAAAATATGGAAACAACACACCTACATCTAAAGGAGCCAAATTCCAATCAAAGCCATCCTATAAAGTTAGGAAAAATGAAAATAAGAACACTGATGATAAAGTTGTCAATGTTGCAGAACAAGCTCTGTCTATCGTCCTTTTTGTGGCTCCAAAAAAGCAACAAACCCATTTACCAGAACCTCCTCATAAGATCTTGTATAAGCTCCTAGAATGTAATCTCATTGAGCTACCTCCACCCACTACAATCGACATGTCTAGGCCACAAAGCTCAAAATTTGACAGCAAATTATATTGTGACTGCCATAGGTGCTTTAGCCTTATCACCAACAAGAGCTACCAATTATGTTGTGAAATCCAACAGCTAATTGACAACAACGCTATTTCTATACAAGACTTGGACACACCTACCAATACAGCAATTGTCCAACCCAATTGCAAGTTAAATGTGTTTACTAATTGATGCAGTCGTAGTCACAGTTCCCACTAAAGGGATGCTTTACACCACACAGCCCTTATCAGAGTTAGTCTCGCCGAAGCAAGATCTCAGGCACAACTCTAAACAAGAAACCATGAAAGCTTCAATTATGAATGCAAGGAGATTACAGACTTTGGGACAATAGCCTTACACCCAATGACAGTCTTATGACAAGACTGCAAGAATTCCTCGAAGAATTCCAATCCTCGACCTATCCTAAGCTTGCAGACTCTGCAAAGTCTCTGCACAACAAAGTTGGCTCAACTTGGCAATCTCACACTAGACACCTTCCAAACTGAAGGATAAGATCCTTTGTGTGTACAATCTTGCAGCCCCCTTCCATTTATAGAATTCATAAGAATTTTGGCAAGAGAACAAGGACGTCTCGTGCAAGTAAAGATTTGGATTTTAAATGCTTCATATAATAAACATTGCAGCATTGATTTATGTTTATGTTGGCAAACGTCATAATGTAGTTCTTAATTCAAGGTTGCAATTTGTATGTAAAATCTGGCAATTCAAACAGTATAAGGTTTGATAACACTTAGAATTAGAGTTTTGAATCAGTATTAAAATTTTATAAAGTCGTATTGGATTCTTGGATGTAAAAATTGAGTTAGTGGGATTGGAATCTATAACAATGGCTTTCCAGATTTACATAATATGGCAAGTCTGACATTTGCGGTTTGGGATTTTGAGGTTTGGATGTTAAAAAATGCGGCATTGGATACTGTGTGCACAAATTTATATAACAAAAAGTATTTTGTTTTTTTTCTCCAGTTGGGATTTTGGAATTCCTGGAAGTAAAAGTTGACCTAAGTTGGATTGGAACCTACCACATGGGTTAAAATTCATATCTGGCGACATGAACATCATCCAGTTTGATAACATTAAGGTTTTCGTTCTTGGATCGGTATTGTCTTGGATCCTTGGAAATAAAAATTAAATAAGTGGGATAGAATCTACCACATTGGGTGCCCGTATTATATCTAGCAATTTGAACAACATTCAGTTTGGCGAGATTAACTGTTTAGTGTTTTGACTCGGTATTAAAAAAATGTGGCATTGGACTCTTTACAAGTAAACAAAAAATGACGTTATGGGAATAAAACTAAGAAATTGGGTGTCCAGCTTTATATGAAACAGAAAGTTCAGAAAACGAAAATGCTCAAGAGCACTTACTGTTACATGTAACTCTCTGAGATGGTGCAGAGGGGAATAGCCACTTTGTGTTGGAGAACTCGGGAGCAGAGAAGAAGTTTTTAATGGGCATATTGTTGGGACCTGAATCCCCCAGCCCATGTAACCACAAGATTAAACTCTTGGCCATTTCCTTGTCACTTGGGTTTTTGTGCTGCAAATGTACTGCTACCGCCTCCTCTGTCGTCCTTCCCCACAACACAGACCCACTTAAAATGCAGGTGAATATTATTAGTGTAAGCGCTATTGTTGAGTTAATAATGGAGATCGTGTTCCAACCTTGTTGGAGGTTGTTTTTGCACTTGTCCATCCTAATGTTGCCTATAAGATATCGCCATCACTCACATTTCTCGATGGTGGTAACCTGTTTGGGAAGCGACTCCGTCTAGGTAGTGAGCAAGGGAGGTACCTACCTATGCAATAGAAAAATTTGTGAATGGAAAAGAGAATGCAAAATTTCGTATGATTTGTGTTTTGTTTTATTTGAGAAAGTTATTCTTAACCGGTGTCGCAATGCGACTAGTCCCTTTTTAAGTGTTTGTTAAATTGTTTAAAATTATTGCATAGATCATATGAAACAAAAAAAAGTTGGTTGTGATTTGTTAAAAAAAAGTTGAGTAATAGGAAAGTGGATCGAGACTAATAAGTTAAAGTTATGTACTACCTTGTTGGTGAAAAACTCTCCCCTCTCCATATGAATAAATAAGAGTGAAATAATTTATTTATTTTGTATTATTTTTCAAATGTAAAGCGTTGAAGTAAATTTGTGGGGTAAAGTCAATTAACATTCAAGGTCTCCCAAAAGGAGACAATACTCCACAAAATAAGTTTTTGAATTTTCTCATTTTGTTGTATGGGAATAAGGAGAAAAATCTATCAACCAATCACATACATGAAAAATAGTATTTGTAAATGAATAAAGAATTATATATTTTTTAAAACTATTGCATAGACCATATGAAATAAAAATAGTTGATTGTGATTGGTTGGAAAAAAAAAATTGATTAATAGGAAAGTGGATCCCATAGTCAGGACTAATAACGGCATTTACACTCTAGAATGACAACATTTACACTATTAATTATTTTTGTTGATTATATATTTTGTTTTCGATTAAATAATTTGTGTGAGCATATTCTCGTCCTATGCTAAATCATTAAAGTAGACAATTTTTTATCGAATGATGTCATAATTAATGTCATCAATTGTAAATCTCATTCTCACAACAAAGCTTGATTGTTTACAAAATCTCTCTAGAAATTTGTCAAACTGAAGCTTATGACTAGGTTGAACGAGCAAAATATTTTTGAAACTGGAATCCTCTCTTTCCATTGAAGGTCTTAAGCAAAAATTAACAAGTAGTCATTTTTCTCGATTAGAAACAACAAATCATGTGCCACCTGAGGAAATCTTTCGCTACCAATTATCAAAACCCTTACTAGCAAATTTGCCTATGTAAAACCCAAGTCATTGGGCAACAAGAGAGTATGGATGTTAACATTCATCTTTCACCTAAAAACATGTATCGATAAGGTGACATGTCTCTAGCTATGACCCACACTGCATGCGATAGCATTAATCATCATCAAGAAGGTAAGGCTTTTGGTTTTCAATTGCTTGATGAGTTTGTTTAATTTTTTGTAAATATTTACCAATGTATTGTTGTTCTTTTTTGTCTTAAAGGCATTCCTCCCAAAAGTGACTTCTATAAATGGAAACGCCAATCTTGGGAGGAGACTAAATGGTGGAAAATTGATTTTATAAGGGGTTTGGGTAGAGGTTATGTTTTCGTTCTCATTTCCTACTCTGATTTTGCTTAGGCAGTCCTTCAGTATGAAAAATGGGTTATTTGTGGCCAAGTCTGTTGTCTTCAAGGGTGGAAGCTCGATCTTCATCCCAAAGGGCCATCTCGCTCACAATAACCCATGTCAATTGAGTTTCCCTTTCTCAACCTAGATGTTATACCCTTTTCTCATGAGTTAACCATCTAGTTGGGCAATGTTCTCTAGTTTAAACGTGATATGGAAAAAATTTCAAACCTCCATAATCATCCTAAAGTTTGCATTGAAATGGATCTCTCTTAATCATTGCACACTTCAATTAAGCTTTTTGGTCCAGGGTTTTCTCAACTTCAACTTATTGTTTACCTCAAAAAACCCAATGAATATTATTTATTAGGAAGATGGTTGCTTGATCCACGGCTATCCCAAGTGCAAGCTCAAGAAGCAAAGGTTAGACAAACTTAATACCAATAAGTCTGACAATCGTGACTCAATTCCATGTAAAACACCATCTCCACCCCTAAATGACTGTGGTTCCATTATTGTCAGCCATGATCAATTAAATAATGACACCCAACTCCTCTTTGTTAACTCTAATATTGATTTTGTTCTAGAAACTCAAGTTAATGAAATTCATCTTCCTGGCAATTGGAAGGTTATTGCAAAGAGAACCACGTCTTCCTCACAAGTCAGAGTCTCTACTTGAGGTCCTAATGCAATAGCCAAATCCTTTTTGGGGACTCTCACAAAGTATTTAAAATGCAAACTAGTCGGGGGGGAGATCCAAATCAATGAAATATGTTGAAAGAAATCCATCTATCTCCAACTCTGACTCTAATCATTTTTCCTTGATTATTAATAATGAGGTTGAGTAGCCTCTTTATAGTGGTGTTCAATGAAGCTTTCCTTATTCTCATGGAATTTCTGGGGGATCACCCTTCCTGAAGGAAATTTCCACATTAAAAGAGTTCTACGAAATCACCTCTCTAATGTTATCTTCCTTCAAGAGGTTAAATTTAGTGGCTCTACTTTGTTATTCAACCTTTGTTATATTAGCAATCACTTCTCGCCATATTATGCATCTCATAAATAAGGATGTGGAGTTGCAATTATGCTCATTTTACCCTCCCTTTCTTCTAATATATTTGACACGTGTGAAGGCCTAACACAAGTGTATTTGGGATATGGTATGCATCGGGGAGTGAATCATTGGATTCTACTCAATTTATGCTCTAAATATAACAAAAAAATGTGTGACTTTATGAAATTTGATGAGTACTAACTTGCCCCCTACAAAGTGGATTTTAGGAGGCAATTTTAACATGGTTGAGAAAAAAAGAGATGAAAACTAGTCTCAATCATCTCCCCTCTCCTCTAAATAAATTTTAGCTTGGGTTCGATATCGCAACTCTTTGGGAGTCTTTAATCCCCTTTTTGGATGCTCCAACTCACAAATAGGTAGTTAGTTCAATGTCTCCAATAATAAAGTTAGATTTCAAAGGTGACTAAGCAAATTTGATTGGTTATATGTCAATGCATTTGTTAATTCACTTCTATCCTTTATTTATGTTTCCAAATTTAATGACATTGTTCTCTCTTATCATTCTCCCATTTCTTGTAGTTTCAACTTGGATCCTTCCTCTCCTTCTTATAATCACATTCCCTTCAAGGTTAATATTTCCCATCTTTCTTCCCAACATTGCATAACTCAAATTTATATTGTTTGGGAGCTACATCCCGACCTACTGCATCTACAGGTTATATTTTTAGGTGGGAATTGGTTGTTGAAGAAGAGTTAAATTCCTTATAAGATATGGAAATATTATAGACAAGGAGAGGCGGAAAAAAGAAAACAATCTCAAGCACATGCTTAGTCAACAATGCCTTACTCTTAGGGAACATCCCAATGACACCACCCTTCAAATTATTGATACAAAATGGAAGAGATCTAATAAAATTTAAAATTTATAAGGGCCAAGGCGCAAGGATGTGTGCTCGCATTTTCTAGATTCACACATGGTGGTTGTGGCTCTAAATATTTTTTCAAATACTTGCAATAAACACAATGTCATGAGCACATCTCACACATCATTAGTGAGATGAATGCAATGGAGACCAACTCACTTGATGATATCAAAATAGATTTTTTTAGCATTACAATAAACTTTTTCAGGAGGATCAATATGAATATTTTACAGAATGATGGTTACGTGAATGTATTCTATATAAGGTGGATCACGTTCTCAATCATCTTCTTGAGTGGCATCTTATTATAACATCTAGGTTCACCTCTATCACCTCCCATTTAAACCCACCTCTCCCCACTCTCTCCTCATGCCATTATTTCACCCTTCCCCCTAGTCATGGCCACCACCTTACCATGACCTCCTCCCTACCTTCCCTTACCACATTTTACCTACCCAGCCCACTTCTTTTACTCCCTTATTTCCTTCACCTACTCATTTTCTTCCACATATATTATCTTCCCCATTACCTCTTCCACAACCTTGGGGTCAATGTTGTAACTCGTCCATGGCCCGTCTACTTCTCAAACCATATTTGCATGCTCATGTTCCCACCACCTAACTCCTACCCAGCTCCCCCTCTACTTCACTACCCCTTCATATGGCTTTCCCGTCACTCTGTGTCTCTCTCCCACTCCTTTCCAATCATGGGTGCAATTGGCCCACTCCCCCTACTCTTCCTTATTGTAACTCATCCTCTCAACACACTCTCAAGCTCCTTTGATTCCTTCGTTGTCATATGTCACACCCCCTTTCCTTTCCCCTTCCGAACATGTTCACATCTATACTCCATCTTTTCTACCAAATCTGCATTATGTTTTCTTCTAGACCATTTAAATTAGACAATAACATAAACCATGGTGAAATCATAGGGGCTCTATTCAAGCCTCTATTTTCATTAAAACTAATTTCTATTGGGACCACCCCTAATCATGTCCGCAACTAGGCCAACCCCATCCCTTTTTCCATATTTTATATATACTCTTTACCCATATAATCCATAAACCAAAATTATTTAGGGATCTACATGGTCACACCTTCTACTGGCTAGTCTCATTGTTTATCCAACAACTGTTTGGGTTCTAGATCACACATGTGACCTAGTTAGCCCACTCCAATTTCAATACTCATGAAGGTCCATGTTTTTCTTCAACACGACCACTCTATTCATATCTCTTAAGGGGTATCCACCTAGTCATGATCATGACATAACCCTACCTATATGCACATGGTTCACTCAATTCATTCCCATATACATTCATTCTTCCAATTGGCCCACTCCCCCTACTCTTCCTTTTGTAACTCATCCTCTCACACACTCTCAAGCTCCTTTGATTCCTTCGTTGTCATATGTCACAGCCACCCCCTTTCCTTTCCCCTTCTCCGAACAGGTTTCACATCTATACTCCATCTTTTCTACCAAATCTGCATTATGTTTTCTTCTAGACCATTTAAATTAGACATAACCAAACCATGGTGAAATCATAGGGGCTCGATTCAGCCTCTATTTCATTAAAACTAATTTCTATTGGCCACCCCCTATCAGGTCCACCTAGGCCAACCCCATCCCTTTTTCCATATTTTATATATACTCTTTACCCATATAATCCATAAACCAAAATTATTTAGGGATCTACATGGTCACACCTTCTACTGGCTAGTCTCATTGTTTATCCAACAACTGTTTGGGTTCTAGATCACACATGTGACCTAGTTAGCCCACTCCAATTTCAATACTCATGAAGGTCCATGTTTTTCTTCAACACGACCACTCTATTCATATCTCTTAAGGGGTATCCACCTAGTCATGATCATGACATAACCCTACCTATATGCACATGGTTCACTCAATTCATTCCCATATACATTCATTCTTCCAATGGCCCACTCATTTTCTGCCAATGGCCTTTTGAATTTATAATAGTACACAAAAATGGTCCTAGTTGTGGCCTCAACCAAGATGCCCACTATTACATATAAAAACATACAAAGGCTCGTCACATTCATGCCCACAACTAGGTCAAACTATCTATTCAATCAACACCAAAGTTATGGGCTCAATCTCAATCACCAATGTGATATGTCTGGCCCCCTCCCTTTTTGCATAACACTTAATTGCTTGAATTATGAGCTATTGTTACAAATATGACCCGTTATGCCCATTCATGGTCATACTCGCGACTATGCCAAACCTATATTGTTAACACACCACTCATACTTCCTATTATTCCCAACACCTACCAAACACTATCAATCACCACACTTTATAGCTCAACCTAGACATACCTACAACCACACCAATCCCTATAACAATTTTTCACACACAAATACAATACCAATATAAATAACAAAATAACCATACAAACAACAAAATATAAAAGGATCGTCCCCAATTATGCTCACAACTAGGATGGCCCACTTTCTTTATCAAACACAACATCCACATAATTACTTAACCACGTAAGGTTCAATACTTGATTATACCAACACATTACAATCACATAAAAATGAATTAACTCATTCGTGTTTGCGCATGGTTCACATCTAACATCTCATTCTAAGCATTCAATTAACTCCACTTCAATGTGTCCTACACATTCTTTGATCTTCCCCCCTATATGCTCCACTTCGGGAATCCCTTGGTCTTCCCCCAAGCTTGCTCTACTCCACACATTCTTCAGTACACCCACATGTGTACTCCACCCCACTTTATCCCTAGTTTTTCCCCACGCACATTCCACCTTGTGCATCCCTTGTTATTCCCTGTGTGTGCTCTACTCCATGTGTTATTTAGTCTTCCCTCATACACGCTCTAGCCCATATATTCCCCACTCTTCCCCCATACTCACTTCACCTCAAGTGTTCCTCAAAATTATCCCCCACTCATGCTCTTCCCTATCCATTCCCCAGTCCTCTCTCATATATTCCCCATTCCGCCCTCACTCATGTTATGCCCTATGCATACCTTGATCCTCCCCCTTATGTTCCTTGGTCATTCTTGTATGTGTTGTACTATTACTTCTATTCTTCCCATCATCCAACTTCGTCTCTTTTTTTTCTTCCTTGTGGTCTATCTCTCTTTGCTCATCGTCATCCCCAAATTTTCTCGTATCTATCAACAACCACCTTTTTGTCATGTTAGGGTGTCCTAAGGCATATAAAAATATGTCACTTGAGGGGGGATACTATACCATACCATTCTCATCAATCTCATGACACTCAATCAATTAATTCTTGGAATGAAATAGTATCTGCCTTATGGAATCAATCCACCGATCCCTTCATAGACTCTAGTTGATTTGGACCATCAATCACATTTCTAGGTTCAAGTTTATCTAGTTAACCATCTAAGCTCATGTGTGTGGAAAACATTTTCATATGGTTGGGTAAACCACATCACATTTTTCATTTTTTCACTGCATCTAAGAGACATCATAAAATGCACCTTGTGCATAAGGTCTCTTCAGCTAAAAGGACCAAAAATAATATAAAAACAATAATCTCTAAAAAATCCTCCAAAATAAATAAAAATCCCACAAAAATGGTGATAAAAGACACCTCAACCTCTATTTACTCATCCTCATCCACTCACATCATATATTGTCACATCCCTATATACACTTAATCACTCCACCCACATATTTGCACTTTATATGCACAAGGGACACTTATCATCTCTATGCACATTACACCCATGTCAATCACACTACTCTATGCACCATAAAACTATAAAAAAACTCACTCCCCTCATTCCAACCCCTCACTCTTTCTGCACTTGAGCCCATACTATAACATTTTTATTCTTTGCTTGCATATTTAGGTGTTGCAGGTTATTGGAGAGGAAAAATAGATATCAAAGGATTGTTGCAGCCCATAAAAATATATTTTGGTAAAATTCCAAAATATGTCTCATTCGTGCCCACGATTGGCTTGCAATGTTCGTGTGCTTTTTAGTCACTCACAACTGTGATTCTTCTAAGTCAAATATACTATTTTGTTTTTAATTATCATTTTGTCATTTTACTTCATAAAATTTATTTTATCACCTTAAAAGAGTTACGGATCTAACTAAGGTAGGTCCCCTAACCAACAAAAAAAAATCTAACATTTTCCTTTAATGTGTTATTTAGAGATTTTGATTCATATTTATATATTTAAATTGCTTTATTAATCAAAATAATCCCATGAATTCCCTCTCCCATGTAATGATAGTAACACAATGTTTTTTTGTTTATGCAATTGATTTGAGTTGATTTACTTTAATATATCTAACACTTTGTAGGGTGGCTCAATATCTAAGCATACAACAATATAAATAGGTTGTGTCTGAAATTTAAAGTCAACCTACAAAGCAACCATGTCATTTTTATTCTAGCTCAAGAACATTAAAAACCAAGTTCTTATTAGATCTAAAATATTGAACTTTTGGTAGTCAACCAAAAAAATTAAATGATCACAACCTATAGTTCTTAAAAAGACATATGTAACAAGTGGAAGAGAAGTAGGGAAACTTTACATAGTTGTGTGATGGACATGGCTAGTAAAGTTTTTGTTACCAGAGAGTACAGTTGCAACAACTACATCTAAAAGAAAAAGTCAAATAGTAAGGAAGTGGTCGCAATGTAATTTATTATATTAACAATTATTGACATGGTTAAAAGAAAGAGTTTCCATTCATTAAATATACAAAGAAACCCTTAATATTATTTTTATTTCCATTAAAATAACTCTCAGTTATATTTGGTAAAATAAAAAAGTGATAGAAAAAGAAAAATGATTCATCAAATAATGGATTTCCAACATAGGAAACAAATTTTCAAGGCCTTATGATGTGTTCTCAAAATTCCACTACTAAAGTCTACATTGTATTCAAGACACAAATTTTAAGTATCCAAATATAAAATAAACTTTTAACACAATTAAAAACTTACCATTATCTACAATAAATGAGCTCGTTGATTTATGAAGGTATCTCGAGTTACCAATGCATGTCATACATCTATATCAGAAACCTCGGTGATCCAAGTACTTATAAAGGCCACTATAAGCACCAAACTTAACTAAGGTGATAATGTCAATTTAAATTATACATTTTCCATCTTACTTAAGTAACATGATGAGATGGTGTGTTCTAAGTAAGGGTGTGGGCCAAGGAGGAATACCTATAGTGATGGTCAGTTTGAAGGTTGTTGTGCACGTTCTGACTTCTTGATCCAATGCTGACTGTGAGAGATTCCTTTTGGCTAGGAGGAACTACCTGAAATACACAACAAGACCACAAAAAGAGGATTAAATAATATATGTCAGTGGGCTGCCTAGCATGTGCTAGATCCAGGAAGTGTGATACTTCCTCGGTGGCAGTCAACCCACTATTTAATACAATTTAATGCAAGAAATAACGTAAGTAAATAGAATCCTACTGTAGTTGATATGATTTAGGTATCTCATCCAAATACAATAAGAAAATCTAACATAACAGGCTAGGCTATGATCAGATCTAGAAATAAGGTAAACAACTAAGGTACTGGAACAGGTCAGGGTCAGATTCTGGGTCACTTGAATCACTTAAAAAGGGTTATTGGGATCTGGTATTAGTAGGACTGCCAAATACAGAGACCGACGTTGGTCTGGTATGACCGATGATGGTTTAGTAAGGACCGACGACGGTTACTGTGGGCTGGTAATAACTCAATAGTTCATGGTTTTGGGGATTTGTCTGAGACTGGATCAACGATGGTGAGGAGTTGGTTTAGGTCTGGGGGGATGTTGGGAATATTCAGAGGTGCTCAGGGGTAGACAGAGGTGATTAAAAGGGGTAGGAGTGATGGGAATGGTCAGGTTCACAAGAAGGCAATAGTGGTAGGGTGAAAATATAGCTGATGATTGATAAAAAAAAGGTGAAGAACTTTATAAACTGAATAGAAATGAAGTGGTGCAGGTTAGAGACACACTTACTATTGTGCAGGTTCAATGGCTGGGTGGTGGTGATGGTTGATCAGTGTCGTGGCAGTGCTTCCCGGAGTGCTCCTGTGAATGCAAAAACCTTCTGATCAATGGTTGTGCTGGTTATGGCTTCCTGGATGTGTGAAAGAGCTCTGGTTCTTGCTTGCATGTAGATCTCCTTTGCTCCAAAACTTGAGAATGTGTCTAACCTCTCAAACAAGGTTACCAAAATTGTTATATGGTAACCGACGACTGTTTAGGGTTACCGGCATCAGTTTCGGGTTGACCGACGTCGGTTAAGGTGGGATATCCTAGGTTGCCTAAAATAGCAGATCTTGGCTATCCTCTCCCATCTTTTTCTCATTTTTTTGGGTCTAAATGGAATGTTGCACTTAGATACGTGGGAAAGTGGTTAGAGGGAGAATAGGCATGTGCTTTTAGGGTTGTACTAAGTCTTAGTTCATTAAGGTAAGTAGGGCTAAGTCTTAGTTAGTTATGGAAGCATGCTATGAATAGGTCTATGGTGAGGTGTCTAGGTGAGGTGGTGGGGTGAGGTGGAAATTGGTTTTAATTGAGGTAATTAAATAATGAATGAAGTGAGGATGAGTATTAATTTAATTGTAAATAATTAAATTAATATTAATGTGGGGTATAAGGGTCATGGTTAGGTGAATGTGTTTAAGTTGGTTATTCGAAAGGGGACCAAGGGGAGTGTGACCCAATTTTGGTGTCTACATTTTTCCCCTTTTTGTTGTGTAGCTTGTATTGGTAAGCGACGCTGACAAAAATAGGAAGTGATTGCCCCATGTGTGGGTGAAGGTGATCCCCCTCAAACCGGGCACTGATGAGGTGTAAGATGGAATCAGTGAGTGGTTTGATAAAGGTGTAGGTGGGGAAGATAGGTGGGGAAAGGTTTGAGTATTGAGGGAAAGGGTGATGGTCAACTTGGGTAATGGGTAGTAGGTCATGGTCAAAATTGGGTCATGGGTAATGGCAATCAAATGCACGCACACGTATAGATTGCAACACGGTACCAGGTTGAAGAGCTTGCAAACTCTACATCGTCCAAGGTCGATAGGTTTATCCAAACAAGGGTGAAGTGATTCAGGTATCCAAGGTATAGGATATGGTCAAGAAACACAACGTAGGTCAGGTGTAGGAATGTTTAGGTATGCTCTGGTACACCAAAGGTTTGGTCGGGATAAACAACATGACAATAGGCAAGGTATGGTTGTTAGGCTAAAACAACATAGGTAACAACATCACAAGGTATAGCGAGTACATAAGGTCAATGGTCACACCAAGTAGGTCAAGTTCAGGAAAACAGGTCATGGCACGGGTAAGGCCAAGGTATAGGTAAAATAACAACTCCTAAGACACAACAAAGGAAATGTAGGGGTAGGTTGGGCTTGTAGGTATGTTTCAATGGGTGGCCGGAATGATAAAAAGTGGGTGAGCATGAGTGGTGACAGGTGAAAAGGGAGTGGGGTAAGGGCAACTAGTTTGAAGTGTGACCGATGTCGGTTACATGTTGACCGACGACGGTTGACTAGGGCACCAATATGACCGACGTCGGTCATAGCGGATTGGGATTAAAAAGGAAAATTCCACTTTTTGTGGAATCATTTGTCATTTTCCAATAGTAGAAAATGACAAAGGAGTGGTGGAAAAGTGGAAAGTGACGGAGTGAGATGGAGAGTTGAGTTGGCTAGCCTCAGAGCGGGTGATCGGTCATTCGATAGGTGGGTCCACGAGATCGGTGTGATCGATTTGATTGGGTGGAGGTGAGGAGGGAATTTGGTGATGGCAGAGGTAGGAGAGGGGTTGGGTGGACCACCAGTGCAGTGGCCTGATGTGCCGCCACGGAGATGGCATCGCGGCGAGGTAGGATTCGATCCCATTCTACGTTGGTTAGGTAAATGTATTTTTAGAAATCGGGTTTGGGTAAAAATGGGTTTGGGGGGAATTAAATTTAAATTGGGGAAGAAAATGGATGAAATAAGAATGGGGGAAGGTTATGTAGGGTAAAGAAGGAGTGGGGATGGATTGAGGTGAGATTTGGGTAGGGAAGGGTAGGTAGGGTAGGGTAGAATGGGATTTTTTAGAGAAAACAGGTAGGGTTTCATGGATTTTGTTTCCGTGACAGTGACCGACATCGGTCAAAGGTTGGCCGACGTCAGTAGGAGTTAGCTGACATCGGTCATGGATGAGGTGACCGATGCCAGTTTTTAGGAACCATTTTTTGGCATTAGGGTCAATAAGAGGGTGGGTGGGGGAGATGCCATGAGTCAAGATATTGATGGAGAATAGTGTGGGCAGAGGAAAATGGGCCAGCAAATGGAAGGGTTGGGTGGGGGGGGGAGATAGGTCATGAGATAGGAAGATATTGTTGATGGAAAATAGCTTGGGTAAGAGGTGTGAATAGGTATGGTTTGAGGGATGGGAAATAGAGGAGGGAGAGAAGGGTAGTATTTTAGGGTTGGGGTGGGGAGATAGGTCATGAGTAGGAAAGGTCTTGGGAATAGGTTGGGTGGGTAAGGGTGGTGTATGGTTGAGGTCTAATGATGTTATGATTTGTTGGGTACAGGCGAGGGATCAGTTGCAGATATGAGATAGGGTACCATCCTTGTTATTAGCGGTACAAGGGAGTGTGACAACTGAGGAGTGGTGCCATGTGGTAGAGGTTGGCCTGATTGGGGTCAGATGCTACCGGCATGTAGTTCGGGAGCTGAGTTTGATGGTCGCCCTCATCGATAGATGGGATTCGGTGACCAACACATTTCATTTGCCGACAGGTGAGATGACCGTCACCTTGGAGGATGTTTATAGGATCCTGTGGCTACCGATAGTAGGGATGCAGGTGTATTCCATTTCCTCAGAGGCATCTGAGGAGTTGATGTTGACAGTGTTTGGTGAGGGGTTGGCGGAGTTACGGTTCCATAGTGCCAGCCTGAGTTATGGAGATATGTACCGGGCCCATCCAGAGGAGATGAGGTTAGTGGTGCTGATGATGGAGGTAGTTTGTTGTTTTGTCAGATGTGGAGGGTGGGAGATTCCCATGGGCATTGATGGGGGTTCTTCATGACATGATGGAGGACAGGACCTGGTTTGCATGGGCACCAACATTCTTGGTGCAGCTATACAGAGAGTTATGGGCCTATGGGAGGCTACGGAGGTTCAACTTGTGTTGTATGTTCCTCCTACACTGCTAGGCATATGATCACATCGTGTGTGTGTGTCTAGTGGGCATGCCCCAACCTGATGCATTCGAGGTGGGCATGGTTCGGGTGGGCTACAGGTGATGGGTACCTATTGTTGGAGAGCATCGAGCTGCCAGGGCTACACACGATGTAGCATATTACAGGCATGCATTAGAGGGGTTGTCTGGTGTGGACATCATTTGGAGGCCGTATGTGGGCTTCCCATCATATAGGTAGATGGCCGAGGAGCTACAGGAGCTACAGTTGCTCCGATGGATAGAGGGGCATCGTGCAAGAGAGCACGAGATGATACTTGTTGACAGGGTCAGACGGTAGTTTGGGTTGCCACAGGATGTACCTCCACCATTTCCACAGTACAGGAGGGATGACGTGGAGAGGCCTATGCCTCTACCACAGCTGATGGTGCCTACAGGGTAGGAGGAGTAGGTGGTAGACCGGTGGATTGATGATGTCAGAGGTACAGATAGTGGTGGGTAGCACAGCTATGGGTAGTACCACCGAGGCCAGGGTAGCCTAACTTAGCCACTATCACAGTTCAGAGGGATGCCCTACAGGGGTAGGTGACTACCCTTGTGACACAGTTGGGGATAGTGCAGGGACAGCTGACAGGGTCAGAGGCATAGGTGGCCACACTACAGGCACAGGTAGTAGCCCTACAGGCCCAGGTAGCATAGGGACAGGTACCCGCACAGGGTGGGGATGGAGATGGGGTACATGTGGCCACCCTACAGGCACAGGTAGCAGGTTTGTAGGGCCAGTTGGCCACTACACAGGCACAGATTGTGGCCCTTCAGGCCCAGGTACAGGCACATGCTCCTACACAGGCTCAGGGATAGGGTCCCATTTTATAGGCAGGGGTGGGACAGGGTCCCATGGTACAGGTACAGGGTCAGAGGCCGATGGCACCACCACAGATAGTACCCATGGCCAGGTTCAGGGATGCCCTAGGTGAGGTGAGATATTATCAGGATCACCTGATGGCACAGGGATAGATGTCCCTACCTATGCAGAGTATAGAGCACAACAAGCCTCGAGTGAGAGGACCAGGTCTCACACTCATAGTGTGGAGAGTACAGGGGGCCGGCGAGCCCTGAGATAGGGTTAAGGTGAGGCCACTAGTTCACGGAGGCTAGCTCCAGGTGAGGTACCAGCAAAGGTCAGGTTGAGGCCCATGGAGGGTGGTGAGATGCTAGTGGGATGCCATATAGGAGCAGAGGAGGAGGAGACATGTGAGACAGGCATGGAGGATATCCGATGGGGGATTGATATTTGTTGGACATACTTCCATTTTTGTGTATTTTTGGTATATACCGGCCTGCGTGCTGAAGAGAGTGAGGATGTATATGAGAGTTTTGAGATTTTTGATCATATACCGGCCTGCGTGCCGAAGATGGTGAGGATGTATCTGAGTGATTTGAGATATTTGTATTTATTTGTATCTGTGTACATATGTATGTATACACAGACTTTCTCATTTATATAGATGATGATATTTATAGTATGGATGGTGTACTTGTTTTAATTTCCATTATTATTTGTGTATGTGATGGAAACTAGGTGAATTAGGCATGATTGAGTCGAGGTCTTGTAGGCATGGTTGAGTTAGGTCAGTTAGGCATGTTGGAGTCAGGTTATAGGCATGATGGATAGTCATGATGGAGTCATATAGGCATGATGGAGTCAGGTCAGGTTATAGGCATGATGGAGTCAGGTTATAGGCATGATGGAGTCAGGTTATAATTTTGATTTTAATGTCCAAGTCATTGGTAACATGGGAAATAAATGATGATGTATATGCATGTTATGGTTTAAGTTTCCAAATATTTTCTATAGTGGAAATGTGAAAATGATAAATGAATGATGTGATGATGTGGTAAAAATGTTTATCAATTGTTGTTTGTTTGGCTTTATTTCCAATTTTTGATATAAAACATATATGAACTAAGGTAGGATGTGAATAGGAAATGAAGGGGAAAATAGGTTAGGGTGAAGAGTGGCTGAGCTAACCTTCAAGGGCCCCATGCCCTCGAAGTGCTGCCTACATAGCCCCAGTGAAAAGGGGCCTCAGGCTGATGTAGTTCTCCCATAAGCTAGGGAAGTATAGAAGGAATGGGTTGGTGATCTTAGGAATTGAATAGGCATGGTTGAGTTAGGTCATAGGCATGGTTGAGTTAGGTATAGGCATGGTTGAATTTAGGTCATAGGCATGGCTGAGTTTAGATCATAGGCATGGTTGAGTCGTTTTAAAATTTAGGTGTCGATGATCTGGTCCTGTATAGGATAATCAATAAGTAATGAGGAAGGTGAATGGTAAGAGGTGGTAAAAGAGCCACTTAATTGATAAGAACCCTAATGAGTCTACCATACCCAAGATGGGCTTATGAACGTAAGACCCTAAAGGCATTGCATAATGGACTATTCTAAAGGTGAAGAAAGTCACATGATCACGAAATGTCACATTTGTGGCAAGTCCCTTGAGTAGAGAGAAAACTAGGGTGTAAAAGGTAATGAGGTGAAAGTGGATGGTTGAACTTAACCTAGTATACAACTACATGTTTACTTAGCAAGAGACCCAAGATCAAAAATAGGCAAGTCCATGACGAAAAATTTAATCATTTTCTTTTTTTTCTTTTACTTTTTTTTTAATAGACTGATCGATGCGGGAAGTCTATGTGGGATGAGTCGATTTTCTCCTTGAGGTCTTCGTGAAGTTGATCGATGCGGGAAGCTTTGGAACATTTATTATATTTTGGCAATGACTTTATATAGTTGTCCTTCAAGGGAGCAGTCTATTTATAGCAGCTAGATAGAGAGAAGAGATGTCCCTTTTTGAGGGAGTCATCTTTTGCTGGAAGTTTGACTCAAGGAGTTGAATCCCATTTTGTTTTTTTTTTTTTTTTTGTTTTGATGTTTTAAGTCATGGACAAGACTATAGAGGAGGATTAGGTTCTTGTTTAGAAGACAAAACCATAGCACACAGAGGTTAACTATGAAAGAGGTGGTTTTGAGTGATGAACGACCATGGGATTCCATCTTTTTAAAAGATGAAAAGTATCCATGAGAATCATGCCATGAGTAGAGCCGTGGTACTCATATTGAAGATAAGGCTGAAAGGTGATGGGTAATCACATGATTCTTGTTTAGTCGTGGATCCTCAAAAATGGGTAATATGGAAGGTGAATGATGCTCAAGGGATGAGCAATCAATTGACAAAAAGTGATATAGGACTTGATGTCAACAATAAAATGGTCGAAGATGCAAGGCATTGAGAGGCTCAGGTTCGGGTTTACCTTCGAGTGAAGACAAATGATAAGCACCTGATCCATAGGCATGGGTAACGATATAGGGTCCAAGCCAATTAGGAGCAAATTTTCCCTGTTTACTTTTCTCTTCTTTGGTTACATGTTGATTTTCCTTCAGGACAAGGTCACCGACCTGAAAGGTTCGTTCATGGACATGTTTTTCGTAGGCACGTTTGATACATTTTTGGTAGATTTGGAGATGGTCAAGAGCATTGAGATGACATTCATCTAATAACTCAAGTTGCGCCAAACGATCCTGGCGAAAGTCATCGTCATTGAGCATGTCTTGTAGTGAGATGCAGAGAGATGGAATCTGGACTTCGAGAGGCAAGACAACCTCGGTACCGTAGACCAGAGAAAAAGGTGTGGCAGCAGTCGAAGTGTGAATACTAGTGTGATAAGCCCACAAGGTGAAAGGAATGTGTGAATGCCAATCCTTGCCAGTATCGTCAACTACTTTCATAAGAATTTTGTTCAAGGTTTTATTGGTCGATTCTGCTTGGCCATTGGTTTGTGGGTAATAAGGTGATGAGAAACTGAGTTGGATGCCAAAAGTGTCACACAACTTACGTAGGGTTTTGTTTTTGAATTGCTTTCCGTTATCAGTGATGAGATGATGAGGAACACCAAAGTGAAAAATGATGTGATGGTTGATGAATTCACATATTTTCTCAGCTTTTGTAGAAATGAGGGGGATGGCTTCTACCCATTTAGTGTAATATTCAGTAGTGGTTATAATCCATTGATGGCATTGTGAAGAATGGGGATTGATCTCGCCAACAAGATCTAAGCCCCATTGAGAGAAAGGCCAAAGGTCTCATGTGACCTGTAAGGCATGACTAGGTGTGTGATGAAGATTAGCATGTTGCTGGCATTTTACACAATGTTTGACATAGTCACAACAGTCATGGTTTAGGGTTGGCCAATAATAGCCAAGGTGAAGAATGTGTTTTGTGATAGCTAAACCACTAAAGTGACCTCCACAAATTCCATCGTGAACTTCCTTGATAGTGTAGGGAATTTCAGAACTTGTAAGGCATCGTAAGAGAATACCATCAAAACCATGCTTATAAAGGAGACCACCCATGATGACATAATGAGAGACACTTTTAAGAAAGGCATGTTGTCCATTACGAGTGAGATCAGTGGGTAGAATGGAAAGGGAAAGATAGTCTACAAACTGCTTATACCAAAGGTCACGTGGGTCAGGTGTAATGGTTCTGATGGAGTAGACCTCATGAGGTAAATAAGAGGGTGATTGCAACCTTTGTATTGTGACAAATATTTTAGATTCGGTAGGTGAAGTGGGTATCTGAGAAGCCAAGTAGGCCATGGTATCCACAAATTTATTGGTAGAACGTGGGGTGGTTTGAAGTTCGTAACGGTCAAAGGTGGTCAAAAGTATGTCTACGTGATGTTTATACTTTTGAAGTATCTCATTACGACACTGGTATATACCATTGACTTGGTTTACGACCAGCTGGGAATCACCAAAGATATTGATTGACTTAACATCTAAGGCATAAGCAGCCTGGAGACCCAATACGAGTGCTTCGTATTCGGCAATATTGTTTGTACAATCAAAATCTAGTTTGAAAGATAAAGGCATAGGTTCACCATCAAGAGGAATGAGGATAACACCAGCCCCACCTCCACGCTGACACTTGGAGCCATCAAAGAAGAGTGTCATTTGGTAAGTGGGTTCATCTAAGGAGAGGGTAGCTATGGATTCGTCTGGGAAATCAAAGTTAGAGGGTTGATTCCCAGAAAGAGGTGCATCTGCTAGTTGGTCAGTGATAGCTTGGCCCTTGATGGAATTTTGATGAATGAATTTGAGGTTGAGGTTGGAAAGAAGCATAAGCCAATGTGTGGCACGTTGATGTTGATAGGGTTTGGCATACATATAGTGTAGGGGGTCAGTATTGGTAACAATGAAGGTTTTGTGGTTGAGTAGGTAATGGCGAAGTTTGGTGGAAATGAAAACTAAGGCTAAGCAGAGTTTTTCGGCATGGGTGTATCTAGTTTTGTAGTCCAGAAGGGTACAACTTATGTAATAAACCACTTGCTCTCTGTGTTGCTCATCGCGATGAGCGAGCATGACACCTAAAGAATGGTCAGTGGCAGAAATATATAGGTAAAAGGGTTGGTCATCCTTAGGAGGAATGAGCACTGGTGGTTGAAGAAGGTATTGTTTTAAGGCTTCAAAGGCTTTATGGCATTCATCATCCCATTTGAATGAAATGTCCTTCTTGAGAAGATGATGAAATGGTTGACAGCGGTCGGAAAGTTGTGAGATAAAATGATGAATGGATTGCAACTTACCTTGTAGGCTTCGAAGTTGACAGAGATTAGTAGGTGGAGGCATTTCTAGAATAGCCTTTACTTTAGCAGGATTGACTTCTATGCCATGCAAAGAAATGATGAAACCAAGGAGTTTTCCTGAAAGTACCACAAAGACACACTTCTTTGGTTGAAGATGAACACAATACTTGATGAGGCGGTCAAAGATGACCTTAAGGATGGTCAGGTGTTTGGCTCGATGTTTGGATTTGGCAAGAAGATCATCTACGTAATCTTCCAATATGTGATGCATGATGTCATGGAAGATGTAAGTCATGGCTCGCTGATATGTAGCACCAGCATTTTTAAGGCCAAAAGGCATGACTCGATAGCAGAAGGTCCCCCAAGGAGTGATGAAGGTAGTTTTGTGTTGATCTTCTGGAGCAAGTAATATTTGATTATAACCCGAGAAACCATCCATGAGTGATAGCATTTCATGGCCGTGGTGAGATCAACTAGTTGGTCAATACCTGGTAGGGGAAAATCATCTTTGGGACAAGCTAGGTTGAGGTCATGGAAGTCCGTGCAAATGCGAGAGTCCCCCTGTCACCTTTGTGACAGGAATGATGTTAGAAATCCATTGGGGATAGTCAATGGGTAGGATGAAGGAAACTGAGAGAAGGCGTTGAAGTTCTTCTTTGACCAGAAGAGCAATGTGAGGATGCATTTTCCGCAGCTTTTGTTTGATGGGTTTGGCATTAGGAATGGTTACGATATTGTGGACCATGATTTTTGGGTCAATACCGAGCATATCGGCATAGGACCAGGAAAAAGCATTGCTATGGTCCCAAAGGAAAGAGGTAAAAGCTTCATGTTCAACAACATCTAAAGATTGACCTATCTTTAGGATGTGTGGGTCATCCTGAGTATTAATGTTGATTTCGATAGTCGATTCATTCAACATGGTTTGTGTCTCAGAGGGTAATGACCGGTGAATATAAGAGTCTTCCGCACCAAGGTAGGTGAGGATGGACTCATCATCCTGACATTGAATGATGTTAATAGAAGGTGTATCATCATCGATCATGTCAGGATATAGGAAGGGGAGAGAAGAGGGAGCCTCGCCATCATGTTGATAGGTCAGAGGTCCCAGGGAAATTGTGTTTACGAAAAAAAAAGTTAGGAGGAATAGATTCGGGATCTATGGACTCCGTGGGTGAAGATGGTGACGTGGGTGAATGAGGTGGAGAAGGTTTGTCTTCCTCAATGAGGTCAATGCGGCCTTCTTGGGAGGTGGTGTGTCAAAGCCAATGCCACTACGGTCATTGTGTTTACGGGTGGTACAAGAAATGATAGTATGGCAGCCTTGTTCATAAAAACTGAAGCCAAATCCTTTCCATGTGCAATGGTGGAGGAAAGTGTGGGTGAAGTGGCGGTTAGTAAGGGTTTGTAGGTCAGATGAAAATGGTCATGTTTGGGATGGAGGTTTGGGTGAATAAGTGGCAATATCAAGTCCCCCATATGTTAGATTAGTGCGAAGGTGGGGAGGACCATAAGGAAAAACCTCACCTACATGGTAGTCATAACTAGGGTGTTGACGCAGGTTCCCATACTCTTGAGGAGTGAGGAATGTGTCGATATTGTATAGGTGGTACTCCCCTAGAGTGAGGCATTGAAAAACACCTTCTAAGGGATCAGTAGTCGATATGTGGGTAGTGGGGATAGATGACTCACTAGATGATTGGGAAGCAGATGAGTCAGTTGTAGAGGCTGCGGCAGCAGTATAGGAATAACAGGGTTAGATGTGGGAGAGGTGGTGGCAGCATTGGTGGATGGGCTTGTGGGTGAAGGCGAAGTGGGGGTAGTGGCAGATGCCTTGACTGGTACAAGCACATCGTTGGGCTGGTACAACATGTTACAGGTCTTGAATGGTGACGGGTTGGCAGGGATGGTGTAGTTATGTCCCTCATGCTCGAATTTTACACAGCGGTGTAAAGTTGAAGGGACACAACCCATGACGTGAATCCAGGGTCTACCGAGCAATAGGTTATACTAGAATTCCCCCTCTAAGATGTAGAATAGTTCTAGGACAGTGTGAGGGCCTACACGAACATGAAGGATAATAGTGCCAAGGGTGGAGGTGATGGCATCGTTGAAGGAGCATAGCATAACTGGGTTATTATGCATATAGTTAGAAGGAATACACATTTGATTGTATGTGTGGGAGGAGATGATGTTAATGCTAGCACCACCATCAATCATGACATGTCGTACATGTATGTTATCGATATAAACAGAAATGAATAGGGTGGGATCAGGGTCATCTGACTGGAGAGGTACAATCTCCTCATCAGAGAAGCTGAGGGCGGTGATGTGAGGAGTGGTCATGGGGGTAGAAGGAGGAGCTGATTTGGTTAGCGAGGCCACATGGTGAGGGGTGATAATCAAGGCCACTGGTGTGGGGTCATTGGGTAGAACTTCAATGGATTGTAAAACCTTGATAAGGGCTTGTCTGTGGGATTCAGAAGTCTGGACGAGATCATACAAAGACATCTTTAGAGGAGACTGATGTAATTGTTTTATCATTGCACGATGGGTGACCCATCAGAGATAGGGTATGTAGGTCCTCAGATGGTGATTTTGGGAGTGGGTGCAGATGGTATATTGGGTACAGGGTTGGTTGATGGGCTAGTTGCTTTTTCTTTGCCTTTGTCTTTCTGAGCATGGGTAGCAACGTGAACCATGTTAATCTGAGGGGAGGTGGATGGAGAGGGTGTGTCATGAAAGGTATAATGACATGAGGGGAAAAATCCTAGTGGTGGATAAGAGCCTTGTGAAATGAGTAGGGTGCATTGACATTTGGGTGGTGGTTTGGCCAACTCTCTAATACGGACCATGTTGATCTCAAATTTTGGAGGTGGGAAAAATGGTTGTGGGGGTGGAGATACTGGTCACAGAATGGGTAAAGGATGATGATGTATGGTGACAGGTGAAGGTGGAGCATGGTCCTCATCAAGAAGGTCATCATCATCAAAATTTTGTTCAGGAGGAAAAAGTTGAAGAAGAACGGTCTTCAGAGCCTTACAATTTTCAACATCATGTCCTGGCACATGATGATAGGCACAAATCTTGGTTTCATCAAACCCTTTTGGTTTGGGTTTGAGAGGATCGTAAGGTCGAAGTGGTGGTAATGTGATGACGGAAGTCTCTAAGAGATTGGTTAAAATGTTGGCGTAGGACCCGCTAATGGATCAAAATTGGAGGTGAGTGTGGGTTTGGGTACAGGTGTGGCTGATTGTGAGGGAAGAGGCTTTATAGGAGGGGGAATGGGTTGGTCTACTAGTTTGGTATGTAGAGTGGTCTTAGGTCTTGCTGGCATCTGTTTGGGTAAAGGTGGGGTAGAAGATTTGGCGATGGAAGGTTTGGTTGGTTTGACTACCTTATTGGAGGGTAGCAGATCCTTAGCTTTGAGTTGCACCTTCTTGGGTAAAGGTGACATGGGAGTACGGTGATGTAGAAGGGAAAATAGATGGTGGAAGAGGACGGGTTACCCACGGTGGTAACCGAGTTGTGGTGGAGGTGGTTGGTAGAGGTTGGGTAGGTGGCATTGGTTGGAGTTGTATAGGAAAGGTTGGGGTTATAGTAACTGGTGGAGGTATAGGTGGCAAGAAGTGCATGGGTGAGGGTGAGGGAGTTTGGTTTTTTGCATGAATGAGGTGTAACAAAGGCTTGTGATGTAGTAGTAGGTTGTTTAGCTTTTGACCAGCCTTGGGTATGAGATTGTTTGGTCAAGGTTGATGGATGAGGCCCTAGGATGGACGGAAGGGGGAAGGTGACAAGGGTGTAGTAGGCGAGACCGGTGTGCACAGCCTAGAGGGTTGGGTTTTCTTTTTAGGCGGGAGGATAATGCTGTTGCGGACTTTGGAAGATGTGGCTAAGTCCAATCTGATAGGTGGGTGAGTAAGGCTTGATGTCGGCATAACACCCAAAGTAGTGATGGGTCTAGATATGGGTGGGGGGATAAGTGTGGGTAGGTTTTTAGGTTTGGGAATAGTTGTAGTGATGGGTAGAAGTTTGGATGGAGGTAGGGATGATGAAGAGGAATCCGTTTCAATCGGCATGGTTAGTGTAGTTTTGGTTGCCAAAAATACCTTTGGGTAGATAGTGGAAGTATCTTCAGGCAACATTTGCATTTGGGTCGAAATGGGGAGCCGAAGATGTCCCCAGAGCATGGAATGATCAACGTAATCCAAACGATCGACCAACCGTGAAAATGGGACTACTGAAGAAGAGGATGGAATGGGTTGGGTGGAAATCCCTGTAAAATATGTCTGTGAGACAGGGAATTGGCTAGCCTCAGATTTTGTAGGTAAGAGAGCTGAGATCATGTCAATAGGGTCCTGGGATGCTAGGGGAGAACTGTCCCTGATAGGTAGTGACATGTCTGAAGAATCTCCCATGGGTAGGAGAGATAATAGGTCGGGTGAGGTAGACTTCTCTCTTGGTGGAGGAGAAGGCGATGATGATTCTCTTGTGGATGGGAGAATAACAAGTGTTGACGGTTCAGAAGGTTGGGAAGTAGACGATGACATGACATTGGTAGAAAGTGTGGGTTCCTTTGTGAGAGCAAGGGGAGATGAGGGGGACTCCTCTGTGGGTGGAGGAGTAGAAGAGGTATGCTCCTCTGTGGGTGGAGGAGCTCATGCCAAGATTTCCTCAATAGATGAAGTAGGTAGGTTTTGAGGAACAGTTGGCATGATATCAAAAACTGTGTGAACCTCACAGATGTTGTTGTCACTAGATGAAGGTTTTCTATTTTGATTAGATGATGGTTTATGATTAGGGAATGGATTTTTGAAGATGTGCAAATTCTGATTTGTTGGCACGTTGGGTTGTCTACAACAAGGTCTCCATTGTCTATCATCTCTTGAACAATGTTTTTAAAAGTTATGCAGTTACCATCACTATGTCCTTTAATGCGATGATAATTACAGTAGTCATGTTCTTTATACCATGCGGGCATAGGACGAGCGGGATCGAAACCTGTATGAGGTTTTATGGGAGGAAGTGTAATGGCTCCAACTTTAAGAATTTTTTCCAAGACTGAAGAATAGGGCTCTTCGATCGAAGTGTACTTCTGTTGTTCCCGCCGAAGTTGAAAGGCCTGGACAAGAGAAAGATTGGAAGAAGGTTGGGCCTGATTAGAAGGATGAGGTGGACCCGCCTTGAGGACTACCACGTTGGCAGATCCTTTGGGATTTGAATAGTTATTTTTGGGTTATGAAGATGAAGAAGAATCCTTTGATTTGAATGGGGTGTTCTTGTTTTGTAATTGGATTTTCTTTTCTTCAATGGCACAAATTTCTAGTTTTTGGGCCATGGTGAACGCTTCATCAAAGGTTTGGAAGGTTTGGACTTGCAGAGTTTGGTGAGATGTGTCTGGCACAAGCTCTAGTGAACAACTCAATAAGTTCAGTTTGAGGTAGTTGGAATGTCAATTGGTTAATAAGACTCCACCAGCGGGCAATGAAATCTGTGATAGATTCGTCTTCATACTGTCAGGTTGAATAGAGATCGGTCATGGTGACTTTCTTGGTAACATTGATTGAAAAATGATCTAGGAAAGCTTGGGCTACTTGATTAAAGGAATAAATAGAATGTCGAGGTAGTCCACTATACCAATCCAATGTTGGTCCTGTCAGGGACATTGGGAAAGTTTGTAGGAGAAAAGTGTCATCGTGGGCGATTAGGTAACACCCATGTTTGAATGACCGCAAGTGTTGTTGTGGGTCTTCTTTACTATTGAAGTGATTAAATTTAGGCATTTCCCAATGTACTGGGTAAGGATGAATGGGAATAGATGGATGGATAGGATCATTACATATTTCATCATATGTTAAAGAATTATGGGAGCCAGAAACAAATGCTTCTAAGGTCTGCATCTTCTCCATCATCATTTTAATGAGGTTGTTAGTAGGTTGGGATGAATGGGTGCCCCTGTAGAAAAAGGGGGTTGATGCTGAATGTATGAAGTGGGTGGTATGTTGGTGTATGGTGGCACTGAGTATGAGAACTGCGCAGGAGGAATAGATGTAGGTGGCACATAGCCAGCATAAGCAATAGATGAGGTTAGGGGTTGTTAGTAGTACATGTAAGTGGGTGGGGTAATTGTAGCGACTCTAGTGGCAATTGGGGGTAAGGATTGTGGGATAGAAAGGATGAGGTTTTGGAAAGGGGTGTAAGTTGCCAACACCAGAGGTGGTTGTGATGTAATGGGTATATGTGAAGTGGTGGGTGCAAATGAAGCTATACTCATAGGGGTTGTCAGAGGGACAATCAATGTCGTGGGTGCAATCGATGACATAGATGTTAAAGTTATAAAGGATGTGGGATTTAGCTGAGACACCATAGGTGATAAAGTGGATGATGGTAGCACTGAACTAATGCTAGCTGATGCAAAAGTGGGGGCTAGAGTCAGAGGGATAGATACGAGCATGCCATATATTAATTATCCTAAGGAATCCCAAGTGGAAGAATGAGCAAGGTAGTACTGGAGGGCAGTGGGATTCTGGTCAAGGAGTCTCGCAAACTCCTTGTCATCGGTGGCGATGGGGATAAGTTGAGTCGGATCCATAGGTGACAGAATGGATGGTGGTGATGGAATAGGTGGGAGTGGCTGACAGCTAGCATGAAACACGAGGGCATTAGTTTGGCTGTGAGTCAACACCATGTGAATCAATGTAAATTAGGTGAATTATACTCTATAAATGACACAGGGGATGACAAAGATGGGAAAACATAGATTTCAAGAGGAAAATTGGGTATATATTTTGATAAAAATCAAAACAGGGTGACCAATTCCAGTTGCAAGAACAAATGTTGGTTAAGGTGTGACCGATGTTGGTTACTGTGAAAAATAACAGTTTCAACAAATAAAGCAGAAACTGGTGACTATTAGACAGGGAGACTGTATTGGAGGACTATGATTAGAATACAGAGAGTATGGTGACACAGAGAAACTTTTAGACAGAAAAGAAGGTGAGATGAGTGTTCTCTGAGTAAACTGACCAACATAACAAGGAACCGATGCCGGTTAGGTAAACCGATACCAGTCAGATGTAAACCAACGACGGTCATGGGACTGATGCCAGTAACTATGAAATCTGAAGAATGAAGAAAAATGAGGTGTTGTGAATTTAGATTGTATAAAGAACCAACCCAGAAGCCTGGGTATGATAGGATGAGGCCCTTACACACTTAGAGAAAGTTAAAATACTCCAACTATGATGGTAAAGCGTAAAAGGAAAAATAAATATGAAGAAAACGTATCCTCTCACCTCAAAATGCAAGTCAAGCACAAAGCTATGAAAACACGTAGTCCTAAAAGTGAATTTTATATTTTTTGTAGCTTATGCTATTTATGACTGACACGTGAATTCACAATAGAGTTTTTGGTTAGGAAGGCATCCTACAAAAAAGGAAATCTGAAGGGTGAGGTTTCAAGTTATGTTATGGTAGGGGCGGTCCTTCCTCTGATGGGGTACTGGACAGAGATAACCAGCTGGGGATTACCTGTTAATCCTCTGATTGTGTGATCGTCGACAGACGTTCCCAGGTAAGATGTCATTTAAGAAGGTGTGTATATTAAAATTTTTGTGCAATTTGGCAAGAGAGAGAAGTAAGTACTTCTACAGTTCAATTGTGTCAACCATCAATTGGGCATGACTTCTAGTGTATAGGTTGCCCTCATTTTTAATGTGAGCTATAATACACAAAATCAGAATGCAATGCAAGTGTTTTAAACCCAAATCGAAATATAATATTCGAGGTGGCAAATGATGAACATGAAGAGGGATGTTTTTTCACTAATGCAATGCAAGAAAGAAGAAGTGGTTCATTTTAAGCCCCAAATGACAAATGTCATTCAGATAATTAGAAGAAAGGAATATTACCAGGGAGAAGATTAAATGTGTAATTTTCAAAATGAAAGAAACACACAAAAATGTTTTCCCTATATGAAGAAAATGCAATGAACCCAAGATAGGGTCCCACCGGGTGTGCTAAAATGTTTCATCGTTTTCTTTCAGTTTTAAGACGAAACAGATAAGGGTGTGGACCAAGGAGGAATACTTGTAGTGACAGTCAGTTTGAAGGTCGTTGTGCACGTTCTGACTTCTTGATCTAATGCTGACTGTGAGATCTTCCTTTTGGCTAGGAGGAACTACCTAAAATACACAACAAGACCACAAAAAGAGGATTAAAAAATATATGTCAGTGAGCTTCCTAGTGTGAGCTAGATCCAGGAAGTGTGATACTTCCTTGGTGGCAATCAACCCATTGTTTAGTACAATTTAATACAAGAAACAACGTAAGTAAATAGAATCCTCCTAGCCAAAAGGAAGATCTCACAGTAAGTAAATTGATATGATTTAGGCATCTCATCCAAATATAATAAGTAAATCTAACATAAGAGGCTAGGCTATGATCAGATCTGGAAATAAGGTAAACAACTAAGGTACTGGAACAAGTCAGGGTCAGATTCTGGATCACTTGAATCACTTAAAAAGGGTTATTGGGATTTGGTATTAGCAGGACTACCACATACAAAGACTAACATTGGTCTGGTATGACCGACGATGGTTACTGTGGGCTGGTAATAACTCAATAGTTCATGGTTTTAAGGATTTTTTTGAGACTAGATCAGCGATGGTGAGGATTTGGTTTAGGCCTAGGGGGTGTTGGGAGTATTCAGAGGTGCTCAGGGGTATACAGAGGTGATTAAAAGGGGTAGGAGTGATGGGAATGGTCAGTTTCACAAGAAGGTAATAGTGGTAGGGTGAAAATATAGCTGATGATTGATAAACAAAGGTGAAGAACTTTATAAACTAAATGGAAATGAAGTGGTGCAGGTTAGAGACACCCTTACCATTGTGCAGGTTCAATGGTTGGGTGGTGGTGATGGTTGATCGGTGAAATGGCAATCAACGTCATGATAGTGCTTCCCAGAATGCTCCTATGAACGTAAAAAACTTCTGATCAATGGCTGTGATGGTTATGGCTACCTGGATGTGTGAAAGAACTTTGGTTCTTGCTTGCATGCAGATATCCTTTGCTCCAAAACTTGAGAATGTGTCTAACCTCCTAACAAGGTTTCTAGAATGGCTATATGGTAACCGATGATGGTTTAGGGTTACCGGCGTCGGTTTTGGGTTGACCGACATCAGTTAAGGTGGGATATCCTAGGTTTCCTAAAATAGCACATCTATGCTATCCTCTCCCAGCTTTTGCTCGTTTGTGCTGGGTCTAAATGGAATGTTGCACTTAGATATGCGGAAATGTGGTTAGAGGAAGAATAAGCATGTGCTTTTAGGGTTGTACTAAGTCTTAGTTCATTAAGGTAAGTAGGGCTAAGTCTTAGTTAGTCATGGAAGCATGTTATGAATAGGTCTATGGTGAGGTGTCTAGGTGAGGTTGTGGGGTGAGGTGGAAATTGGTTTTAATTGAGGTAATTAAATAATGAATGAAGTGAGGATGAGTATTAATTTAATTATAAATAATTAAATTAATATTAATGTGGGGTATATGGGTCATGGTTAAGTGAATGTGTTTAAGTTGATCATTCGAAAGGGCACCAAGGGGAGTGTGACCCAATTATGGTGTCTACACCATCAATGTCTATGTTACATATTTGATGATGGAATGAAAATGGATAGTAGAAAAGTTGAGGTTTCTAAGTTTAGAATCCTTTAAGAAAATAACATACACTATACAAAACATTAATATAGATCATAAGTCATCATAAAAACCATAGAAAGTTACACCACTAAGTTACATTAGACAATGCCTAATTTACCATTATCCTTAATATCTCTTTGTTCACTGGCCATTAAATATGTCTCATATTCCATAGAGAGAAATGTAAATTACAACATGGTGCTAACTCTAATCATCATCAAACACATCCATCTTAACAAAAATTTGAGCCAATTCATTGATGTTTATGATGCATGAAGGGAATACTTTTTTTGGTAAAGAATGCTCATGGAAACACTCCATTGAGCCTTGACTTTCATATCCATGTAGTATGAATATTTCCCGCATAAGTGAATGGAAATTCCAATACTAACCTTATGTCATAAGTTCTTGGATAAAGCTCGGTTCATTTAGGCTTCTAAAATGAATAGAGAAAAAAATATCACAAGCCTTAGACATGGCCTTTGAAAGAAATAATTTTGATATTAGGAATACAGAAATGAATCTATGTAACAAAGGTATGAAAAAAACTACTACAAGAAGAAAATTATACAAATTTAAGTTTTCTAGGAGCCTTAACTCAAAGGATCACATATTGTCAAATAATTTTGGTTGTAGATGAACATCTCATTTTTTCCTTTCCTTCCAATGATACATATTTCATAAAGAAGTCAATTTTATCTCTATGTTTTTTTTACTTATTACATATGGTATAACATTTATGCATAAAGCTACTATCATTTTTATACAGGGAATTTTGAAAAATTACCCACTTTACTAAGTCAGAAGAAATATGATCCTCTTAAATATTCAACCAAAGATGGTCTAAATATATCAAAACTAGATCAAACTAGTACATAACTAGATATTTCTTTTGCCACTTCTATAGAGCAATCTAACGGGGAAACACAACACCAACAACACACTTGTACATAATATTAAAAAAGAAATATTGATTCCATCTGTGACCCACTACTATTATTTCTCCCATGAACACCACAACCCAATATCAAATTATCTTTCCTAATATTATAGGTCATAATGTTTTAGGAAGTTATAGAAAAAAAATAGAGCACCTTTGGGTATTGAAGTTTGAGTTATTCTTCCTCAAGTTTGAAATATATATGGATACCAAAAACATTTGTTGTTTGGTATCTAATTTACTATTTAATCTCATATTTGGATACACTTTTTTTTGGTTGTTTGATATTTAATTTGGTGTTTAATCTCAGGGTGAATTGATATAATGTTTTTTGGTTGTTTGATATCTAATTTTGTGTTTAATACCAGAGTGATAAAAATTGGTAGTATATAACAAGAAACATATATGAATACTAAAAGTATTGGTAGTTTGGTATCTAATTAGCTAAATTATTGTGGCAACTGAAAACATGGAAATGTTAAGGAACTAAGATGAAAAATAAAGAAGATCTAGAAGTTGATATAAAAGTGGATAAAAATAAACGTGAACAATACTCACTCAATAGTGGAGTAAGATTAATGTTGTGTTCACATGAACGTATTTTAGCTAAGATGGTCAATATGATTATACCCTCTCTTCTCAGTAATATAGATTAGGATACAAATAAAAGAATATTATAGGTCCAAGATACAAGTTGTTGATAGTTATTAGGGTCATAATAGTTTTTGATCTATAAGAGAATAATCCAAAATCACATTAAAGGTGTAATATTTAAAATCCTATATCTAAGATAAGGGGGTGAGGTCTTACTATAATCCTTAGGCTATAAGAGTAGTGATAATAAGAAAGAGATATGCTTATACTAAAGGTTGTAGTGTCATTTGGTAGCTAAGTATGGGTCATAAGAGAATGTAATAGAAACATTTATGCTACTACATGATATGTCAAACATAATAAATCATACCAACATAAAGGGAAAAATGGTTAGGGATACTTAACTTTGTGAAGAATCGTTGGCGTATTAACCATCTCTAAGATTAGTTGCACCTAGTGAGAGAGTTATCATGATCATAAAAGGGATATTGTCGACAAAAAATATATGCACTTGGGGACATTTATAGGTCCTAAAGAATACTAATGTATACATTATTTCAAAGCAAGAAAACTAGTAGTTAACAACTCCTTTTGGCCTTTTGATTGTTTTATTTGTTGCACTTTACTGGTTTTACACGTCTTACAGCTTTGTTGGCACATTACTGATTTATATTTTGATGACCTCGAACACTAGCGCCCAGCCTAGACACTCCTATCCCTCTTGGGCACTCCTTCCCTTCTTTATCTTCTTCTTACTATTTTGGGTCCTTTTAACCATTTGGTCACCTTTTAAAACTTTAGGTCAACCTTTCAGTTGTTTATTATGAAATTCAAACAAGGGAATCATATATATACTTAGTTACTTCTCTTAAATAAGGGGACAAACACTATAAGCATTATCTATCACCACCTAAGCTTGCACAAAGACACAAGAGCATTACAAGGATACATGTAGCACATTCATACAAGGGATAAGGTTTGTATCAATATGCATACACAACGTATGAAGGGAATTCATTCTATTTCATCACACACATAGTACACACTCAATACAATCTACATCTAGCCCGCAATCATCGTGCAACTTACACAAGGTCAACCTAGGGAATCATTACATACACAAACACAAAGAACTATATGGAGTATGAGATTTAGTGTAGTGCTCGGTCATGAGATCACTCTTCGGGTGATCGTCGAGGTCATTTCGACTCCCCATTCCGCATATTTTTTTATTATATTTGGTGTGGTTTGTGGGCATGTGTAGGTAGGTACTTGTTTTGCAGGTTAGAGGTATGACCAACAACATAACAAAGAAACTAGAGAGATAAAGAGCGAGTATCTTCCTACCAAAAAAAGACCAGAATCCAAGCATCTGAGCAGACACAGGCACCCAGATCAGTCACTAGCTCTTGGGGTGCTCCTATCCTTTTGTAGGCACTTCTATCCCTTGCATTCATAAGGTTCTAAACCATCATCGAGCCTATTAAACACTATTCCTAGCCATATCCAGTAGATACTCAATCTAGATCACTCCTAGGTTGTGCAGAATTAGCTAAGTCATCTTCCCCTCTCATTTGATTAGGGTTTTACATTGTTAAATGTTTATTGCTTGTGCCTTACTGTAATTTATTACCTGAATATCATTTATTACATTAGTTACTCTGAAATCAAAAATTAAATTAAATTTATATTAAATCCAATACATAGAAGACCTAAGTATATCAAATTTAGGAACTCGAAAGACCTCATAGACATTGTTGACCTACATCTTCTATTCGTGTTTCCTTAGTTTCCCAATGTTCTAAAGTAGGCCTCCTAATATAAGCTCTACTAAAACCTTAACCTCTTAAATCTTCAAGGGAATATTTGCAAGATAAATGTGAGAAAATATGTGATTATGATATAGATAAATAATGAAAATGATTCCTATTTATATGGTAACATAACCTAGAGTCACTATCTTTCTTAGCGAATGAAATTGAACATGAAAAACAAGTCATCTAGAAAAAGGTTCTAATTGTAGAAATTAAAATTTGGTAACTTTTCCTGTTTCAATTCTAAGTTTGGCTATTCTCCCTTATTAAGACAAATTCTCACATTTGGAATCCAATCGATATATCTCTCTACCTCTTTCATGTCTTCCTCATCTTTACACTCTTCTCTATCATAAGTTCAAGAAATAATATTTTATTAAATTAGTAAACTAACTGTAGACACCTAAATTCGGTATCTACGCTTTCATTCACCTACATGCGCATATTTTAAGGATTTATTCAATCATACCTCTTGTTTAATTAAATGCCCATCCAATCCCTATTAATTAATTAAGTAATATTAATTAATTAATCATTTAAATATTTTACATGCCCAACTATCCCATCCGCATTGAACCTATTTATTAATTAACTCATCATACCCTAATTAACTTCCCATTTTGAAATGGTTTCATTCTAAATCTGCACTCATGCTTTTCCCTACGTTTTTTCTAACCTATCTCCATTGTTTACTCACCTACATCTCATCCCCAAACAACGCCTTCCCACTTAGTGCTTTAAATCATTCAGCTAACTCCAAAAAGATAGGGAATCATGCCAAAATCAGGAAAATCTTCCTATTGGGAAAACTTTCCCTGGAATCAACGGCGACCCATCATAGTCGTCGTCGACCCTATAAAACTAGTTTCTTCCTTTCTATTCAGGAGGGGAAAATTGAGTGCAAGAAACCTTTCTCTTAGCATGTAGACAATATTTTGTGCCTGAACGTTCCAGAAGCCATTACAGACCTCCCATACCACCTTGTAAGCAAGAATCCATCAATCGAGATCAAATTTTGTGAGATTTTTATTGTTTACATAGCTTTAATCAACTTTATCTTATTATCTTGTATCTTTTGTATCTAACCTTTTTGCAGGACTAGATAATCATCAACAGAACTTATAGCTTCGTCATCAACTCTCTTCTGTAAATCCGTTCTTGCAGGTTGATAAATTGGCTTGCGTTCCTTTGGCTTTATCAATCCCTGTCATAGTTGTTGTTGACCCTATCTGGTCACCGTCGACTTGGCCTCAACAGTCCTTGCCTTCTATTCTAGAGCTACCTTTTAGCCTCTGCATGTGCTTAGCCTCTGCTTTAGTATGATAATACCTCATCCAACTCCTCTGTTACAACAAAATCAACCTTCTTGCATCCCATTCATCATCAACCAAGGTCCTGGTTTCAATCCCCAGCCTTAATCCTTGTTTCTTATTATTTCTTTGGTTTTTGTTCCTTCATATTTCCTTTGCAGGGTGACTCCAACATTTCCAAACTTCTACAGCTTCCAGATTGCACTCTAATTCTGCACAGTCTACATATTTCTCTTATTCTCCTGATGTAGCCCCTCATGTCATCGTTGACTTATCTTTGCATAGTTTGGGTCATCGTCAACCCAAACCAGGTATATTTTCTTTTCAGTTATTTTAAACAAATCTATATCTAAATCAATCAATAGTGCTTTCAGATTATGTATTTTTCCAATATTTGCGTATTATCAGTATATTTTTTCCTTTTAGGTCACTTTTTGTCTAAAAATGGGGTTTTACATTCACTGAGGAAGTTAACACTTCTCGGGTTCGCTTTGTCAGGCGACCCCCACCTAAATCATCTAATCCAAAATCATTTTTAGTCTTATTTGTATATTTTATCCGATTTGCAGTAGTAAGAATCAGCCATCTAGTGCATGTATCAAGCATCAAACATCTGAGGTAACATAAACCCTTTATCTTTTCTGAGTTGTGGAGTCCCCAGGATTTCACCCAGAAATTTGGGACTACCCGTTTTTAAATTTTTTGATCTTTTTGAGCGAAGGGTCATATTTTAGCTTTTTTCTTTTTTCTTTTTTCTTTTTTCTTTTTTCTTTTTACTTTTTGCCTTCGGTTGCTAGCGTTGCTAAAAGGTATCTCCAGGAAGTCATAAAAGCACATTTGCCAAATACCCATATGTAAAAGCTCACTCAATTCCCTTTCGAAACCTAGTCTGGTTTTATAAAAAAATTTACTTATTTTTATATTAAATAAGTAAAAGTTCATTTAAAAATAGATTGAACTAAAATTGGGAAATTTAGGTTATATAAAGCACTTTGCAAGGTCATTATTATCACCTCAGAGTGGAGCATTCACCCGGGAAGAGTTTTTATAGATTAGCTAAGTGGAAATATTTTTTGAGCAATTTCCTCCAACTTCTTTCAGGTATTTTGTTTTTATTTATTTCTTTTGTGTTTTGGTTTTGGTCTTTCTTTGTTTTTCATCTGGTAATCCCCATAGCCTTTTCTTTCTTCCTACCAGATATTTTCCTTGTCCTAGGGTTTTGAAGAAGCCATCCATTCTTTTTAATTGTAAGTCAACTTGTTCCAACTATGAGTAATTGCATTCCCATAGATTTCAAATCAAGAGGAAAGCATGGATGTCTGAGGATTTTGTCTTCTATTTTGCATGCAGCCATCCATTAAAAAAGAAAGCATAATCTTCTAAAGGAAATCGTGGATGTTCACAACCTTGTCTTATCCTTTGCAAACATCCACTTCCCTTTTATATCCACGCAGCCCCCTCATCCAAATATCCACGCAATTTCTAATAAAAATAAAAAGCAAAACACTTAAAGTGAATTGTGTGGATGTGCAACACATTGTCTTCTTCTTTGCAAAAATCCACTTCATTCCAAAACCACACAATTGAGTTCCCTTTAAATCCACACAATTTTATTTAGAAGGAAATCTCACTTAAGTGGAAATTGTGGTTTTAGAAGTCTGTCTTCCTCTTCAAAAGAATCCAACGTCCTTGGTATTCACCTAATTTTTGTATTAAAAATCACAAAAGCAAAATCACTTAAATCAAATTGTGGATGTCTAAGGTCTTGTCTCCCTTTTGCAAAGCAACCTCCTCCAGTATCCACACAACTTTTGAGGGAATGTATGCAATTGTTATAAAAGAAGGAAAACAAACCACTTAAGTGATATCGTGGATGTTCATGAGCTTGTCTTCCTTTTGTAAAGCATCCAATCATACTAGTATCTATCAAATTTTTAAAAGCAAATGAAAATCATTTAAAGGAAAAATGTGGTTTGTGGGCACTTTGTCTTCTTTCTATTTACGCGTAATTCTTCCATCCATTCTCCTTGAAATCAACATGGCCAATATAAATGCATATAAATTCTCCAAGTTAAGCCTTAAAAAGCCCATGCATATTGTGCCCAATCTCCCAGTTGAGCCCATGTTGAGCCTACTTCTCTTTGCTTGTACCCAAAGTAATTCCCAAAATTTAAGGCTGCCCATATGCATAAATAAAAGGGTGATGGGTTGCATTTTTGTTTGAATTGTTTATAGGAATATTTCACTTGTGCACATACTTGAGAAGAAATGCAAAAGCTTCAAGGAAAAGAGGTGAAGATTAGACAAAGGCAACATCCGTAAGAAAATCACAGTCAGCCGCTCAGGGGGAAATAGATGGAATCATTACTCCTCTCATGCGTTATCCAGTTGAGAAGTTGATAAAAATCTACAGTGATACGAAAGATCTCAAACCCATTTGATGAGAGTTGAATGAGAGTCAAAGGAAAGGAGTCAACCACATATGGAAGAAAGACCTTCTCGGATTCAAGACAGAGATATCATTCATATCATTCATTGCTAGAGCGGATGGGGTGGAAATACAATACATGTTGGATCAATATACAGAGTATGGAAGAAGAACAAGATCGAGGGTGTTGCTGACTAATTTCTTTTTCTTTTCTCTCTCCTTTTCTTATTCTTTCTCTTATTTTCTCTAACAAAGTAATTGAGTAATCAACTAAATTGTAAAGCTGAAGTAATTGGGTTAAAAACCATTACTTCAAGTTACTGGAAAAAGTCAATTACTTGGAAATAGGTGGAAAACATGCAAAATAGAAGATTCTATTTTAATTTAAAAATCATTTTTGCCAGGCAAATATAATTTTTAGAGGATTCTCAACTGCTTTCCTTTTTCATAGCTTCCACATGCAGAAAATCATTAAAATTTTCCCATTTGTATTTTCTCTCTATACACTATAAATAGAGGAAGAAGCCTACGAGCTAATAATCAATAATCATAACTTGTTTAGCAAAAACTTTTGTAACTGGAGAATTTTTAAGATTTCAAACTTTGTGCTGGAACCCTGAATGTGATTTCTATAAAAGTTGGGATTGAATAAAATGTGGATTTCTAGAAAACTTTGTGTCTACAGTGCTTTGATGAGTACTTCTATTCAAGGGTTTTAGATAAAATTTGTGTTATCTTGGATCTAGGCTAGAAGTTATTTCTTTCCCTTATTGTTGAATGTTGTGATTTCTCTGTTTATTTACTTTGTATGGATGAGACAAACTCTGATAACTATTTGTTGATACAACACATCTTCCTTCCTTCTTTCCCTACTTCCATTTTTCCCCCTTCTACAAATATTCCCAACATAGTTGCTTACTTGCCTTCAAATTACCCAGTTGTAGTTCACGAGCAGAGGAAATTAAAGTAAAACCCCAAAAAAGTAGTTATTAGGATTCACCACTGCAAATAGATAAACATCTTACACGGGAGCTTCACCATTAAATGAAGGAGATTTATCTCATGACTGCTTAGGTTTTACTTTGTGCATAAAATATAGCCAACAATTTTTGGTTACTTTGTTGGGGACAACAAATTTTAGCAGACCAAAGTTTTTCTTTCCAGTTCCCATCTATATTAAAACCTCAACTTGGCAGAATGTCCATTCACCCGATATAACAGGGCTCAAGGAAGGACTGATCATTTTTATAGACTGCAGGAGCAATTTAATTTCAGTCATCCTCCTCAAAATAGGATGCACAGAGCCAGTCTTTTACCAGCTAGAAGAGTGAAAAATCCTCCTGAGCATTTCCAACATTATCCAACAGCTGGAATTATTCACCAGGTCTATTCTCGAAGAAGACGTGCTCCTTTCATAATTTAGAATTAACATCAACACTGAACTTGACTCCTTCCATGAGGTGCAACTTTTGGACATCTGAACCTGACTCCTCCTATGCATGATTTACCTAAAGGGACAAGAAATAATTTTCCAAATGTTTTCAGAGACTAAAAGCAAAATCTAGATGACCACTTGGCTAAATTTTTTATATCCTGTGGAGTGCTTACATTCAAACATGAAGATGTATCTGTCAGACTCTTCATAGAGACTCTGCATGACTTAGCTGGAGAATGGTTCTACCGGTTAGCTCCTGGTACCATAACCAGCTGGGTTACTATTTGAGATGCATTCCTAAAAAGATTTAAGTCAACTAAATATTCCAGTACCTTGATAACTCAACTGACTCAGCTAAAGAAGGAGCCACATGAGCACATGCAGGATTTTATTGCAAACTTCTAAATAATCCTTTACAAAATTCTAGCTTCTGCTTCTCTGAATGATGGGAATCAAAAGGTATTCTTCATCAATACATTACTTCCTGAAGTAGGTTATCAACTATGAAGAACATGCCCTACTGACTTGTTAGCATCTCAAAACATGGTGGTTGAAATTAAAGATGACCTTATCATGGCTGGAAAAATAAAGAGTAGTACTTCTAAAGCCAAAATTTTATCCTCGTCTTCTGCTACTACTTCTAATTCACTGTTGTAAAAGTTAGAAAATTATATGTTGCAAATGAAGAAATAGATGGGCTCATGGAAACAATACTTTCCCTGCTCAGAATTTGAACAATAACAACAACTGAAACCACATTGCTGGTCCTCAAAGATTAGCAATTGAAGTTGCTCCCAGAAACAATGTTGAGATGAACAAAGAAGATCAGGAAGCTATTACTGATCAATTTGAAAATGATGATCTTTTAGATCCTACTAGCGACTCCAATATTGGTTACCTAGACTACAAATCTAGAAATGACTATGAGGAACTTTTTGAAGATGATCATGGTCATACTTATGTAGTATTTACAAGATCACAAACTCACCAAACTAAGACATTAGGTGATGAACAAATAAAAGATTCCAGATCTAATATCGCCATTCTCAAAAGGGGCAGCCCTTTACCTTCTTCCCTAGCTCCCAGAGATAAGTATGTGAGTTATTCACAAAAAGCGGCTTAGGTATATGAAACTAACACATCTATTCCTTCTTTTGACATTATTGATCATGTCAAGAAAACTAGAATTCAAATGTCAGAAGCTGAATACTTGAGAGATTTAATGACCAACTAAATTTGCTAGTCAAATACGTGCAATCACTATGATCATCTAATGCATCAAAAGGCCTTTTTCCTAAAACCAAATATACTCCTTCCCAAAACAATGATGCAGTTGTTAACCCCCCATCATCTTTTGAAAGAATAGAACCTTTTTATGTTTCCTTATTACTTAATGGTTTCAAGTTAAGCAACTACCTTTTAGATTCATGTGCTCCTGTCAATGTTATGCTAGCTAAAGTTGTAGATGCTCTTGGGCTTACCTTGACAAAGACCATAGGAAGGTGTTACTCCATGGAAAGAAAAGTCCCTTTAATTAGATAGATCAAAGATGCATAAGCTATTTTGGTAACTTTTCCTGACAAAAGATTGAAAATGACAATCTTAGTTACAGATATTCTTGTCTCCTACGGGATGTTGCTGAGTGGAAACTTCTGCAAGGAAGTGGGAGGAGAAGTAAAGATGGATTGGTCATGTGCTCATATTCCTATCAAAGGAATACAATAGAAGCTAGAGCCGAAAAAGAAGTTTAAATACACAGTTACAAAATCCGACAATCCTAGATCTCAGATTATTTTTCAGGAATCTGACCATAGTGTCTATTACTTGGAAATGAGTAAAGTTGTTCCAGAACTGGAACTTCAACTAGAACCAAAACTAGAAGAAGATGAAAAAGTTTGGACTCTGGAATTTGATGGCAACTGTTGCTCTTTTAGAAACAAAGAAGGGCCAAACACAACATGACTCACAATTGAAAACCTTAAATGCATATTGTCAGATCATGAAAGACATAGTATAGCACTTTAAGGACCATACATAGACCTTACAAATGATGACAAGACTCAAATACACCAAAAAAAGTGATGATAAATTACTTCTTAAAACTCAAACCTTGACAATTCACCCTATTTACTAGCCAACAACATCCTTCATGGACTAAATGATGCATAAGATCACCTGATACTGTACTATAGCTCTTCATAGTACTTTGATTAACCATGAAAGTTATAGCCCAAACCAATATCAAACTTACCAAGAGTACTAAGAGAAACCTTTGTTTCCATCTCTGACTAGGAGAATATAGACTTCTTTAAGCAGCTTCAAAGTCTTCAAAATGTACATTTTATTGTTTAGAAGCAAAAGACCTTTACATGCCTCTCACTATGCCTTCAAACTCACGGGACACTTCAAACCATCATCAAATCAACAAGAGCATTTGGAACTTTGTTAGCCTTATGTCAAACTTCAGAAAGCCATAAATATGCATGTTCTTTGATTTTGGAAAGTCAACTAACTTTTCTTTGTTTACTTGATGCACGTTGATCCTTTTGATCTTTTGGAGTATTCAAGTCACTTTAGGGAAGGTAGACACTTTTAACCATAGAATTACTTCATGGAATGTATAGACCAATGTTTCAAGAAGTCTTTGACCATCCTTTGAATCCTGATATATTTTCAAAAGATCTCTTATCAACAACTGATAATGGTGTCTCCACTCCAAACTAGAACTGTTGCTTCATCCAAAATAGTATGTCTCCTAGAAACATAGAGAAGACACTCTTTTCTTAATGAAATTTCTTAGAATAGTAAGAAGTCATCAAAAACATATGATGACTCCATCTTTCCTTTCCTTGTTTTCACACTCTTATTAACCTTCTTAGTTGTTCTCTAAGAGTGGTAGCCTCATTACCTTAGCTCTCTTCATCTATTTGTGTACCTAATAAACATAGATGTTGTACTTCATATACCTTCTCTACCACCGCTTGAGGAATAAATTCCTCATCCTTGACACGAGAGTTATTTTCTTATCTCTTTCCTTTTTCATCCTTTGTTGATATAGTATAAGCTTGTTGTGACTCTTTCATATCTGCCCATGTCACCTTCTTTTCAGTCTTTGCTTTCTCAACTTCTAAATTTTCTTCCTTAATTCTATATACCCATTTCATTTTCTTCCTTTTAGGAGTTGCTTGAGGCTTGGGTTGTCTATAGTTATAGCAGTGCTTTTAGAAATTCCCAGCTTGATGATATGTATCAAATATGACCTAATTTATCCATTCTCTTGAGTAATGACTGTCATTGCTAAATTGACTTATAGGTTCTTCTAGGAAATGCTTGGCAGTATGACCTTTATTTATACAATTGAAACATATTATGCTCTTTTCATATTTAGTGGCACAAGATCTCCATGGGTTCTCTTTTTCATAGTTTTTCATGCACTCTCTAGCTCTATGTCCAAATTCAGAACATGAGAAATAATGACCATTAAATTTCCTCTCATACATGTATGCATTTGGTTGTCTAATTGACTTGTCTCTTCCTATCCTTGTCTACTTCTTGGGATCATCCTCATAATTTCTTTGCTTGGGTTGCTCCAATTCCTCCTTTGAAGTCTTAAATTATTCCTCAAGTTTAGCATAGGCATGTTCTTTGACACTTATTTCTTTTGATAATTTATCAACAACTACTGCCACTTCTAGGAGTCCTTCAAGATAATTTGCATATTTGAGCTGGAGTTCATCTTTTAACTCTTTAATCAAGGTGGGAAATCTCATACTTCTTCCTCAACACAGAATTTGTTGATATACACATACTTATGACTTCTGGATCACCTCCAAGTTGTTAGGCTTAACTCCAGAGAACCACACTCTGACACCAATTGTTGTATATCACAAGCACTGAGAGTGGGGGGTGAATCAGTGCTAATAATTTTTTCAACCTCTAATCCTTCTTTATTATAACCAAAATAAACCTATGAACAAATTAGAGTGCATGCCAGAAAAAAACAAGTACACAAGATACCAAATTTATGGTGGGAAACCCTTAGAGGGAGAAAAACCCACTGAAATAAAAATCTATATTTAGGAACACCCATTCCAAAGTCTTACAATGATATCAACTTGTTTGAGCACCCACTCAAAATATGAAGCACCCACTTCTATGTTTTGCCTAGCACCCACTAGACTAATTTAGAAAGCTACAACTTGCAAGGAGCTTCTACCCCTATATCCCAAACACCCACTTAGGAAACAAACACAATGACAATATTATAACTTGATCATTTAGTTTCATGTTGCTTACTGAACTGATTATGATCCCTTTTTGGATCTTCTTTCAACACAACACCATTCACCTATTTATGTGATTTGTAATGTACCTCAGATTACTCTGATTTTGATACTGCTCTCTGTGTTCTTGAGATGTGCCTTGTACCTTCTTAGTTGATAAAATCAGTATTCTGATATCTTTAGCTCATCTAAGGCTAGACTCATAATTACAGCTTTGAATTTCTACTCTTGATCTCAAAAATCCTTCAAATACACCTTAGTACTGTTTTTACTTGTTTATTCTCTATCTCAGTCTCGGGTCTTGCTTGATAGTCATGTATATCTGCTTCTTGTGTTCACTGTTCATCATCTTAGTCTTCATTGGCATGCTTCATCAAGTATCTCATTCATTTCATCTGTATTTATTCTCTTTTTTACACTTATGAATGTCAACTCCTTAACTGTGTCTCTGATCTCAGAACTCTTTGGTTAATGTATATACAATATTATCAATGGTTTTGCTCTCTATTCTTCATAACTTTACTGTCATTTCTATATCTCAGTCTCAGCAGTCCAATATGACCATCTATACATTCTCATTCACTATTCTTATTTCAAGTGTAGTATGTTGTCATTGAATTTTTATTCACACTTCACTTTGTAATCAGTTGTCCTTATTTATTCAGTCTACACACACACATCTTTACTCCAAGGACTCTATTATTCATTTTTTTCAAAATTCAACAGCTATTCAACTTCTTATAACTCCTTCTCAGTCCCTTTAACTTCTTCAACTAATTTGAGAGCTTAAACTCACTTCACTTTCATTTCATATTATCTCTATTTGAAACTTCACATTTAAGTATCATCATCAATTTTGTTGTCTTCTTATTAAAAGAGACTCTTCACCTTCAGTTACATCCTATGAGTTTTGAAACCTAAACTGTTCAACTCCCTTCAAGCTTTGGAACAAGTTCTTCAAGCCAAGATTATTTCCTAACTCACACTTCTGCCCTTTCAACTTCTTGTTTCCCTTTAAACTTCATCTCTACACCTCGAGTTCATTCATTCATCTTTCAAACACTTTCATGGAAACATGCAGATAGCCTTGTTTCAATTTTTGACAACACAGAGAGATAAGTGACTAGTTGCAGTCACATATGTAGTCTATTATATTAGGAGCACTCATACATTAAAAACATCCATTCAAAGCTCAAATAGTGTCAATTAATATCATCACAATATGTGGAACTATCCTTATAATGTAACACAATCAACAAATTGACTTGAACAACCTTTTGATCAACAAACCACAATTTTGTGTGCAACTGTTCAAGGTATTGTACTTTTTGCAAGCCTCAAACGATGAAGCCAATGATGTTCAAGCTTGGAAAACTCCAACAATTGTTTCCACAATGATTCACATACATCTTACAACTAGAACGAGCAACAAAATTACTTTGACAATGAGTGAAATCACGAAGAAGAGCTAATTATCAATTTTTCAGTCAAGATATGTTTTAAAAAAAGAGTCGTCAAAATATCTCTCCACAGTTAATCATTTGACCTGGTTTATTTTGCAAACGTTACCCAACCCCTATGCAGAGGTCCTATTCAACTTTGGAGAAATTTCATTGGTTAGAATTTGAGACCCAGGCAAAAGCGTGTTTTCAAAACCCTAAATCAGGTTGAGCGACTATATTAGACTCGAGAACACTATAAAATCCTTTTTTGAGCTCAAATATTGATGGATTTTGAAAATTATTTCTTCTATAGCTTTAATGAGATACCCTCCACCTTCTCAAACCCTTATTCATGCAAAAAAACACTCCTATAGATTCACAGACAATAAAAATTACAGGTTCTAGACCAGTGTTAATGGTAGTGAGGGTTTCAAGGGAACACTAGAAATATTAAATTACATAGAAGGCTCATTTGATCTCATAGATGTTATTAATCACTCAAAGCACATTATTTTTAGTTACTTGAACTTTTCCTTGAATATTAGTGGATGACAATAATTACACAAATGTCATTTTGACAGAGCATTGTTAAAGACTAAAAATGTGTGCACCTTTGTTGAAGCATTAAACTTGAGATAAAACTTGAACTACTCATCCAAATGTCTCAAGGGGAAGAAAAAAACCTCTTTCACTTTACACATTGCCAAGCTGATCAAAGTTTTGAATTGAAAGAAGAGAATCTTGGGACAGTGCTTTGAGGTGCATTGAGTCAAATGCTCTCCAGGAAAGTATGTGCCAACAAAGATCATGTGTTTAACTACACCAAAAAGGCTTGTAGATGCTCAACCACATTACCAACTACCCATGGAAGAAGTATAAGCTCTTTTTGAGCAATTTCTACATTGAAAACAACTAGAACACTCACCTGTCAGGAGCATTAACAACCAAGAATAGTCACAAGGGCAACTATGTGTACCTTCAAGAAGAAAAGCCTTCAAATATCTTATGAGCTTTGGAAACACCATGAATGGAATGTGAAAGCACTCTAGAGATAATTTGACAAGACTTGGAGGTCGACTTCACCTTTTTGATCTAATCGATTTGGTGCACAACACAGGAGAGAGAAAAACTGCTCCACTAAAATGCTCATAACTTTTCAACTACACCTCCTTTTGAGAAAATTCTTATTACACATGATTTATATGTAAATTTACTCCAAAAATTTCTTCTACAATTTATCGAAATAAGTCTCCATAATTTTTTTTGACTGCTAATAAGCTAGACAACTCAAAATGAGTTTTTCAATAGACTTGTTTTGCAAAAACTCACATAACTTGCTCAAATGACCTCACAATGACCTGAAATTTTGCATGAAGCACCAGGATAACTTCCTCCATCATCTCCCATGATTTTTTAAAGAGGAATAGGTCTTAAATTGTCCAGCCCATCTCATTTGCACACAAGAACACTACATGTTCTCAACACCAACTTTCGTGGAACATATAAATTTGACTCTTAGGGCTGAGCTGAGCCTAACTTTGGCTCACACATACTGTAGAAATTCTCCCAAAGATTATCCCATGCTTTTTATGACCTGTACCAGCCTGTCACACCTCATCAGACTCATTAGGAACCTTTGACCATCCTAAACTTGAGAGCTCCAAACATCTTCACTGTTCCCAACATCTTAACTTCACACTCATTTTCAATCAATGTCACTTGAAATCAATGACAACACCAATGAATAGGGTTCAACATGAAGAGGTGTGCAAGAAATGGGTTAAAACAACACGTGGGAGGTTCGCACCTAGGAGGATAGAGCTCAGGACTTAGTTGATTTTCTAGCTTAGAGGCTAAAAATAGAAAATAAGGATGGAGTGCTGACCAAGAAAAGAGATAAAGCATGATAACTTGGAGGTCAAAAAAACACTATTTTTGGAGAATGAACATGCAAATCAGGTACACACATGGATGTTATTAATAGTATTAAAGAAAAATTATTTATAGAATAATCTATTAATAGCTAGTGTTGTAAAGCATGCATGAAGTCTATTTTGAGCACGCATATTATTAGGAGAGTGCATGAGCGGTGAAGGGAAATTCACCACCCTTATATATATCCATTGTACGAATTATTTTGAAAAATTTATAGAATATGGGTTTAGTCTTGGAGTCTAGTATGATGTTCAGCTAGGGTTGGATGCTTGTACATGTTCCAACACCTTGGTAAATTGATGTATAATTTGGATTCTATTATGTAAGAATTAAATATAAAGGATTATAGAGGATGGCTTATGATCATTAACGTGTCTGAGTATGGTGAATTTATGGTGTAATTGGTATTGGTTCTTATCTAAGCTGTTATGTTCCTTATTACATGTGTTTCCAATTGAATGTATGCAATGGGTTCTTATGATTGAATGAGTACTTGGTTAATTTATCATCATGTATCTGCATGCTAACATCTTGCAAAGCAACACAAAGGAGGGACCTGGTAGTTATGCATGCTTCAGTTGAGCATTTAGCATTGATGAATGAGGTTCTAGCGCGCCTAACAATCTGTTGGGAAATAAAATACTACAACTAGATGATAATGTTTGAGATGTAAGTAAGGATTTCTTTTTCCATCAAAGCAAGCAAAAGTAGGAATGAAAAAATCCTTAGGAAAAGATGAATTATGAATTTCATTAGGAATAGTATTTCCATGAAGAGAATTGTTATCAATAGACGCATAGTAGGATTTGCTTTCTAGAGTGAGAGATTGGACCTGAGATTGCAATTAGTCAACAACATGCATGAGTGATAAGTGATCATGGGATGAAATGGTAGGTGAAAGAATGCACATTGAGTGGTTGAACCTTACCATTTTGAGTTATCATTGGAACTTGCAAAGGAATAGTTGATGTAGAAGGAGGTGCAAAAGATAGAGACTTAAGAGGAGTGCAAGGTGGAACCTTTGGTGAGACTATGAAATGTACGTTGATGGAAGAAATAGAAATAGGATATGAAGAGCATGGAGGCTCAATAACAATGCTAGATGTAGACTCAGGAGTGACAATTAAAGGAGTTGAATCATCATGCATGACATTAGAAACAATCTCATAAGTAGAAGAAATCGGGGGTAGAAAATTCACATCTAGCAGTGTGGAAAAAAGGAACATATTGACTAATATGCTCATGATTAAAAATGGAATCTATGTCACTATTAGCCATATTTACGCAAGCAATCAATTCTTCTATACTATCATCAACATATAAAGAAGTAAAATAGCTAGCATGAGATACATCATTATAATCACTAGACAAATTATGAGATAATGCATTAAAGTCATCTTGAATGTGAGCAGAAACAATATCATGTACATGTGTATTTACATTTTCAGAAATAGAATTGTTCATATCTATAGGAGATAACATATCACCAAGAATAGAATCTATAACATTAGCATGTATGTTAACACCAGGAGAAGAATCTTCAACAACATGAGATCCTATGGAATAACAAGGAGAGCATCACGTGAAATTTTTTTCCGGTGTAACTACACGAAGACCATATTCATTAGGAGTAATAGAGGGAATTTGAGCTTGGCGAGCGAGGAGATCACTTTTAGATTAGTTATTAGTTTGATCAAAATGATAAAGAGTAATAAACTCAACCAAAACAACCTTATCATCAAGGATAGGGTTCACACTTTCATGAGACATAGCTTGCATAGGAAAAAAATATTGATTCTTAGCCATGGGGACCCTAAGGCAATGAGTTCGATTATGGGTGAGTTCACCAAAATTATTTAACAAAATATGGTATTAAATCTAAATTTTAGTGTCACAAACGATTAACAAATGCTACAATACAAGTATATAAGCTAATAAAATAAAAACCCTTAATGCAATAAAGAAGGAAGAATGACCTAGCTGATATTTACTAAATCTCGAAATGTCTGATGTTGGAGAAATGGTAACATAGATATCACACTGTCATAATGCCACACAGAAAAATTGTATAGATGTCATATGTGGTTAAAGCAAGGCGCCTAGGTTGGTACTGCGGCACCTGGTTCGTATGATCCCTATCTGGGCACTAGAGTCTGCTCAGAACCTCAGGAAGTGATTTCTGTAGGGTCGCAAGGTTTTTGCTAATCTTCACTTCCTATCGCTAGTATGTCGCACAACTCCCGCAAATGTCACATGTAACCTGTAAGACAATTTCCACATGTAAAAACCCAAAACACATTAAATCCTAAAAAGAAACAGTACAAATGGGGATTTGGACTGACCCCGACGGTCACCCTACAGAGTGAACTTACGACCGAGCATTGCATTGCAACTCAGACTCCATGTAGTTCTATGTGATTGTGTTTGTAATAATGTCCTTAGGTTTCCTTCGCCCCAATGACACCAAGATAGCGGGCTACGACTAGATAAAATGCAAAATGTGTGGGTGGAACAAAAGAAACCCCTCCTATGCAGTGTATACAGATATAAGAAGCCCAAAGAATGTAGTCCCTTTGTATGTAGATAGCCCTTGATGGTTTCCAACCCCTAATAATGGTATGTATGATGTGTATATATAGGGATATTTTGTTTAAATTTTGACACTAGTAACATAACATGCCAACTATGATCTTGGGATAAGGGTAATATAATCGAAAATACCGACCACAAATGTCAAGATAAAAAGAAAAAATAATCAGGACAGGAGTGCCTAGATCTGGAAATGGGCACATGGGTGCTAGTGTCCTAGAGAAAATAATGACAAATGTGAAAATACTGATAGACATGGATCCTTGTGACCTAACCAAAAAGGAGTGTGGGAGAGACAGATGCAGAAGAAACGACAGATGTAAAAGAGAAATATAAAAGAAGACAATGAAAACAAAAGGGGACATATAGGGGGATGTGTTACTAGTGAATACTTTTCTCACTCAAGATACATACATACATACGTATGTACATACATACATACATACATACACACACTTGCTGACATAGTAATGTAGTAGTAAGTGTGTGATTTTGTGTCTATAGTACCTTGATATATTTATTAGCTCATTTTGACTTGCTTCTCGAAGAGATTTGGGCATGGTGGAAAATTCCAGATATGATGAATCTCAACTTACTCCATGAGCTTAACATTTCACTATTGAACAAGATGACACCCTTTTTCACTTCACAACTCACTTTCTTGACCAAGATATCACCTAAGTGGAAACATGCTTATAATATCTAGATATCTTTTTGCTTGATTTACTCCTTGTGGAAATGGATTTCCTTCTCTAAATAGAAAGATTGACCCCTGAATGGAACTTGAGGATGAATCACATGTTTTTGACCTCCAAATTACACTGATATCATCACCAAACACTAATTAAATGTTTAGAAACACTCTCAGAAGGTATGTATTGTTTGAGAGCCTGAGATGATTGCTTGCATCACCCATGGTGATCTTTCTCAACATTCCAACTTCTTGCATGAGGTTGTGCCTTGTAGAGCTCATCTAAGAAATGATGCCTTGAGATCATGCAGGGGGATTTTATTTCTTATTTGGGCAACGAAAACAATTATCAACCTTGTGTTGATGGAGAAATGAAGTAAGATAAGAAAAATGGGAGCTTCCACAACTTTCTGGGCTCAATTCCAAGGCATACTATTTTTAGGATGTCCTATCCAAGATTGTTATTTTCAACAAGTTTTCATTTTTTTTGTTTTCTAATGTCTCTAACTCATTTTGATTATTACATTTGGTGAAAGTTTACCATTTTAAGAAAAATATTATTTTTTAGATGCCCACTACCTCGAATATTTCTATTTTTAGAAAGTTTCCTGAAATACCCTTTTCTGTTGTTTCTTACTTTTTCAGGATATCAAAAATGCTGAGAATTCATCATTTTAGGAAACTTACTATTTTTAGAAACCTATTATTTTGAATACCTGCTATTTTTAGAAACTACACTTATCAGTGTCAAGTTGTAACGAAAATGTTCTTGAAATTATGGGTTTTGCACCAGGACCTTCTGCTCTGAATTTCATGATTTTCTATCTGTTAGATCTCAGTGGAAATAAAAAGTATGTTCTAGGGCTTGATAATTTAGTTTTCTTTTGTAAAAATATGGGAAATCAATGAAATTTTTGTCACTTTCTTCCCAAAGGTGTTTTGGAGAGGGAGATTCGGGAAGTTTTCAAGGTAATCTACCTCTCGATTGAAGAGTTATGAGAAAATTCTCATTTTAGTGGCTATACAGTGTCTGGAAGAATTTTAGTAGCATATCTGGGTGAAAATGGTGTTTGGAGGATGTTACAATAGTAACTAGGCATAAAAATGGCTAACTATTGGCTGAATAAGGAGTTAGGATGATTTAAACATGTCTTTAACTCACCTTGTAACTGCAACACTTAACCATCCAACCTTCATTTAACAACACCGACACAATAGTGTTATTAAACACTCAATCAAGCATCAGATAGTATGATCAGTCACCTGAAGGTGAAGCATTGCACGTAAGAGCTATTAAACATGAGTTTTCAAAAGGGAAGATAACGAACAAAGAACACAGAGTGATTTCATATTCTAGGAGAGTCCACAAGAAGACAAAGCTCCTTGTAGATCCCACAGAACTTCTCGAGTCAAGAAAGAGTGATCCATTGCAGCATCCTTCTCTCCAAAAGCATCCAAGTATGTCTTCCCTAATGATGGAGCTTTCTCATAATGAACAATAAGTGATCTTACATCAGGTTCCCGAAAATGCTCCAACAAACAACATCATGTCAACTCCTGAAGAGCCATTCCCATGGATTTAATAAATTCTTGAAAGTGAGCCAAGGACGACACAACAAGTTGTCATGTTTGACCTTGGAGCTATCACAAAAACCTTGAAATCCAAGTGAAGGAATAAGGCACAGACAACTTCCTTATTCTTCAGTGGTACCTCGGGTAAACAATATGTGGAAGTTGTTAGGCCTAAGAATGTAAAGCCTAAATAAGAGATGACTCCAGCAGATTACGAGCTGATCCACATCTCATTGGGTAAAGGTTCACATGAGGGTGATTCTCATTTATTCAAGGAATCCTCTTCTCGCCTCCTTTCTAGGAATAAAGAGTACAAGCAAACAATTGAGCAATTAGAAGGACAGGTAAAAACTACCAGTTCTCACATTCAACCTTTCTTAGAGCCCGATTCAACACCTTCACTCGCTGTGGAAGACATTCCTCCAATCACTAGATTTGACCCTGAGGTGATTAAGAAAAAACAAGATTATATGATGTAGGGGAAGGCTAATGAGAAATGGATTGAGAAGATCATTGAGAAAGGAAAGACATTGTTTCCAGAGCTCATCTCTCTAATCAAGTAAATTCTTTTCACTTTATCAGAAGTGAAGAAAGCGAGGGAGGGAATTGAAAAAAAGATGATCCACTTAGATGATATTCTCCCACTTGTGTTCTGGATAAGCTCCCTCGACTCTCACATCCTCGTAAACAAGAATGTGTTTACATCAGATGCTGAGAATTTATCTCTAGTTTAGATCTGCATCATGGATGCAAGATATGGAATACTCAAAGATGTCATCTCTGAACTTGAATCTTGTGGACAACATGCTTTTGAGGTTTTGAATGAAGTTTTCAACTGTGTACAGAAACTTGGGTTCCCTTCACTCACCAAAAATTCATCATCGAAAGAACTCATTGTTCCCTTTCAGGATTTGGTCAAGAAAGAAGCAGGTGCGTGTATCTATTTCAATGAAGATACCTTAGAGTCCCTAACCAACACTAGAGGATGTATTTTTGACATTGCAAAAGATCTCAAAGGATGGTCTGATAATTACAAGAATATCAGCGATGTTCTTGGGGAATGGATCAAAGTGTTGAGTTGCGTTTGTATTCTATAAATGGATAAGGTGGCACTTGCGATAGCTCAGTTCAACAAAGAATTCAAAGAACAAGAGCCCATTCTAGAAACTCTTCGTTAGAGATCATGAATCAACAAGTTTTTCATTAGAAGGAGCTTCTTCATCATATCAGTCAACTCCTTCCTTCTTCTCTCTTTCTCCCTCTTTCTTCTATCCCCCTTCTAATTCTTCATTGTAAGTAATCATGGTAATTCTCTCATTCACTTAAGTAAAATTCTAAAGTTGCATTGTAAAAGTCCCTTTTAATTTATTAAAAGGGGAGTTATTCACTCACTTCCTAAGAATATGTAAGGTCACAAGTTGAATGAGAATTTGAAGAATCATGTGGGGGGTAGATGAAGAGGTAATTTGTAATGCTATAAATTGGAATGACTACTCCATTTTAAAGGATCTTGAAAGTTTTGTTTTCTATAGAAATTGTGGATTGTGGTATGGATGTTGAGCTTTGTATCACCAACACACAAGAAACAAAAGCTACATTTCTTCCATTTCCCTTTCTCATGTTTTCCTCTGTTCTCTCTCTTATATGCATTTTGTAAGCATAGTAATCTTGAATAAGCAAGAAGGAACTTGATGTCCTTGATTAATGAATCTAAAGAACTGTGTGTCTCTACTTTGTTAGTCTTTCTTAATGCTTACATTATTGCTTTCCTCTAATTAAATGTTGATCTACTCCAGTTATTGTGTGTGAAATCAGCTAGTACCCACTCACAACAATAACCCTTTCTTTCATAGTTTCTCTCCTTACCACTCATCATTGCAAATTCCTCCCTTGTAACCCGTACAAGCACTTTGCCACATGTTTATTGAATAGTACCTATGTGATCCCCAAACCTATTTGGCCACCCCATAACAATATATTAGTTTACATTCAATAATGGGAGCCTCCCCATACATAAGAAGGAGGGGCGTAGCCCCGTGAGCATTCATGGAAACACATATTTTGCAACACTTCCACCAAAAAACTGGCACTAGGGCATCCTAGCTAAAGGGGCACTATTCTAATCAAAGACACAGACAATAGAATTACATTGAGTCTGAAATGTAGTGCAACACTCGGTGATAATCACATTGGGGTGACTGCCAAGGTCAGTCCGACTCAAGCATATGCATATTTTTTATTCATCTGATGTGCACTTGAGTTTTGTGCAGGTAGCTAGGGTTTATTTTTCATATACAAGAGTGACACAACAAATACGGAGTGACATTGAAAGAACCACATCCTGAGCCACTCCGTAGACACGAGTGCCCAAATTAGACATTAGTGCTTAGGCGGTCCTATCCCATTTCCAGGTAGTTTTGTCATGTCAGTTTCTAGATTACAGTTCTAGATATAGAGCTTACACAACCTAGAATCTCTCCTTTCATATCAGTCTCATGTCCAAAATCAATTTAGACCTAAATATTCAAGTTGATTCATTCTCTAAACCTTACCTATCACTCTTGCGTGTATTTCCTTTGTTTGATCTTGCTTGAATATTGTTATATTTATCTGATCAAGAGTGCCCTTATCTTAGATTTAATTTTATCACATCAAGTTGAGAGAGTTAAATAAGAGAGATGGGGAAGACATAAAAAAAAAATCCACTATCCAATAGTGAAAGGAAATCATATTGTTAGAAACCCCACATAAAGGAGAGTCATGGATATCATATGTAATGTGCAAATCCATTTTTCATATGTATGCCTCTATATGAAGTTATGTGAAGGAAATTACCTCCCTCACCCTAAAACAAACAAGCAAGACAATTATGAGTAACAAAAATGATATTAATTTGAAAGATTAGCAAAATTAAATCCAAAATCTTAGGAAATAAGGTGAAATCATTAGAAGACATACCTTCCCCATTTAAACAAGGCCATGATATGGCAAATCCTGCCGAAGGTGAAGATTTGTGGTGTTGTTTGTTATTTATTGCAAGGGATTTTTCATTGCATTGGCGATGGTGTTGTGGAATGTATGAGACAAATCCATTTGCTAGTAAAGTAAAGTTGTATGTGGGTAAATAAAAGCGTTCATATTTGTTCTGTAGTAGTTCTTGAAATAATAGCACTTTATTTTAGCTTTGCTCCTTGTGAGTTTGGTTTTTTAATGTTGGGGAACTTTTGTTGGTTTTTGTGTAGATTATCATGAAATGCAACCGAGTTAATTGTTTTCCACCTTGACAAGTGCATAGGCAAGAGCGAAAGATAGTGGGTAGTGTTGGTTGCACAAGGTGACAGGTGTCAAGCTTTATGATGAGTTAAGGATGTCATCGACAAGCGTAAACCTCGTAGCAAATATATTATTATAATTGATCAAAATCATAAAAGATTAGAGGAATTGAAAGGAAATTATGATTGAGGTTGTAAAAAATGTACATAGTTTTTATTTAGCAACCCAGTTTCACAAAAAATAAACAAATGTCGAAGATCTTTAGTTCTAAACATTTTTTATATAAAATTATTTCATGTACAGAGTTATAGGTCGAGACGGAGAAATTCATCAAAGAGGTAAATGGGATGTGCAATTTAGAAAGGGAGCTAAGCCGCAAAGCATAAGAAAATGTCTAGAAAGATTTACTGCTCATCTCAACTGACAATGAAAGAAAACAATTCATAGTTTTCTCCACCTTTGCAAAAAGTCATGAAAGCTTTGAGTCAGCCAGATTGGCACAACGAAAAGGAAACATTTCAAAATCATGGAAGTGATTATGTGTTCAGTGTTTTACATACACTATGTCTTACACCACCATCATTATTAAAGAAATTTGTAAACCAATTAAAGACCTGGTATGTTGACATTGACATAGTTGAGGTGATAGTTTTATTGTTTCCTTTCACTAGTAGAAAAATGTTTCATATTGATTTTGTGCTCGAGTGCAAACTGGTGGATAATTTTGGGAAAGAAACTATCTAAACTTGAACAAAATGCAGAGGTAGAATATTAAAATAGCTACTACTTTCCTTTTAAAATTTCATTAAAACATTCATTTTGAAGACTATAACCAGTTCTTGCTTAACTCTCTGAAGCTATTCAGTTGTCGACATCAAGGCAACCACATTCATTGAATGGTGTATTTTCAAGTCTTTAAGTTCAGACTGCCATAACATTTTCCTTTCCTTTAAAGCCTCCTCATATGCCTGTTGCAGCTCAATGAGATGAGTCATCCCGTTCTCAATAATCTCCAGAGCTCTCTTCTCAGATTTTTCAAGCTTTGCAGAAGTTTCTTTCCTAAGTTGTTTAGCCTCTTGCAAAGACTCCAATGCTTGAGCAGTCATTGTCTTGGCTTCTATGAACTGTTCCTTTGTCTTCTTTGTCTCTTTTTAGACCTCCAATGCATGCACCCTTTCAGTCTCAACTACAACGTGTTCCTCCTTCATCTTCTTGAGCCTATGCAACCTGTTACTGCAACTCGGATACCTTGGATACACGTTGAGTCAAATCTCAGTGTAAAAAATAAAATCTATGAATATATCACTAAGAAAACAAAGTATTCCATGAGAAATATCAGTTAAACCAAGCGTTCCTGGAATTATGTCAATGAAAAGAAACATTTGCTGAAATTATCTCAATGAAAGTAAGTACGAGTGAACCTCAATGAAAATAGATGTCTCGTGATAAAATCTAGATAAAAAATGCTCCGCCATGTTGGTTTTCAAATAGGAATTTTTAGAAGAGCAACAGTCAGGGGACAAGAAGTCCCTCCTCTTTAATGGGAGAGGTTCCCTTATTCATAAATGAACTTATTTACAAATGTACAAAATATTATTTTATGGTTGAACTTGGATATTACGAAAGTGTTTTCCACAAGGATCATCAGTTTACAAAAGGACTGAGGAAAGGGAATAAGAGGATGAGCAGAATAACAACATTCAGAATTATAGATAGCAGAATAATTCTTTATGTATGCGGAGTTTCAAGGAATTTAAGACAAGATCATTTGCATTGGCTGAAATAGGATTAAATTCAAAGACAAAAAGTTCTGTAAATAACCTTCTTCAGATTCATTAATCAAGGACACAAAGTTCCTTCTTGGTTATACAAGATCGTTGTATTTGCAAAACCGGACAGTATGCAATCAGAGAGACTAACAAATTAGAGACAAAATGATCTTCACAATATTAAAGGGAAAACACAGAAATAGCAGAGATCAGATAGACAATGAATAGGAAAGCCCTTTTGTATTGATTTCTTTAAGATCTATTTACACTTTCAGAAAAATATGCCAAGTTCTTCCTCCTTTCAAAATGGCGCAAAGAAGGCCCATTATATAGCTTACAATTCGGTTTCTCTTCGTAACCGTTTCTTTTAACTAAAGGATAGTTAAGGAATGCTAATCGCAATACCTTAACTAATTACAAGGAATACGAAAGGAATAGGAAGAAGAGAAAAGAATGGGGAGGGAGACAGGTGTCCAGATCTGAGAAGGACCCACCGTCTTCAGAAACTGCTTCTTGAATTTCTTTAACGTCTCAGCGATGTCTTTGCCACGAGGGACACACCAGACGTTTCATCTTGAAGATGACAATGGATATCTTTGAAAACTGATGTAAACGACGTCTTGAAAGCTTCGTCCTTCTGCCAGCTGTCCTTGAAATTTGATCTTCGCAACTTAAATTCAAATTTAGCACATTCGGGTCGAGCGGGAAAAACTAAGTATGAATTGCATTAGGTTCACTTGGGACATGTGAGACGCGAATGCACGAAACACGAGGCTCGGCCGATTCGGACGAAACAGGGAGAAGACGCACAAATGCATTTTGGGACATTTGGGACGAAAATGCGCGAAGGACGCGGTCCGGGCGAACCGGCTGAAAATGGAACAGCTTGCGTTTTTTGATTTGGGACAAAGAGCTCTGAAGTACGCGACTCGGGAGTTTCGGCCGAAAATGGGACAGCGTGCACTTTTTAACTTTGGGACATTCGGGACAAAAAGTTCCGAAGGACGCGGTTTGGGCGAATCGGCCGAAAATGGAACAGAAGGCCCGTTTGGACTTGGGACAGTTGGGACGAAATCGGGCGAATCGGCCGAAAATGGAACAGAGTGCACTTTAAGTTTGAACTTGAGAAATTTGAGACAAAAAGTTCCGGAGTACGCGACTCGGCCGGTTCAGGCGAAATTGGAACAGAGCGCACTTTTGAAATTGGGACATTTGGGACAAGAAAGTGCGAAGTACGCGGTTCGGGCGGGTTCGGCCGAAATTGGAACATCTCGCACAGTAACTTCGGGACACTTGGGACAAAAACTTCCGACGGGCCCGAAAATGGGACAAATTCGGAGGTTTCGGCCGATCGGGGAACAAAATGCACTTTCGTACTTGGGACAGGCGGGACAAAAATGTCCGATAGGCTCGAAATACTTACAGAATGACCCAAAACTTAGATTTTTTTGACTTCAAGACTTTTTTCACACCACTAGCTCGACAGAAAAGACATTTAAACTCAAAATTTTGAAATTTTTACTTTTGATAGAGCGGGGAATTTTGAGTGTACAACACGCCAAAGACAAAATGTTCTTGTTACATGCACAGGTTGAAGCCAACGTTAGCTGGAGGGGCACTTTTCAGCTTTATTAATGTAGGGAACAAAAATCAATTCATTTAATCTTTGTTTTTTGTTCTGTCATTTTCTTGATCTCCATCTTTGGCGTGGGATGGTTAGCCCCCAATGTCCTAGTTTCTCGACTGATTTTCAGTATGACTAGGAGGAGTTGTCTGACATGAAGCATTAATTCACTGGGGAGGAAGTCAAATATGAGTCGGCAAAGAACCACCTATGAAATTTTAGCCGTACATGGGTGGCTACAGCTAAAATCCAGTGGGGGTGTGGAAATTGTGAAATGTTCGATTTTTTTAGAGGAAGGGAATGATGAGAATGGTTTTTATGTGCACGGTATGTAAGAGGATTTAAAAACCCTTATTGACAAATACAGACTATTTATGAATATTAATACTAATAACACAGTCGATATAGAGGAATAGGCAGTTTGTTAGCACAACTTTTATTGGTAGTATATATGTTTTGTTTTAGTAGTGATGGCAGTCTTTTAAGATTCCTGACTGCTTTCCGTCGATTTATATATATACAAATACACATCACAATGATTGGTCATGATTTGGTAGGAAAGGGTTTTTGATTCTGGGATGCACTTGAATTTTCAAAATGTGATCACTGAAAATGTTAATATAGAACAATGGCAGATTGAGTTTGGGGCTAGTTGAAAGACGAATGTAGAACAACCAGAGTTCATCATTTTGGACAATTTGAGTGGTCTTAAAAAAAGCAAAAGGCTTCGAGAGTGGACGACAGAGCCTAAAAGGAACCATGGAAAAAGAATCCATTTACTTATACATTGACAAGATTTTGTATGTAGAGCCCCCACAAAAGCTTCCACCTGAAGAAAATATCAAGCCCAGAGGAACTCCGGTTGCTATTTACAGCTAGGAAAACAATTGTCTTAGAAGTAATGAAAGATTATGGGATTAAAATTTGTAAAAATTAGCCCATTGAGTCCCTTTCTCTTGAAGTAGACATAGAAATGGATGTAAACTCTATATTGCAAAATCAAACACATGTCATGCAGATGTCACAAATATGTATATGTTGTCCTCTGTTTTTTGAAGTGATTGGAGACCACATTTGTAAACGAGAAATCAAAGTTGAAGGTTATGAAAAATTATTTGATTGGCTACAACAAGAATGACCCTTCCGCAGTGCCAGTGAATTCATTGAAGGAAAGTTCATTATGTGTGTTGCTGGCAACAAGTTCTATCTATGACAATTAAACCATCATTATGTAGGCGATGATTCAAACAATTACTATCCAGCACAGATAGACTGAATTTTTCTTCAAGCAATTGAATTACATAGCAATTACTTATGTCAAATCCAAAGAGAGAAAAGAAGAAATGTATTGATTCAATGATTTGCGTTAAATATTGTATTATCCATCATTTTTAAAGCAATACGAAATTAATTTCAAAAACACATTTCAATTTCAAATAGTAACCGTCAAGCTTGCCCTGACTTGTTTACATTGTCATCTTAACCAAGCAGTAAGTGCAATGGCACAAATATCTAGTCGCGTCTAACAAAATATTACGATACTAGAGATGTTTTTGCAAAAACCATGTTTGGTGATTGCAATGAATCTCCATATTCGCACATTTTCCTCACTTTTAAACCATAGGTTTTTGACAGATTCTATGCAGGTTTTTGACAGACTTAATTCAAACTGTTTGATGAAATATGGGTCAATCTGAGATCTGTGTCAGACATCGCCTCAGATTTGTATAGCCTAACATCTAAAATCACAGGAACATGGAAAGGAATAGAAACTGAAACAGATCAGGTATGAAAACAAGCATAGTATGAAGAATAGAACCAAAACAAAAATGGGAATGAGTTTACATGCCAACTGTTAGATGAAATTCCTCAGCTAAATTACAATGTCAGAGCAGCCAACAAAACCACATAATTCTATTTTGAAGTTTTTAATGATATATGGTTTGCATATGTTCTGGGAGACGAGCCATTTAGGTTTGGCACAAAGGCATGTGGCAAAACATTTTTGGTCTGTCATTGTTAGATATGTTTGGTTTGGTGATGGTGATCATGAGAATGGCCATGAACAATAGTTACTTCACAAGGTCCCATGATCTTCACCATGCCGATGCTTTTACTACAATTTTCACCACTTTTTTAGTGCAGAGCTACACGACCTTTAAAAAAACCCTCTCTCCACTCCGCAGGTAATCATATAAATCATATGTGAACAACAAACTTGCTTCTGTAGAAGATTTTTCTAAACCCAAAACTATATTTTTATAAGCGGAATCGTAATTGTTTCTACGACGAGGGAAAACAAGTGTCATTGTCCTCAAAACATGGGGCATTTCTGAGAAGGCAAGCAACTAGAGCGATTTCACTTCTACTACAGCCTGACACATTCACCTGCACTTTCTTCAGCTTCTCCAATGAAAAGTCATTCCTAAAATCAAATCTATACTCCTTTCTGCACTTTCTTCATATTCTTTAATGGACACATCCCTTTCATACTCCAATGATATTTTACCCCTTTCCTGTCATGCATTCAAATCAAATTTAATGAAACTCCACAATAACAATAATAAATTTGGAAGACGCAACAGAAAATTACTTCCTTTGAATTCTCTAATATCCACGGTGAGTTCCTCCAGGTTGGGAAAATCGTTGAGGCTGCCAATACACGGTCAATCGGGATAATCACGGGGGTTAATTAAATAATTTTTTTTCAGTGGTTTCATACCTAAAAAGATTTTTAAAAGATAGAATTCCAAATCGATGGAGAGAAAAATGCAGCGGGTCAAGTGAATCTGGTTTTTTGTCAAAGCAATGAAGTGACCAGATTAAATGCAATCCAGGACAATTTCTTTTATTCACAAACAATGTCAAATAATGATGTGGAAAAATTCAAAGATCTCCATGGAATCCATTCTTGAGCCCAACAACACCAATCAAACCTGTCATAAACAGTGACAGTCTTAAATGCAATGCAGGGCAAATTCTTTCTCACAAATAGTGCCAAATAAAGGGATTGGCCAATGAAATGGAACTCAAGTACAATATTGGAAAATTAAACTTTAGCCCAATTTCAAAATAATCCTACATGGCAAAATAATAGATTAATGAGAGAGAGGTGAAAACAATATCCTAGCCTTCCGTAGTAATAATATGAAGATGTCCCATAGTTCCCCATAAATTTAGTAGTCGATTGATGGATGATTTCCTTGGAAGATCAAGTACTATTATTTCCATATCAACCGCAACCTCCAAATGTCTCTTGTAACAATTTTGAGATGCCGTAAAATCCACGGGAAAGTAAGATCCCAAGCCCAAGTCAACAGAAACGTTTAACGTTCATTGTAAAAAAAAGTTATATACAAACAAACCACCCCACCCACCGTGTGGATGCACTTAACTAACGCGTACACCTAACAACTCATCAATATTAAAGATAAGAGAGAGTGCATTGGAAACCTAACTACCTAGTTTGGGCAATAAAAAGTATATTTTTCTTGAAGCAGTCAAGGTGACGGCGAGAATGACGTTTGATGATAATGACGTTACATTTGACTCTCAGCCCGCCGTTTGGCGTTTCCAGACTCCGTCCGCCGTCCATCAATGAATGAATGAGGTATCCGTTTAGGTAGAACTTGACGCCAAAAACACGTTCATTCATTTCCCACGTCATTAAGTAAGTCCTCCAAACAGCCGCTTCAAAGTAAACAAACGGAAACGAGCAACAATTGTTGTTAGATACTTTTCTTGGCTGTGGAGATGGTCGGCGGTTCGAATCTGCGTGGATGCGTATTGCTGTTGCTTGTAATTTTCATGGCGGTCTCAGTGGCTTCTGCAGGCGTCATGTGGGGAGACGGCGATCTCATGAATTTATCTGGGAAGAAATGTGAAGGGAGGATCGGGGAGTGTTTTCCCGAGGAGGAAATGTTGATGGATTCGGAATCGAACAGGAGGGCATTGGCGACGAGGCAGTATATAAGCTATGACGCGCTGAGGGCGGATGCTGTGCCCTGCACCAAGAAGGGGAATTCTTATTATGGATGTGGGACTTCTGGGCAGGCTAATCCCTATAAAAGGGCCTGCACTCAGATTACTCGCTGTGCAAGGGATACTGGCTGATTCTTATTTCTTCACCATTCATGTGTGTACGCTAATAATAAGGAATTTTTTCTTTTAATTTGTCATTCAATGATCTGTTTCATTGTGTAATTTGATTTTCTGATATATAGATTTGGAAATGGAAATCTGATTGCTATTTCATCCGTGTGGCCATTGTTTTTTTTTAACTTCTCTATTGGATTTTTAAATGGCACCACCCAAGTGCAGATATAACTATATAATGGCTTTATGTGCTTTTAAGGGTCATATTATAAATTGGGCTGTTTTCCAAGTTTTGTGTAAGGTATGAGAATAAGAAAGCCTGTGTGATCATGCTGACAATTTAGGTCAACAATCCTGACAGCTTTGCTGCTGCAATATTGATGACTTTCAAAGAATATCAATTTTTTAAGGTAGTTACTTTTATGGTGGTGGTATTTTCCATTTAAGCGTAAATTGGTATTTGGTGAACTCTTAGTGGTGGATATTTTTAAAAAAGGTTTGTAGTTCAGTTTAATGGAAGTTAAATTTATGAATGAATTGTTATTTGAGAGTTAAATGGACGTTAAATTCAATATCAAAAATAAAAGTGAACAATACATTTTATTACAAATTTCTTGCCATTGAAAAATTTCTCTGGACATATTAATCATATTTCCATTATTATTATTTAATTTTCAATCTCAATCTTCTACTCCAATCTGCTACCATTGATGGAGAAAACTGTCAAAGTCAACCATAAAAATTACAGTAAGAAGAGACCACTCAACCGCTTAATATTTGCTCTATATATATTTTTAAGAACAAACAAAAAACTGTGAAAAAAACAGAATGAATGCGAAAAATTATTTAGAACAAAAGACAACTCAACCAGTTATTATTTGCTATATGGAACAAGCAAAAGACTCTAGAAAAACAGAATGAATGTATATAAAAACCATTCTATTTCTATTTAAAAACTTGTTTATTATACTAATCAACATAAATATTACAGTATCCTCATTAAATGGCTTCCTATCCAGTTCGACTTCCAAAACTATCATATTTTAGGACGAAATATATCCTTACGGGAAAAACAAAAGTAAAAGGGTTCGGGCTAATTCTTTGTGATGACGCGGCAAACTTTGATGGGGTTATACTCCTGTATTTTAACATTGAGATAATTTCACGAAATATTTATGATTTACTTCGGCCTCAATCGTGGCCCTTCATAACTACTTGGTATAAGCACCTATATTTGATGCTGATTAAGTTAATTGTTGAGTATTTGTATATTTTTACGTATATGAATTATTGATTTAGATAAAGGTTTTGTTGGTATGTGTTGTAGTTTGATTGTTTTTTAAAAGATTTTTGACACTTTTAAGTGTTTATGAAATTGTTTTTTGCAATTTTATTTTTTTCATGTTAATTCTTTTTCGATATTATTTGGTTTTTTTTATGTTTTCTCTTTCCTCAATTTATTCTCTTATCCTTTTTTTTTGTTGTTTTAAGTTGTTTGTCAAAATTAGCACTATGTTTTTGGCTAAGTTTTCAGTAGTCCTTTCTCACTCTTATTTCAATTTCCATCAATTTTTATCTTTTTATGTTGGCTTTTTGTATCCATTGTGTCAATTCACATGCCAATAGGGTCTTAATTTGAATTTGGGAAAAAAGGGTTATATTGCAACTATGATGACAAGTACATTCCATATTATCGCTCTATTGAACATAAATTGTACTCACTAGATGTGGAGTCTCCTCTAGAACCTAAAAAATGGGAAGATGTGAGGGAATCCTAAGAAGAGTAATAAGATATAAGCACCTAATGCCAAAAAACTTTGGTGCACGCATTGGACAACATCACTATCCCACAAATAATAAAGGTCAAAGGGTTCTTTAAACAACACCCCTCACCATTCTCATTGATTCAAGCAACACACATAATTTCATCGGCCCTTAGTTAGCTAAACAAGTTGATTTTTATGTGCATCTATGTTACATTTTTGAGGTCAAGAGAGAAAATGGGGTATCTTTACCTTGTAAGGAGAAGTGTCAAAATGTCTAAATCTCAGTCAAAGACAATAATCTAAAATCAAGGTTATTTGTTCTACATCTAGGAGGTTGTGATTTACTTTTGAGCTTACAATGGCTAATAAATGGGACCTATGCTTTGGGAATATTATGAACTAAGGATGAAATTCACATATCAAGGTCATCAACACACCTTAAGAGGTCTGACTCTGGGATCCACTAGCATCATCAGTTATCGTTGGGGGGAAAAGTTACTTTAACATTTCTCCCATGGAATTATTGCCCAACTCCACACCATGGAGATCAATGAATTAGTTGTTCTTAAATATTCATTGCAATTGCAAGAATTAACTATCTAAACATACAATAATCTTTGAGGAGCTTTAGGGGTTACCCCAAAATTCCTAGAAGATCATTCCATTTAACTTGCTCCAATAAGTATTGTTTTTGCTGAAATTCACACAAAAATAGACAAGCATTAACACTGAAAACATATGATTGGTTGATGTTTTAAATAAGATTTCTTCATTTTTCAACGTGTATAAGGGGCTTGTATAAACAAACCATAGACTAAAGTATTAGTAGGATTGAGAAATTATGTTTGGGGCCAAATTAATATCAAAAGGGGCCTAATCTTTATAATTATTTTGTGCTAAGTTTGATGAGTATCCATTGAGAACATGATCAACAAGAACATTGCATAAATATGAAAATAATCTGAAGAAGGTATGTAGAGTATAAAAAATCAATTTTTTGATGTTTTCTCCCAATTTTCTCTTATCCTTTGTTCCATTTCTCACGTTCTTTATTTCATTTGGTTTATCATCTCTTTCACCACAATTAAACTTTTAAAAATTTAAAATAGCATCCCCACTTTTTGTGAAGAAAGTAGGGGCGTGTTGTGCACACAACAATAATCAAAGGATTTAAGCCAAATTAGTATCAACAAACACCTAATTATCAATTTTAGGTGTCTATATATTATTGGCTGAATTTTCAAAGTAGTATATTTTTTTTCACGATTCAATTCCAAGGGAAAGGGTTCTACAATTTTTTTTTTCTATGCATGCTTGTTTGTCTTTCACTAATCCCAATTGTTGGGGCAAGCTAGAAATTCAAATTTCTAGGCTCATACGTTCGTAGAATCAGTAGTTACACATGTTTATTGATAGGACCACCTTCTTTAAAAAAATTGATTGAACTATTTTTCCCCATATATTAATATAAACATAACTTTTACAAACTAATTGAATACAAAAGTGAGTGGATGAATCACGCTCTGAGCGTAACATGAGCCAAAGCTGAGAAAGCTAGTTATACTAGCATTTTAAACAAAAATTTCAATATAAAATATTGAAAAAACAAGAAGAAAATAACATTATGCCATAGAGGGTCACAACCAACATAGATGAGGGAGGGGATCATCAAACTTATCACCCATCATCCCAAACTACTATCAAATAGGTTTGTAACATCTAATGGCTTTTACCCATCTTCTTTATTTTTATGATCTTTTCTTCAATAACATTTTGGCGAGAGGAAAAAATGACCAAAACCAAATGAAAGAATTCCCATGCGAAAGCACTGCCAACAGTAAAGCATCTCAAATTTGTAAATGAGCTTAACGAAGATTGGTTCAACCTTATATTCTTAATGGACAAGTTGAATTTTATAGCATAGTTGCCTTTGATTACATTACACTAAAATACTAAACTGGCCTATATTTATATTAAAACCTCCTTCAATTAAAATATTTCTAGCTCAATTATATTTATCGTGAGTTTATATTTAAATATTATTTTTGAGTCAACATTTATTTTTTTAATTGTAATGATAGCTTTTTAAATCATGGGATTCTTAAGTGTTGCGGTAAGCACACATTAAAGGTGGGAAATCTCTAAGTATTTAAATCTTTGACATAATGGAAAATTCAAAAAATAAATATTTGACTCTTGTAGATTTATTCATTTTTTGTTGTTGTTGTTGTTGTTTAAGAGGTAAACATTTTTTTTTATCATAGTTATGAATTAGTATGGGACACAAGCGAGTTCTAATCCCCACAACAAATAGAAGCAATAGTAACAAACCATAACCAACAAAAGAGACCACAAAATCACAAATTGGAGTGACGAAAAATAGGCCCAAGAGTAAGAAGCATGTAAAAATAAGGTAGTTAAAGCGTTGTCATAAACCCTCTAAAGGGTGATCATTCACTAGTGGTCTTCCCGAAGCGCGGCAAGACATCCCGCAACATTCTTTGATATTCAAACTTTTTCGTTTTCTCTATTTCCAATTTCCTTGTTTTGACTGCAAGTTTGCTCTCTTTACCCTTGGATGTGGATATGAGCTGGTGCGGTGTTGATTTACAACTTGACCATGTGGTTTTACCTTTACATTGGGATATCATCGCAATCTTTCCAGTGTCTTCACAATCAAAATCTTCAATCGAGAGAGGGTGCTCTAAACCATTCTCTATAAACATGTGAGGAAGCTTATCTCTATTTTCAATGTTTTTGCAATGCAGAGGTTAACCGGAAGGCTCATTACTCTTATAGAAGTTATCACGGCTTTTCCAAGTCAAGTATGGATTCAGAGTGTTGTCTCTCACCCGATAAACCTACTTGTGTTTATTGTACTATGATGTTGTCGTGTGTCTGACAAAATTGAAACGAACACATCTGAATGGTCCTTCATAGTTGATGAATTGGACCCAAGATTTATAACCTACTTATTTGGTGAGTTTTTGAATATATTAGAGGGGATGAAGCGATTTTTATGTTCATGCACCTGCATAAAGTAAATAATTTTGATTTAGTAGCCTATATTATGTAGAGTAAAATATAGGCCAAGAAATTATGTACATATCCCACCTATTTCATGGCTCATCATAGGTTTCAAATTATCTTTAATGCATCCCAAATTCTCGATTATAATCATGTTGCAAATTGAGATTCTTAAAAATTTTAACATAAATTTAGCATAACATTTTTTATGTAAAATGTAAATAGGTTGGACTAATTATATTTGATTTGATTTATCAACAAACCATAAATAAATTAGTAATAAAATACTTTTGTACCGTATACAAATATATTTATATATATTAAGGTTTTTTAATTTTAATAAATAGAAATTTTCCCTTTGTAACTGTAACATTTCATCGAAATACTAAATTGAATATTTCTATAATACCTATCCAACATATACATATTCGTGAAAGAGCCAAAATAAACATTTTCTTTTAAAAAAAAATACAATGTACCCTACAATATTGTTTAGGTCATAATGCAGCCGGATTAATAAATAATTGCACTTTTAAATAGCAAATCACGGGTTTAAATTACATTTCATTCTCTATAAACACAAATAAATTTAATTAAACACAAATATTTACTCCCTCTCCAACAAGATGCAAAATTAAACCCTAATCTTGGTAAGTACAAACACCAATATTAAAAGAAAAAGCCAATATTTAAAAAATCTTATTAAATATAAGTAGCTGGCCAAGTTGCATTAATATAAAGTAGAAAGGTCAATATTTTGTTTTAAAAGAAGGAAAAAAAACAACATTTAAAAAATGTTATTAAATGTAAAGACTAAGTCAAGTTGCATAAATATATATAATTATTTATGCCGCCCCATAATACCAAGTGCTAAATGGTAGATATGACACATTTGATCAATATAAAATACACAGCGCTTACGTGCTCTGTTCACCGAACACATTTTAAAACGGCATTTACGATTTTGGATGACGATTATAATTAGATAATTCGGCCATTAATATTGTCTCATTCTCATTCTCAACCACCCACCACCAACATGAGCTTGTAAAATAAGTTTGGGAGGGATTTTTTTTTATATATAATTTGTTTAATTTTATTTTTCATTTGTTTTGGTATATTTGTCAACTAATGTATGTCTTTCTTTATATTTTTTTATATTTTGTATAATTTTTAATTAATGTATTTGTAATTATATTTGACAAGAATCTGTTTTATTATTTTTGGATGGATTTTCGTACCACATTCCAATTTTTTAATTTTGATATAAGTTTAGTACATGGTGGTAGCAATTTAAGAGTTTAATTTTACGTCTGTCAAATGTATTTATTTATAACTTTCTAAGGTTTTTTTAATATCAATGTGATTAAAATGGTTGAGTCATGGTTGTTATGGGTCAATTTTGTGTCTTAAAGTCAACACTAAATTCTTAAATTTGAGGTGTTAAAAATAGTCAAAATCATCATTTTTTGATGCAAAATAAACATAATGACTGACACAAAATTTAAAGAGTGGAGTAATGATTCAAAATTCAATGCTAGACTAACATAATATTAACTTAATAATTGACACAAATTAGAAAATTTAGGTCATTTTTTTACCATGAAACAAAATATAAAAACCTACTTTCACTCTTTTCATGTACAAAAAGATGAAAGAAATAATCATGAATATAATTTAGATGGAAAAGGCATACAATTTTTGTTGGAAAATCTGACACAAAAGTAACCCAAATTCAAAGTAAAAGTGATATGAAAATCTGATGCAAAAGTAACCCAAATTGACACAAAAATGATGTGAAAAAGGTTTTAACATCATCAAATTTATGTCAACTCTGCACCAAAAATGTTAACTCAAATTTCTTAAATGAATGCATGAATTTAGAATGACATGCATCATGTAACAAGTTGGTAATATTTTATTTTGATAAGCTTCCTTCTCATATTTTTGAATCATATATCAAAATTACAGATTCCCTCTTCTTTTTTATCTAGTTATATATATCACATGTATATGTAATTACAGTTTGTGAAAGGATGTTGTTTTGACCTATGGAAGACTATTTTCACATTTAATATATGGAATTCTAAAGTATGTTTGGTAAAATTTGTGTTGTATATGGGATCATGTTGTTCTTTTAATTATTTTTGGTTATTCTTATCCACTATCCCATACTTATATGTTCTATTTATTTGGGTTTGTGGGTTTTGAATATTCTTAATTTTAAGATTTTTTTTTATTATATAGGATTCAATCTTGATTTTATGAATTTAAACTTTATTTTTATTACATAAGAGGTGGGTATTGGGTAACTCCTTGTTTTAGTAATGTTGTCGTGCAAATGTGCAACAAGGAAATTGACAATTTCCAAGCACGACAACTATACCCCTGTGCCAAAATTTTCATGTTCTGTCATTCCCAGGCACACCAAATCCACCTAGTTAGTCAAGAGACCCCCCAGAAAATGTTATCTCATCCCCCTAGGTGATGTAGGAAAGTCAAATCAATCCCCTAGATGATTTTAGGAGTTCATTGAAAATGCAAATTTCAGGCAGTTGCGGGAAGGGCTATCACTGGCCTTCCTAGGACTGAAGTCTTAACAATGAATACTTGAAAATAATATTTTTACACAGAAGCTTTGCACAGAAACAAGACGGTGCTTGTGTATTTTATTAATATCAAAATCAAGTATTACAATAAGAAGAGAGAGCTGCAATATTTATAGATATTGGACAGCTTCTATCTCATCCACAATACATGGAAATAGATCAAACTAATATGAGAATAAAATGCAGGATAATATTCACTGCCCCTAATTGCACCTATTTCCCCTCATGAAATCATCCGGGAATAAAAAAAGTGAGATTGAACAATATCTCACAAACCATGTGATAAGACAACTAAGGAAAACTAAAGACAACTATCAGTTGACTTAATCTAATCTAACTAAAGTAATAAAAAAATTACTTGATTATAATATAACATTTAACTCATATGTTGAATTAAGTGTTAGTTTATTTCTAACATCCCCCGCCTTAATTTAGCATATTCTGAAGAGAGCTGGTGAGAAATAATCTAAATGCCTCAAATTTAGGATGTGCAAGATATTTGGTGAAGATATGTGCATGTTGATGATCTGTCGGGCAATGTTGAAGTTGTATGTTGTTATTCTGAAAATTTTCGTGAATAAAATGGACTTGCACCTCAATGTGTTTGGTGCATTCATGAAAGATTGGATTCTGAACAAGTTTTACTACTCCTTCATTGTCTACATGAAGAATGGTTGGATGATCATGTGGAAGTCCCAACCCTTCAAGTATACATTTGAGCCAAATCGCTTCACAGACAGCTCCTCCTGCTGTGCGATATTCTGATTCTATGGAAGACCTTGAAACACAACTTTGTTTCTTGCTTCCCCATGAAATAGGTCCACATCCCAAAAAGAACACAAACCCAGAAGTGGATTTTTTGTCATCTATATTTCCTGCATGATCTAAATCTGTATAACTAGTCAAGAAGAAGTTATCATTCTTCTTGTACTCTAATCCAAAATCCACAGTTCCTTTAATATACCTTAGTATTATTTTTACTACTTTCCAGTGGCAAACTCTTAGTTCTTGCATAAATTAGGAAAGGTAACTAACTACATAACTGATGTCTGGCCTAGTATATGTTAAGTAAATGAGACTCCCAATCAACTATCGATAAAGAGTTACATTTACTTCTGCTACCGAATCTTTCTGAGACAATTAAAGCCGTGTCTCCATAGGTGTTGCCATTGGGATGATATCCATCATTTTGAATCTTTTAAGTGTTGTCTTGGAATATTTTACTTGAGATACAAATATGTGATTATTTATTTGCCATACTTCAAGTCTAAGACAATAATGTAGAAGTCCTAGATCTGTCATTTCAAATGACTTACTTAGATCTTTCTTAGTTGGATCCTCCAGTGATGATTATGTCATCGACATAAACAACTACAATCACTAACTCCCCCCTTGATTTTTGAGATATAAGTTAGGATCATATGGAATTCTTTTAAATACTTTACTTAAAAGATGCTCATCAATTTTTATATACCAAGCCCTGGGTGCTTGTTTTAGACCATACCGTGATTTTATGAGTCTACATACTTTGTCTTCATTTCCTAGAATTATAAAACCCTCAGGTTGAGTTAAGTAGACTTCTTCCTGTAAGTCACCATTTAGAAAGGCACTTTTCACATCCATTTGATGAACTTTCCAACCAAATTGTGCAGCTAAGGAAAATATCATTATGATGGTTTTAATCTTAGTTGTGGGTGCAAATGTTTCTTCATAATTAATGCCTTCTTTGTGAGCATACCCTTTTACTACTAATCGTGCCTTGTGTTTATTGATGCTTCCATTTGACTTGTACTTTGTTTTAAATATCCATTTGCAACCTATTGCTTTCTTCCCTGGTGGAAGATCTGTAAGTTGCCATGTATTATTCTTAATCAAAGACTTATATTCAGAATTCATTACATCTGACCAAGGTTTTGATTGTAGGGCTTCTTGAACTGTAGTTGGCTTAGTTGATTCAATAATTGTGCTCATTAAGGCTAAGTTAACTTCATTTTGAGCCATGCTACGAGTTCTTGGTCCAAAAGTAGATGTGTTTGGTTCACTATCCAACTTAGCATCTTTTATTACATTTGTATACCACTTAGGCATATGTTTAGCTGTAGGTGATGCAGTTGTATTATCTGTATGATTGTCATTATTATTAACTTTATCATCATTATTTTTTTCAAAGTCATATCCATCTTCAATTTTCACAGTAGGAATATCTTGAGAATTGCTTAAGTTATTCTCAAAGAACTCAACATCTCTACTTGTGAAAATTTTCCTTGTTTTTGGAAAATTTCACCCTACACTGTTCCTTTAAACACTGTATTTCACCCTACAAATTTATGAGTACCTCCATGGTTTCCTGATAAACCTCCTTCTGATGTGTAGGGTCTAGATATTTTGCATGTAAACCCTCCTCCTTAGTGATGGTAGGCTTATGTTGCTGTGCTTCTCTGGCACGTGCAACCTTAATGCATGTAGTAATCTTCATAAGTACTACCTTAGGATCTAGTGATAACTTCAACATTCATCTGTTTTTCACGGCACGCTGTATCCTAACTATCCATGTGCCCTTGTTCTCATTTTTTTTATTCCTGCTTAGGTGTTCATAGAGGTCCGTCCACTCTTCAAAGTTATGATTCTTTTCGTAAAAATATCAAGTAATTTTCTATGGACATTTGCGCCTGTAATGGTTAGGGGATCCGCACGTATAACATGTTCCATGAGGGAACTCACTTCATCCACTACCACAACCTCAACCTCTGAATCCACCACAGTATCCTTGACCTCTACCATGGCCTCCCTCAAAGTGCCCTTCATTTTGATCATAGCGCCCTTGAGTGTGATCATGATTAGGTCGCTCACTTTTATCCTTAGAGTTGTTTGAAACCCCTATCTTTCATACACATATATCAATGGAATCATGGATCTGATCAATCAACTTGTAATCTTCTATATTGTGAGTCATGGACCAGAAAATGTTACAGTAGCAAGACATATAATTTCTTACCGCGCATTGCAATAATGGGTAGCGAATTACATCATGGTCCAAATGACATATCTCACATTCCACTGATCTGTGATGGAAACTATCCTTAATATGCCCCTCTACTTCACAATTCGTGTACCAAATTCCACTGTGTGTCTCGTGTGTTGTATTGGCTGATAGTTTCTTCAACTGTTTTTCCTTTGCTGCAATTTGAGCTTCCAAGAATGGGCTCACTCCAATGTTTATGCTCCCAATAACCTCAGCATGCATAGCTGCTTCAAGTGCCTCATATGGGTCTGTATAAGTCTTATGTGAGGGTGCCCTCCTAAAAGGCATAATCAGGCCTCCGATGAACCATTATGCTTGTTGACTTGCATGGATATCATATGATAGTTTAGACAAGAGTGTTTTGAAATGAGCATCATATTCCCATACACTCTCAGTAGTGCCATGTTTAATGTCCTTGAGTGCACTTATAATTTTCTGCTTGAACTTAGGTATATATAATTCCTTAATGAAAGCATCCCATAACACTATATGGTCCACACAAGTTTGATCAGGGTCAAACTTTCTGTACCAACTATGCGTGCGCCCTTGTAACATAGTTACAAACTAATTGGCCTTGCAATCTGAAGCTATAATTCCTTTCACGCGCCACAATATCTCACACATATGCAAATTCTCAGCAACATTTTTTATTCCTTTATACTCTGGGAGATGAAGTGACATCTCCATGTAAATATTCTAAGACTGGTGAGGACCATGCCCACCAAATATAGAACCTCATGTGTGTTTCCTTTGCCCCCAGATCCACCAGATCTTGAGCCACATGTTCCTCCTGATCCTCCACCTATGGCAGAAATTGAGCCATAGGATGTACTACCTTGTGTCCCAACTTTGGTGCTAAACTGAACTCATATAGTCTGTGAAGTTGTGCTACTCCCTAATGTGAGTCCAAAGATCTGTGTGCCTGTTTTCTGTGTTGATGACATGCCTAAAAAGGTTCCTCTAACTGGTCCTCCAAATAATAGGGAAGATTTCTTCCCAGCCATAAATGCACTTGATATATGATTCACCCATGTACTTGCTGATAAGTAAACTCTACCTCTTACTACTCTACTGCCCAAACTAGCTTGCTGACTATTGGTTGTACTAGAAATTGGAAAACCAAGTGCAAGGGATAGGTTTCTAGGTAGATTCAGATGCGCACTCGCAAACCAAGTTGTCTCTGCCGGCACGCTCTCATAAGAGGCCAATGAGGGTTCCCTGTCATCCTTTCCCAAATGGGGGAGTTCCAGATGCTTTAGCTCCACGTCCTCTACGTGAGATCCAAATCCTTCATGAGCCATCTCTCTCCTCAACGCCATTCATTCTGTAATCTCACGTTGCTTCCCTAAATCCATCTTGCATGCCTCATTATACTTAAGTTTCCTTTCTTCTCTTTTCCTTTTTACCGCTAGGTCTGCCATCCTTTACCACACCTACTCCTGTCCCCACACGTGGTGGGTTTTAGCTAACCATCGGTTTCTCTTCCAAATTCAAGGTCACCAACAAGATTTTGATCGTTGGTGGAATGCCTTAAAGATAGGCTCCCCTGGGATAACGTAAAAAATAAAACTTAGCTACCTCTGGGAAAGAATAAGTGGAAATTGAGTACTCCAAAATATAGCTATTCAGAACACCACAGAACCAAGTGTCCATAATGCACGTCCAAATTAGATCAACATCATAAAGTGCCTGAAATTCTTCTTGCATCCAGAAAAGTGTGTGAAACCTCCAATTTCTTTTAGACACGTAAGAAACTAGCCACTCGTATAGATCTATTAGAAGATAACAAAGAATCTCTCAAATAAGCAGTCATACAGATTATGTTACACCCATGTGCGTGTGTCAAACCCATATCCAGTGTTAAGTCTTCGAGCGTACTCTTCTTCTAGATCTATTATCCACTTCTCAACACTTGACAAGGTCAACCGATATGTCTTCATCACACAACATCCTAAAAATAACTGAAAAAGAGGTCCCAACAATGGAACCAATGATGTAGCCTAGAATTTATTGTTAATAACCCAGGTGTGCTGACACATCACTCAGCCTGAGCTCAGTGCTCACACAAAGCACGCAAAGGCACCGAGTCCCTCTTTAGAGTTGTTTTTACAGAATGTTAGCATGATGGTGCATATAGATATCCATATTTATTATCAATAGTAAACAACACACAATGCATAAACCAGATCTAGTTCTTAGAATAGATATAGAATGAACTAAACAATGACTATAAAAAGATTTACCATGTAAGAATTAGATTCAATCATGTTCAACACCATTATCTAGCCGATATGAACCATTGTATTAAGTATTGTAAAACACAAAAGCTTCTTACGTTACATAAGTATCTCCATGAGTCATGCACACGACAAAACCAACAACATAACTCTACCATAGTTTTTCACACACTAACTCGTACAAATCAATACATACATACATACATACATACATACATACATACATACATACATACATACATACATACATACATACATACATACATACATACATACATACATACATATATACATACATACATATATATATATATATATATATATATATATATATATATATATATATATAGGGGTGGGGAATTTCCCTTCACCACCCATGCACTTCTTAAAATAGGTCACATGCTAATAATAGTCATGCGCATTTACAATAGGATGCACAACATGCAAGTGCTCTAACAATAGACTTCCTATAGTTAACTCTGAGTAGAAGTCCTATTATTAGCCTAAACTATGCATGGTGCTCAAATGTCACTTGTTCCCAAAATATCATTGCGTGGACCATAAGTCTTCAAGTCTTTGTGTGTTCATCATGCTAAATTAAAAAATAGCCCTTATCTAAAAAATGGCTAAGTCTTGATCCTGGGCACTCCAATCATATCATAGTGCCATGTGCTCTTCCAACGCCCAATACTTAGGCCATTTTTGTCGACTCAACAGCCATCAACGAAGAATATTTCTTATGAAACATGTTTTCAAAATCATATTTACCCCCCCCCCCCACTTTTACATTTTATCTCACAATTCTATCTGCACTTCTCTCAATGTCCACCTTTGTGACCATACTCGTTACCCCTTGTAGCATATTATTTCACTACTGGTCTTCCACTTTGTCTTCTTGGTCATTTTCGTGCCCCGTGTTGGGGCATCATTATTTTCATCCTCGTTTCTTTTGCGGATGCATAATTATTTACTTGATTCCTCACATACGAAGGATTTTGCATTTGTTTGCGCATACTTTAAGGTTTTCCTATGACCCATTGGTCATCACGGCTAACATCTATTTGAGGGGTTTCTCGTTGGATTCCCTCCATTTCACGATGATTTTCACCCACTCACTAGCCTGTAGAACATTGCTGTGGTCTCCATTGAGACCGCCCTTTGTCCCCTATCCACTTGATATCGAAGTCACCACCATAGTTTTTACTGCTATTTTGATCCTTGTTCCTTGGGGCATCTTTCCTTGCATTATCATTTTACCCATTTTTCTTTACCCACCCGACCTTTAACATTTATCTCTTTCAAACTCATGATTGAATTCCTTTATGTTGTTGATCCCAAGTTTGAGGGGGAACACTCAATCAATCATATTTTCAATACTTCATCATTTTTGTCTCGCGGCTTGCCCAACACAAACCACTCATCAAAAAGGGGCAAATGTCGACACTAGTTTTTGTTATCGTTCCTCCCCTTCACCCCACGTTTTCTCTCCTTCATTAGGCTTACCCATTCGAATCCCATTTCCCACCAAAAATAAATAATCAATTAATCAATTTTAATTGGTTAATTGGTCCCCTTTAAATCCATAAACCTCATTATATGCTAATATCGAATTGATAATTAAATATTCCAAACTAATTCATATCACCCCACCTAATAATTAAATACTCCAAAATCATTCAAATCATGCACCCCACTCACAAATTAAATAATGCAAATTAATCCACATGAAATATACTATTGCACCTAATCATTCAAATCATATCCCCCCACTCATCTAATCAGGGTTAGTTTTTCAAACCAAGATTACATGATAACCCCTAAATTAACCCCATCTTTAGGCTATAAATACAAACCTTCACCGCATCTTTCAAACAAGTTAGAAGTCATAACAAACCTCTGATATTATAGTTCCCTGATTTTTATCATACCACCGTGATGCCCTTGTGATATGACTTGTGTCACCATAATATCATCCTCATGCCCTTGTGGTTCTCTGATTTTGTTTTTCTTTACATTTATCTTTGATTAGATCAGTAACTCCTTTATACATCAACATTTTCAAGTTCTGTTATTTATTAGTTTCTTCATGTTATCTATATAATTGCGTTTGAAAATTTGGCTTCAGTTTCAGTATTGATTTCAGTTTTCAGTGTGCAAACATTTTGGGTTTTCAGTGTGCAAACATTTTGGGGCTTGTTAATCTTCTTTTGCAAGTGTGCAGTTTTAGAAGTACATGTTGTGTTTGTAGGAACAAGGAATCGTGGGCAAGTTATCCTGTTATGTTTGTGGAGCCTATTTTCATGTTAGAGTATGGTACACCTTCCATGTGTTACACTCGGGTATTTTTACGGTACTGTACACTTTTCATGTATCCTCACCGGGGTTTCAGGCCCCGAGCGGGGGTTCGGTAGCAGGGGCGCACAGCCCCCAAATTATTATTTTTTAGGCGTAAATTTTTTTGGCCTCGAAAAATGCAACCAGACATATCAGGAAACGTGCTTTTCTCATATGGTTTTTTTCGAGTTTTTTGACCCATAGGTTTATGGGACGGTTTTTCCCATGGTTTTGATACCCACGGTTTTGTAAAACTGCTTAAGTAGTTGTCTATTTATATGGTCTTATGCATATGATAGATGTACAATAAAATGTATTGCAGATGTGTTTTGAATTCGGCTGTGAATTCTGTAGAGTTTGTTGAGCATAGCTCCAAACAGATCTGGGTATTGTATTGAGAGAGCGGTGGCTTGTAATAAAATCTGAGCAAGTGATTCTTGGTGGACGTAGCCCAAATTGGGTGAACCACGTTAAATATTGTCTCTTTGTGTTGTGTTATTTTATTCTGTAATTTTATTTGAGATCTGTAATAATTTCTACATATTAGTTTCTACTGTTGCGATTCTGTGAGGGATTATTCCGCATATTTTATCCCTTATTTCCTAACAATTGGTATCAGAGCCTGGTTTGGTTTGCTGAAGTGTTGAATCGCAGGGAAAGTTTTTAGCTTGAGTGGGAGCTATGGCAGATGAAGGAAGATCTAGGGTTGATAAATTCAACGGGCATAATTTCAGTCTTTGGAAGATGCAGATGGAAGATTACCTTTATCAGAAGGATCTTTATACTCCATTGTCTGAGAAGGTGAACAAACCCTCGAGTATGACAGATGCGGAATGGGATTTGTTGGATCGGAAGGCACTTGGAACGATTCGGCTGAGTCTTGCATCTTCGGTATTATTTAATGTTTCAAAGGAAAAGACTACAAAAGATCTAATGGATGCATTAGGGAAGTTGTATGAAAAACCCTCTGCCTCTAATAAGATATTTTTAATGAAAAAGTTGTTTAATATGAAGATGTCTGAGAATAGTTCAGTAGCAGATCATTTAAATGATTTCAATACGGTAGTGAATATGCTAGCTTCGGTTACAATAGAATTTGATGAAGAAGTTAGGGCTTTATTAGTTCTGTGCTCTTTACCTGAGAGTTGGAATAGCCTGGTAATGGCGGTAAGTAACTCGGTTCCAGCTAACTCGAAGTTGAAGTTTGAGGATGTTGTAGGGGTGATTCTAAGTGAGGAAATGCGAAGAAAAAGATTTGGGGAATCTTCTACTTCAGGGAATGCTTTGACAGTGGAAACTAGAGGGAGACAGAAGAATAGAGGAAACCGTGGAAAATCAAAAGATCGGGCAAGGTCAAAATCCAAGAACAAGATTGTATGCTGGAATTGTGGAAAGCCTGGGCATGCAAAGAAGGACTGTTGGGAGCTTCGGGATAAGAAGAAACAACAGGAAGAAAACAAGGAGGCAAATGTGGCAACGGGTAATGTATGTCAGGATGCTTTGATTCTTTCTTTGCACAATATTACTGAATCTTGGGTTTTAGATTCAGGGGCTTCTTTCCATGCTTCTCCACATAGGCATTATTTTGTTGATTATGTTCAAGGAGATTTTGGGCATGTTTTTCTTGGTGATGATGAGCCTTGCAGCATAGTTGGAAAAGGTTCTGTTCAGGTTAAGATGCAGAATGGGAATACTTGGCTATTGAAGGATGTCAGACATGTGCCTACATTAAGATGAAATCTGATATCGGCAGGGTAGTTGGGAAGTGATGGTTGTACTGTGATATTTACAGCAGACTCTTGGAAGGTTACCAAGGGTGCTCTTGTGGTGGCAAGAGGTAAGAAGGTTGGAACCTTGTATTTAACCACTGATAGTACTAATGATTGTAATCTTGTGGCTTCAGATGCAGATACAACATTATGGCACTATAGGCTCGGTCATATGAGCCATAAGGGCATGAACATCATAAAGAAGAATTTTCCTGGATATACAGAAACATGTTTGGATTTCTGTGAGAACTGCATATATGGGAAACAGAAGCGAGTAAGGTTTCTCAAGGTTGGACCTACAAAGAAAGAGAGTAAGTTAGAGCTGGTGCATTCTGATGTGTGGGGGCCAGCTCAGGTATCATCTCTTGGGGGTTCAAGTTATTATGTTACTTTTATTGATGATGCAACAAGGAAAGTTTGGGTTTATTGTATTAGAAACAAATCTGATGTATTTGACACTTTTGTTAAATGGAAAGCCTTGGTAGAGAATGAAACAGGTCTTAAGCTAAAATGTCTCAGGTCAGATAATGGAGGGGAGTATTGCAACAATGAATTTAATGATTATTGTTCTAAGAATGGAATCCGCAGGCAAAAGACGGTTCCAGGAACTCCACAGCAGAATGGGGTATCAGAAAGGATGAACAGAACAATAATGGAACGTGCTAGGAGCATGAGGTTACATGCAGGACTGCCTCTTTCTTTTTGGGCAGAAGCGGTGAGCACAGCTGTGTACTTGATAAACAGAGGACCCTCAAGTGCCTTGGATGGAGGCATACCTGAGGAGGCATGGTATGGTAAGAAAGTTGATTATTCATTTCTTAGAGTCTTTGGATGTGAAGTGTTTGTTCATATAGACAAGGATGATAGGACCAAGCTAGAGGCTAAATCAGAAAAATGTACTTTCATTGGTTATGGTGGTGATGACTTTGGGTTTAAATGTTGGAGTATTAAGGACAAGAAAATCATTCGGTCTAGGGATGTGGTCTTTAATGAGAAAGTCATGTATAAGCAACAGTTGTAGGAAAATAGGGAAGAATCCAAGAAAGAATATGCAGTGGTAGAGGATCTTCCAGATGGGAAAGTGACCCATGAATCAGTTCAGGAACGTACTCAACAGGAACCCTAAACTCCTACAGTGAGGAGGTCTTCTAGGGTAAGAAAAGAACCTGAATGGTTTTCTCCTTCTCTTTATTATTTATTACTCACTGATAGTGGAGAGCCAGAGAGCTTTGATGAAGCAATGCAGGTAGATGCCAGTAAGAAGTGGGAGCAAGCCATGGATGAGGAGCATAAGTCTCTCATGGAGAACCAGACTTGGGATTTGGTGAAGCTACCGGAAGGAAAAAGAGCATTGCAGAACAAGTGGGTGTACAGAGTTAAAGATGAAGAAGGAGGAAAGAAAAGATATAAGGCCCGGTTGGTGGTCAAGGGGTTTGCACAGAAACAAGGTATAGATTTTGATGAGATTTTTTCTCCTGTAGTAAAAATGACTTCTATCAGAACTGTTCTTGGAATAGTGGCAGCAGAAGACTTGCACTTAGAACAATTAGATGTAAAGACTGCATTTCTCCATGGTGATTTGGAGGAGGAGCTATATATGCAGCAGCCAGAAGGATATGAAGTCAAAGGTAAAGAGGAGATGGTGTGCAAACTGAAGAAGAGCTTGTATGGCCTGAAACAAGCTCCACGTCAATGGTATAAGAAGTTTGATAGCTTCATGATGGAGCAAGGTTATATTAGATGTCATTCTGACCATTGTGTGTATACAAAGAAATTTGAGGATGGAAGTTATATTATCCTGTGTTTTTATGTTGATGACATGTTGGTTGCAGGTAAAAACATGCAGGAAATAAAAGTACTCAAGAAACAACTAAGTGAATCCTTTGATATGAAGGATTTGGGGGCAGCCAGACAAATCCTTGGTATGAGGATAACTCGAGATAGGAAGGAACGGAAGTTGACTTTATCTCAGGAAGAGTACATTAAGAAGGTATTAGACAGGTTTAACATGCAGGATGCTAAACCGGTTGGGACTCCTTTGGCAGGCCATTTCAAGTTATCAAAGGAGCAGTGTCCCATGACAGAGCAGGAAAGAAACCAGATGTCCAAGGTACCTTACTCATCAGCAGTTGGCAGTTTGATGTATGCTATGGTATGCACTAGGCCTGATATTGCCCATGCAGTGGGAGCTGTGAGTAGATTTATGAGTGATCCAGGTAAAGAGCATTGGCAAGCAGTAAAGTGGATCCTTCGGTATTTGAGAGGGACCATGGGGACAGTTTTGTGCTACAGTGGATCAAACACCACTTTACGTGGTTATGTAGATTCAGATATGGCTGGAGATGTAGATAGTAGGAGGAGCACGACAGGTTATATTTACACTGTAGGTGGGACAGCAGTGAGCTGGATTTCACGACTACAGAAGCTGGTGGCTTTGTCAACCACAGAGGCTGAGTATGTTGCTGCCATAGAGGCAAGCAAAGAGATGATTTGGTTACAACAATTGCTTGAGGAGTTGGGGCATAAGCAGGAGGAAAGTAAGCTGCATAGTGATAGTCAGAGTGCTATACACCTAGCTAAGAACTCTGCTTTCCACTCTAGGACAAAGCATATACAGTTAAGGTACCATTTCATCAGGACAACTTTGGAGGAAGAGAAGTTGAAGTTGGAGAAGATTCATACCAGTCAGAATCCTGCAGACATGATGACCAAGGTGGTCACAAGGGAAAAAATAAAGTTTTGTTCAGCTTTGGTTGGTCTTCACAGAAACTAGTGAAGGGTTGAGAAGCTTGCTCAGAGGAAAACTAGTCTCCAAGTGGGAGATTGTTAGGTTGTGGAGCCTGTTTTCCATGTGTGAAAGTGTTGAAGACTGTACACTAAGAGTATTGTACACTTTTCATGTATCCTTTCCAGGGTTCGGGGCTGGCTGGGCCCTGAGCAGGGGTTCGGGGATAGTAGCCCCCGGTAGCCAAGGGTTTGGGGGCGTAGCCCCCGAATTTTTTTTTTTTAGGCATAAAATTTTTTGGCCTCGAAAAATGCACCTGACATATCAAGAAATGTGCTTTTATCATATGGGCGAGTTTTTTGACCCATAGGTTTATGGGACGGGTTTTGCCCATGGTTTTGATACCCACGGTTTTGTAAAACTGCTTAAGCAGTTGTCTATTTATATGGTCTTATGCATATGATAGATGTACAAGCAAAAAAAATTGCAGATGTGTTTTGAATTCGGCTGTGAATTCTGTAGAGTTTGTTGAGCATAGCTCCAAACGGATCTGGGTATTGTATTGAGAGAGCGGTGGCTTGTAATAAAATATGAGCAAGTGATTCTTGGTGGATGTATCCCAAATTGGGTGAACCACGTTAAATATTGTCTCTTTGTGTTGTGTTATTTTATTCTGCAATTTTATTTGAGATCTGTAATAATTTCTGCATATTAGTTTCTACTGTTGCGATTCTGTGAGGGATTATTTCGCATATTTTATCCCTTATTTCCTAACAATCTTCTCTTAAGGTGCTTAAACCCTTACATCTTTGAGGTTGTTTGATTTATTTGTTATCTAGCTCACTAATCTGGACAGGGATGAAGAAAATTCAATCAACAATAAGCACGAGTTGTTATTTGTACAAGGTCACTGTTATGACTATGTTTTTTCTAAATAGGGAATTTTTTTCATGTTTTTTTACAATGGAAAAATTAAACTAGAAAACATTACAACTTTACCCTAGTGTCAATTTTTTTTGTTGTAAACCTCCACAAGCACCCTTCCAAATTAGTTCATCCCCTGTGTCATGCATATCCCCATATTTTTAGTACTCATGTATGTTGTCTTATCCTTTCCCATTTGTGGAGAAAATGAAAAAAAGTTCACAATATTCTTACGAGACAATGTCTTTCAAGGAAAATCTCTTATCATGCTTAGGAATGGCTATTTTAGCCTTTCTAAGGCAAGTGCATATTCTTCAGAGCATATTTGAAGACCCAAATTCATTAGGGAGTGTTATTAATGAGCCAAGAATATTTTGAAACTTATTTAAGAATATTTAGGAATTCTTTGGACGTTAAGGAGGCAAGCTTAAAGCAAAAGAAAGTTTTTGAGGGACAAAGGAGCTTACAATGCAAAAAATTTCCTAAGCATCGGAAGATGATTTTGGGAGCTCTAGAATGATTTGGAAGAAAAACAAGATATCAATGGAAATATCTAGTTCAATTACCTAAATACTAGATACTTTCATATATTTCACAAGACCCATACACTTCTTTCCCATGACTCATTATTAGCAAGAAATAACTATGACTATCCTCAAGAAATAATGGCTAATTTTCTGAGGAGGTTTGAAAGCTTAATAATACCTTGAGACCCATTTAATTCTTCTCAAAATTCCTTTTTCAGTCAAATTCATATAAATAAGTTCCCAAAAATATCCTATCAGGATCTTCGTCAATGTCATTTTTAAAGCCCTTCCCAAGGTACAAGCTTTGTACTTAGTCAATTTTTCCAATGCCACGTGGTAGCATGAGGCTGAGGTGTAATTTTTTTCCCCATTCATCCCTTTACAAGGGGACAATGGGGACATAAAAATGTGCCCCTCCCCCCTTTGATCTCCTAGACCCACCACATGACCCTAAGAGGCCTCTGTAAGCATCTTTTGGCAATTTTTTAGCCCCCGCCTCATGGCATGCATGCCCGCCACTTGTCATCATGAGGATGAGGTGAATTTTTTTGTCCCCTTAATCCCTTTTCAAGAGAACAAGTGGGATAAAAAAATTCTCCCCCCCACATTTCTCCAACATGGTTCCTCATGTGATTTCAACTCAACTCGATTACTGAAAATAAACTCCTCCTCTCTCCTCTACCAATGCATGTCTGCCACTTATCCTCATAGGGTTAGGGTGAAATTTTGTATCCCATTCATCCCTTTCCAAGGAGATAAGGGGGAAAAAATATACACCCCCCTCTAGAGGCATAAAAACCAAGGAGATAGTGCATTTTTTGATCTTCCTCCATTTTGCTCAAAATCTACCTGAAACTCTAGCAAAAAAATTCCAGATTTTTCTCCTCTATTTTCCCCCTCCATTCCTCCTTCCATGTTTCCATGATCTCAGTGAAGAAATATTTCACAAAATTTGCAATTTTTTAAAGCTCCATGCTCATATTTTTGCCTTAATGACTTCGTACCCGAGAAAGTGAAAATTTCATATCTCACAAACTGGTGCATGGATCGAGGTGGGGTTTTTTGCAATATTCATAATTTATAGGTTCATTTAAGACACAAGTGATTGTAGTTGCATGCATGTTCCATATTTTTTATAGAGAAAAAACCTTGACTTTTTTCCCTAGTTTCTTAATTTTTTATTTCCCACCACTCTAATGATCGGATTGAGCTTAAAATTTGTACGTGAGATCGCGAGAAGAAACCTATCCTATAGAAGGTGGTTTCATCACAATCCGAGGTGTGGAATGTAACTCTCCAAAAATATTAAGTCTCTATATGAGAACTTACTATAAATAATAAACTCTCATAGAGGGAAAATTTCTTCTAGGCAGTGTTCACATGAAACAACCAAGGCAAAAAACAAGGTGATATAAAGTGAAAAAGGGGTAAAAAGAAAATTTATAAAAATAGTAAGCCCTCATTCTAGGTGTAAAATGGGTGTCATCATCAATCATGAAATTCAAATTTATAGGTCTTGATCCCATCTTGTCTCTCTCATTTGAATACTTGGGTGTGGGTGAAAGTGATGTTACCCACATGGATCTTGAAGACCTCATGGATCAAATACTTGGTAGACCTAGAGAACCAGTGGAGGATATTTTTTTCATGAGTGGGTCATACTCAGCAGGTGGTCATCCAATGTTAGTGCAAAGTGTAAAGTTGGTGTTGGCATACTCCCATCACTATGATTCAAACACCCGAACCATATGAGTAGATGATAACTCAGTCTTGGTGGTGCTTGCTCCCAAGGAAATATCTCACTCAATGAAAATTCCAACCTGAAACAATATGGCCATCCTCTCAAAATATGTTACAGCAAGTGAATGGTATAAACCAGACTCCTACCTTCAGGGCCTTGCACTAAGTTCATGGTTAAAGCAAGGAAGAAATCCTTCCCACGTGTCGAAGTCTCTCTCACTAAGTAAATTTCACAAAGGCTACCTAGATGCGATCATCCTTCTATGTCGAGTGATTGGAGAAGAAACCACGAAAGATTTTTAGGATTGGATGGACTTGTTCATGTTCACCATGATTGAAAGAAAATTGGGTAAAATCATTAGCAAAAACTTGCATCAACAGTTGCTCCAGGTACTGGTCTCCAAGAATTTTTCAACGACTTCATACTTGGTATATGCTCTTATGAGCTCAGGACCATTCAAAGGGTTGGCACTTGCATAGAATATTTCTCATAAGGCTATGGAATTTGAAAGATACCCATATTTGATCTTGAAGGAGAGAAACCAACATTTCACAAGGGTGAACAATGTGTTCATGATATTTTCCACCAGAACACTAGAAATAAATACTCACTCAAGGTTGTCACCGTAAGAGGCTTCTTTGATCAAAAGTTATGGGCCATATTTCATCCAGTTGTCACGTTCTGGTACATTTCAGTATCTAGTTTCGATCTTGTTTTGTGAAGGTTACCATGGTATATCAGTGACATGATTTTGTTGTTTGAGCTATGTAGACAACTTGCCCATGTTTGTGGTAAGCTAAAGAACAAGAAAAGAAAGAACATTTCCTTCCCCATCTCCATTGGAATCTTCTCTTGCAAAAGTGTCAGTGATGTTGCACACCTAGAAGCTTCCTTTGCCCCATTGAATTTGTATTCATATACCCCAAGGGAAGACTTCGATATCTAAAGTGATTTAGAAAATTTACACTCCTTGAGTCATATCATGTTCCACATATTGAAGACTACTGGGTGAATTGCATAGATGACTTTGAAGTCAGGAAAAGAGACCACATGAGGATGACCATTATGAAAATGAAAAGGCTGATGTTTGATTGGTATGAGAAAGACATTCAAGATGATGGCATAGATTTGTATGATCCAGAATATCAAGTAGTAAAGGCCTCTCCCCTTCTACATGTGACATGGAGTGTCCGCGAATCAGGAGATATAAGTGAGAAAAGGGAAGTTGTCATCAAACAATAAAAGGAATGGTTCAAACATAAGAAGGATGGTTTCATTGCATCAAGAATTTCCCCACTCTTCAAAGGAAGGCATCTCATCACTTTTCTTTGAAGGTCATGCAAAATACTTTAGGCTCAGTTCATTCTTGAGAAATTTCAAAGCGCAAGGTAGTGGAATCAGAAGCCCCCTACTACAAAAGGTTGCACAAGAAATTAAGAACATAATATGATCCTATGGTAGAGGTAGAACTAAGGGAAACTGATCCATTCCATATTTCAGTACCTCAGGAACCCCAAATATTTATACCTTTCACTTCCACATTGGCCCCTCTTGCACGAGATGTACCTTCTCACCATGAGTAGGAAACAACAGTCATGCCAATTACGGAGCCCAGGATGAATGAAATGTTTCCTTGGATGCAAGAAATGATCACAAATGAGGCACGTACACTCTAGCAGGTGATAGTCCTTGACTTATCAACTATATATTCATTGGTCAAAGGAAAAAAGAAAAATTCCACTTAAGCATCTTCTCACATTTTGAGTGGTTCCTTAGGAAATCACTATGTGGAAGTATTCAGGTTGAGAGTGATCAAGCCCATTGAATAAATGACCCCGACCGAATATGAGATGATCACCATTTCCCTAGGCACAACAACTATTTGGGCCTCTGTAATATTGACTAAGTGTGAAGACGTGTGGGTGCACGGGACCCGAGTTATAGAATGGCACGCAAGGAAAAAGCACGCAGGAGGAAGAGTTAAGGAGGCATATAGTTCACGCTGCGTGTGAAAGGAGATTCGAGACTTAGCTAATTTAAGCAACAAAGGTAGAACACGTGAAAAGCGTGATCGATTGTGCGTGGATAAGATGCCAACCTGACAACATGTGGCCTAGGAAAGAGCATGCCAATGAAGAAGTCTTCTAGAAGACCATCATGAGATGGAGTGGAGAGCTCAGGCCTGAGGAAACATGCTCGCTGAAGGACCGCATTCGACACTTGGTGACAGATCTGAGGGTGTGGAAAGGCGAGTTGGCAGTGTGGGAAGGTGATAAATACAAGTTCCTGCAGTGGGAAAAGAGAGACAAAGATAAGGAGACCGGGATAATATACACATAGAGAGAGATATCATGGGTGGAGCTCTGCAGGATTACTGCGAGTGGAACTTTGGTGTAGAAAGGAATGTACTAAGCTTAGCATTGTAATTTCTTTTTCTTTTTGGCATAGTTATACAAGCCTAGTGATGTGCATGACTGCGGTCTACCTCTCTATGGCTCTTTGTAATGAAATGATGAATACAATGAGGTTACCTATTGTAATTAGATATGAATATCAGTGGGTTTTATGTATATTTCATTCATAGAAGTTCTCTTTCCTTTCATGCTATGAATGAATGATTGTATCTTTCCTTCTATTACAATATATGTTATGGAGTCTATTAAAACACTCGGTCTGAAGGAACTACAAGGATCTGGAGGCCGTTCTGAGCCCCATGATTCTTGTATGTCTAAACTTCTTTCCTGAATACTCTTATACTACTCATAGATGAATGCTTCCCACTAAAACTCACATAAAAGAGAGACTTCGCACCCGCGCATGCCTCGGGTGAGCGCTCAACTTCTACTGGGTGATAGGCCGGTGCACATGGGATTCCTTCCTTTTATAGTGGGAGTAAAATTGACTACATCTTGGTTCCGTTGCCGGGACCTCTTTTCGAAGTTGTAGTGGGATATAACATGCATCATGATCTGCGTAAAGAGTAATGACGGATCGGTTAACATTGGAAAATGTTGAATCATGGTTCAAGAGCATGGAAGATGAATTTTCCCAAAGATTCAGCACTGGACCTGAGTTTGATACACGTAGATGGGTAGAGGAGAATCTCTACCATGATCTGTATGAGACTTTTTTCTACTGCTTCCCAGTAAAGTTATTTGGGTGGCTTTCAGCCTATGCATCTAGATCAATTTGGCATTATGGATCATGGATATGGACCAAAGAAGACTACCAAAGGTTACAGGATGCAAATATGACATGGAAATGTGCTGTAGATCACTGGTGGGGATGAGTACTAGCTAGCTACACTCTGGAATACGCCATTTCCACGTATTCTTACCCAGAGATTGCTGAGTTTGAGTTTCTACGAGAACCTAGAGGATCGTTTCTACGTGTTATTCCTCTAGCTATGAAGATATTGATGGTTACCATGAGTTTAGAAGCGCTCCCCATGGCCGGCTAAACCGTTCTGAGCACTGGGTAAGGAAGCTCAGGTGGAAGAAGATGGTAGATGAGATGACAGAGAAGGAGAGGGAAGAAAGATGGCTCAAGTATGGCGAAGCATGTGAAAGGGAGATTACTAGATGACGTGAAGCTGCTAGTGTGATGGATCTATGGAGACAAACGTTGCGGGAAGGAGTTGAGGTTCACGTGGAGGATGTGGAACCTGAGCAGTCTGTGCTACCCCATCTTGGCAAGCATGTGAGGGAGACCCCTTCGGCTTCTGGTGAGAGTTCGTCACATGAAGAAAGGAGAGTTATTGGCGCATATCCGAACCCACCCAGTGACTGAGCCCTGGCACTTGGTTTTCCTGATCCAGGAAGAAGTATTGATCCAATTGAAACCAGTGGAAGAGATAGATCCGCACCTAGGAGGTATAATTTTTTAGTTCCTTCTTCTATGGCTGCACATATTCCAGTATTTGGAGGAGTTTTTGGACAAGGGGCAAGTGTACAAGCTTTTGGTCTCGCATCAGGGAGTGGCGCGGGACAAAGTAGCGGTAGTGGGGCACTATCACAGACCATTGCATAGTTCAGTGGGACCGTGGGGGCACTTGGCACAACTCCTACAGGCCCTATTGGACCTAGTGGTTCTGGTGGATCTGGTGGCTCTGGAGGTACAGGACCCGGTGGACCTGGTGGATCAGGCGGTGGAGGAAACACCGGAGGGAACCAAGGCTCTGGTTCAGGACAAGGACCCCAGCCACCACCTCAAGTTTTCTTTGAAATGTCTTTACATTTTCCAAATTACAGGGGCATTGAGGATGCTATAGAACATGTTCACAAGTTTGAACTACTATGGCGCGTGAAAGGTATCATAACCCCAAAACAAAAGGCTAGTCAATTTGTAACCACGTTGCAAGGCGCGTGCACATAGCTGTATAGAAAGTATGATCCTCATCAAACAATGGTGGATTACACTGCCTTAAAGAATGCATTCCTGGAAGAGTTCCACATTCCTGAGTTCGAGCAAAAAAACATTAGCGCTTTGAAGGAGATACAACAAGGAATGACAGAGAGTGTGCGGGAGTATGATGCGCACTTTAAGACTCTCTTGTCTAAATTATCATATGATATACATCCTTCTAAGCATGCACAGTGGTTTTTTGGAGGATTGATCACCCCTTTTAGAAGGGCCTTGTCTCATAAAACTTTTACAGATCTGCGCGAAGCATTGGAGGCTGCCTTGCACACCGAAGCTGTTGGTAGTATTGATACTGGAGTTAGCCCGTTCTTGGAGGCTCAGATTGCTGCTATGGCTAAGCAGTTGGAAAAGCTATCTGTGAACTCAGTTTGTGAGACTCATAGTGGTTTGTGGTGCATAGATTGTGAGATAGAGGGGCACTTTAAGGACAATTTCCCCTAGAGGATGGTACACATTATGACGTTAGATTGTGAAATCTGTCATGGGGACTATGATGCCAGTAGATGTCCCTTGCTTCAGCGCGTGATCAGGAAGAATGTATCATGTTATTTCAAGATTTGCACCTCCACGACCCATGATAGTAAATACTGTAGGCTCATTGATTAGACACATGAGGCCATTAATCATGGGGTGTGCTAAACTAGCATTGACAGTGGTTCTAAAAATGATGATCACAGTTATGAGGAGCACACAGATGGAGGCGCACATGGAAGAGGTTTTCAAGGAGGATTCCGTGGATGAGGTAACCACAGAGGAAGAAGTGAGTTCCCACGTGGAACATGTTTCAACTGTGGATCTACAAAACATTACAAGTGTGAGTGCCCGGACTTGTTGCAGTGCTCATGGTGTGGAAAGAAGCATAAGTATGAGGAGTGCCCAGAGTTATATGAGCATATGAATCAGTAGCACCGGAAGGACAAAGGCGTTGCGATGGTCAGCATCAAGAAGGCAGACATACAATGGATGCCTCGGGTAACATGAGATGAAGGTTTGGAGCCTGTCTTGGTAACAACAAGGGTAGAAGCCACATGTGTAAGGGAGATACCAAGATAGAAGAGCCTAGTTTCAAGAGAAGAGGTCGTTCATGGAAAGTATCCAGACCCCGCGCATCAGAAGGAGATATATTAGGACACCATGGATGTTATTCGAAGCTTGTAAGGGGAGATCCAGTGTCTCAAGGAGCAATCCAGGAGGGAGGAACAAGGAAGGAGGATCGAGGTGCAGAAAGATGACCTAGATGAGGTCAAGGAGGTGTGTAAAATGCTAAGGTAGGAGAACATCATCCCTTTGCTAGGATCCTGGTTGAGAGAGAAGGTACCACACACCAAAGAAGAGCACGAGAGACAGGTCTTGCATGCGAACCTTCCCCCTCATAGCCTTGACTATGATAGAAATTACATTGAATGCAATTTTGGATGGATGACTCCTCAACAATATACTCATTGATACTGGCGAAGGTTATGTTTTGACTTTGGATGCATGGCATCAAATGGGGAGACCTGCATTACAACCATCTTCAAATGTGTTGTATATGGAAAACAAGACTAAGGCAATGCCCATTGGTGTCTTGAAGGATGTGGCTATTACTATCCAGGGAGCCAAGTTTACTGGGGACTTCGAAGTCTTGGCGCTCGCCAAGGCAGACAATTTCCCAGCATTACTTGGGTGCCCTTGGTGTTACAAGAACAATGCGGACCTCCGGTTCAACAAAGGGTACATTAGTTTTGAGAACAAAGAGGAGTGGGTCATTATACCCCTGGTTGATGGGAAGTCAGCGCCCTACATTGAACCATTGGGAGAAGAGGTTCTGGACAAGATTTATGTGCGCTCAATCAGAGACCCTGAGATGGTACACCCTATTAATGGGGTTATCCAGTTTGAAGATGCTCAGTCAGTGAGTGATACCACCAGTATGGCATGTGACAATTGGGCGCATGGGATATACGAATTAATGGGACAGTAGTTAAGAGGATCAGTGACTAAGGTAACAAAGGCACACACGGTTTGGCACCTTGGAGGAAAAGAGCTGCCCAAGTACTCCGGAGGAGCCTTCCCTGAGATCTTTCTGCAGGAGATAGAAGCTCAGTGGAAGAATGAGAAGGAAGGGAAGGGAGATGCTAAGTTACGTCTTTCTCGGCACAACAGCTCATTGGTGGGCCATGCATCAGGAGAGCCTTTTAGAGTGGCACGAGGTAAGAATTTCTCTCTCTGTCAGATTTTCTAGAAGTAATATACCCACCATCATCAAGGAGTACCATGGGAAGGAGCCCACCTCTTTCCATATCCAGGAGTGTGAACGGGTCTAGAGAGAAGGTGCGGAGGCCTTACCACCATCCCTCTGGGTGCACAAGTTGTATTCTACATTGCAGGGTTGTGCACATGCATGGTACATTCATTTGGAGACACGCCACCAGACAAGGAATTGGTAAGAGCTTCACAGCTGATCTTATTCAAGCCTTTGAGTATCAGAGTACCAAACCATCAGTTGATAAGGCCTTGCAAGGTATCAAGCACCTTACCATGGGGGATAGTGCCATGATGGAAGATAGGCTATTGGAATTACTAGGTGAACCACGAATGGAGGCGCGCTTCGAAGAAATTGAAGAAAAAGAAGAGTTATAGCCTAAGCACGTGTGTTTGGAGAAGGAGAAGGGAAAGTTAGTATATGTAATTGATGGAGAGGAATTGGAGAGTTTAGATGTTAGCCGTTATGTAGGAACATGCGAGGTATTGGATAGTGCAGATGCTTCATGCATGCCTACCATGAGCCATTAAAGACAAAGAAAGTTAACATCGGTTCAGAAGAAGAACCTAAGGAAGCTATTATTGGAGATTATTGGACGGAGAAGGAAGTATCAAAGATCATTGATCTGTTGTAATGAATTTGAGGATTTATTCCCGCATGGGTACCATGAGCTAAAAGGCGTCCACCATTCCTTGGGGGAGATGAGGATAAAACTGAAGGAAGGTGCGCACCCAGTTAGAAAAAGGCCCTACCAGATGAATCCCAACTTACGCATGAAGGTTAAGGAGGAGATAGACAAGATGATAGCTTCTGGGATCATTGAGGTAGTAGAAGAATCAGAATGGATAAGTCTGATGGTAATTAGCATCAAGAAGGATGGGCAGATTAGAATTTGTGTGGATTATAGGGAATTGAATGTAGTTTGTGTCATTGATCCATTTCCGACCCCCTTCACTGAAGAAATTTTGGAAGGAGTCGCTGGGTGCAAAATCTATTCCTTTACGGATGGATTTTCAGGATACCACCAAGTTTGGATTGCAAAGGAGGACTAGGAGAAGACAACTTTTTCCACCGAGTGGGGAAGTTTTGCATATACGGTCATGCCCTTTGGGTTGAAAAATGTGCCTACTGTCTTTTCATGCATAGTGGTGCAAGCATTCCAAGACTTCATTCATAAGTTTCTTCAGGTTTACTTGGATGATTGGACAATATATGGTCTGGTTAAGGACCATTGTGACAACTTGAGATTAATGTTTGAAAGGTGTAGGCAGTTGAGGATATCCCTCAACATTAAGAAGTGTGTGTTTGCTACACCCTTTGGGACTTTATTGGGGCATATCATATGTAAGGAGGGATTGCTGGTAGATCCTGCTAAGGTTACAGTTATTGTGGGGTTAAGGGAACCTACTAGCCAGAGCGCAGTGCACGGATTCCTTGGGCATACGGGATATTATAGAAAATTCATTAAGGGGTATGCCAAGATCACCGCGCCTTTAGAGGAGCTGCTTAGACACAAAAGTACCTTCCATTGGGGAAAGGCGCAACAGAGGGCATTTGATACATTAAAATATAGGCTTATTACTGTGCCTATTTTGTGATTTCCCTCTTGGGACAAGCCCTTCCATGTCCATGTAGATGCCTCAGGAACCGCCATTGGAGCAGTACTTGCACAACCAGGTGAGGGGATTGTTGATCATCCTCTCTGTTTCATGAGTAGGAAGTTAACACCAGCAGAGTAGAATTATACCACAACTGAGCGTGAGGCATTGTCAATGATCTATGCGCTTTTCAAATTTTGACAGTATCTGTTGGCAACACCCTTTGTATTGTACACCGACCACATGGCATTAAAGTATTTAGTGAACAAGCCCATTCTTCAAGGGTGCATATGTCGATGGGTTTTGTTGTTTCAAGAGTTTGAGTTCACCGTTGTAGTGAAGCCCATAAAAGGCAACTGTGGGCCTGATCATCTGTCAAGAATTGATTTAGGAGGGGATGCGCAAAGTATTAAGGAAGCAATGCCAGACACGTAACTGTTTAGATTGCGGCACACGCCCTTGGATTTGGAAGAGATTGTTGTATTTTTAAAAGAAGGTGTGGCGCCGGATGGAATGAAGGCATTGGAAAAGAAGTAGTTGGCCATACGCACCGCACCCTACATGTTGATTAGTGGAGACTTATACAAATTGGGACGTGATGAAGTTTTATGCAGATGTGTGTTAGAACATGAGTGCCTGGCCATCATGGAGGAAGCACACGGAGGAAGTGCGGGTGGGCATTACGCAGGTGATGCCACCGCACGCAAGATTTTAATGGCAGGTTTATGGTGGGAAACCTTGTACAGGGATTGTAGAGATTATTGTAAAGCATGTGACCACTGTCAGCGCATTGGCAAACCAGGAAGGAGAGATGAAATGCCTTTGCGTCCTATTCCTAGCACGGAGCCTTTTAAAAAGTGGGCGATAGACTTTGTAGGACCTATTACACTGGCAGCGCATAGGACTGGGTCACGTTATGTCATCACTTACACAGATTATCTCATGAGGTGGGTGGAAGCAGCCCCGACTAAAGATTACACGGCAACAACAACAGAAAGGTTCCTATGGGAGAACATTATCACCAGGTATGGATGCCCTTTGAGTTTGACCAGTGATAGGGGTACACATTTTCTAAATGAGACCGTGAGGATCCTACTATCTGAGTTCATGGTGGCTCATCATAAGACTACGCCCTATCACCCACAAACAAATGGAACTGCGGAAGCATTCAACAAAATACTGAGTCATACCTTGACCAAAATCTGTGATGTTGGAAGACAGGATTGGGATGACAAGGTATCAGTAGTTTTATGGGCTTACAGGACTACGTATAAAAGAATAAATAAAGCCACACCTTCTCAATTGGTGTTTGGCACAAAAGCTATTTTTCCAGTTGAATTTATGTTACCTTCTCTGTGAATAGTGCACGTAGGAGGATTAGCCGATGAACAAGTGCTGGAAGAAAGAATTGATGAACTAATGAAACTGGATGAGAGATGATCACTTGCCCATTGGAGCCAAACAATGGAAAAGGAAAAGCAAAAGGCTTGGCATGATCGCCATATTAGAAACAAGAAGTTTGAGGTTGGGTAGATGGTGTTACTGTATGATTCTAAATTTCTACGCCATCCTGGGAAGTTGAAAGTCCATTGGTTAGGTCCCTACACAATCTCGTACATCCTTGATTCAGGCACGTGCCAGTTATAAGCACTGGATGGAATGAAGTTTCCTGGACACTTCAATGGCAGTAGGCTGAAGCCCTACTATAAATAAGTCTTCTTGGTGTTTGTAAATAAGGTAGTTTTTCTAGTTAGTTTAGCCTTTTTCCTTTATGCTTTTTCCTTTCCTTGTGTTTCCCTTTCGCGTTGTTGTTTTGTTTTGCGCCTTGGGTGCCGGTAACCTTATTGCTATTTTTGGAGAATTTATGAGTGCACAGAGGACCGCACATCATTTAAGTGTGGGGTGGAGAAAAGTGAAGAAGTGTGATTAAAAGTACCAAGGAAGTTGTGTTGAAGAGCCTTGTTGAGTAGCCCGGTTGAAAGAGAGATGAAGAGAAAAGATAGAATGGTTGGTGCCAGGGTAAAGCTACTTGTAGATCCCATGTACAAAGGAAAAAGAAGCATAGTTAAAGCAACACAAGGTAGGCGAAAGCAAGAATCTGGACAGAAGAAGAGCCTTCGGCGCGTTTTGAGCGCGTGTAAGAGTCTCCTGTCAAGATGGTTTAGTTACGCGCTAGAAGGTTGGAGGAGTTTTCGCGTAGGAAGGGCGTGCGAGGTAAAGAGGTTTTTTGCGTAGGAAGGGCATGTGAGTGAAGGCACTGAAGAAGGGATTTGTTTTAAAAAGCCACATTCAATGAACAAAGTATGGGGTAGGTAAAGTAGCATTTAATGACCAGAAAAAGGAAAAACTATAAATAGAAGGTCGGGGCACTCTCATTTTACTTTGTGAAAATGAAGAGTTGGAGATATAAGTGAAAGATATAAGCTAGGGATTTTTCAGATTTGATCAAGGAGAAGATCTGTGTGATTAAAAATGTAAAGAGCCAGTTTGAGATTGTGAACCAGAAGGAAGGAATTACATGGGCGTGGAACGAAGTGAAAAGATGCTGTCTTGTGAAGAATTTATTGAAGTTACGATTCAGCAAACTAGGGCATGGGTTTTGGAGAATTATACTGCGGATCTAAGATCGAAGGTTGGGAGAAGGAAAATAGAGTAACAAGGAGAGTATTGGAGTGACGTAATTACCTCAACCATAACACCGAAGAAAGGGAAGGGCAAAGCAAAGGCTAAACAACCAAAACCTGAGGTAGATACAAATGAATAATGGTATGTAGAAATGCAGTACCCTGACAGAGTGATGATGGGGAAGGAATGGGAATCCCATTTGAGAAGCATACCAGTTAGTGATTATAATCACCACACCAACACTATAGAAAAATATATGGCATTAGAATTGGTACGCCCAACCAACAATTGAACACCTAAAGGGTTACCTATCTACAATGATGACGTGAAGGTCAAGCTGGCGAAGGTAGGGTTGCTGCAACTTTATGAGTTGCCTTATTTTGGGAAGCCGGATCACTTGTACCAGTGGTTGATGTCTCAGGTACATGAGGACTACTTCCACTTTGCTGGGTGCAAGATGCACGTAACTCCCCAGTTGATTGCATAGTTTACAGGCCTCATATGTAAGGGAGATAGCCTGGAAGATGACCTTGGCAACAAGGAGGCTATTTAGGAGACCGTCACAGAGTATGCCTGTAAGAAAGGGTCGTTATATTATGACATCTCAGACATCAAGGACCTAGTTATGAAGATGGTCATGCACCTGGTAATGAAGCTGAATGGCCAAGAAAGGTGGATGCAAGTTAACAAGCCATGGCTACATGTCTGCAGGAAGATTGCAGAGGGGACTATTTACAACTTGTCCACATACATTGCCGAGGAAATTGTAAAGTTGGTGAAGGAAGGGGATAGGATCCTCTTTGGCAATGTCCTACTCACCATAGTATTTGTAGAAATTGGAGTGCCGGATGCACTAGATAAGTTTGTGTGGGAGTACCCAGCCGAAGACCCTTCACCCGTGAAGAGGTTTGAAAAGTATGCATGTGATACAATGATGGCTCCCCACAAAGCACGGCTTGAAAAATGGTATACGTGCTTGAGAAATGCATTCGGGGTGGAGTGGAGGATCCCTGAACAACTCCCAGCAGCCACACAAGGAGAAGTTGAGTTCACGGTATACCAGCACTACTGCTTGGGTAGGTTCAAACTTGTTGACGAATCATGGAGCCCTTGGTGCAAGCTCCCTTTCACGTTCACTGCCCTAGTACTTCCAAGTGGGAGTGAACAGATTTAAAGAATAAAAAAGCTAAGGCTGGAGCTAGGAAAGTTGGACCAGGAGCACAAGGATATGAGGAAGAAACTAAACTATCCCAGAGGTAAGTGTGTGTACGTGGAGAAGTACGTGTCACACGAGATCCACATGACTAGACCAATAACACTTCCTATTGCTGGAGGATCCATGGCACGCGTATACATGCGCATAAGACCAAAGTTTGAGAATGGTGCATACATGGTGGATGAGATCTCAATACCTGAAGACCCCTTGGGAAAGAAGAATTCAGTGTCTAAGAAGATGGGTAGAGGAGAGGAAGGAGCACCAAGTGTGCTGACTGCTCAGACAGTGAGCATGCCTTCTATGAGTACCAAGCCAAGCACCTATGTTCGGAGAAAGAAGTCTCCAGTAAAGGAGAAGACACCAGAAGTAGAGGCGCTTGAACAACCCACCACCATGGAGGAGTCACAAGAGGAAGAAGAGAAGGTAGAATCTCCTGACCAGAAGCAACCTCTCAGGAAGAAGCAGAGGGTGGATGAAGAAGCTGACTTGGAGGTGACTGACAGCTTGGAGAGATACCTGGGAGAAGGAGAGGATGAGAGTGAAGGAGGTGGCGATGAGGAGGAAGAGCCAGAGAAAGACAAGGAACCTTTGGAACCTTGCATATTTAGTGTCTATGACTCGGAGGAGGAGAGTGGAGAAGAAAATCAAGAGTTCGTATTCACGTGATGAAAAGGCACACAAGGTGATGAAGGCACTGAAGATACAAAGGCAGATGAGGGGGATACCAAGGACTAGAGAGCCACACATTTTACAAAGGAGCAGATAATCAAATTGGCAGAGTGAGAAGTGAAGAAGATGCTCGAGATCCTTGTAGACCAGGAGTTAGAGTGTAGCGCAGACATAGTGCTAAAGGAAGGGAAGGAGGAGAGCATTGAAAAGGGACATGACAACCTAGGAGGCCCCACATTGACAGTCAACTTCCCCAAAGGTGCGCGTTGGGGTAGAAGACCTCTGGATGTAGAACAGAGGCAGATAATGGGCTATGTGGATGATTCAAGGAAGGTGCTATGCACATGATTCCAGAGCACAATACCCACTGAGAGACTTATTGCCATGGGATCATTTGAAAAGGAGGGCACGTACCCCAGGACCAAGAAGATGCTTTCTTGGGAATTTGAATCCCATGTCGACGAGCCAGACTTTGAAGTCTGCCAAAAGGCACTTATCACGCTTCCAGAGTCTAAGGGAGACAACCCCTTAGTGAATGCCTAGGAGCTCTTAGACGAGAAAGTGTGTAATGCTCTAAACAAGGTCGTGGTGGAAACAGAGGCGAGGCTATTCGCGTGGAATGACAACAAAAGGGCCCTAGAGGGAAAGCTAGCCAAGAAGGAGGAAGAGTTGGCTAAGGTGGCCAGAAGCTTAAAATAGGAGGAATTAATTAGTGCATAGCTAAAGTGCGAGCTCAAGGAGGAAAAGGCAAAGGTGCAGGAGGTCTACAAGAAAGTAGACTCAATAAAAAGTGCCATCATTTTGAAACACCCAGATCTAACGCCTATCCCTCAGAGGTATGCATCGACACTAGAATGCCTAGAAGACTTAACGCATGTCCTCACCATGGAGAGGTGACCCTTGGCATTGGAATCTATGGAGGAAGTAGCCGCATGCCTGAAGGAGGAGGACCGGTTAAAGGTGATAGCACTTGTTGCTGAGTATAACAAGGTGCTCACAGATGTAAAGATTGCTTCCCAATCTGCTGAGGCCACATATGACACATGTGTAGATAGAGATAAGGTGGCAAGCTCCTTGGTCACCACACTTGAAGTAGAGCTGAAAGAGTTCCAGGAGAAGAATAAAGGAAACAGGGTGGAGCGGGATAAAGTCTTGGCGGAAGTAGAAAGAAGATCCGAGGAGATTGAGGCACTAAGGGGCTCAACCAAGACACGAATGAAGGAACTATATCCTCAAATTACCAGAAGAATGGACAAGCTCACAGACCTGGGTAAGGATATGGAACAAATTGTGGACACTTTGGGTGCCCAGGGAGCTGGCCTAAGTTTTGATGAGGTAAACCTCCTGGTTGGCGACCTCTGTCAGAAGGCACAGAATGAGGTCGATACATGGAGTAAGTTGGAGGTAGACTTATGGAGGGACTTCCCCAGCCTTTTGATTTAATGTTCCCCCCCCTTCTTCATTCTTTCCCCTATTCTTTCATTCCTTATTCATTTTTGTAATATTTGTCTACATCTTGGCTCCATTGAACCAACTTGCACCTTGGTCAAGTAGAATGTTTCCGAGGGTGGAGAATAGGCATAGTGTGGGGTGATGTTGGGCCCCTGAAATATTGACTAAGTGTGAAGGCACGTGGGCATGTGGGACCCCAATTATAGAAGGGCATGCAAGGAAAAAGCGCGTAGGAGGAAGAGTTAAGGAGGCATATGGTTTGCATGGTGTGCGAAAGGAGATTTGGGACTTAGCTGATTTAAGAAACAAAGGCAGAACACGTGAAAAGTGTGATCGGTTATGCATGCGGATAAGATGCCAGCCTAGTAACAGGTGGCCCAGGAAAGAGCATGCCAGTGAAGGAGTCTTCTAGAAGACCATCATGAGATGGAGTGGAGAGCTCAGGCCTGAGGAAACATGCTCACTGAAGGACCACATTCGACACTTGGTGACGGATCTGAGGGCATGGAAAGGTGAGTTGGTAGTGTGGGAAGGTGATAAATACAAGTGCCTGCAACGGGAAAAGAGAGACAGAGATAAGGAGACCGGGATAATATACACATAGAGAGAGATAACATGGGTGGAGCTCTGCAGGATTACTGCGAGTGGAACTTTGGTGTAGAAAGGAATGTACTAAGCTTAGCATTGTAATTTATTTTTCTTTTTGGCATAATTATACAAGCCTGGTGATGTGCATGACTGCAGTCTGCTCTCTATGGCTCTTTTGTAATGAAATGATGAATACAATGAGGTTACCTATTGCATTTAGATATGAATATCAGTGGGTTTTATGTATATTTCATTCATAGAAGTTCTCTTTCCTTTCATGCTATGAATGAATGATTGTATCTTTCCTTCTGTTACAATATATGTTATGGAGTCTATTAAAACACTCGGTCTGAAGGAACTACAAGGATCTAGAGGCCGTTCTGAGCCCCATGATTCTTGTATGTCTAAACTTCTTTCCTAAATACTCTTATACTACTCATAGATGAATGCTTCCCACTAAAACTCACATAAAAGAGAGACTCGACACCCGCGCGTGCCTCGGGTGAGCACTCAGCTTCTGCTGGGTGATAGGCCGGCGTGCATGGGATTCCTTCCTTTTATAGTGGGAGTAAAATTGACTACACAACTCACGAGGGAGATGCATATATTTTTTAGGAGACTTCCACTCGCCTCCTCGTGAGGAATCAGGAGTAAAAAGAGAATATAGATTAGTTGGAAGAACATGTGTGAACACTCACCTCTTACGTGTAAAATTTCATGGACATGAATCTTTCTTCATCTCTTCTAATTGAATAAGTTACTCCCATTAGTATCTTCGATCCGGAGTCCATTTGAAAGACATAGGGTTTCACCATACAGGGACGAGACAATGAAAAATGGGTGAACAAGACCATGGAGAAAGGGAAAGTGTTGCTTCCAGGTATGATCTCATTGTACAGGTACATGTGCATTACAACCAAAAAATTTCAAATCATGAGGGATGAGATTGAGAAAGAAAAATAACATTTGGATTAGGTGTACCTACTGGTTGTGGAAATAAAAAAATTTCATTCTCATGTGTTAGTAGATAAGAAGGTATTTGAGTTTCCCTACGAGAATTGTCACATGTATGGACGAGGTGTCTTTTCTCTCGATATGAGATGTTGAATCAGAATGTGGATGAGTCAGACTCAAACAAGGAACATGCCCCCAAGATGTAGGATGATGTCAACACCAGGATATAGAAGATTGGAGTGCTTGCCATCGATGAGAGTACCTCAGTGGATGAATTTTTTAGTCCATTTGAGTAATATGTCAAGAAATAATCCAAAGGCCCCTTTTCTTTCAATCATGATACACTATAGTCTCTCATTGAGATCAGAGCTATGATATCGAGCATTGTAAAGAAACATCAGTCTTGGTTTGCTAAAATCAATAACATCAATGCCATCTCAGATAGTTGGCTCGAGTCCTTGAGTTCTGTTTTCATTCCTCAAGCTAAGAAAGTTGCACTTGCGGTAACCCAATATAGCAAAAAATTCAAAGGAGTGGATATTTTTCCAATTGAACTCAGCAAGTATGCATTAGACAGTAAAGCAAATCAACACAAGCGATGCCTTCATCATATTAGCTCTCTCTTTCTCTATCTCTCTCTCTCTCTCCCCTTCTCTTCCTCTCTCTCTCTCTCTCTCTCTCTCTCTCCTCTCTCCCTTTCCACTCTTCCTTCATGTTCTATTTCTTTGTTGGGGTTTTCACTTTTCATTTTGTCAGATTCATTTTTATAATATTCATTTAAATGTGACTATAATTGACATTGTAATAAGTCACCATTAACTAATAAAAGGGGACTTAATTCTATCCCTAGGAATAAGAAAACTCACATGTTGTAAAGGACAAATTAAAAGTCATGTGGGGGTAGGCGAAGAGTCTTTCTAAAGTCTATAAATTGTAATGACTTCCTCATTCTTAAGGGTTGTCAATTTTGTATGTTCAAGAATAGATAACTACTTGTAATAAGCAAAAGAGATAGCTATTTTCTTCTATTCTCCTTCTCATATGTTCTTCCATTCCTCTCTTTTTAAAACTTTGTGAGAATTTCAATAAATAAGAAAGGATTTTCATGTTTTTCTTGATGAGGGAATAAGTGAGACTTTATGTTTGTAATTCCATCTTGTCTTAGTATTAGTAACATGGTTGTTGTTCTTTCTGAATATGTGTGTTGAAATGATCTAATTAATCTTTGCAGGCATATGAATTTTATACCTATGATATTAATCCCCCTCCTTAATTTTCCACTCCCTATTCTCACCTATCTAGCAAAAAATTGCAAGCATTTGTTGTAGGTTCAGTGGAGCGTCCTTGTTGGATCCCCAGCCTCTAGGCCAACAACATATTTTTATTTTTTTTCACACACAATAATGGAGATGCCCCATTTAAGTAAAGGGACCTAGTCCTAGAGTGTTGGTGGAAATCCACCAATTTGTCCAATTGACAAAGTTTCTCGCCAATAGGCAGTCTACAGAAAAGTTGGTTTTAGAGAAGTTTAGGGGCATTTTCAAATTTCAATGTATACTAGAAATTTGTCTAAAATTCAGAGGCACTTCTAATGCATCCATTATTATTCCGATTTGGAGTCTCTTTTATTTCATTTTTAAAGCATGAAAGTCTCTTTTGACAGAGAATTGAAGGGAAGAGACTATGCAAGTGCTTCGGGAAGGTGGAGGATGAACAATGAGCATTATTTTAGTCTTTCAAATGTATGAGGACACCAATTTGTAGGTTTTAGATCCATATTTGTTTGTTGTAAGTTTTATTGTACTTGTAATTTTGATATATTTTAATGGATTGGTTCAAAATGAACTCAGAGACGTAGGCATTTGCCAAATTTTGAACACAATTTTGTTTTCGTCTATTATCTAATTTTTGCTTTCTAGTTTTTGATATATTTTCCGCATTATTTAAATCAGATATAAATTCAGATAAACTTATTTTAAAATCAGTTACGACATTTACGAGAAATCAGTAAAAGTGAAATCTGGATGGTTTGATCAAATTGTGAATTAAGTTAATTTTGGGAATATTTAATCAGTTTTGGATCAGTTTATAAATTTATAAAATTCATATTTTAATCAGTTTTCAATTTATACAAGTCACAAAAACTGATAAGTAATTGATTATGTTGTAAACTATTAAAACAATAAGGGGTGTATTGTTGTTTGCATATAATTGAATGATACCTTGCTAATTTTTGGTAATATTTCCAAAAATATAAGAAACTTAGAGAAATTCCAAAAATTACATCATATAGAGCGAATTTATGAGAAACCCTAAAATGGATACTACTTTTGAGAAATAAGTGAAAAACCTTGAAATTCAGAGAGAACCTTACTTGATAGATTTCTTCACTTCAATAAAAACATTGCAAAAACATTGGTCACCATTTGGGAGATATAATTGAATATTCAAAATTAGGGTTTTGACCTAATTTTGGCCCAAATTGAAGTTGTGATGCCATTTGTACTGAAATTACTTAGATAGATATGAATTTCAACAATAATAGAACACCAAAGAACATCAAAATAGAGATAAAATATCACAATATGCAAGCAGAATGACTCATCCACTTTGAGGGGGAACATCCAAACCATATAATAAGACTCAAGTGCTCAATATAATGATCATCTATGAGTTACCAAGTCATGTATATATACCCTAATATGTTATGTAAACCACCTAGGCTGACCTACAAAGCATATAAAAACATAAATTATGAGATATAACATTATAAGAGATTATGTTAGTTACATTTTGGCCATACATATCTCAATATATGACACAATATCAAGGGAATAACACTTAATTTCATGAGAGGGCAAAGCACATTCGGGTTCAAGTACATTTCATTCATGAGAACATCCAACAACACCACATCTAGCTCTAATTTTTCCTGACATCCGAACAACATATAGTTTTTTTCACACGGGCAATTAAATGAGACAAATTTTAGGCATTTAGAGAATTCCTCTCGTGTTGGAGACAATGTAAAATTAAGGGGTGATGATAAAATTAGTATATTAATTTATCATTTTAGTGATAATGTTATGGATAATACAACACACTTTTCAAATGTTGTTATGACTGATTTGTAACTAGGTGTTAGTGATAGATCACTATTGTGTCAATTTAGCTAGGCGTTCACTTCAATTTAGTTTACTAGTTTAGACTAGTGCAATTTTATTGTTTACTCCACATGTTATGGAGTTTGATCATGTATGATATGATGTTGTAACTCACCATACTTCAACTGTTCAATGTCTATAAACGTTGCAACTCATTTCAATAATTCAATGATCAATTTTAAGACTTGCATACATATTTATGGTTTCTAATAGAAATATGTCTATTGTCTAGGATTCGCCAGGATATTATAGGATTTTCTAGGGGTTTATTCTTAAGATTAGCCATGAAGGTAATTGACTATCTGGGGTAACCAATGTAGAAATCCTTGGGGAGATTGTGTGGGGAGTTGCACTTGAGTGCATGAGTGAGCCTGTGTCTGACCAGGAATGTCATGGTCTAGGTAGATGTCCTCGTAAAACTTGTGTTGGAACTCTTCATTTGTGTACTTAAAAACTTATAAAATATTTATTGAAAGAAAATTTTATATTAAAAAACTATCTGTATACACATCTGCAACATTTTAAAGAGATTGAAATTGAATTAGGACATTGGTTGTTTATTTTATGTTTTGGCATGCATGTGTATGAGTGTAAACCCTCAAATCAAAAAATACTTCGATTCAAATATACCACGATCCTTAGGCCAATAAACATGACTTAAGATCTGATCCTTCCAACTTGGGATAGAATGGATGATGTGTGCACACATGTAAAAATATGTCAATTCTTCCAAGTCTCCCAAGAGCAAAACACTTGACCAAAAACAAATCACAATGTTAAAACAACATGTGAAGGAGATTTACTTTCTATTTTTAGCAAGTTTGGTTGTATAGAGTATCTATCCTTTTCTTATTACTAAAAGGGTAATTTTATATTATATAAAAAATAGAAAATCATGGGACAATTAAAGTGAACTTGAATACCCAAAATTTTCTCCTTCAATGTCAAAAGAACATGTGAAGAAGATTTGCTTTCTATTTTTACCAAATTTGGTTGTATAGAGTATCTATCCTTTTCTTATTACTAAAAGGGTACTTTTATATTATATAAAAAATAGAAAAATCATGGGTCAATTAAAGTGAACTTGAATACCCAAAAATTTCTCCTTCAATGTCAAAAGAATATGTGAAGAAGATTTGCTTTCTATTTTTAGCAAATTTGGTTGAATAGAGTATCTATCCTTTTCTTATTACTAAAAGGGTACTTTTATATTATATAAAAAATAGAAAATTATGGGACAATTAAAGTGAACTTGAATACCCAAAATTTTCTCCTTCAATGTCAAAAGAACATGTGAAGAAGATTTGCTTTCTATTTTTACTAAGTTTGGTTTTATGGAGTTTCTATCATTTTCTTATTACTAAAAGGGTACTTTTATATTATATAAAAAATAGAAAATCATGGGACAATTAAAGTGAACTTGAATACCCAAAATTTTCTCCTTCAATGTCAAAAGAACATGTGAAGAAGATTTGCTTTCTATTTTTACCAAATTTGGTTGTATAGAGTATCTATCCTTTTCTTATTACTAAAAGGGTACTTTTATATTATATAAAAAATAGAAAATCATGGGTCAATTAAAGTGAACTTGAATACCCAAAAATTTCTCCTTCAATGTCAAAAGAATATGTGAAGAAGATTTGCTTTCTATTTTTAGCAAATTTGGTTGAATAGAGTATCTATCCTTTTCTTATTACTAAAAGGGTACTTTTATATTATATAAAAAATAGAAAATTATGGGACAATTAAGTGAACTTGAATACCCAAAATTTTCTCCTTCAATGTCAAAAGTAACATGTGAAGAAGATTTGCTTTCTATTTTTACTAAGTTTGGTTTTTGGAGTTTCTATCATTTTCTTATTACTAAAAGGGTACTTTGAAGCATCATTAATATAAAGCTAAGTTTGCCTTTTTGAAGTTTCTATCATGGGACCATACTAAAGGGAATTGGATATCCTAAAGATCAATGAAATCTCCTACGGACAAGACAAGGAACTTGAATACCCAAAATTTTCTCCTTCAATGTCAAAAGAACATGTGAAGAAGATTTGCTTTCTATTTTTACCAAATTTGGTTCTATAGAGTATCTATCCTTTTCTTATTACTAAAAGGGTACTTTTATATTATATAAAAAATAGAAAATCATGGGTCAATTAAAGTGAACTTGAATACCCAAAAATTTCTCCTTCAATGTCAAAAGAATATGTGAAGAAGATTTGCTTTCTATTTTTAGCAAATTTTGTTGAATAGAGTATCTATCCTTTTCTTATTACTAAAAGGGTACTTTTATATTATATAAAAAATAGAAAATTATGGGACAATTAAAGTGAACTTGAATACCCAAAATTTTCTCCTTCAATGTCAAAAGAACATGTGAAGAAGATTTGCTTTCTATTTTTACTAAGTTTGGTTTTATGGAGTTTCTATCATTTTCTTATTACTAAAAGGGTACTTTTATATTATATTTCATGGGACAATTAAAGTGAACTTATACAAATATCTAGCTTCAGTAACTCCTTGCATACCAACAAAATTTCTCCTTCAATGTCAAAAGAACATGTGAAGAAGATTTGCTTTCTATTTTTACCAAATTTGGTTCTATAGAGTATCTATCCTTTTCTTATTACTAAAAGGGTACTTTTATATTATATAAAAAATAGAAAATCATGGGTCAATTAAAGTGAACTTGAATACCCAAAAATTTCTCCTTCAATGTCAAAAGAATATGAGTGAAGAGATTTGCTTTCTATTTTTAGCAAATTTTGTTGAATAGAGTATCTATCCTTTTCTTATTACTAAAAGGGTACTTTTATATTATATAAAAAATAGAAAATTATGGGACAATTAAAGTGAACTTGAATACCCAAAATTTTCTCCTTCAATGTCAAAAGAACATGTGAAGAAGATTTGCTTTCTATTTTTACTAAGTTTGGTTTTATGGAGTTTCTATCATTTTCTTATTACTAAAAGGGTAATTTTATATTATATAAAAAATAGAAAATCATGGGACAATTAAAGTGAACTTGAATACCCAAAATTTTCTCCTTCAATGTCAAAAGAACATGTGAAGAAGATTTGCTTTCTATTTTTACCAAATTTGGTTGTATAGAGTATCTATCCTTTTCTTATTACTAAAAGGGTACTTTTATATTATATAAAAAATAGAAAATCATGGGTCAATTAAAGTGAACTTGAATACCCAAAAATTTCTCCTTCAATGTCAAAAGAATATGTGAAGAAGATTTGCTTTCTATTTTTAGCAAATTTGGTTGAATAGAGTATCTATCCTTTTCTTATTACTAAAAGGGTACTTTTATATTATATAAAAAATAGAAAATTATGGGACAATTAAAGTGAACTTGAATACCCAAAATTTTCTCCTTCAATGTCAAAAGAACATGTGAAGAAGATTTGCTTTCTATTTTTACTAAGTTTGGTTATATAGAGTTTCTATCATTTTCTTATTACTAAAAGGGTACTTTTATATTATATAAAAAATAGAAAATCATGGGACAATTAAAGTGAACTTGAATATCCAATTTTCTCCTTCAATGTCAAAAGAACATGTGAAAAAGATTTGCTTTCTATTTTTACCAAGTTTGGTTTTATAGAGTATCCATCATTTTCTTATTACTAAAAGGGTGCTTTTATATTATATAAAAAATAGAAAATCATGGGACAATTAAAATGAACTTGAATAGCCAAAATTAGATTTACTTTCTATTTTTACCAAATTTAGTTGTATAGAGTTTCTATCCTTTTCTTATTACTAAAAGGGTACTTTTATATTATATAAACTAGGAAATCATGGGACAATTTTCTCCTCAACCGGAGCAATAAATGAAAGAAATTGGAAAAAGCATAAACTCGGAGCGTTTAAGAGATTTAAATTGTTCCACTTCTTCTTAGGAAACGGGCAAGTTAAGAATAAATGCATTTGTAACAGCTTTGACATGAAAATAGGCATGCAGGATTTCCCTCCCTTTTATAACGCTCCAAACATGGAATTTGTTCCTATTTACCTGCCGATAATTTTTGACAAACGCCCCCATTTGTCACAATCCTCTTCAAATACAGCCAACACCATTTATAACATTCTTCTTGAACCAAAAACGCATAGTGGGTATCCTTTGTTTTGATAACAATTTTTGCAGAGATGGTGGGCACTTCAAATCTGATTGTAGTGAGCCTGTTTGTGGTTGTGTTCATGGCTTCCATGGCGACCACCGTGAGCAGCTCTGATGGCAGCTTCATGTGGAGTCAGAATGACATGAACAAGGTGATGGATGTCTGGAATGCATTTAATACTCTTTCTTCAAATTGTAATGGAAGGATTGGAGATTGTTTTCCAGAGGAAGAGATGTTAATGGACAGTGAGATTAACAGGAGGATTATGTCAGCAAGGAGAAGAAGATATATCAGTTACGGTGCTCTGGTTAGAGATGGCGTTCCATGCGGTAGGAGGGGGAGGTCTTATTACGACTGTGGGTCTTCTGGCCGTGCTAATCCTTACAGAAGACCATGCTCAAAGATTACAAGGTGTGCCAGGGATAACAGCTGAGATATCTCTGCTCATATACTTATTATATATTCATGGTAAAAGAACTAGAGTTATTATCTCCGGGAGTCAGAGGCGTGGCAATCATTATCTTTCAAACTCGAAGTTTCTTATTGCAACAATTTTGTGATGGGCCTCACTTAATATTCGCATTTGATCTTTTTTTGATGTGGACTCATACTTGAAACTCAATATTTAATATTTATGTTTGTGTATTTTGGTTTTTTTCTCTTTTGATATAAATTTTGCCCTTTTGTGATCATGAATTGATAATTAATAATGCAGACTGTTTTGAATAGTTTCATGAGTGGGAATGGTAAAATCATGCATGCTAATTTGAGATATGTATTATTCTTCTTTAAAATCACATGCATCCTTTCGATTTTACCAACAGTAAAAAACCTGTGAAGTAAACATGTGTATTGTACATGTTGGTGGAGTCTATGCTGTTGTGGATCCCAAAAATTACACTTATTTATTAAATTATTAAATAATTTTGTAATAAAGCTCATGTATTTGTGTCTTTGGACGCAGGGGTTAAATGTGACAGTTGTTTAGACGTTTTTTTTAGTGATTTTAGATGTAAAATATTTATAAATATTTGATATAATTGTTACATAATTACATTATTTTGTGATTTTGAAGGGTAGTATTGAAAAATTACTGTCATCTGTTTGACAGGCATAAGTGGCCATCAAATTTAATCCTTGCTTGGATGCCTACAACTTCAAAACACATGTCCCAATAATAAGGAAAGAAGTATTATTAAACAACACACTATATTAAAAAATATAATAGATTTATAGAGCTACAAATTAAATTTCTGGTTTAATAAAGGAAGAATTAGGTATACACCATGTTCTGAAAAAACTCTACAAATTATTTAGAAAAAATTAACAAAGGGTTAAAGGAAAAAAACTGTGTTACCATAGATTAATTGAGCATGATAAAATATCTAAACAATCATATCAAAAAAAGGAAAAAAAATTAAAAAAAATGATCCTGTCACAATGCTTTCATAACTACCCATTACCAATTTTAAAACTCTCATTTTAACATAAGAAAGATGGTGCAAAGGTTCAAATTTGACGGTTCATAGATGTTGTCTATTTTTAAATTGTAAAACATCATTTATATAAATATATATTAGCTACAATAATATACATAAGTATATAGTAATTCTTTTAAAATATATAAACATTTTAATGAGTATTATATTAATAATTATTTTGTTTGTATAATCTGGAATATAATTAGTAATCACATCATAGGGGTGTAGTGAAGAGGGAAGGGGATACATTATATTGGAAGATGGGTCATAAAAAATAGCAAGAGAATGATAGTAATAATTTAGTTTATGGTTGATTATTTTTATTATGTACACACTATTTTAGAATTAGTAATATTATGATTTATATACAAATATATTATAGAAATAATTTAAAAATAAGAAAATTGAGGTCAAATTTTACATGGAACTAACCAAATACTTCATATTAATGGTATGGAAGTTATTAATGGTATGGAAGTTGTATATATTGGAGAATACGCATAGGAGAAATATGTAGAAGTGAAAAGTTGTTTTCTATAATTATTCAAAATAGTAATGATAATGAAATAGTGACGACTAGGACTAAGCTTTGTGACTTATTTTACACATTATTTTTTTGATAGAAAAAATATAAACAAACTTCACAACATTAAGACTTGTATAAAAAATAAGGAAATGAAGTACCAATCATTTATTTTTGAGTTACTCCCTATGTGGGAGAGAAATGTTGCAACAAATTGAATATGGTATTCTTCTTGTTATAAAAAATGAACATATGGTCCCAAAGTAATTCTACAATAATTTTCAAATGAGAAAGGGCACTTTATGTGGAGGTCATTAAGTTTATGAACCCTACATATTGCTATGAAATATAGGGCATGATGCTCTATATTACAAAGTCAATAGTTTCGTTGTCTAAAGTTAGACATTGAGATTTATGTATTTTGAGAGCTCTTCATTTTGACTGGAAGATGTCAACAATTCCTTAATAAAATAAGACTAGTTGATATGTGGAAGGGGTGGAAATTAGGCCATGTTGAAATTTTGATTTTGGGATATGCGTTGTAAAGGTAAGTAAAAAGTCTAAGGTAGGTTTTCAAGGTGGTTTGGCCAGCGGAAACCCCGATTTGGGACTTCATATTGACTCAATAGCTAAAATATTTGATTTGGGTATTTCAACTACTTCGGTAGTTAAAAACCCTAAATTTAAGAATTTTAATTATAGGGATTTGGGATTGACAGTTAAAATCCCCAACTATGGTTGTGAGACTACTAAAACACTCTAAGTCTCAAACTTAGGGATTTGGGATACTTTGGAAATTAAAAACCATGACTCAAGACTTCGGGCTACTCTAATAATGGAAATCCCCAACTCAAGACATTGGTCTACTTTGGCAGTCGAAATATTTGGCTCGGGATTTTTGGTTGCTTCATCATTTGAAAATCAAGACTCAAGACAATGGGTTGTTATAACATTCAAAATCCCCATCTTAGTTGAAATCTCTATCTTTCTATGCCCTTAGTCCTATAACTTATATCGAATATGTATGGTCGACTTATGGCTTACATATTCCATTTTCTTGTCATATGTCATTCATTTATGCTTTCATATGTTTAGGAGGTCATCTTAGGTTTTGTCCATATATATATACATACATACATATATACATACATACATACATACATACATACATACATACATACATACATACATACATACATACATACATACATACATACATACATACATACATATACATATACATATAGATATATATATATATATATAGGAGGTAGTAAGGAGTAGTTAAGCATCATATTGAGCACTTGAGTCTTATTATATTGTTTGGAGGTTTCCCCTTGAAGTGGCTACACCATTCCACTTGCATATTGTGATCATTTATCTATATTTTGGTGTTATTTGGTGTTCTATTTCTACTGATATTTAGATCTATCTAAGTATTTTCATTACAAGTGGTATCAAAGCTTCAATCTAGCCATATTTGGGTCAAAACCCTAATTTTGAAGATTAAACTATATCTTCAACAAATGGTGATTTTTTCTGCAATTTTAAGCTAAACTAGAATAATCATTCAAGTAAGTATCTCCCAAAAAATTAAGATATATGGACTTATTTCTGGAAAGCTATATCCATTTTAGGATTTTTCATAAATTTCCTCCATAGGATTTTTTAATTTTCCTATTTTTTAGAAAGCTTACCGAAAATAAACTAAGGTTTTCTCTCTAAGTTTCTCTTTATTCATCCAATAACCTTATGAAACCCCAAGCCCTAAATTCCTACCCTAACCCTAGTATCCCAAGATACAAACCCTACATCATGACAAGGAGATCAACTAGAGGCTGATTTAATTTAAGTTGAAGTAACTAAATATGAGTACAAAGTAACTTCTGTAATATATTATGTACAAGTTCTAATATATAGTAAAACGCAAGCATTAAAGCATTTAAAATGTAAAACCCTAAGCAAGATGGAGAGATAAAAGGACTTAGCTGATATATGTGCAACTTGCAATTGATTTGGGAAGTGTAAAGTGCTGAACAAGATAGGAAGAGTGTCATAAATACTCTCTATAAATTTTGGAACTCAAGATCAGTACAAGAATGGGGTGCCCGTAGTAGGAGAGGGCCGCCTAGGCACGGATGACTGGATATGGGCACCATGACTATACAAAAGATCAGGATCTAGTTTCTTTTGTGTCACAAGGGTTTTGCATTCGTTCCTTGTAGATCACCTGATATTATCTCTTTGATCATCGAAGATACTTGTAGCCTACAAGAAATAATTTCACCTGCACATGCCCATAAACTGCATTAAACCTAAAAAGGAAAATGTGGAATGGGGAGTCAGAATGACCTCGATGGTCACCCAGAGAGTGAAGTTACGACCAAGCGGTGGAATACATCTCAGAATCCATGTAGTTCTTATGTGTGTGTAGAAATTATGCCCTAGGATGCCATTGTGCAAGTTTCACGAATGATAGTGGGTTGTAGCTAGAATGTAGTTGAATGTGTGGATGGAATAGAATGAACTTCCCCCTCCCATGTAGTGTACGTAGATATGATGTTTCCCTTGCCCCTTGTATGGATGCTAGATGGATGCCTTTGGAGTGCTTTAGTGCCTTGGGAATGCAAGCTTAGGTGATGATAGTAATGCTTAGTGCTTGGTCCCTCATTTTCAAAGCATAACTATGTATTTAGATGATTCCCTTGTTCGAATTTCATAATTGACAACTAAGAGGATGACCCATAACAATAAAAATTATTTGAGAAGTGAAAGGAGGCCAAAAGGGTTAGGAAAAAGATAAAGAGGGATAGGAGCGCCAAAGGGGATAGGAGCACCTAGCGCTACTGTCTAAAATGGGTGCTAGTGTTAGAAGCCATAGGATAAATAAAACAGTCAAGTGTCACTGAGAGTAACATATGTATAAATATCTCATGGAACTATAATATGGATTCTTTATGAGAGCGCAGATGGTCCAATGTATGGATGTCTTGGGTAGTATTATAATCATCTTATCTATTATGTAATGAATTTGGATTTACAATGAATAATTGTGTTTGTATAGCTAAAGTAACTACATCTGAGTATGGTATTTTGGGTATTCAAATCTTGTTAGTATTTATATATGATTGATTTCCTTATTATATGTGTTTCCAATTTGATATGCTATGATGTATCTTCTTGCATGAATGGTTGTTATGATTATGAATATGCATGTCTAACATCTTGGTAAGCAAACAAAGGAGGGACATGGTGGTTATGCACGTTTCAGGTGAGCTTCCATACTTGTCTAGATGAAGTGCCAACATGATATTGAATGGCTTAGAAGATGAATTTGGAGAAGGTGAGAGCACATTTAAAGCATGGATTGGTGATATTTTATAAGAAGTTTTTTGGGATTTGAAAATCCATCACAAAGGAGATGAAGGGTGATATGATGGATTTTTCCTAGACTACAAAAATAGAGTATAGTTTTCATAAATTAAATAACAAAGTGATAAAACAAAAAGTATTGGCACAACCTAATTTTAATTGTGTTTAAACTAAATTACCATAGTAGAGGCACAACAATTGGAGACATGATGATCTAGGAATGTATTCACATTTCATACTTTTTAGAATAGGTATTTACCTTAGCTCATGTTCACCTAGGTACTTTATTTACTTTTATTATATTTATCCTCACCCACTTCTGTGTTTGGATATTTCTTTTTATTTATTTAGATATTAGGGGGATAATATCTAGTTGTTAGGTATAGTTATTTCCTTGGTCTATGGTATTGACTAGTTCTTTCCTTGATCTATGGTATTGACTAGATCCTTGATGTCTAGTTCTTTCCTAAATCTATGGTCTTGACTAGTTCTTTGATGACTAGTTCTTTCCTTGATTTATGGCTTGATCTAAGACCTTGACTGGTTTTTACATTGTTATTCATTTCCTATATAAGTAAGGCCCATTCTCATTGTATTTCATTGAGTTCTATAATACTATATGATATTGTTGCTCATTTGTTTGCAAAGATTTTATTAAAGTTATTTTGGCGAATTTATTTTATCTTATTGATTGTGGTGTTTGATTAGCATATGAGTTCTTGGCTTCGTACGATCTGGTTATCTTTCCTTTAAATACTTAGAAATAAGCTAAATCAAACAATGAAAAATTATTCAATTTATAATCATGAGTTTAATGTGTTGGGACTTGTGATCAAAGGTAGTATTTATATTTAATATTGTTAGCATGTTATTTGAGGCACACATCTCTTAATGAAACACTCCCTTTAGTAAATAAATATATGTTAAACAGTAGTAATTAATGTTAGGCATTAGTTACCTATAATATGTTATGGGTATGTTAGTAGTTTATATTGTTGGGTCTTGCAAATTGTGTCCTATAAGATTATTAAAGTTTGAGGATAAAATATAAATGTGATTAGACATTTATGATCTTATGTGAAATCTTATTTTGTTGAATAAAATATAGTTTATTTTCCTTTTGTTTTTTGTGTGTTTGATTCTATAAGACTATTTTATTGTACAAGCATTGAAGAAATGGAGGCACTGTGCATTATCAAATGATTTAGTAGGATGCAAGTAATAAAGCATGTAAAATGTTAAACCTTAAGCAAGATGGAGAGATAGGAGGACTTAGCTGATATCCACATAACCTAGAATTGATTTGGGAAGGGTAAAGTGTTGGAAAGACTGGGAAGAGTGTCGTAAATGCTTTCTATAAATTCTGAAACTCGGGAACAATGTCAGACAGGGGCGCCTGTAATAGGATAGGGGTGTCTAGGCACTAATGACTAGATCTACACATCGATTCCTGAAAAAGATTAGGATCTAATTTCTTATGTGTTTCAAGGGTTTCGTAGTTTCTCCTTGTTGATTTCATGATATTATCTCCTTGATCACCAAATATATTTGTAACCTATAAGAAATACTTTCACCTGCACATACCCACAAAATGCATCAGCACTAAAAAAGAAAATGCAGAATGGGTAGTCAGACTGTCACTGACCTCGAAGGTCAACCGAAGAGTGAACTTAAAACCAACTACTACACTACATCTCATACTCTATGTAGTTCTTGTGTGTGTGTGTAGAAATTATGCCCTTGGATGCCCTTGTGCAAGTTGCACAAATGATAGCAGGTTGTAGCTAGACTGTAGCAATATAGTAGAATTTTTGGATGGAATATAATTAAATTCCCCCTCCTACACAATATATGTAGATGTGATACAACCTTTTTCCCTTGTATGGATTCTAGATGGATGCCTTTAGAGTGATGCTTAACTAAAAATGTGGATAATGGGGTATAGTTAGTTAATCTAAGCTATGAACAACTGTAAATAAAATAAATAGCTGTAGTAAATAAGTATGTAAATGACCCAAGCAAACTATGAAAAATGAAATGCTAACCCTAATGTGTAAGAGAGAAAAGGAAATAACTCATTTGAATAACAGATGCTCAAAGGATTGTGTCTTAGAGGTGATTGGAAAATCTAGAAGCGAGAACAACTATGCAGAATCCCCGAAAAGGATGGATCTGGAGTAATTCCCTAGACTAGAGCACCTAGAAAGGGACTGGGGCACCTACGAGTGCTCTCGTCTGTAAACTAGGTGCCCTGATCTATGCAAAAGCTTTGAAACTGATCTTCACAGGTTCAACAGATGGTCTGAAACCATTGATGTCTATCACATCAAGTTCGATGCCCCATACCAAATGTCACCAATAATCCAAGATGAATGAAAATACCTACAAGAGACCAAAAGAAGTATCAAAACCCTAAAAAAATAAAATGCAAATGAATGGGTCAGATTGACCTCAGCTGCCACAATAGTGGGCTTACTAACTAAGTGTTGCACTATATTTCGGACCCAAATGTATTTCTGGTGAGTGTGTGCATAATGTGCCCTAGGTGTTCTTGTGTCAGTCACACTTTGTGAAGTAGTGAGTAATAGATAAATGTATAAAATTTAATAGAATGTGTGCATGGAATAGAATAGAATCCCTTCCCCTATGAAGTGTGATGTAGATGTCCTAGCCTTATGCCTTGATGATGGATCTATTTGGATGCAAGTGATCTCTAATGCAATATATGGATGCAAATCTAGATGGATGATAGTAATGACTAGTGCTAGGTCCCTCATTATGGTCTCATAACTTTATATTTATAGGGTTCTCTTGATCTAATTTCATAATTAACCCTGAAATAGCAAACCACCAAAAAGATAAGAAGCTGAAACGACTATAAAGAGCCCAAAAAGTGGTAGGAAAGTTTAAGAAGGATCAAGGCGCCCATGGTGGGACCAAGGCACCCATGAGCACCCCATTAATAGCCTGGGCACCCCAATCGAGGCTAAAATAACGATAAATGACTGAAACCGATTGGGCATATGGATGTAAAGGGTTGGGAATGACGAAGTAAAATAAAATAAGATGGCTAAAAGACAAGGGTTAATTAATAATTTCTTCACTCAATAACCTTCTAAATAATAGTATGAAACTGGGATAAATAATATCTAAAGTGCATGATTTTGTGACTACATTTCCCCCCCACTTTATGTTGGTGAGCGAAAAACTGGGTAACATAAAGTAGATAGAGATGCATACCTGATGTCCATGAAGATTGTAGTAGAAAACGCGCTGATGGACTAGAAAAAGCGTGGAATGAAAAAAAATATGGAGTGTGGAAACTAAAGATGGAAAATGTGCTAAAAATTGATGACAGTGAACTTAGGGCAGAAACATGTGTGTAGTTGTTGATGTATGTGATGTACTTGCATGGTTAGTACAATGTGTGCTTCCACGAAGTGTTATTTTTGTTGTTGCTGTTACCCCCATTTAACTGCTTGTTTCTCATATGACCAAACCTGCAAGGAGAAAATGATCAAGTAGTCAAATATGTATGTATGTATGTGTGAAAATGCAATGTAAAAGACACATGTAAAATAATGTAAATGTAAAGTATGCAAATGAAAAAGTGTAAATGGAACATGTGCACCTGATCCATGTCGAGAAAGAGAGTGTAAAAGGATATCTTGTACTGTCAGGGTTTTTTGGGCGATCTGACGCCATAGACCAAAGAAGTGTAGGGAGGAATTCCACTGTATCCTCCAAGCTCTAACTTTTTCCCTGAATGTGTGTGAAGATATCTCTGTACATCCTAGTTTTTTGGGTGATCCGATGCCACTGACTGAAGTAGTGTAGGAAGGCACACCCACTCTAACCTCCGAGCTTGTAACTACTTCCCCAGAATGCTAAGGACACCATGTCATGTAAAATCCATTATGTACAGGGTTCGTATACTGGTATGAACCCACTCGTTGTATGTAACCCACAATGTCAAGGGCAGAAAGTACACTGAACTGAATCGGTGTAAATGCTTTGTGTTAGTATGTAAATCCCAAATAATGCCCCCCTCTTTGGGGGTGCATGTGACTTCGTTTATAAGAGAATGCATCCCCAAAAGAGGACCAACTGCATGAACTATACCCTGGAAATTTCTTGGTAGAAACCAAGGCATGCATAAACAAGAAGGCTAGCCAAAGACAAGTGTTAGTATGAACAAACATGCATATAGAAAATAATGTATAAGCTATGCAAAAAGTGTGTAAGCTACCAAGAAATGTAGTAAACATGCAAGAAGACAAAGTAAGCCACACAAAGTGGGTTACAAACATGGGACATCACTCACGATGTCACAAGACACGCAAGACCATCATGGCCACAAACAAAAAACAAGTGTGCACACTAAACAAAGGGCAAGGCCCGCAAACAATATTAGAGAGTGTAACAAACAAGTATGGAAACAAATATCTATGCATAACAAATGTTGCACATGAAGCACCTGTTAGCATGTTAGAAAGATAACTAGTATGTCAAAAGTGTGTATAACCAAGTGATGTAAAGTGCTAAGTTTGAAATGAAACAATATCACTTAAAAGAGATAAATGTGGATGCCCCCAGCAACCGGTGTAGGAAGGGTAGAAGGAGAGCATCCATGCTACGTGTAAGAGACCTGTATATGTGAGCACAAATAGAAAAATACATGAACGTGCATGTGTGGATGGTATAGATAAATGACATACAAGCAATCTAACTGGCATGTGTAATAAAGTGACCATGAACAAGAAAAAGTAAGAAAGAGTAAAAGTAACCATAATATGTAGTATGTTGTGGATGGATGAAATTGAATGCAAAAATGGAGTGATAGGAGGCATGTGCCCCCCGAGTGAATGGAAATGTATGTAGTGAGGTTCATTTAGTTTGTCCCCTCAACAGTCAAGAATGAACCATAAACGAGAGTACGTCATCAGGAAATGGTCGAATAGTGTGTGTCATGTCTAGTGTGTTGTGATGAGTATGTATGCATAGTGATGATGATATGTGACATATAGAAGAGATGTATGCGTCAACCCTATATCCGAAGCATATATGATGACAAGATGAATGTATGAGTGATGATTTAGCCCTAAGCGTATATCACTACATGATGAATAAAAGGGAGTGGTGATGTAGCCTAAAGCATATACCACTATAAGGTGAATATAGGGAGTGGTGATGTATCCTAAAAGCGTATACCACTACAAGATGATAGTGTAAGCAATGAATTATCTTATAGCATATATCATTATATTAGAAATGTTACATAATGAAAGGTGAAATGATAAACATGTGATGAATGTAAGGTCCATTCGGTTTGTAAACCCTCGGTATTCGAGTATGGACCGAGGAATTAAAGTGTTCCGATGGGTAATGAGTGGAGCATGTAGAAGACGATATACTATAAGTGATGACCATGTGGTGAGTAGAATGTGTAAAGAGACTATGTGTAAAATGTAAATGCAATATGTACGTAGTATATAGGATGATGTAATGCTAGACTCATATGTGATGAAGAATAATATAGGATGTAATACATGTGTGGAAATGTGTAGTGTAATATGAAAGGTATGTAAGGTATGTAAATAAACGAATAATGTAGTATGTAGAATAAGTTGTGTAGGATGTAAGACATGTAGACAATGGTGTAGATACAATGCTGACTAGTATGATGTATAAATGCATAAATGTCAAAATATTTTATATTGAATGTAGAATGTATGACGTATGATGTGTAATGTATGAATAGATTCAATGTGTAGTACCTAGTGTGAAGTGTGTGGGGTTAATTTGTAGTAAGCCCTCAATAGTCAAGTCTTAACTGAAGCACAAGAGTGTGTCATCGGGAAATGATGACACTAACACATGGTTTGAGTATGCCTATGTGAGAATATTGATGCAAAGATGTAGATGAAGATGTATATAATTAGTGTGATGTGGGGATGGTATGAGCAACGATGATGTAGGGAAGTGTGTAAGGATGAGAGATCTATGCATACGAATAAGCGAGATATGTGTGGATGCCATTGTGGGAGATGGAAAATTGTCTAAAATTAACACCAAAGTGGTGATAAGAGTGAGGGGCCAACACTAATGAGTATAATTGTTGAAGCAAAATAGGACCATGTGATAGTGGTGACATTTTAAGTGTGTCTGGACCATTAGTAGAAGGAGTAGTTGCTTCAATGACAAAAGTGATTGGATGTGAAAGTGGAGTATGATGGGGAGGAATCTTGAATGGTAGTAGCTTTGGTGGTATTGGTAACATTGTAGAAGACTTGATAGGAGAAGAAGGTTAATTGATTGTGGGAGGTGGTTGTGTATTTTGATGTGGTAATGTTGTAGATATGTTGGGAGGAAGAGGTGTTATATTGGTTTTGATAGGTGGTTTCTCAGGTGGTGCTTGTATTTTCAAAGAAGGCACATGAGAAATGGTGGTGTGATGTTCATTAAGTGGAGGAGAAGCAATATCAGAAATAGGAGAATCATGTGATGGAACTATAGTAGTTGTCTGACTAGGAGAAGAATCAGTATGCACATGTGAGTGATTATCAATAACAAGCATGTAATCAATAAGAGGATCATCTAGAACTTGCTTAGAAATATTAGAAGGAGGCACACTAGTAGCCGTATAACATGGTGTAGCAGTTGTAGATGGGCATGCATTGAATGAGATAAAACTCTGACACTCAAGATGTTTGATCCTATGTTGTATAACATAACAATCATTGTCATTATGTCCATTGATTCTATGATAGTTGCAATATGGACGACCTTGATATTTTGTAAGCCGATAAGGAGGATAGCAATGAGTAGGTGGCAAAGTGATCAACTGATGACTAAGGAGCTGAGTAAGAATGTCATGTGGCATAGTATTATGCTCAAACATAAGCGGCTTAGGGAATTTCATGTCTTTAGGTTCAACTAGATGACATGTAGTCGACATAGATTGCATATAAGATGTATAATGAACTTGAACATGTGATTGAGAAACATCCTTAAGTTGTTGAATTTCATACTTGAGGGATGTAATAGTTGATTCCATAGCCTGAAATTTGTCTTAAAATAAAGCATGTAGAGCTTGAATGGAGTTGTAAATAGATTGATTGGAATCAGAATCAAGGGAGTCCTCATAAATATGACCAATAATAGTATTGACTTGTGGTAGGCGTATTGATCAGGTCAAAACATAGTGTCTAGGGTTTTTTGAAGGGCGTCTTACAAGATGGGATGCTCTTGAGTAAATCAGAAGCAAAGAGACTTGACATACATTAGAATCCATGATAGAAAAGATAAGAATATCCCTAGAAATAAGGTGGATTCGAAGATCGGGTTCACCATAAGGATTAACTAAAAATGTGGATAATGGGGTATAGTTATTTAATCTAAGCTATGAAAAGTTATAAATAAAATAAATAAATGCAGTAAAGAAGTATGTAAATGACCCACGCAAAATATGAAAAAGGAAATGCTAACCCTAATGTGCAAGAGAGAAGAGTAAATAACTCAGTTGAATAATAGATGCTCGCAGGACTGTGCTGTAAGGTTAACCAAAAAATATGGAACTAGGAATGAATGTGTAGAAGCCTTGAAAAGGATGGATCTGGAGTGATTCCCTAGACTGGAGTGCATGGAAAGGGACTAGGGCACCTACGGGTGCTCTAGTATGCAAATTGGGTACCATGGTCTATGCAAAATCTCTGAAACTGATCTTCACAGGTTTGGAAAATGGTCTGAAACCCTCGTTGTCTATCACATCAAGTTCATTTCCCCATATCAGATGTTGCTAATAATCCAGGATGAATGAAAAGACCTATAAGATACCAAAAGAAGTATCAAATCCCTAAAAAAATAAAATGCAAATAAATGGGTTAGTCTGGCCTCTACTTCCACAACATTGGGCTTACTAACTGAGAGTTACTCTACATTTCAGACCCAAATGTAGTTCTGGTGAGTGTTTGCATAATGTAGTTATGTCAGTCGTACTTTTTGAAGTAGCAAGCAATAGCTAAATGTAGAAAATGTAATAGAATGTGTGCATGGAATAGAAAAGAATCCTCCCCATATGAAGTGTGATTCAGATGTCCTATCCTTGTGCCTTGATGATGGAGCTATGTGGATGTAAGTAATCTCTAATAAAATAGATGGATGTAACTATAGATGGATGATCGTAATGACTAGGGCTAGGTCCCTCATCATGGTCTCATAAATTTATATTTATAGGGTTATCTTGATATAATTTCATAATTAACCATGAAATGGCTAACCACCAAAAAGATAAGAAGATGAAAAGGATAGAAAGAGCCCAAAAAGTGGCGGGAAAGTTAAAGAAGGATCAGGGTGCCCATGATGGGACCAGGGAAATCTAGTACTGGCCTGGGAACCCCAGTCGATGCTAAAATAATGGAAAATGACTGAAACAGACTAGGCATATGGATGTAAAGGGTTAGGAATGATGAAGTAAAATAAAACAAGATGGCAAAAATATGGGGGTTAATTAGCACTTTCTTCACTCAAGCACATTCTAAATAGTAGTATGAAACCGAGATGAATAATATCTAAAGTACATGATTTTGTGACTACAATTATTTTAGTTCCTTTAGAATGCAAGCTTAGGTGATGATAACAATGATTAGTGTTTGGTCCCTCATTTTGAAAACATAACTATGTATTTATATGATTGCCTCGTTTGAATTTTGTAATTAGCAACTAAGAGGTCGAACCATAGCAATAACAAGTAATTGAGAAGTGAAGGGGGCCAAAAGGGGCAAGAAAAGATAAATATGGATAGGAGAGCCCAGGGGGATATGAGTGCCTAACACTATTGTCTGAAATAGGTGCTAGTGTCCAAAGCCATAGGAAAAGTAAAATAGTCAAGTGTTGGCAGGAGTAACAGATGTATAAAGCCAATAATAGTGTAGAGACAAAGAAAAAGGTCAAAGAGAATTTTCAATTACTGGTTTTCTGGATTAAGAATCATGTAAATGCTAGCACGCTTTTTTAGTACCTATAAATGTACCCAATTGCTTGATTTTGTGTCTAAACTTGCCTCCACTTTATTGTTTTGAGTGAATAATCGATAACATAAAGGAGATAGAATATGTGTACCTTATGATCATGTAGAGTGTAGTTGATATTGTGTCGAGTGGACTAGTGAAAATTAGAGGGTTCACAAAGTGAAGTGTGGAGACTAGGAAAGGGAAATGGACCCTAGAGGTGAAGTATATGTATTTTAGCGTGTTGTTGTGGCTTGTATGATATGTTTCTTGTAAGGAAATACTTGCAAAAGAAGAGAAAGAAAGTAGTCAATGTTATATATATGATAAATTAGAGAAAATGTGTATAAGTATGTAAAAGTGTGTGAAAAGGAAAGTGTGCACCTGACGTGTGAAAGAGTAAGACATAGAAAATTTTCCTATTTGTTTGAACTTTCTAATCTGAATGTTGAAGGTGAGGTTTTTGGGAGATCTCACGCCAAGAATGATTTTTTTGGGAAATTTTAGGTCAACTACAAGTTTTTTGAGAGATTTCACGCCAAGTGTGATTTTTTGGGAGATCTCATGCCAAGAGAAAGTGTTGGGGAGAGAGGTCTAGTTTTACTCTTCTTCCATGAATCTACCCAATAAGCATCACTGTAGATGGTGCATCCCAATTTGTTCCTTTTCTCCCTGATTAGTTCCTTATTGTAGCTTATTGTAGGAGATTACATGTATTCTGTAACTGAAGGTCTGTGCCTGTAACTGTATAAGTTCTCTATAAGCTATCAAATATTATGTTGTATTGATATATTGAATGTATATTCCCCCAGGACATTAGCACCTAGGGGAGGACACAAGTGCCCAAGCGTCGCTGTCTGATTTTGGGCATTGGTGTCTACTTTGTGTTTCTGACCCAAGTCTAATTTTGATCCAATTTTGTGACTGTAATATGTGTTATTCATGTGTTGTTTTGATATGGAAATATAGCTCTAAGATGTTTTAGGGGTGATTTGTTCGCCCAATGTATGCCCCCCCTCGTTTTGGGTGCATGTAATGATAATAGGAGAATACGGACCAAAGGAGAGGACCTGATGCTGATATGAAATGGATACCTGCAGGGGGTAGGGGATGTGCATTGTACAAAGCAAGGAACATGCAAATACAATAGACTAATAAAATATGCTAGTAGTAAAAATAACATGTAAAAGAAAACAATGTAACAAGTAAGTGTGAGAAAAATATGGACCTCGAAAAGTGGGTTTCAAACATGGGACATCACTCACAATGTCACAAGACAATTAGGGCTAAAGCAACCAAAAGCATAAAATGATCATACAATAAATAGAACATATCCCACAAACAAAAGCATACAGTGTAAAAAAATAGAAAGAAAAATGTGACAGATAGCCATAGCGCCATGTAGTCCTGCAAGGAAAATACTACACATGAAGCACCTGTTAGCATGTTAGAAAGATAAATAGTATGTCATGAGCGTGTATAAATCAATGAAAGGTAAAGTAATTTTAATGAGAAGTAGTGAAAAATTTAGTAATAGAAAATGTGTAGTATGTGATCATAGAGAAATTAGATGCCCCTAAGAGCCTTGGTGGGACTGGTAAAAGGTACATTTTCAAGCATCATTGTAGTGTGTAAGAACCTGCAATAGATTTGCATTCACTGGAGAAGACCAAGTGAACTTGTATGTGTATATATAGAAATATGATGACATGTTAATAATATGTCTAGCATGGAAAAAAAAGTGTAACATGTAATATAATAAGCTAGCAAGAGTAAATACAACCAAGATATGCAAGTGAAATGTATGAATGGGATGGAATGGTATGAAAAGTGTGAATATGATAGGAGTAGCATGCCCCCCATCAGATGTGTATGAGATGAGGTTAATTTATAGGAACCCTCAACATTCAAGAATGGACCATATAATAAGAGTGTGTCATTGAGTAATGTGCATCTTATGCGAATAGATGCTAAAAAGATGTACCATGAAGCAAAAAGTGTGAAATATGCAGTGGATGTGTGTAATGAAATTACTTGTATAATTCTGAATATCAGCAGCAATAGAACACTAAAGAACACAAGATTGTAGATAAATAATATCAATATGTAAGTAGAATAGCTTAGCCACTTTAAGGGGGTAGCCTCCAAGCCATACAATAAGACTCAAATGCTCAATATCATGATTAACGATTCCACACTACCACCTATGTATACCAATCCTATGTTATGGCCAACACCAAGGCCAGCCTACTAAATATATGAAATCATAAATGAATAACATATGAAAAGAAGAGAGATTATGTAAGCCACAAGTCGACACTATATATCAAATATAAGTTATAGGACTAAGGGCATAATATACCCCTCCCCTCAAAGAAACATTGTCCCCAATGTTAGGAAGCCCTCGATCTTTTTGCACAAACACTTCATCCACCCATGATGCATCCTCAATATTCATAATCTTCCACTTGATCAGGTACTCGATAATGACTATTGTCCTCAATATTTTGGTGCGTGTCTGAAGAATACCTTCAGGTTCCAATATAATCCTTCCTTCCTCATCTAGTTCAGGAAGTACTAACTAGGTGGAAATGTGTTGCCCAATAAATTTATTTAAGATAGAAACATGGAATATTGGATGTATTTTACTTCCTGGAGGGAGCTCTAGCTTATATTTGACACTACCAATTTTATGCAACACTCGGTAAGGACCATATTATTTAGGAGAAAGCTTATCATCCTTATTTTTTGTTTTAACGATAAATGCTTATATGGCCTCAACCGTACAAAAACAAAGTCACCCTCTTCAAAGTGTCTCTCACTACGATGTTGATCAGCCTATTACTTCATTTGGTTTTGTGCCCTTTCCAATTTTTCTCTAAGACTATAGAGTACCTCATGTTGGTGCTGAATATGATCTTCGATTTCTCTCACATTCGGTTTTACCTTCAACCTTGAGATGAGTGATGGACGATGCTAATCATAAAGTGCCAGAAATGGATACATTTTTGAGGAGGTATGAAATGAAGTATTATACCACCATTTTGCAAGTGGCGACCATTACACCCAACGTTCTTATTTATCTGAAGTAAAAGATCAAAGATATCCATCCAAACATTTATTCACCACCTCAATTTTCCCATCTGATTTAGAATTATAATATGAACTCTGGGCCAATTGGGTACCCAAACAAGAGCACAAATCAGTCCAAAAATTTCTTGTAAATATCATATCATGATCACTTACTATAATTTTGGGCATGCCATGGAGATTTTGAACTGTGTCCATAAATGAGATGACAACTATACTAGTTTTGAAAGGATGATCCATGGCACAAAAATGAGCATACTTGGTAAGTCTATCCACCATGACCATGATGACATTTTCCCCTTCTTCTTTAGAAAATCCCATGATGAAATCCATTGATATTGCTTCCCATATCTTTCTAGGAATAGACAATGGTTGGAGGATACCTGGTGTCTTAATGGTCTCACTTTTATTACAATGACACCCCAAAAATTCAGCCACAAAATTTTGAGCATATCCTTTCAACCCCTACCAAAATAAATTCTATTTAATTCTATGTTAAGTTTTCAAGAACCCAGAATGGCTGCCTAGTGGAGAATAATGGATCTTTGAAAGAACACTGTGTTTAAGTGTAGAGTTCTTACATAAATATAACCTATCTTTATACCACAATGTATCGCACTTCAATATAAAAGTTATGATATGGTTGGATATATCTAGAGATTCTGAATGAGAGTATGGGTTGATGCATCTCTCTGTCATTCTTCCCTTGCTTGATCTACCCAATCTGCCTTTAGTATAGATATGCCACATAACAATGCTTTTGTGGACTCATCCATCTTAGATAGATCATCAGAGACCATATTTTCATTCCCTTTCTTATAAATAATCTCAAAGTCATTCCCAAACATCTTAGTGACCCATTTTTGTTGTTCTTCTAAATATATTCATTGTTCTAAGAAGTATTTCAAAATATCATGATTAGTTTTTACCTTGAAGTGTCTACCCATCAAGTATGGTCTCCATTGTTTGACTGCATGTAATATTGCTATCATTTTCTTCTCATAGGTGGGATTCAAAAAATTATTTCCTTTTAGTTATCATCTCTCAAATGCTATGGTATGTCATTATTGCATGAGAACTGATCCGATCCCATTTCCTGAAGCATCACATTCAACTATAAATGTCTTGGAGAAATCTGGGGTAACCAATACTAGGGTGGTGCACATTTCCACCTTCAATTTTTCAAATTCCCTAGAATCTTCTTCATTCCAATGAAAGGAGTATTTTTGCAATAATTTTTGAGCGGTGTTGTTATACTGCCATTTTTTTAACAAATCTATGATAGTGCCCTGTGAGACCTAATAAACCTCATAAATAATTGAGGGTTCTTTGGACTTCCCATTCCACCATGGCCTGGATCTTGTGAGGGTCCACCTTGTTAGGAATTTTAGGCACTAAGAGGGGGGTGAATCAATGTTGATAAAAACTCACAATCAATTTCCACTACTTTATATGTTATTTTTAACCATCATTGATTATCATAAGTATGCACCATTAAACATGAAAGATATCTAATGAGAAGCATATACATATACATAACAAAAGACCAAATATAATGTGGGAAACCATTTTGGAACAAAAACCCATGAAAACCAATTCACTATCTTGGACAATTGTCCCGTGTAATTACAATGATTTCCTAATTGAGCTACAACTCAATGTAGAGCTACAAATCCAATACTTCAACCAGGCCACTACCCAGTCTTTGATAAGCTACAACTTTCCTGGAAGCCACAACTCCTAAATCTTAGTAGCACCCACATATTTAGTAAGCCACTAACATAGGAGGAATTCTACCCACTGAGATTAAATCAACCTCTACTGGTCTTTTGTAGGCCACTACCTACAAGGAGGATACTGAAACCCCTAAGGTTTAAGCTACTACTTATATTGATGTTATACACAATATTTGATCATCTAGATTCTGTGTTGCACATACACATTAATCATGATCACCTTTATCTATTGCATTTTCCCTCTTCTACAAAATCAGATATTCTATACTATTCTTACCTCTTCTTGTTCCTATGATCTATCCTCTCTTACATTAATTAAATTGGATCTCTGATTAATAGATTTATCTCCTTTCAATCTTTCAACACCATGCCTCTTATTCTCTACTCAGCAATAGATATTCACTGTTCAGCAATATCTTCTCCCTCAATGCATTTTCATTTAATCACGTGTTCTGATAAATGGCTATGTCTCTCTTTTAGCAATAGATATTTACTTGGAATATCTTTCTCCTCTCTAACCCTGTAATAGGTTCTTCACTAAGCAACTCATCTATCTTCATCTCATCGGAAATGGTTTTTCATTTGACGGCTTTATCTCTTCAATCAATATGTCTTTGCACTCTTTCAGTAGATCTGCATGATGTAACTAGATCACTGCATGATGTAACAGTGTCTCCCTTTCCTCTTCTTCATCAGCTTCATGTATTCATGGATGGTTCCATGTCATTTCTCTCTCTAGACATTTCTTGGCTTCACTACCCTGTCTCTGTTTTCTCTATTTCTCCATCACATCTGCAATATGCAATAGATCTCTAATTCATGGCTCATGAGATATTCATCGAAAAACAAGGCTCATTTCTCCTCTATCAAATTCATATCTTCATAGAAAAAATTTCATCTTGTCCCTATACAATTATTGGCATTGGCTCAGTCCTTTCCTCTTCTTTCTAGCTCTACAACCCTTCAGCAACATGTATTATGCTTATGGAATTTAGCTTTTATAGAAAATTTAATCTTCTTCATCTATCTCGTGGCGTGCCATGCCTTCCATCTTCTTTGCATGCATTGGAGAATATGAAAGGTTGTTTCCAAATCTTGCCTTCTAATAGCATGCCACATGTTCTTTGTTATTCCTTCTATATTTTTGCCCAAAACTTGCCTTTTCTTATTCATATGGCCATAGAGAATTGAATTCTCTTTCTAACGAATCCAAGAACTTGAAATTTTGTTACATCTAGGGCTCGAGTTATTGCAATGTGAGTCTCATGAGCTCGTGGGGAACTTATGACCAGTCCATTATATCATTTAAACCATTTCCCCTATGTTAATCGGATATATCAAGTGTATATGGAATAGTGGTAACTAGTGCTACCTTGGACTAGTTCACCCAAACCTCCATCTAACCGCACCTCACTCGATTTCCTTTGTTTCCCCTTCCTCTTTATGTTTCAGTCCAATATGAATTTTGGGGAACTAAATTGTTTGTGGAACTTGTTCCACAATCATCATGGTTCCTCCTACACGTGGCTTTCGTCCGCAACATACTATGTTTCCTCTATCTTTTGTATTTTAGTTTCATTAAGTCTCGGGGGAACTTGGTTATGTAGGGTACAAGGGTTCTTGTGATACTAAGTGTCATCCAACCCCCTTAAATATTTGCATCACACTACTTACCGCATTTGTTCTTCCCTTCTCCTTTGATATTTGGATCAACTGTGAAATTGGGGAACATGGTATTTCTTGGAACAGTGCTTATGAGTTGTTCTGGTGCCACGAGTTGGTCTATTAATCCGCAAAACATTAGTTCTTGTATACATCAGATTAAAAATGGTCTGTGGAGAACATTAAAGCTCGAGGAAATGGTTCTTATGAGAGCTCATGTGCCCGAACCTTCTATTGGACCCACCCAACAAACCACTAATCCTATTCATTTTGCAGCCCAATATCAATTGCGGGGAACCCTTATATAACATGGAACGTGTTCTTTTAAAGCTCAATGTGCCTAATTTACCACTCTGACCCGCAATACTCAAGTTTCTTCATTCTACGAACCAAGAGGACTTGTGGAGAACCTTGAGAAAAGCGGAATTGTTCCAAGGAGGGCCTTAGTGCCCGAACAGACCACGTCTAACCCGACATTATAAAGGATTTGGTCTCTATATACCATGGCAGGGAACACTAGTTCTTCCATGGAACTAGTTCCATCTGCCTGTTATTGACCCAAAATACACTAGAACTCACTATAATCAAAATTTCCTCAAATTTTTCTTAAGTCCCAAAAATTTTGCTTTCGCTATATCAACCCTGAGAACACTTTGAAAACATAGAAAGGAGTTTTATCCCTTTAATTCAATTTTACCAAGTGTACTAACCATTTTAATATTCTCTCCAGAAGACTCCTTTCTCACTATTTAGGCTTCAGATGACCTTATATCAACCTGAATTCATCCTAGAACATTCTAGAAACATCTGAAACAATTGTAAAGGCTTCAATAAACTTATCATATACCATTATATATCAATGCGACACATCATACACCTTGGAGACACTTGTTACACATTGAAACACTTGTTACACATTTAATTGATCCTGATTGATCCTATTTGTCTTCTAGAATGCCCAATTAACTTGCCTAAGACTGCTGAGGTTGCTGCACACCACTAAAACAGCAGTTTAATGATGAATTCATCATGAATGCTACAACACCACCTGAATACCATTGACACTTCTCATACACAATGAAGACTTGTTTACAACAATGAGAATCCAGTACACTTCTCGAGAGAACACACAACACATTAATATTGTTTGACCATAGACCATACACCTGTCACTGGGAACTTGTCTATGTAACTGACACTATTAATCAACCTTCATGCCTCCTATAGATTCTTACTTCACCATTCACCCTCTACTGTCACTATTTTTTCCATCAATTCCACTTGACATCAATGACAATGACCAGGGTTCAACACACCTTAACACATTCATTAGAGAGAGTATGGCTCAAGTATTCCACTTCATGTACCCCAAAAGAACACTTTGAAGGCTTGGCATATTGTTGATGTTTGTCTAGGGCTTCCAATACTATATTGGCACGTTATAAATGTTTCTCCCTGGATTTTTTGTTGACGAGGATATCATTAGAAAATACCAAGACAAACTTCCATAGGAATGGTCTAAATATTGAATTCATCAAACTTTGAAATGTGGATGGTGCATTAGTAGACCAAAAGGCATCACTAGGAATTCATAATTCCATTAATGAGTTTTGAAGGTTGTCTTATGAATATATTCTTTCTTTACTCTAATTTGTTGATACCCAAAACGCAGATCGAGTTTTGTAAAATAAATCACACCATGAAACTCATATAATAAATCATCAATGATGTGAATAGGAAACTTATCTTTGATGGTGTACTTGTTAAGTTATATGTAGTCTTAAAACATGTGCCATCTTCCATCCTTGCGGCGCAACATCACCACTAGAGTAAAATAATCACTCTAACTATGAAAAATAGTACCCATTTCAAGAATTTCCTCCACCATCTTCTTGATCTAACTCTTTTGCACATATGGGTATCTATAAGACCTGATGTTGGGAGGTTGGATTCCTAGAATTAAGTGAATGATATGATCATGATATCTTTTAGGAGGTAATCCTCTAGGATCCTTGAAGAAAATTGCATGTTGATCAATAACCTTCTGAACATTAGGATGCACTACCATCATTGGTGGTTGAAATTCCATGGAGAAAAATCATGCTACAAATCCTTCAATCCCATTTTGAGAATCTTCTATATTTGGTGAGACATAACCACCTAAGGATTTTTTCCTATAGTCCTCAAAGTTTAACTTGTTTGGCCTTAGAATGATAGTGTGTGAACAATTCTTGGAAATTTAGCTCTATGGTGCCAAAATTTGTGACCCACTGAACACCTAAGATAATATCAGCTCCGCCCATGGGAAAAGCAAACATCATAGATTCTAATGTATAGTCACCCATCATAAGTTTGATTTTATGGAATTTACCTAAACATTGGATTGTGCCACTATCTGCAATCATTAATTTCAATTTAGGTGTTGGGTGGATGAAACAATTTAGCCTTGCTATTAGCTTATGATTGATGAAATTATGTGTGCTCCATGAATGAATCAATATTGTTCCTTCTTCTTCTTAAGATAACCCACAACCTGAAGGGTTTGTGGAGTGATAATACCTGATAGAGCATGGCATTAAATAGTAGGCTGGGGATCTTCGTATTCTTCCTCTAATTTTTCCACTTCCTCATTTGATGTTTCCTCATATTCTTCCTTGTCACCGACCCCTTCAATGCAAAACAATTTTTTCTTAACACATTTATGACCTGATCCATTATTTTTTGTCACAGTTAAATCCTAACCCTTTTTCTCTTTTTTCTTCAATTTGTTGAGGTGTCATTCGAACTGGCTGAGGGTATGATAGAGGCAAGGTGATATGATTTTTTATGTTATTGAAGGTCTTCCTTCTATTGGAAATCAATTTTTCCTCTATCCTACGGGAAATGATAATAGAATCAGAAACCTTGAGTGGATTAAACATGCACACCTCATGATCTATGTGGTTCTTAAGACCCCCAAGAAATATGCCATTTAGATACTCTTCAGTAATATCCTCCACACGAAGGAAATAATTTGGAATTAATGGACAAGCTCCTTTACTGAATATATTTGTTATAACTTTTCTAATTGGGTGAAGTAATTCTCTGACACACTGGAAATATAGTACAATTGAATCTCTTTAGTGAAAACTATCCATATGACACTTAGACCATTATTCTACCTTTGAGCACATAACTAACAATACCAAACAAATTGGTCAGGTTCTAGATATAAAGATGCCATGGTCACCTTTTGTTTCGATGGGATTTGATGGAGATCAAAGAAATTTTCCATTTAGGTAATCTAGTTGAGCGGATCCTTTCCATAGAATTTATGCATTTCCAATTTTGGAATAATGTCCCACCATTGGTGAGGAGATCCTCCTAAATTTGTAGATGATCCTCCTTGATTGGAGTGATTTGGACTTATGTGAGTATTACTAGAGGAACCCATATGAATGGAATTAGGATTTTTTTTGAAAGAGCGAGAAAAAGCTCCTACTTCATTGATTGAAAATACATATGAAGTTCGCCCCTAAGGCTACCTCTCATATGAAGAAGCTCATTATTGAGGTCATCCTTACTCACCATATTATTTACCCTTTTCTGAAGTTGAATGATTACCTCAGATACTCCCGAACTAGAATATTCTAAATCCATATCTTCCTTATTTCGGGTCATTTCTAGATTTTCTTGGCCTCAAGTTGATCTACCCATCATGATGTAAGGTTTGGGACTTGGGGTAGACGGAATATGAAATTTTTTTATGGTTTATGGTTTCATAAATTTATTAGCCGAATAGAGGAAATATTAAAGAAAAAACCCTATATAATTTTTAAAAGTATAAGAAACTTAGAAAAATTCCAAAAATCACACACTAGGGAGCCGATTTATGAAAAAACATAAAAATGCTATAACATTTGTAAAACAACTCAAAAATGTTTGAAATTTGGAGAGAGTCCTAGTTGACTGATTTCTCCACACTAAAAAAAATTTACAAAAAAAATCGCTACCAATTTATAGATATATCCAAACCTTCACAATTAGGCTTTGACACAGCTTTGGCCAAGATCAGGCTCTGATACCACTTGTAATGAAATTACTTGTATAATTATGAATATCAACACCAATAGAACACCGAAGATCACAATATTGTAGATAAATGATAGCAATATGCAAGTATAATAACTTAGCCACTTCGAGGGGGAAACCTCCAAACCATACAATAAGACTCAAGTTCTCAATATGATTATTAACTACTCCTCACTACCACCTATATATACCAATACTATGCTATGGCCAACACCAAGGCCAACCTACTAAACATATGAAAACATAAATGAATAACATATGACAAGAAGAGAGATTATGTAAGCGAGAATTCAGAACTATATATCCAATATAAGTTATAACACTAATAACGTAACAATGTGAGGTTCATTTCAAAATTACACCCTCAGCAGTCAAGTATAAACCGCAGAAGTAGAGTGCATCATAATATAATGGGTTTATCGCATGTGAGTAGATGCTAGAAAATATATGTCATGAAGCACATAGTGTGAAGTGTGTAATGTGAGGTTCATGGATGTAGTGTGCCCTCAACAGTCAAGTATGAACCGTAGCACAAGAGTGCATCATAGGGTAATGACAATAAAATGTGTGTATCAAAGGTGTAGGCATGTTAGGAAAGGTTAATCATGTAGTGCAGAGCATGCAGTGTAATATTAGACACTAGAGAGATTCAATAGTAATGGAGGGAGAGAAAGTGTGGTGCCCCCAAGTGTATGAGTAATGGAAATCTATGTGATGGGGGTGAGAAGGAATATGTCATGGGTCATAAGAAAGCATATGGTTATCACAATGGTAGGTAGGAGAAAGAGTAGGACCAAGGATGAGTTTGACAGGAGGATGGATTTTTAAAGGAGTTTTGTAAGTTGAAATTGGTTAAGTGTAGAGGACTTGATAAAAGGAGGGGATGAGGGACGAATTTTGAGAGGTGGTTTCTTAGTTGAAATGGGTAGTGTTGTAGAAGACTTGTTAGGAAGAGGGGATGAAGGACATATTTTGAGAGGAAGTTGCTTGGTTGGAATGGGTTGGATAGGTGGATCTTGACTGACTGAAGAAGGAACATTAGTGATTATGGAATGATGCTCATTAGACATAGAGGGATTGTATTTGGGAGCCCATTGGGATTTAGCAATTGGAGATGTAGCAGAATGTTGTGAATTAAATGAAATAAAGCTTTGATACTCAAGGTGCTTAATTATTCATTTTAAAGAACATAAATCATTTTCATGGTGTTCATTAAGTCTTTGATAATTGAAAAATGGGAGACCTATGTATTTGGAAAGTTGATAAAGATGGTAGCAATGAGTAGTTGGAAATTTCATCAATTGGTGATTGAGGAGCTTGGGAAGAATATCATGTCGCTTATCATTTAGATAAAAATTGAGAGGTATTGGTAGCGTTAAGAATTAATGTTCACTTATATGAGTATGTGCAGAAGACATAGGATTGGGATGAGGTGTAGAAGAATAACTAGCATGAGCATGAGAAGTATCTTTAAGATGTTGCATTTCAGATGTGAGAGAGGTAATCACGGTTTCCATTGCTTGAATTGAATTGCAAATAGATTGATTAGTTGTGGTATCTAGACTAATAGAGTCATCAAAGAGACGATTGAAAATGGAACTTACGTGTGTCGGTAGTGAATTGCAAGGGAGGTACAATGTCTAAGGATATTTAAAGAACATATTTGCAAGGTGGGTACATTTGAAACAATTGATGCAAGGAGACTGGAGAATTTTTAAGAGCCATGCAAGAAGATTATATAGAGTAGGAAAAAGAAGGATCCAAGTGTTTGATCATGAGTGGGGTTTACTACATGATTTATTTTAAATTAAAGTAATTAAATCTGATTGTAGAGTAAATACTATAATATATGATGTACAAGTGCTAATATATAGTAAGGCGTAAGTAAGAAACCATGTAAAATGCAATACCTTAAGCAAGATGGAGAGATAAGAGGACTTAGCTAATGTCTACGCAACCTGGAAGTGATATGGGACGGTAAAAGTGATTTAAAAGCTAGGAAGAGTGTCATAAATTCTCTCTGTAAATTTTGTAACTCAAGAATAGTGCCAGACAGGGGCACCCGCAACAAGACATGGGCGCCTGAGCACTAATGACTGGATTTAGGCATCAATGACTATGTAAAAGCTCATGATTTGGTTTCTATTGTGTCGCAAGGGTTTTGCAATTTTTCCTTTTTGATGCCCTGATATCCACTCCTTGATCACCGAATATACCTATAACATGGATACTTTTAGTGATAAATATTTGTAATATGGTGAAAATTTCATTTTAGGAAAATTTGAAAAAGGCAAAATTTTCAAAGCAGGTCAGTGTTATGTTCGCCTAAAATTTGTAGTATATTTTTTTAGGGGTCATCTTTGCCTACATTTGAAAACATATCCTATAAAAACCTAGGTGATTTGTTGGGTAGTATACTACCACCAGTACCTTACCAATACCATGAAATTGCATACTCTAAGCATCATAACACAACATAAATTTGTTTATTGTTTAGTAGTTTGCAGTTGGGCGACATGTTTTATTTATTGATGCACAACTAGTAATATTTTTTGACCCGCGACAAAGGATTTATGTGGATGGGAGATAAGGGGATCTTACTGGCGCATGACAAGGGTTTGGGTGTCGACTCCCGACACTGATCTTGTTAATGCATGACTATACTATTGTTGACGCACGACAAAGTTTTTCTCTGACTCACGACAACAATATCTGTTAATGCGTGACTTATTGTATTTTCTAACACATGATTTTTTTTGTGGACGGATGATAAAGAGATATTGGTAACACATGATAAGGGTTTTCTTGTTGACACTCGACACTATTCTTGTTGACACATGACTGACACTGTACTTTTGTTGAAGCATGAAAACATTTTCTCTGACGCGTAACAACGATATTTATTGACAAATAACTTATTGTATTTAATGATGCATGACTCATTTGACACTAAAAAAGGATACTCAAGTCTCAACTGACGCCTGACCCAACTATTGTTGATGCATGAAAATTATCTTGTTGAATCATGACACGATCCTTCTCTGACACATGACACATTCCTTTGTTGACACGTGACATGGTTATTGTTGACGCACGAAATATTTTCAACTTAGCCGTTCAGAATAATGGAAGGTGTTAGTGCTTAGAATGAGAAGACCCAAAAAGTAACTAAGAAATCTCACAAGTCCATGTTTAGTATTTTGGAAACTCTACTACTACAAATACCGCAAACACTAGCACCCATATAGCTGCCACTAGAAGGAATCATAGTACAGATTGTGTGGAAGGTAATATTGAGGTGGTCATGCATTCTGTACAATATTAACTAAATGAAACTTATGATGATACCATGCCAGATCTTGAAGATATACCTATTGAGATGTCTGATCATGAAGATATTCTTCTTGTTGGGGTGCAACTAAGAGTGCATCAAGATATCACACATACAAATTCTTGGCAAAATGGAACACAAAAAAAAAATCAAATTCTAGTTCATGAAAGAGGAAACCAAGTGATTGTGATAATGCTCAAAATTCTACTTAAAAAATTAAAACATTGAAAATGAACCACAATATATGGATAATTGGGAGGACATACAAGTATGATTGGAATACAAAATTTCCATTTATTGAACCTGTACAACATGTAGACACCAAAATTGGGTCACAATCCCCTTGGTCCCTTTTCAAATAGCCAACTCAAACATATTCACCTAACCATGACCCTTTTACTCCACATTAATATTAGTTTAATTAAATTACAATTAAAATGATACTCATCCTCACAATATTCATTATTTAATTACCCAAATTAAACTAATTTCCACCTCACCTAGACACCTCACCAAAAACCTATTTTTGGCATATTTCCTCTTTACTAGAACTCAAAATTCACTCACCATAACTAACTAAGGCTTAGTCATACCTACCTTAGTGAACTAAGACTTAGTGCAACCCTAAAATCATATGCCTACTCTCCCTCTAACCACATTCCCACACATTAAAATGTAACATTCTATTTTGATCCGTGAGATAGATTAAGCTGGCCCAAAAATATTGCCAAGATCTAGCACTTTTAGTAAACCTAGGATTTTCTACCTTAACCGACACCAGTCAACCCTAAACCGGCGCCGATCACCCTAAACCATCGTTGCTTACCTTATATTCATTTTGGTAACCTTGTTTGAGAGTTTGGACACTTTCTGGAGCTTTGGAACAAAGGAGATATGCATGCAAGAAAGAACCAGAGCCCTTTCACACATCCAAACAACTATAGCCAACACCAAGGCTAATCAGGAGGTATTTGCATTCATAGTAGCATTCCAGGGAAGCACTGTTGTAGCACTGAGCACCATTCCACAGATCAATTGCCACCAACATATTCAATCACCTCTCCACCACTACAGGCATTTAAAATCCTTCTGAACTGTAAGTAATTTGGTTTCTCCTTTGTCACGTGTAGTCGTACTCTCTATTTTCCTTCATCTATTCATTATTATTACCTAAATCTATGCCTTAACTTTCTCTCTATCAACCACCCCCTCACACCCCACTTAAATTTCACAAAAACCTATCCCAAAACTACCTCCCTCATGTAGACCTTACAAACACCCTCCAACCTCTTTATGCAATCACAAAGAGGATCCAAAACGCATTCTACAGCATCTTCCAATTCCCCACACTCACCGACACCGATTAAGCCTAACCATGGTCAGTCCGTCCTATACCGCCATCGATCTCCTTAATCGATATCGGTCACTGTGACTATCAACCCAACCTAAAAACTCAAACCTTAGCCTACCTCAAACCTCACTCAAAACCTCACCACACCTATTTTGGACCTGTCACCTCACCCTCCCCCACAACGACCTTTCCAACTCTCTGTTCCAAGACAGAAGAGATCCCGAACACCCTCCACTTGACTCCCTGCCACTTTCGATAGTAACCAATATCAGTCATACCTAAACAAACATTGATCATCCTGACCGGCATTGGTCTCTATGTCTGATAATACTGTTCTAGACCAGCAACCTAATTACCTCACCCAAAATAACCCAAAATCTAACCCAACCTTACCAAGACTCTATTTGTGACTTGTAGACCACCTGCACTATCCGGAACCCAACCCAAAACCTTTACCTACATAGCATTTTAGTATTTAATTAGATTGACGTTAATAGTAATCTGAGGTACCCAAATTAGAATGCTAAGACTAGATTCTTTTATTTACATGTTTAAGTTATTTTATACTAATTTATAAACAATGGATTGACGGCCTTCTAGGAAGTATCACACTTCCTAGATCTAGCATACGTTAGGCATTCCACTATTATATAATATTTAACTCTCTTTTGTGGTCTTGTTTTGTATTTCAGATAGTTCCTCCCAGCCAAAAGGAATCTCTCACAGTTAGCATTGGATCAAGAAGTCAGAACGTGCAACAACCTCCAACCGACCATCACAACAGGTATTCCTCCTTGGCCTACACCCTTATTTTTTTGTCTAAATCCTTAAAGAAATCAGTGAAACATTTTGGCACGCCCATAAAACCTCATATAGGTTTTGATCCTACTCGTCCTATGCCTACATGGTATAAATAACATGACTACTATAATTACCATCGAGTTAAAGGCCATAGCGACGATAACTACATAAATTTTAAGAACATTGTCCAAGAGATGATAGATAATGGAGACCTTGTCATGGACAACCCGAATGTGTGAGCAAATCAAAATTTACACATCTTTAAAATGTCATTCCCTAATCATAAACAATCACCTAATCAAAATAGTGATCCTTCATCCAGTGAAAACAATGTCTGTGAAGTCCACACATTTTTTGATATCGTACCAACCATTCCGCAAATACCACCTATTTCGTCTTGAGGAAATTCTGGCACAAGCCCCTCTACCCATAGAGGAGCATACCCCTTTTACTCCTTCACCCATAGAGGAGTCCCCTCCATCTCCCCCTGCTCTCATGGAGGAACCCACACCTCCTACCAATACCATTTCACCGCCTACCTCACAACCTACCAAACATTCAACACTTATTATTCTCTCATCCACAGGAGAATCATCATCGCCTTCTTCTCTACTAAGGGAGAAGTCTACATCACCCTACCTATTATCTATCCTACCCATGGGAGACTCATCAGACACACCTCTACATGTTGGGGTAGTTCCCCCTCAGTATCCCAGAACCCCATTGACATGATCTCCACTCTTTTACCTACAGAGTCTGAGGCTAGCCAATTCCCTGTCTCATAGACCTGTTTCATAGGGATTGCCACCAAATCAACTCCATCTTCTTCTTCAACAGTCCCGTTTTCATGGCTGGCCGATCAATTGGATTACATTGATAATTCTATGCTCTAGGGATGTCTTCGGCTCCCCTTTTTGACTCAAATGCAAATTTTTCCTGAAGATACTTCCACAATCTACCCAAAGATATTTTCAACAACCAAATCAACATTGACCATGCCTATTGAAACAACTTCTTCTTCATCATCTCTACCTATATCCAAACCTTTACCCTTGATTAAAACCATTTCAAAACTTGAAATCCTACCCACACCTATCTCTTCACCCATATCTAGACCCATCACTACTTTGGGTGTCATGCCGACATCAAGCCTTACTCACCCACCTGTCAAATTGGACTTAACTGTGTCTTCCCAAGCCCACACCAACATTATTAAAACATGCCATCACATTACCACCATCACATTACCATTGCTTTGACCGTACGATCCTCTCAAACCCAAACTAAAAGGGTTTGATGAAATCAATATTTGTGCCTATCATTGTGTGCCAAGACATGATGTAGAAAATTGTAAGGCTCTAAAGACTGTTCTTCTCCAACTTTGTCCTAAAAAAAATGTCGATGACAATGACATTCTTAATGACGACCATGTTCCACCTTCACCTATTACCATACATCGTCATCCTTTACCCATTTAGTGATCAATATCTCTACCCTCACAACCATTTTTCCCACCTCCAAAATTTGAGATCAACATGGTCCGTATTAGAGAGTTAGCTAAATCACCACCTAAATGTCGTTGTGTCTAGCTAACTTCACAAGGATTTTCTCCCTTGATAGGTTTTTTCCCATCATGTCATTACACCAATCATCCTACACCTTCTCCATTCACCCCTCCCCTCAAATTAACATGGTTCATGTTGCTAGCCGCGCTCAGAAAGACAAGCTAAAAGAAAAAGCAACTAGCCCATCAACCAACCCTGTGCTAAATATACCATCTACACCCCCACCTAAAATCACCATCTATGGACCTACATACCCTATCTCTGACAAGGTTACCCATCGCGCAATGATAAAACAATTACATCAGTCTCATTTAAAGATGTCTTTGTATGATCTCGTCCAAACATCTGAATCCCACAAACAAGCCCTTATCGAGGTTTTACAATCCATTGAAGTTCTACCCAATGACCCCACACTAGTGGCCTCGATTATTACCCCTCACCACGTAGCCTCATTAACTAAATCCTCTCCTTCTTCTACCCCCGTTCCCACTTCTCAAGTTTCCACCCTTAGCTTCTATGATGAGGAGATTGTACCTCTCCAGTCAGATGACCCTGATCCCGCCCTATTCATTTCCATCCATATCGATAACATACACATATGATGCATCATGATTGATGGTGGTGATAACATTAACATCATCTCCTCCCATGCATACAATTAAATGCATATCCCTTCTAATTATATGCACAATAACCCCATTATGTTGCGTTCCTTCACAACATTGTTACCTCCACCCCATACACCATTATCCTTCAGGTTCACATAGTCCCTTGCACTATCCCGAAACTATTCTACATCTTAGAAGGGGAGTTACAATATAACCTATTTCTTGTTATACCTTGTATTTGTGTCATGGGTTATGTACCTTCAAATTTACACTGCTGTGTAAAATTTGAGCATGAAGGACATAACGATACCATCCCCGCCGACCCGTCACCATTCAAAACTTGTAACATGTTGTACCAGACCAATGATGTACTTGTACTAGTCAAGGCATTTGCCACTACCCCCACTTCCCCTTCACCTACAAACCCATACACCAATGATGCTGCCACATATCCCACATCTAATCCTGCTATTCCTACTGTCACCACAACCTCTACAGCTGACTCATTTGCTTCCAAATCATCTAGCGAGTCATTTATCCCGACCACCCACATATTGAATATTGATCCCTTAGAAGGTTTTTTTCAACACCTCACTTTGGGGGAGTACCGCCTATACAACATCGACACATTCCTCACTCTGCAAGAGTATGGGAACCTACGCTAGCACCCTAGTTTTGATTACCATGTAGGTGAGGTTTTTCCTTACGGTCCTCCCTACCTTCACACTAATCTAACATATGGGGGACTTGATATTCCCAGTTATTCACCCAAACCTCCATCCCAAACATGACTATTTTCATTTGACCTACAATCCCTTACTAATCACCGCTTCACCCACACTTTCCTTCACCGTTGCACATGGAAAGGATTTGGCTTCAATTTTTATGAACAAGGCCAACATATTGTCATTTCATGTCCCACTCATAAACACAATGATTGTAGTGGCATTGGCTTTTCCACATCACCTTCCAAGAAGGCTCGCGTCGACCTCATTGAGGAAGAAAAACCTTCTCCATTAACCAACATCACCATCTTCACCCATGGTGTCCATAGATCCCGAATCTATTCCTCCTAACTTTTTTTTCATAAACATGATTTCCCTAGGACCTATAACCTATCAACGTGATGGTGAGGCTCCCTCTTCCCTTCCCTTCTTGTATCCTGACATGATTGATGACGATACAAAAAGGGTGGTCCTTCTATTAACGTCATTCAATGTCAAGACGATGAGTCTATCCTCACCTATATGGGTGTGGAAAATTCTTATATTCATTGGTCATTACCTTCTGAGATGTAAACCATGTTGAATGAATTGACTATTAAAATCAACATTAATACTCAGGAAGACCTGTACATTCTAAAGATAGGTCAGTATTTAGATGTTGCTGAACAAAAAACTTTTACCTCTTTCCTCCGGGACCATAGAAACACTTTTTCTTTGTCCTATGCCGATATGCTCGGTATTGAACCAAAAATTGTGGTCCACAATATAGTAACCATTCCTAATGCCAAACCCATAAAACAAAAGTTGTGGAAAATGCATCCTCGCATTGCTCTTCTAGTCAAAGAAGAACTTCAACACCTTCTCTTGGTTTCCTTCATCCTACCCATTGACTATCCCCAATCGATTTCTAACATCGTTCCTGTCACAAAAGCAACATGGGGACTTTGCATTTTCACGGACTTCCATGACCTCAACCTAGCTTGTCCCAAAGACGATTTTCCCCTACCAGGCATTGACCAACTAGTTGATCTTACCTCTGGCCATGAAATTCTATCACTCATGGACGGTTTCTCAGGTTAGAATCAATTATTACTTGCTTGAGAAGATCAACACAAAAATTCCTTCATCACTCCTTGGGGGACCTTCTACTATTGAAACATGCCTTTTGGCCTTAAAAATGTTGGTGCTATGTATCGGCAAGCCATAACTTATATCTTCCATGAAATCATGCATCACATATTAGAAGATTGCGTAGATGACCTTCTTGCCAAATCCAAACATCGTGCCAAACACTTGACAGTCCTTAAAGTCATCTTTGACTGGCTCATCCAATATTGTGTTCATCTTCAACCTAAGAAGTGTGTCTTTGTAGTACTTTTAGGAAAACTCCTTGGTTTCATCATTTCTTTGCGTGGCATAGAATTCAATCCTGCTAAAGTGAAGGCTATTCTCAAAATTCCTCCACCTACTAATCTCTGTCAACTTCAAAGCCTACAAGGTGAGTTACAATCTATTTGTCATTTTATCTCGCAGCTTTCTGACCGCTGCCAACCATTTCATCATCTCCTCAAGAAGGATGTCTCATTCAAATGGGATGATGAATGCCATAAAGCCTTTGAAACCTTAAAACAATACCTTCTTCAACCATCAGTGATCATTCCTCCTAAGGATGACCTAAACTTTTACCTATACATTTCCGCCACTGACCATTCCTTAGGTGTTATGCTCACTCACCGCGATGAGTAGCATAGAGAGAAAGAGGCTTATTACATAAGTCGTACCCTTTTAGACTATGAAACTAGATACACCCATGCTGAAAAAATCTGTTTAGCCTTAGTTTTTTTCACCACTAAGCTTTTTCATTACCTACTCAACCACAAAACCTTTGTTGTCACCAATACCGACCCCTTACATTACATGTACGCCAAAACCTATCAACATCAACATGTCACATGTTGGCTCATGCTTCTCATAGACCTTGACCTTGAATTCATCCATCAAAAGTCTATCAAAGGCCAAACCATCGCTGACCAACTAGTAGACACACCTCTTTTCTGGGAATCAATCCCTCTAACTTTGATTTCCTAGATGAATCCATTGCTACCCTCTCCTTGGATGATACTTCTTACCAAATGACCCTCTTCTTTGATGGCTCGAAATTTCAGCATGGGGGTGACGTTGGTGTTATCCTCATTCCTCTTGGTGGTGAACCCATGCCTTTATCTTTCAAACTAGATTTTTATTGTACAAACAATATCGCTGAATATGAAGCACTCGTATTGGGTCTCCATGCTGCTTATGCCTTAGATGTTAAGTCAATCAATATATTTTGTGATTCCCAGCTAGTCATGAAAAAATTCAATGGTATATACTAGTGTCGTAATGAAATACTTCAAAATTATAAACATCATGTAGACATACTTTTGACTACCTTTGACCGTTACAAACTTTAAACCACCCCATGTTCTACCAATAAATTTGTAGATACCATGGCCTACGCAGCTTCTCAGATACCTGCCTTCACTCGCTGACTCTAAAATCTTTGTCATAATACAGAGGTTGCAATCACCCTCTTATTTATTTTGTGAGAATCACTTCGTTGGAACTGTTGCACCTGACCCACATGACCTTTGGTATAAGCAGTTTGACAGACTATCTTTCCCTTTCCATTCTACCTTTTGATCTCACTCGTAATGGAAAATGTGCCTTTCTTAAAAGTGTCTCTCGCTATGTCATCATGGGTGGTCTCCTTTATAAGCACGACTTCGACGGTATTCTCTTACGATGCCTTACAAGTTTTGAAATTCCCTACACCATCAAGGAAGTTCACGACAAGATTTTTGAAGGCCACTTTAGTGGTTTAGTTGTCACTAAATGCATTCTTCACCTTGGCTATTATTGGCCAACCCTAAACCACGACTGTTGTGACTATGTCAAATGTTGTGTGAAATTCCAGCAACATGCTAATCTTCATCACACACCTAGTCATGCCTTATAGGTTGCACGAGACCTTTGGCCTTTCTCTCAATGGGGCTTGGATCTTATCGGAGAGATCAATCCCCATTCTTCACAATGCCATCAATGGATTATTACTGCTACTGAATATTACACTAAATGGGTAGAATCCATTCCCCTCATTTCTACAAAAGCCAAGAAAATATGTGAATTCATCAACCATCACATCATTTGTCACTTTGGTGTTCCTCACTGTCTCATCACTGATAATGGAAATCAATTAAAAAATAAAACCCTACATAAGATGTGCAATGCTTTTGGCATCCAACTCAGTTTCTTGTCACCTTATTACCCACAAACCAATGGCTAAGCAGAATCAACCAATAAAACCTTCAACAAAATTCTTATGAAAGTAGTTAACGATACTGGAAAGGATTGTCATATGCACATTCCTTTCACCTTGTGGGCTTATCGCACTAGTATTCACACTTCAACTGTTGCCACACCTTTTTCTTTGGTCTACAGTACCAAGGCTGTCTTGCCTCTCAAAGTCAAGATTCCATCTCTCTGCATCTCACTACAAGACATGCTCAACGATGATGATTTTCGCCAGGACCGTTTAGCACAACTTGAGTTATTAGATGAATGTTTTCTCAATGCTCTTGATCATCTCCAAATCTACCAAAAATGTATCAAGTGTGCCTATGAAAAACGTGTCCATGAATGCACCTTCTAGGTTGGCAATCTTGTCCTAAAGGAAAATCAACATGTAACCAAAGAAGAGAAAAGTAAACGGGGAAAATTTGTTCCTAATTGGCTTGGACCCTATATCGTTACCCATGCCTATGGATCAAGTGCTTATCATTTGTCTTCACTCAAAGGTAAACCCGTACATGAGCCCCTCAATGCCTTGCATCTTCGACCATTTTATTGTTGACATCAAGTTCTATATTACTTCCTGTCAATTGACCGCTCGTCCCTTAAATGTTGTTCACCTTCCATATTACTCATTTTTTAGGATCAACGACTAAACAAGAATCATGTAATTACCCGTCACTTTTCAACCTTATCTTCAATATGAGTACCGTGGCTCTACTCACAACATGATTCTCATGGATAATTTTCATATTTTTAAAGACGGAATCCCATGTTCGTTCATCACTCGAAACCACCTCTTTCATAGTTAACCTCTGTGTGCTATGGTTTTTTCTTCTAAACAAGAACCTAATCTTCCTCTATAGTCTTTTCCATGACTTAAAACATCTAAAAAAAATGGGATTCAACTCCTTGAGTCAAACTTCCAGAAAAAAGATGACTCCCTCAAAAAGGACATCTTTTCTCTCTATCTCACCACTATAAATAGACTGCTTCCTTGAACCAGCTATATAAAGTCATTGCAAAAATACAATAAAATGTTTAGAAGCTTCTTGCATCAATCATCTTCACGAAGACCTCAAGGAGATAATATACTCATCCTATATAGACTTCCTGCATTGATCAGTCTATTAAAAACAAACAAGTACAAAAATAAGTCTATTAAATGACTCTTTTACCACCTCTTACCATTCACCTTCCTCATTACTTATTGATTATCCTATACAAGACCAAACCATCGACACCTACATGTTCACCATACCTTTCACCTAAGACTCAACCATGCCTATGACCTACATTCAATCATACCTAAAACCTACCAACCCATTCCTCTAATTCATCATATTCTTCCCTAGCTTATGGGAGAACTACATCGACCTGAGGCCCCTTTTCACCGGTGCTATATAGGCAACACTCCTAGGGCATGGGGCCCTTGGAGGTTAGCTCGGCCACTCTTTACCCTAACCTTTTTTCCCCCATTTTCCTATTCATTATACCTATCTTAGTTTCCATTTTATATCAACACTTGGAAATTAATACCAAACAAGCACAATTAATCTACCATTTTTACCACATCATCAAAACATTCAATTTATCATTTTCACATTTCCACTAATATCAAAGATATTTGGAAATTTAAACCATAACAGTGCATATACACTCACCATGTTTTCTCCCATGTTACCAATAACTTGGACATTAAATCAAAATTAAAAAAAAACTCCATCATGCCTATACCTAACTCCATCATGCCTAACTGACCTGACTCGACCATGCCTAAATGACCTAACTCAAACATGCCTAAGTAAGCCTGACTCCATCATGCCTCAACCAACTTAACTCAACCATGCCTATGACCTGACTCCACCATGCTTAAAACACCTAATTTCCATCCATAGAAAACTAACAATCAAATTTTCTAGCACAAGTACATCATCCACAATCATTGATGTCATCATAAATTCTATGTATCCATCCAATATACACTGATACAAAATAATATCAATCTCCCAAAAAATATCATATACAACCTCACCATCTTTGGCACGTAGGCCGGTATATGATCAAAAATCTAAAAACTCTCATATATAGCCTCACCATCTTCGACACACAGGCCGGTATATGATCAAAAATATGAAAACTCTCATATATATCCTCACTCTCTTTGGCACGTAGGCCGGTATATATCAAAATAAAAAAAAGGGAAGTACACACAAATATCAATCACCTCCTCATCGGATACCCTCCATGTCTGTCTCACCCATCTCCTCCTCCTCCTATGCTCCCATGTGGCATCCAGCTAACATCTCTCCACCCTCCATAGGCCTCAGTCTGACCTCTGTTGGCCCCTCACTTGGAGCTAGCCTCCGTGAACTCGTGGTCTCTCCCTGACCCTGTCTCTGGGCTTGTCGCCCCCTATATTCTCTACACTGTGAGTGCAGGATCTATTCCTCTCACTCGAGGCCTATTGTACCCTGTGCTCTACATAGGAGGGGACATCTATCCCGATAGCCATCAAATGATCCAAATAATAGAGCACCTCATTCAAGACATCCCTGAACCATGCCATCGATATTGTCTGTGGAGGCGCCATGGGCCTCGTTGCCACCTATGTACTAAGACCTGTTATTGCTGACCTCGGCCCTATTGCCTGTAAATCCTATCCCTAACCATGTGTGGGTACATGTACCACCACCTATCCCTAGGAAGTAGCTAACTGCCCCTATAGTGTAGTCACTTGACCCTGTAAGGTGCCTACCTGTGCCTGTGATGTCGCTAGCTGGGTCTGCAAACCGGTGACCTGTGCCTGTAGAGTGGCAATCTATGCCCCATCCTGTCCTGCCCCTGTTCATGTACCTATGCCATATTGTCCCTATAAAATAGTCACCTTACCTATTAAGGTAACTACTTGTGCCTGTGTAGCAGCCATCTGCACTCCTAATGTTGTCACCTATCCCTGTAGTGCATCTCTCTGTGCTATTGTTGTAGCCGAATTCATCTGCCTCGGATCATGGAGGTGCCACCTGTAACTTTACAGCCCACCATCGTCTATACCCATCAGTCACCCCCGCATCATCAATCTAACTATCCATTGACATCTCCACCTGACCTGCTAGATCTGTAGGGTGAGGTAGAGGAAAAGGCCTCTCCACATCCTCTCAGTGATATCGTACAATAGGTGGGGGCACATCCTAGACTAGTCCAAATTGTCACTAGACTCTATCCAATAGAATCATCTTTTAATTACCGACATGTCTACCATGTATCCACCACAATAGCGTAAACCCCAACAGCTCCCACCTCATACCTCTAAATGCGGGGTAGCCCACATACATCCGCCATACAATATCCATCGCATAAAGCCCCTCTAACCTCTTCCTATAGTGCACGACATCATAGGTCACCTCCTCACCTCATCGGTGATCCCCAGCTACCACCCATCTCTTGTAACCTGCTCTCTTTCCATCTTTATGCCAATCTGCTACTAGAAATCCTCACGACTGCACTATACCAATGTGTTCATATTCCCAATAATGTAACATGAATGTACAACATAGGCTGTAGCGGTGCATCCTCTAGCAACCCCAGAGCTCTCTGTACAACTGCACCAAATAGGAAAGTGCCTAGGCAAAGCGGACCCGATCCTCCACCATCTCCCACAAAACCCCCATCAAACCTTAGGGAAACCGACCACAATCTGAATTAGGTAGAGTATGACATCCCACCGCAACCATCATCAGTACCTCCAATCGTGTCTCCTCTGGGTGTGCTGCATACATCACCCCTTATATAAGGCTAGCGTTGTGCTCAATCAACTCACTCGCCATCTCCCCGAACACAGTGATCATCTCCTCGAATGCCACATCATCTGAAACTATATACACTGGCTCACCAATAATCGTCTATTGTAATATCCGATAGACACCCTTTAGCCTGATCATCATCTAACCCATAGGTAAGTGGAAAGTTTTGGTTGTAGCATCCCATCTATTGATGAGCATGACCATGTGGCTATGATCCCATCAGATCCACCTATAAGGTTTGATGCTAACTAGGCCAACCACTTGAATGTGCTGCCACTCCTCAACGGTGACATGAGTTCGTATCTCCCCCAATAGCCATGGGAATATATTCTGCATCATCAGTTGATGTCGTGCCTACACCCATACAACTCAACCATGTCAAAAATGACACACCTATCTACTCCATACATACTTCCTTGACCTATCATCTACTATGCACCCATTCACCCCAACCCCATATTACCTTACCTGGGATGTCACTTACCCAAACCCCTTCCTCCTACCTCACTTTCCATCCATTTTCTACCCAATTTTTACCCATCTTTATTTCCACCCAATCTTTTCCCTCTCGATCTAGCCTCGCTCCATTCATTCTAACCACTATTGGTCACACCTGATTGACATCGGTCACCTAACCATGACCAAAATCGGTCACTTAACTGTGACTGATGCCGACTTAGTCTAACCGACGTCGATCACCCTTGAATGACGTCGGTTTCTGTTTCGGCTCCAAAGCTGAAACTCCATGCCCTCAAATTTTCTAAAATTCGAAAAGAAGCCTTAAAACCTACCCAAACACCCAACCAACCCACCCACAATCATTTCTCAACTTAAATGACCTCTATGGCCTCTCCCCATACCAAAATCCATTCATTTTAATCACATTTTCAAATTCTTTCCATTTTTACCTAAACAATTTAATTCAAAACTACAAATAGATCAAATCCTACCTCTACATGCTGGTACCTCCTCACCGGGATGTTTGATCTCCCCACTGCTGGATCTCATGCACCTTCACCCACTACTGCCATATATCCAATCATCCTCCTGAGCCTCTGACGAATCACCTCATTCCACCTTCCCCCATGGACCCGTCTGCCTCACTCCACCAACCAACCAACTACCACCATCTCAACCACGTCCACTCACTTCGTCCACTTATCCATGTCAAAAACTTCATCCTACTCACAAGTCATTTTCCATTATGTGAAATGAACAAATGAATAACATTTCACATAGATTTTTACTTTTTACCCTGTCACCGAACTGAACGACATCGGTTTAACTTGACTGACATAGGTTATGTGCCCTAATCTACCATGGTTGATTTCGCTAGACCGGCATCGGTTTGCCAAGACCGATGTCGATTATCCTTTATTGATCCCTTTGCCCCACATGCACCACATCTACTTGCCCGTAACCTTTTTCCACCTTACCCAACATTAAACCTGACCTTACACATCACCCTCATGACCTTATTACTTATCACCCTCCCTCACCCCCACCAATTACCCAAACAACCTTCTTTTCTTTCCCTTGACCCTTGGAACATCCTTTTGCCTCTCCCATCCTCATAACTACCTCCAAATAGCCCTAGCCCACCTACCAACACCCTCTTGCACCTTTCGATGCTATATACACACCACACCTTACGCCATTATTACCCATTTTGGTGAACTCAACGACCTTGCCTTGCCTACCTATTAATTGGTCTACCCAAACAATGCCTTAACCTTTTGGATGTACCAAAACTACGCCTACATGTTCCTGCATCTTACCTCGTTGTGTGTCTGGACCATATCCTCTACCCTAGATACCAAACCTCAACAACCCTTTTTTGGATAATTGTATTGATTTGTCGACAATGTGGATTATGCGGCCTCTCCAACCTGGCTACCTTACCACAATCTGTGTGCGCGTGCTCACTTGATTACCCTGGCCTTACCCATGCCATGACCTATTTACCTGACCCTAGCCTACTTGATGTGACCATTGACCTTATGCACTCACTATACCTTGTGATGTTGTTACCTATGTTGTTTTAGCCTACCAACCATACCTTTCCTATTGTCGTGTTGTTTATCCTGACCAAACCTTTGGTTTACCAGAACATACCTAAATTTTCCTGCACTTGACCTACATTGTGTTTTTCTGACCATATCCTATACCTTGGATACCTAAATCACTTCACCCTTGTTTGTATAAACATATCGACCTTGGACGATGTAGAGTTTTCAAGCTCTTCAACCTGGTACCAAGTTGCAATCTCTATGTGTGCGCGCGTTTGATTGCCATTACCCATGACCCAATTTTGACCTCAGCCTGCCTACCTCTTAATTGAGTTAATCGTCACCCTTTCCCTCAATACTCAAACCCTTCCCCACCTATCTTCACCACCTACACATTTATCAAACCACTCACCAATTCCCTATTTCACCTCATTAGTGCCTGATTTGAGGGGGATCACCTTCACCCACACATGGGGCAATCACTTTCTATTTCTTCAGCGTCGCTTACTAATATAAGCTATGCAACAAAAAGGGGCAAAATGTAGACACAAAAATTGGGTCATACTCCCCTTGGTCCCTTTTCGAATAGCCAACTCAAACATATTCACCTAACCATGACCCTTTTACTCCACATTAATATTAGTTTAATTATTTATAATTAAAGTGATACTCATCCTCACAATATTCATTATTTAATTACCCTAATTAAACTAATTTCCACCTCACCAAAAACCTATTTTTGGCATATTTCCCCTTTACTAGGACTCAACATTCACTCACCATAACTAACTAAGGCTTAGTCATACCTACCTTAATGAACTAAGACTTAGTGCAACCCTAAAATCATACACCTATTCTCCCTCTAACCACATTCCCTCTCATTAAAACAAAACATTACATTTTGATCCATGAGATAGAATGAGCTGGCCTAAAAAAATTGCCAAGATCTGGTATTTTTAGTAAACCTAGGATTTCCTTCCTTAACCAACACCGGTCAACCCTAAACCGACATTGGTCACCCTAAACCATTGTTGGTTACCTTATATCCATTTTGGTAACCTTGTTTGGGAGGTTGGAAACATTCTTGAGTTTTGGAATGAAGGAGATATGCATGCAAGCAAGAACTAGAGCCCTTTCACACATCTAAACAGCCATAGCCAGCACCAAGACTGATAAGGATATATTTGCATTCACGGTAGCATTCCAAGGAAGCACTTCCGTAGCACTGAGCACCATTCCACAGATCAACCGTCACCAACATCTTCAATCACCTCTCCACCACTATAGGCATTTATAATCCTTCTAAACTCCAAGTAAGTTAGTTTCTCCTCTACCATGTGTAGTTGTATTCTCTATTTTCCTTCATCTATTCATTGTTCTTACCTAAATATATCCCTCCACTTTATCTCTATCAATCACCCCCTCACACCCCACTTAAACTTCACAAAAACCTATCCCAAAATCACCTCCCTCACGTAGACCTTACAAAAACCCTCCAAAATCTTTGTGTAATCATAGAGAGGACCCAAAACTTGTTCTACAACAACTTCCAATTCCCCATAGTCACCAACACCAGTTAACCCTAACCGTGGTCAGTTCATCCTATACTGCCATCGGTCTCCTTAATTGATATTGGTCACTATGATTGTCAACCCAACCTAACAACTCAACCCTTAGCCTACCCCAAACCTCACTTAAAACCTCACCACACCTATTTTGCACTTGTCACCTCACCCTCCCCCATAAAGACCTTTCCAACTCTCTATTCCAAGATAAAAGAGAGCCCAAACACCCTCCACCTGACTCCCTTCCACTTTCCATAGTAACTGGTATCGGTCATACCTAAATCGACATCAGTCACCCTGATCGACGTCGGTCTGTGTCTCTGATATACTATTCTAGACCAACAACCTAATTACTTCACCTAAAATAACCCAAAATCTCACCCAACCTTACCAAGACTCTATCTGTGACCTACAGACCACCTGTGCTATCCACAAACCAACCCAAAACCTTTACCTATATAGCTTTTTAGTATTTAATCGGATCGATGCTGATAGTAATCTGAGGTACCCAAATCAGAATGCTAACACTAGATTCTTTTATTTACATGTTTAAGTTATTTTATATTGATTTATAAATAGTGGATTGACAACCTTCTAGGAAATATCACACTTCCCTGATCTAGCATATGCTAGGCAGTCCTGTAACATTCCTATTTTAAAACTTTAGAATGAGAATTTTTTTTGAATACTGTTCTCTATTCTAAATAATCATAATTTAGAACACACATTCCAATTTTTAAATAATTTTCTCTGTTCTATATAATCATAATATAGAAAACACATTCTATGTCATTCAATTTCGTAACAGATAACCATATGCAGCTGTAATGACTCGATGAACTACTGATCTCTCATTTCATGACTCGGCGAACCGCCGATCTCTCATGTTAACTCAATGTCTTGTATACTAAGTATACTTGGTTGTCTTACAAATTTCAGGGTATTGAAGTGTTATGTGTAAGAGGCCTATCTGAATATTTGTTACCAATATTCATCTGAAATCCTGCATCTTAAACTAGGTGATATAGGACAACGCAACCAACAACTTGTGATACTTTGGCAAAAGATTTTCACATGCTATGCATGTTCATATTCCTAGATGACATACTCATCAAATGGAATACATCCTTCATCCCACTTCATTTGTTATCTAGAATGGTCTTCTCTAACTCCTATCAGTCCACTTGGTCTTAGGTTTAACCTTAACCCAGGTTAGCAACATGGATTGGTATAGAGAACCACTCGTGGTGAGTAAGGGTACATAGACATACTCAATTGACCTAGGTTGATTATGTGTGTCTAGTTACCTTTAGTCATCATGAGTTACCCCATATGCAAAAGTATGTTCCTAAACTGACCTAGAGTAGAACTAAGGTCAAGTCCGAGTTTATGTAGATCTAGATTATCCAATTCGGAAGGGTGTTGTGACATGTCAGCTGTAACATTGTGCCCTCATGAAGACCCAAGTCTTCATGACGTCATGGTACTGCAATTGGTGTGTATCAACATCCTACAGAATCATCTCATCTGGATGTACATATCTAGATAAGAATTTAACTACTTACTTATCTTCTCAATTAATATTTAATTTCAGTAACCCTTCTGAATCTTTGATTTCTTTAATCATTAAGGTTGTTAAACATAAATGATTAGAAAATACCATGCTGAAAAATCTTCATCCAATCCTCTTTCCCGAAGGTTTGTGTTTTATTCCTTAGTATCTTATTTTAAGATTTCGACTTACAAACAAAATCAGCATACCAACAGTAAGATTAAATTACTTAGCTTAACCAATTTTAAGCATGATTGAATTCAAATTCAGATTCCTTTATAACAATATTCATTAAGATGAAGACTATTTATTGTTTATGTATTTATTCTTCTTTAATACCTTGTTCTGATTTTGATTTAATAAGAGGAAGCATACTTCCCTCATGCCAAATATCATTTGTGTAGGATTACCAAAAAGGTCTTAACGGATTGCTTAACATTGCAGAATATTGACTTTTCTTATAATTATATTAGTTAGGGATTCATTGCAGGCTACTACATTGTACAAGATAACATAATGATTTTGCACTTTCACAATCATCATTTAATGTCTATAATGACTTAGTTAAATGATCAACAATAAGTGCCGACTTGATAAGTTGCATTTAATTAGGAATAGAATATTAATCCTCAATTCACCTAGTCATCTTAAGTTCAACTGAGAAATTTCAAAATAGACATGAGTAAGGGACAATAAGGATAAGTTTACAAATTCACCTTACAGGATGCCCCAAGAGAATGACACATCAAGTATAAATAACACTCATCCTACTTCCATTCATCAAAGTGAAATACACCTTTTACAACTCTAGTCCTTCTAGACTTCTTTCATGCTAATCAATATTAATAAACTCAACCAAGAATTACAACTTTTCCCTTTTTCAATTACATTTCAATAAGAATCAAGGTTCCTCTTAAAAGATCCAACCCTTAGGTAAACACAAGAAGCATCATAAAAGAGATTGTCTTCTTTTCTCACTTACAAAATCCATCTGCAACAATTTCTAGCACGGGTTAGTTCGTTGAATTGAACATGATAAGCACTAAGCATTAAAAAAATGTGCTTTCAACTAACTATTTCATAAAAAGAAATTTTCTTTTATGAAATAGTAAAAAAATTCAGATAGATGCCTCATAAAGAAATGAGGATCATAAAGGGAAGAACATAGTGAACAATCACATTACATTAAGTAGAGATCATGATCAAATCAGCACTCTTCAATCAATGATTTCATAAGAAAAATATAACAGATAAGTAGTATTTCATCTAAATTACTTATCTCATTCTTACTATAGTTACCTATAGTTCATTCTTGATTCATGTAGCTAGATCAAAGAATATACTAACTCTAATAGTTCCAAAATAGAATTACTTTAAAGAAGTAATGAATAAAAATACACAACTTTAACATAATTCTTCATATAATCCCAAAGAACAACTTTTTTCAATCTTAAGGATAGAATTTAGGATGAACCAACAATATCCTAAGGCAAGAGTTCCCTTCTTTCTAGTACTATCCCAATTTCAAATCCAATTTCAATTATCGGTTCAAGGAGAAGAGTGTAGATTTTCCCCCTAATTATCCACTAAGCTTCAAACATGAGTATAACCGATGAGAGAAAAGCAACAGATGTAGAAGGAAACAACTTAACTCTTCCTTCAGAGTTCCACAAAAACTACATTGTATTCAACAACCCTAAGAAGAGAAAGAACAGAATATAATCCCCCTCATATTTCTAAGAAAACAACAACGAATACCTTAACTCAGAAAGGAGGGACAAGAGAGTCAATCAACAAGGGTGAGAGAAGACCCCAATATCCTTTCTCAAGAAAAGAAATACATATCAGAATGAAATAACTGATACAGATCCGATCAAGAGATCCCTAACTCTTATAAAACATTGAAAACATAAAAACTATTCGGTACAGGATTGAAATATGCGACTGCCACATGCAAGTCAAATAATGAAGATGAATTTTTCCCAACATATTAGCAAGAACAACCACATTAGCGCATTATCTATGCTTTAAAAAGAGATATTACAGTGAATTCAGTTAGTGACTACTCATTAAGTATCATCAACGACTGAATATTCAAGTTCATCCAACATTATTAGCTTCAGAAACTATTATTAAAGCTTGTTCATCCCTTGCAGAAATCAAATACAAGATTTACAGTCAAGTCCACACCATTCCTAACTAATAAAAGGAACCATTTCAATAAGAAAGGGAAGAACCCAACTAGGTTCGAACGCAATGAGGAACAACAAGAGATATAACCCCCAAAACAAGTATTCAAATTCGTGCTCAAAGGAGAAAAGTAGACCGAAAACAATGTAACTCATTTCTTTAAGATAATGAATAATGAATTTCATCCTAGTTCATTTAAGATAAGCCATTCCTTTAGTAACCAACCATATCACAACGTACATGCAGGTAAACCCAAAATGCCATCAAACAATTCCAGAGAAGCTAAATCGTAATTTATCAAATTTCGAGAAAGGGAGAACAAATTTGTAACAAAATCCTTCATAGAAATAAATCCTACCAAAATTTTCAAATAGATACACAGGAGTTCTCAGATTTTATCCTTCCCAAACACAGTAAAAAGGTAAGACTTCTTTACCTTTATTTCCAACCATATTGATTCCACAAAACAAAGATTCCTAACAACCGTATCAACAAAGGATCAAACAAGCTTAACATGAATCGAAAACAACTTCAATAAATACAAGGGAACAACTTATCTCGAATATTTATCAATAGTGCATTCCTCTAATTGTATTGCACTTTCAACAGAAGTATACAAGAATTTATGACATTCATTTCACACAAGATTTAAATCCAAACTCATTCATTTTTCCAACAAGGCGCAAATCCAAAACTTATTTTATCAACATCAATTTTAAGAATAAGTGTAAAACATTTATACAAGCATAAATACAAAATAAAAATTCCAACAAAACCCATTTGTTTCTAAGAGAAGAGTTCTTTTAATGAAGATGTTTAGTAAAAAGTAGAACAACTTAATGAGAAGAGCCTATCATGCCTGATAGAGTTTCCTGTTGATTTGCAGAAGACTTCCAGCTGAGCCTCCAAAATCTCTTCTTTCCAAAACAACGTCAACAACCAAATTTTCTTGCTTCCCTTATACTTCCACAGGTTCAAAAATAGCTCAAAATATACCAAAGATCACAAAGGATAAAAAATAGAATTATTGGTTCGAAGAACCAGAACCCTCATGTAAAGCAAAAAACCAAAAAGATCAAATGACCAAACAACTTCCCACAAAATCCGTTCCTTCTCTTTCCTAGGCAGTTTCCTCACCATGATCGAGGTCATTAAATGCATTGAATGCCACTTTCCCTCCTCTTTCTCTATGCCACAACCATTTCAAATTTGGTGAGGTTCCATTTCAAAAATTTGCATGCATTTTATATTTGGTAATGATGTCATCCAATCATCCCACTATCCTTCCAAGCCTCCGCTAAACTTGGCAGATTTAAGATGTGACAACATAAATCAATTCCCATAAATACCTTAGAAAACATCGCCATCGAATTCACACTTGCCATGTAACCCTTAGTTTCCCCTTTCTTCTCTTAGTAATAGTTTAGGTTAGATTAATATTAGCTAGGTTTCCACCTTAGTTCTTAGGTAATTAGCATTTTCCTTAGGTTATTTCCAAAACCCCACAACCATTAAACATACCATCTTAGGTTAGGTTATAACCTTTAAATTAGAATCCATATAGGATAGGACATCACAACATGGGTTAGGGTATAAACCTTAGTAGTTTAGAAATAGGTCCTAGGTAGGTCTTGTTTCCTTAGGTTAAAATTGCATAGTATGGAACATTCCGATTAAGGCTAAGGTACTTGCCTTAATCGCCCATTAACAAGCCTCTAATACTCTCACACTATTCAACATTATAATTTATCAAGGAGGTCCAAGTTCACCATTTTCAGCATGATGCTAAGTAAGGACACCTGAAACTGGCTCCCCCGTAATCATAACCAAAACAAGACTCAATTCCTCATTACCTCTTCATTTTAGAATGTCATTTTATCAAGATGATTAATAAATAAGAACTGAAAAATATGTTGAATCAATGGAATTGATTCAAGGTGTTGTTGTTATCATAAGATAAGTATGAAAACAATATTACAGATTCACAACTTATAGGCACAAAGTAGAGTGACTTTATTTCCAAGTAAACAGAATTACAACAAGTATGAATCTCTATACAATAATAACTTATCCATTGAAAACATGATTTCCAAAGTCAAAAGAATACACCTTCCTAAGACAAATCACATGTCAACATTTACAATGTCAAAAGTGGAAGTAATCATAGTAACAATCATGCCAAAGACGTTACAAGTCCACTATCATATACTATTTAACTCTCTTTTTTGGTATTGTTTTGTATTTGAGGTAGTTCCTCCTAGAAAAAAGGTCAAAATGTGCAACAACCTCCAACTGACCATCACAACAAGTATTCCTCCTTGGTCCACACCCTTATATGTTTCGTCTAAATCCTTAAAGCAATTGGTGAAACACAACCATCTAATTCAGAAGAGATCCCATATAAAAGTACGTGTACAATATGTATGTGGAAATTGGGAAATCAACAAAAAATGAAACTTTAGCTAGACACTATAGAAAAACACTGTGGAAAACAATATTTGACCATAATGGGGGAGGATGGCCAAAAAATCAAAACACACAGGTGGAAAATTGAAAAATAATGCATGCATGTTAAATACACAGTAGAATATGAAGCAAAGTAGAAAAAATACAGACATCTCGTGGAAAAGGGAGGAACGATCACATTGCAAATTGGTAAGATGAATCAATCAAATCTGCAAGCAAAACCCATACAATTCTCTACTTTATTTCACATACTAAAGAAAGGAAGACCAATTTTGGATTTTCTTGATTTCAAAGTTTTGTATCAAAATAATGGAATGCACAACGTTCCTCAGTCTCATTGGTCTAACAATAGTGCATGGGAAATGGAAAAATTCCTTTCAATGATAGAAAAAGAAGATTTGAAAGAGAATGTAAAAAAAGTAAAGTTTATCTCTCTTTCAATTGATGAAGTGACAACAGTCGACAACACTACATGGGTATGTATCCACTTATATACTTTATAAAATCATATAAGGAAACTTCATCTACTGGGTGTTATGAAAATGGTGAAAAAATGTAATGTCGAAAAACCTATATAAAATAGTTGTTTCTCATTTGAAAGATATAGCTGAAATGACTGATTATAAAATTGCTACGAAGTTGATATGCATTGGAGTAGATGGTGCATCAGTCATGCAGGGTCACCAAACATGGTTGTGTGTTATATTACAAACAACAGTGGCCCCTTATATGCTAGCAATTCACTATATGGTTCACATAATGGATTTAGTGTATAAAATGGTAAGCATCTACAAAAATGTTGCTAAAGTAGAAGACCTTATAAGAGAACTTCATGCCTATATGGTAAGCCGTCCAAAGAAATTTCTTGAGTTCTAAAAATTTGTAATTAGAATTATAGATGAAAAAAATCTTCTGAAGGATGTTCAGATGAGATGGATTTCTTTGTATGAACCTTCATGTAGAGTTCATGAGGTATCCTTCATTGGTTGGTTTCATACACAATTATCATCATGAAGTTGATAGGGAGAGGCACTTTCTGTTCCATTTAATTGATTTGGAGACACTGCTTACATTGGTTGGTATTCTTCCTATGTTGAAGGAGATCAATACACAAATGAAGTATGCATAGGAGAGATTAATATATATTGTGAATTTTATACAGATGAGAAAAATGGTATGTCAAAGTCTTGATATCTTTTATTGTTCCCAAGATAGTTTTGATACTCATGTTTTCAAGAATTGGAAAGCTTTATCAGATCTTAAGAATCCCTATAACTATTTGAGATTTAATATCCACGATCGCCTCTACATCAATGTTAATTGGAGGGACATACCACTGCACATTTTTCAAAAACATCAAGATATTACAGGACCGGAAAGAGAAGATATTCCTGTGACACATAATCTATTTGATTTTGTTACATTTGAAGCAAGAATAAAGCTTAAAAAATTTTCAGAATCCTTATCATAAAAAATTAGAGAACATTTCTCCAAAGATAAAATTCTTGAAACAATGGGTGTGATGAGTCCTAATATTTGGAATACTGAAGGTGCTCGTGCAGATTTTGTAAGAAAGCATTTCCATAAATCCATGGGTATAATAATGGAACATTTCACAAAGACTTCAGATGGCAAGGGTATGGAAATCAAAGGTATATTGAATTTTGATTTATTAAAGTCTCAATCAACAAATTTTGCAACAATAATGAGGAGTCAATATAAAATTAAGACGAACCTTCTGAGATTGGTGCTATTACAAGGCTCTGGTGAGGAATCTATCAAAGTACTATCTTACAAGAAGACATCAATGAGTATTTTAGATTATATGAGTTATGCCAAACAATGATTTTGGTGTCTATGGAGGATGAAAGGGTTTTCAGTGCTTTATTATTTATAAAATCAAAAATAAGAAACATGTTGGATAAAACTCTGGAAAGTTGTATGAGGTGTTATGTTTCTCGCTACTCCATGGAAACCTTTCCTTTTGATAGAGCAATTACACATTGTAATTCCCTCGCCGAAAGAAGAGGTGTAAATAATACTGCTACAGGTACAACTGTTCCCAACAATGAGACTGGAATTGGTGTGTCATCACACTCTACATAAGAGAACATCAACTTTGAAGAAGCTATTGATAATGGATTGTTTCAACTTTAAATAGATATCTCCTTGACCTTACTTTTATTATTCGTCACCTTACATTTTAATTGCAGTTATTTATTCAATTTCATATTACCTCTACAGATGCAAATATTGATTAAGGAGGATTTTTATCATATTTTGTTTCATCTCTTGTTATCATTAAAGATGTTACATGTATATATATTTACATTTATTTAAATACAATTATTTATGAAAAAAATCTGTTTTATATAATTACTATTTTGAATTTTTCGAATACCAATTTCTGTTTTAATTTTTTTTTTATTACATGCATTTATCAAATACTAATTTGTAAGGCATTCAAAGTTTAGATATGCATATTCTTCCACTGTTATACTCTTGCATACTTATACTATCCAGACATGTACAAGTTATCATTTGCATTTTCTTTAATCTTTTTGTTTCTTCCTTAATCCGCTCAATCATTATTTCATATTTTTTTTCTTGAAAACATGGGTTGACATCCATCTGAGGAAGCTCTCATTTCTCGAGACTAACAATGTCAGGCAGCTCACCCATCTATATACTAATCCATTTTTCATGTTGATTTTTCTTGAATCGAAGATCTTCTAGCATGCTACGAAGGATGATTTCTCATTTTACTTCCATATGCTTTCTCACAGCCATCTAAAATACAATAGGTAGCTTAAACCTTATCATATGACATTGCTTGAGTTTTTACAATTATGTTTAATTTATTTTTTTATTTGCAAAAAGCTTTGATAAAGTGTTTCAACTTTTTGGGATAAAATCACACATTCAAATTTTACAAGTAGATAGAGGAAGATTTTTCCACATTAAGATGTTTCTGTCATAACACATTCCAAATTTTATTAAAACAATTATCCATTATCATCATCCACGATCGTGCTTGAAGCTAAATCTACGTCCACATACAATTCATCATCATCCATGTCTATTTTAATGTCATCATCCACATCTAATGTCATCATATCATTGATTCATCACAAGTAAAGAGAAGAATATTTTGAGGAGGTATAAATGTGAAGAAACTTGATACGGAGTTTGAATTTTACAAGTAGAGAGAAGAAGATTTTACTATATTAAGATGTCTTTGTCCTAAGACATTCCAAATTTTCTATAAAAAATTATCCATTATCATCATCCATGATCGTACTTGAAGCTAAATCTATGTCCACACAATTCATCATAATCCATATCTATTTTAATTTCATCATCCGTGCATCTAATGTCATCATATCATTGATTCATTAGAAGTAGAGAGAAGAATATTTTGAGAAGGTTTAAATGTGCAGAAACCTGATACAAAATTTTAATTTTACAAGTATAGAGAAGATTTATTTTTCCTAGACTCATAACACACTCCAATTTTTCTTAAAACAATTATCCATTATCATCATCCATGATCATTCTTGAAGCTAAATCTATGTCCATAGAATTCATCATCATTAATATCTATTTTAATGTCATCATCCACATCTAATGTCATCATATCATTGATTCATTACAAGTAGAGAGAAGAATATTTTGAGAAGTTTTAAATGTGTAGAAACCTAATACAAAGTTTGAATTTTACAAGTATAGAGAAGATGTTTCTGTCCTAACACATTCCAATTTTTCTTAAAAAAATTATCCATTATCATCATTCATCATCATCTATATCCATTCTAATGTCATCATATCATTACAAGTAGAGAGAAGAAGATTTTGAGAAGATTTAAATGTCTCTGTCATACCACATTCCAAATTTTCTTAAAACAATTATCCATTATCATCATCTAGATTCCATGATCGTGCTTGAAGCTAAATCTACGTCTACATACAATTCATCATCATCCATATATATTTTAATGTCATCATCCACATCCAATGCAATCATAATTACAAGTAGAGAGAAGATTGTGAGAAGGTTTAAAATCTATTAAGATGTCTCTATCATACCACATTCCAAATTTTCTTAAAAAAAAAATTAACCATTATCATAACGCCATCACATTCAAATCAAACATAAACACCATATACAATCTAGGAATTCTATATATAATATATAACAAGATATAAAAAATACAGATTATAAAGTATTTCAAATTTTCAAACACCATCACATTCAAGTTTCATACTTCAATATATAAAGTATTTCAAATCTTCAAATTTAAAGTTTCAATTTTTCAACCCTCAATCATGAAATTTATCCCTAGACAAACTGACATCTTCTGTACCTCTTTCCCCAATGGTTTCCCCTCTTGTACTCCTTTCCCCAATGGCTTCCACTCATGTACCCCTTTCCCCAATGGCTTGAATAATCCCATAACTAATCATATCTTCCACAACATTTTTTAAATTATTTTTTCTTCCTTTGTCGCATCTCTATGGGATAGCAAACTAGCATATGTAGTTTCCTTAGTTTTGAATAAAAATTTCAGGGCCAAAGCCATTCTCTTTAATTATCTGCTTTAGTGTATTGTTTTGTTTGTTAGCTAAAGCAATATTTTATTTCAAATTCATTCTTGTGGATAAACTATTCTTTGCGGTTTCCAAGTGAACTTGGAACACCTTTGCTTGACTCTTCAAATTTTCATATTTCAACTGCAAAAAAAAGTGAGCTCAATTAAACATATTACTAAAATAAGAAAAATTCAAATTAACAAAACATATTGTTTCAAAGTGAAAATGCTTACGACCACTCTATCTCTCTCGACATTTGCAATTGCCACTAAATCCTTATCCTTAGACCATTTGTTAAAATATGTCTAGGCTTTAGCAATAATATTTTCCAATTTGTTTAATGCTTTATCTAAAATATCGTCTTTACAATTATTGTTAGAAGTGAAACTCCCACTTGTTTCTTGGGTAAGTAAGCCATCCATCTTCACAAGTTGATTCTGGAGTGTAGGGTATAAATTGTCCCTTTGCTAATAATTTTAAAAATGATTTATTATCTCATTGATTAGTACTTTTTCCCTTCTCTTCCATTCTATGAGCTGACTGATATGAGGTACAATAAACTCTTGGACATGGGATTGACAATCATAACCAATTAAGTTCTCTAAAGGAAATGGTAACAACTGTTCACCATCTATATCTGAAGAAGATGATGCCATTGGAGAGGTATGGGGGCTTTTGGGTTGATCATCGTTTATTACCTCTTTTTTCCTTTGGGTGGCCTAATCATATTTGCGATAAAATAAATCAATATTCAAATATTGAAATCAAAAGTGAAATGTAAAGAAAGTTGAATAAATTACTTTGAAATAGAATTATACCTATTGGCCTTGAATCATCTCACGTGTATTGAAAAATATTTTTTGGGTCATTGTTATCAATGCCCAAGTAATCTTCATCTAAATTTATATTATTTAAAATTGATACGCTCGTTACGTTGGGAAAGTCACCGAGAGAGAGGGTTGGAATTCAAAATGAGGAGGTAATGTTTAATGTCCCACTAGGGGCTGGAGGAATTGACATGCATTTACCAATGCTCATTTTTCCTTAACCTCTGGTTGGCATTTTGAATCGTAATAGTGGAGGATGTGGTGGTGCCGCTGTTTGTACAGATGGTGAAGGATTGCAATGTACTGAAAAGTCCAAGAAAAATCAACAAAATCATTACTAAATCATATGAAAAACTGTTAAACTATAAAAAAAGTATGAAATTATATGAAAGACTATTCAAAACTTATACTAAAGTAATAAAATCATACCTTGTTGTTGAGGGGTAACTTGTCATGGTACTTGAGGTGACCATGTTGGAGTAGTAATTGGTTGTGTTTGAGCTGTGTGTGGCTGGGATTGCTAAGCATGGTGTTGAGAAGAGACAATTTCATGTGATTGAACTGATTGAGTTGGTGAAGATGGTTGAGAAGCTTGCGTATAGTCCAAATTCCCTGCAAGTGCAACAACATTCGATTGCATGTTAATTCAATATGGTAAATAGAAAATGGTAATTTGTAAATAGTAACTGTTAGGGTATTATGTCTCTGGAATTTAAATAATGCAAATGTTTGGTGGTTCGGCGATGAGTGAACTTCCATTTCAGATTGTGAATCTGTCGACGCCTCAACATGTTGTTGGCCTCTTCCTCTTGATGCCACTTTTTTTTGCTGAAGGGCCTCTAAAAATATTCTCTGTAAACGGTCAATATTTAATCAGATTCCATAAGAACATAATGTTAGTACTGCATAAAGATTCAATAAGAAGTATATAATCAAGACAATAACCATATTAAAGTCTAATGTCAAAATATAAACTATATGCATGTTGTTATTGAAATGGAATTGACAAATTCTTCATTGTCTCATCCGTGTAAGTAGGAATTGGTTTGTCTTTTAAATTAAAAACAGCCTCGTAATAAAGGCCAAGGAGATAGTTTATGGAGTGAATAAATGGTTTTTTAGAAAGCGATGCATTTGTAATTTCAGTTTTTATTTTATTGGATAAAAAGGTGCACCAATTAAATTTTAGCTTTCCAATAGTTGCAATAATGTATGCAATAGACCAGTTTGGTATATCTGTTTGCCAACCCTGCAAAATAATTCTAGCTTGAAAGAAATAAATCATGACAGCAAGAAAATGGTGTGCAATTCCTTGCATATCCACACCTCATCTTGATTTATTGATGTGAGTTGCAAAAATTAATTGGAATTAATATCAATTTGAATTGTATAAAAAAAAAACTGAAAATATAAAATGAAAATTGAAAACAAATTACACGTATAATCAACATGGAAATCGAAAGTAGATTCGGGGTACTTCTTATCATTTTCAACGAGGGTTGCTTTTGTTATTACTATAGGGGAATTTTTATACGGAAGGCCTGTCAACTGATGGATATCAGATGGATCGACACTGAATTGGAACATACGACTGTCATCCATAGTAACAGTAAACTTATCGTCCTCTATATTATACGAGGAGACAAGGTAATTTAGAATGTCATGATCAATTTCGAACTGGGGCATCTTAACGAGCCCATTAAAATCACATGCATCTAACAAATCCTTGTATTCTGTATTCATTTGCAAAACTGTCTTAATGTGGGGGCACAACAAGTTCATGTTTTATATCTTTCCCTTGGATAGGGCTTGTGGGTTGATTGGATTTTCTGTTTGATCTTGGTCTTGAGCTTGAGCTGCACTTGTAGTTGTCATTGTACTTGAGCTTGACTGTAGTAGCTTGATTATACTTGAACTTGATTCCTATAGATGTAAGTGTTAGAAGAATGGAGAAATTTTGGGAGCTGAGAAGTGTAAACGTGAAAATGAGGGGCGACAGGGTATTTATTGGAAAAAATTAGGGTTTTGTGAGCCTTGGGCACACGACAACGAGTCTTTACTGACGCGCAATAGAAAACACTTTTATTGCGTGTCAGAAAAGTTTGCTGACACATGACAACAACACTTGTTGTTGCATGTCAACAAACTTTGCTAGTGTACGACATCAACACTTGTTGTCGCACGTCAGTGAATTTTGTTAATGTGTGACAACAACATTTGTTGTCGCACATCAACAGACTTTGCTGACACGCAACAACAACACTTGATGTCATGCGTCAGCAAATTTTGTTGACACACAACAACAATTGTTGTTGTTGTGTGTCAACAAAATTTGTTCTTGCACTCCAACAAAGTTTGTTGATGTGAGACATAAAATACTTGTTGTTGCGTGTCAACAAACTTCACTGACGTGCACCAGCAACACTTGCTGTCATGCATCAATTATGCATCAACAATGACCAAATATATTTTTCTGCGTCTGCAGACTTTTTTTCTGTTAGGGCACTCACTCTCACTCAAATAATAACAGGAAAAAAATTTGTTCTAAAAAATTGGAAAATTCACCTTTACGTGAAAGTGTTTCTACGTATATTCGTCAAGGATTTTCCACCTCCATTTTACTAGAGGATTCTTAAAATGAACCTTGACCTATAACCTACAAGAAATAATTTCACCCGCGCATGCCCACAAACTACATCAAACCTAAAAAGAAAAATGTAGAATGGGGATGCAGACTGACCCCGACGGTCACCCGAAGAGTGAACTTATGACCGAGCACTATCTTATACTCAATGAAGTTCTTGTGTATGTGTAGAAATGATGCCATAGGATTCCCTTGTGCAAGTTTCACGAATGATAACGGCTTGTAGCTAAAATGTAGCAATATAGTAAAATGTGTGGATGGAATAGAATTAACTTCCCCCTTCTATGCATTGTCTGCAGATGTGATACAACACTTTTACCTTTTACGGATTCTAGATGGATTTATTTGGAGTGATTTAGTGCCTTTGGAATGAAATATTAGGTGATGATAGTAATGCTTAGTGCTTGGTCCCTCATTTTGAAAAGATGACTATGTATTTATATGATTCCCTTGTTTGAATTTCATAATTGACAACTGAGAGGTCAACCCATAGCAATAAAAATTAATTGAGAAGCGAAGGAGGCCCAAAAGGGGTAGGAAAAATATAAAGAGGGATAAGAGTGCCTAGGGGGACAAGAGCGCCTAATGCTACTGTCTAAATTGGGAGCTAGTGTCTGAATCCATATGAAAAATAAAACAATCAAGTGCCGACAGGAGTAACATATGTATAAATCCAATAAAAGTTTAGAAGACAAAGAAAAGGGCCAAAGAGATTTGTAAATTACTAGTTTTCTTGCTTAAAAATCATGTAAATGCTAGCATGCTTTTTAGGACCAAGAAGTTTACCCAAATGCGTGATTTTTTGTCTACAGAGGCCAAGGGAAAGGTAAAATTCCCAATAAAGAAGATGTGTAATTTGAGTATTTATCTTCTAGGGAATCAAATATAGTCTACAAACTTTAGAAAATTGTGAAAAAGCAAATGAATAATGTGAAGGAAAAGTTTGGTCATAGCTTGAACATAATGAAGGGTAAAGTGAAGTCAAAATTAGACAATGGATTGAAAATAGTGAAGGGTGAAATGAAGATGGAAGTTAAGTCATTGAAGGATTTTATAATTGAGCTCATGCATGTATTCTAGTAATAGTTTTCATTTAAGTTACATGGGTTCCTCAAGTAATTAACACTTTGATCCAAACTACACCAACCAGGTTGGATCCTCTACACAAACCATTGGATCTTCTAAACAATGGATTTGCATTAATCCTAAAGGGGATATGTTCAAGTTCAATGGGATTAATCTAATCACCTAGATCAACCAAATGGATAATTTATTTTAACTACATTAATTTCCAAGTGGATAGAAGGTGGTAATGACATCCTTGTACTTAGAACTAGAACAATTCATTTGGTATAGATGGATGTGTGAGTAAAATAAAAAGAAGGGTATCTCTATTACCTGGTTTATGTTCACTGATGAGATGCAAATAGATTATAGAAATAGTGTTACAAAAAAATATTTTAGCTAGATAGTCAAACTACGACAGACAAGGTCAGTCAATGATTATAACTAGTAGTTCCTTAATTTATCCTTACAAGTGAATGACATATCGAAGGATATAAATGATTTATTCTTGGGTGAACTCAAGGATAACATCCAACTTGATGTTCTCCTTCTTAAAACAAGTTACATATTAGAATCCATGATCATTTTTCACCATGTGGAGGAAATAGATATGGTAAAATGAAGGGGTCTCACTAATCACAAAGAACACATGAATCTAACATCATCATTTCACCAACTGAAATGTTTGACTCCTCAACAAATCAAAGAGAAATGAGAATTTTTTTTATGTTTCAATTGAAATAGTAAATGAAGTAGAGGACATAAATTAGTAGAGAAGAAATTGTTTTACATTGAAGGGATTGGTGAGGAGGAAGAAGATGAGGAAATGTCAAGAGATGAAGCGGTAGAACTAGAGGAAGAATGTGAATATCCTAGCTAACTATCTCATGTTATGCTATATTTGGTATCAATGGTTCGCAAACCCTTTAGGTGGTGGATTAGCTTAAGAATCAAAAGGTGGAAATATTGATTGAATCTGGGAGTACACATAATTCATCAATAATAAGTTGGAAAGAATCCTCAACTATTTCATCTACCCAACACCTAAATTTCAAGTAATGATTACAAATGATTGTTCAGGGAACTTACATAAAATAATACTTATGATGCGTAAATACAACATGGATTCCCTTATGTTTTTTATTCCCATAAGAGGAGCTGATATTGTCTTAGGTGTTTAGTGCTCACAACTTTTGGCACCATAGAGTGAGTTTACAGGAATTGTTCATGTGCTTTCATTCTGAAGGAAGAAAATTTGAACTTTGAGGAATACAGGTTAAATATACAAAATTGGTTAGCTTCCATAAAATGCATAAGATTCTTAAAATTGGGGTAGAAGGATTCGCAGCATGATTGTTCTCCATGGAATTTCAGCCACCAAAATTAATTGCACATCCCGATCTTCAAAAGGTTGTTGATAAACACAAAGTTGTATTCAAGGATCCAAAAATATTGTCTCCCAAAATAGATTATGATCATGCCATTCAGTTAGTTCTAGGAATATAACCCACCAACATCAAGCCTTATAGATACCATATGCGCAAAAGAGTGAGATTGAGAATATGGTAGAGGAAATATTGGAAATGGGTATTATATATCATAGTCATAGTGCTTATTTGTATGTAATGGCAATGTTACATAAGAAGGATGGTAGGTGGCACATTTGTCTAGACTATAGGTGACTTAACATGTAAAGTATCAAATATAATTTTCCTATTCTTCTCATTAATGATTGTTTAGATGAGTTTCATGGTGAAATTTATTTTACTAAACTAGATCTTCATTTCGGGTATCACCAATTCCAAGTAAAGGAAGAGGATATTGATTTTAAAAATATAGGAATTTGTAAAACCCTAAGATATTGCAGAGTCACAAGTGATAAATAAAGTGATAAGGTAAAAATTTGACACAAGTAATAAGCAAATGGAAATTAAATCAATATTCGCAAGAGAGGGAATGTGAAACGTAGCTGATTTCACATTTGATCCTGAAGTGTGACAGACTGGAAGAATGATGAACAAGAGTAGGAGACTATCATAATGAAGCTTTATAAAATGTGGAGTTGTCATATCTACCTAGACTAGGTGCTTGGACTGGGTCAAGGGTGTTTGGGCATTGGAGACTTCTTTTGGGTGCCTGTGACTGCAAAATACCTCAGAAACTAATTTTTATTGTGTCACACTAATGTCACTAACCTTCATTGCTTATAACATGTATGTCACTGGTTGATTACAGAGTTCTCTTGTAATGTAAAAAATAAATGATTTCCTGCAAAACCCCAAAAAAATCAAATCCTAACAAGAAAAAGATGTAAATTTGGATTCATAATGACCCCCACAGTTACCCGATAAAGTGAAAAAAAAATATTAAAGGTAAAAGGTTTTTTGGATGGGATCCTACCTAGATTACAAGAGGACTTAATCCCAGATCTGTAAAAGCAAACCATACAAAAGAGAATACATATCACTAGGAAGGAAAATATCGACAAAAGAGAGACAAGGGTAACTACAAAACCAAAGCAAAAGAGAAATAAAACCCTAGCAAAACCAAAGTGAAACCATAACAAAACAACAACATCTATAATATGGCACCAAAGAGATAAAAGAACTAGAGCATATCCAGCAACTGTTTGGTGGTCTTTGAAAGATTATTTTTGATATTTTTCATATTGTCTTTGATGTCCTTGAGAAAGGTGTTATCTTTATCTTTTTCCTTTCTTTTTCTGCTTTCCAACACTGTGGTGATGTTGGAAACATATCCATATTTCCCTTAAGGATAGAGAGAATGTCACACTTCATATTTATGATTTTTTCATGCTCCTCTTCAAGGGATTTAATTCTCTTGTTCATTTCATCCATCAATTGTTCATCTTTCTCCCACTTTCTATAACAATATTACACCCCTTGACTTTGGCATTCAATACTTTCTATTCCTTCCTAATCCACTTGAGCATATCCATGTGCAAGTCAACTTGATAGAGTGAAATTATAATTGAGCATTGCCCTACATTTCAGAATCCATGTAGTTCTCATAAAGTGTTTACAAAATTGTGCCCAAGATCGATCTTGTGTAAGATGCACTTGAATAGCGAGAAATAACTAGATGTAGTAATGTAAGTAGATGTGTGGATGGAAAAATGAACTTCCCCTCTTATGCGTGTATGCAGAAAATGTGGTCCCTTGTCCCTTGAGTGAGTGCTAGATGGATGCTTTGATGTTCTTAGAATGTCTTGGGATGCAACCTTAGGTGATGATGATATATGTTTAGAGTTTAATCCTTTACTATGGTCACGTAACTTTATATTTATATAATTCCCTTGGTTTAATTTTGTAATTAACAACTGAAAGGTTGAGCCATAAGAAAATAAGATGCACAAAAGATAAAAGATTCCCAAAAGGAGCGAGTAAAATAAAGAGAGGTTAGGGCACCCAGAAGGATGAGGGCACTTGGGTACTGGCATCCTAGCTAGGAACTAGTGTCTAGATTCATAAAAGATGAAGAAATGAAGAACTGACTGGGTTATAAGGTGGAAGAGGCCATAAAGAAGACATGAAACACAAAAAAAAGACCAAAGATAGATGTCAATTGCTAGTTTTCTCACTTAGGAATCATATGAATAGTAGTATGTGACTAGGACCTAGAAATATACCCAAAGTGTGTTATTTAGTGTTTACATTTTCCCCCACTTTATGTTTTTGAGTGAATACTCGATAACATAAAGTAGATAAGAGATGCGTACTTGATAACCATGTAGATTGGTGGTAAAATCATTCCAAGAGACAAGAAAAAGTGTGGAGATATAAAAATGAAGCGTGGAAGCTAAGCTAGGAAAGAGGAAGAGACCCTAAGGGTGAAAATTGTAATGTGTGTACCATGTTGTACCTATTGTCATTGTTGTGCTTGTGTATTTCTTGAGACTGTTGTTTCTTATAAGGACAAACCTATTAAAAAGAAGAGTCAAAGAGTTTTCAAACTCATGTATTTTAAAAATATGATCCAAGTATGTAAAAGTATGTAAAAATCCAAAAAAGAACATGTGCACCTAATATGTGAAAAGTGAAAAGGATAAAAAAGTGTCATAAAAATGTTGTAGAAGAGTGAGTGTTTTGGGCGATCTCACACCAAAAACAAGGTTTTTGGGCATTCTCATGCCAAGTGTGATTTTTTTGGGTAATCTCACGCCATGACAGAAGAAGTATTGTGGAGAAAGGTACAGTGTTATTCTTCAACCCTGATTGCTTACTAAAGTTTATACACCACTGCAGATGGTGTGATCCTACTTTGTTCTAGTTCGATCAAGTTTAATCCAGTGTGATCTAAGTAGAAAGAGAAGAAAATGGATATATAATGCATGTTGATTGTTGGATGACTGTGCATGTGTTGTAAAACCCGTTGTGTATACTACGTTGATTTGAAAAATTGACTGTAATTAACCCCTGGTCATATGCACCCAGGAAGGGTCAGGAGCACTCAGGTGCTCATGTCTATATCTGGGTTTTAGCATCTATGATGAACTAATGACCCAAGTCAAATTCTGGGCCATTTTGTAACTTTACATTGTGTTGTTCTTGTACTGTGTGGGTTTGAACTGTGATTGTGTATTGCTGAATGGGGTGACTGATTCACCCAATGTATGCCCCCCTCGTTTGGGGTGCATGCAACATTGCTAGGAGGATGCATCCCAAATGAGAGGATCAGACACTAATCTATAAACTGATTCCTTGTAGGGGAGGGGATGTGCATGGTAGAAACCAAGGAACATGCAAATAAAGTGGATAAAATTATGTGTTAGTGCAATCAAGAAAAATATGCATATATAAGAAAATGTGTAAGTTAGCATGCAATAAGATAATGTAGACTGAAAAAATCAATGTCACAAGAAAATCAATGCCAAAGTGGAAAAAAGCATACAAGCAATGAAAAAGCAAGACATATACCATAGCCCACAAACAATGACAAACAATGAAAAACAATAGCAAACAATGTCTCAGACAACCATGGTGGAAAATAGTTCTTGCAAAGAAAATAATGCACATGAAGCACACGTTAGCATGTTAGAAAGATAAAAAAATTATGTCAAGACATGTATATATTGATATAGTCATGTGCTAGTAATAATAGGAAGTAGTATAAAATGAAACAATAACACATGTAGTTTGTATGAAAGTAGATTCCCCCAGGATCCGTTGTGGTACTGGTAAGAGGTACAGTGCCAAGAATCCATGTTGTGTGTAAATATATGTATGAAGTTTGCATTCAAAACTAGATAAAAAGTGAACGTGAACGTGAATGTGTATATGATAAAGATAATGACATACTAGGTATCCAACTAACATAGTAAGCAAAGTGTAACATGTGAGTATAAGCAAGCAAGAATAATTGCAACCAAGATAAGCAACATGGTGTGAGTGTGAATGGAATGAAATGAAAAGTGAATGATAGGAGAAGCGTCCCCCCTGAGTGAATGTGGATGATTATGAAAGGAGGTTTATTTATAAAAGACCCCTTGGCAATTGAGAATGAACCATAGAACTAAAGTGCATCATCGGGAAATGGTTTGATAATGTGTGCTAGATAGATAGATAAATGAAGCATAGAGGGTGAAGAGTGAATTTGGTGAGTTCCATTTCATATTTATACCCTCAACAGTTAAGTATGAACCGTGGAACTAGAGTGTGTCATCGGATAGTCTGATGTGTGAGAATGTGATGCCAGAAAGATGTGTTGTAAATATGTAGAGTGTGAAATGTGTCGTGTGTATGATGTGAGGTTCATGAAGGTAGTATGCCCTCAATAGTCAAGTGTGAACCTTAGCACAAGAGTGCATCATAGGGTAATGAAGATACAAGTTGTGTGTATCAATGTGTGTAAGATGCATGAGATAGACTAGATACGAAGCACATAGCATAATAGTGGAAATGTGAGACACCTGATAATGCTAAGGGGGGAAGTAAGCATGATTCCCCCAAGTGTATGATGTGAAGAATAATCAAGTAACATTGTCTGGGAGATCATCATTGTCATGATCGAATCCAAATGGAGATGTGTCAGAGACCTAGTAAGCAATAATATGCGGTTGATCAAGTAAGGAGACATTATGATGTAGATTGTACATGCCCATTATGTATTATTCATCAGTACAAGGTGGTAGTGGGAAACCACATGCCTACCAGTGAGTGAGATTCGTTGAATAGCCAAAAAATGAATCATTGAAAATAAAAAACATAGATGAAAGGCACGGGGAATGAAATTTCAATATGATCAAGATCTAAGGTGCTGCTAATGTATTCAAGCCAAGACTACCTAAGTGTAAGTAGAGAAGTGTGAGAAGTGCGTGCAACAAAGACCGATGGATTGAAAATGCAGAGACCATAAGAAGCCGTAATGCGAACAAATCCATGATATAAATGAAAATAATGAAATGGAGGGAAAATATCGTCAAGTGTAAATCCTAGATGATCCAAGCCATCATATGTGTAAACAATATCAGAATTAGTAGGATCAAATGGAATATGTGACCAATAATAATTATTCATGAAAAGAGTGCATGTAAAAGGAGAAAGCACAGATGTAGGTTCTTTGTGAAAGGATGAAGAATGTTGTATGACGTCCGATGTATGGACAGACCCCCAATAAAGTACCATAACACTAGTAGGAGGGGGTGTTGACTCAAAGTGTTATTGAGAAGATGGAGCAGGTGACGTGGTGTTCAATGCACAAATGGATCCCTAGAGACAAATATGTCGGTAGTAGGTGTAAAAGGTTCCACAAGTTGATAATCATCAATGAGATATGTAGGAGGATTATGAGGATGACTGACATTATGATGGAGAAATGGAGTAGGGAGAGTAGTATCTAGGTCTAGAGTGCAATAATTCAATGGGTCTCGGTCAAAAAGAACAGTGTACACACAGCCATCATGTAGAAATTTAATGCATTGATGAACTGTAGAGGGTACTGCCTACACAACGTGAATCTATGTTCTACCAAGTAAGTAATTTTATTGCTGCTTGGCATCAATAACAAAGAATACTGTGGGGATGGTTTTTGGACCAACTGTGATAGGTAAGGTGATATGGCCCATGCATGGCTTTATAGAATAATCATAGTTATGTATATAAATGGATGTTGGATTGATATTAACTAAGGAAAGGCCAAGCTACTAAAGGAATGTAATATTACACAAATTTATCTTAGATCCATTATCATCTAATACCCGCCTAATGCCTATGTTTAAGATGTAATCGTTGATATAAAGAGGAGGATAATTGTCGTAGCCAGAAATAACAACTACATCATATGGGAAAGTAAGATGTTGAGTAAATTCATCTAAAAATAATTGATATACTTGATCTGGAGAAGTATTATCAAGAATGTATGTATTAGCCAAAAGAGCATTGATTTTAGCCTTACATTCAGGATGAGCTTGTAAACAATCATATATGGAAATAAGCATGATGGAAGAAGAAGAAGAGAGTATTCAAAGGTTGGGTTCACTAAATGATTTAAAAAATATTGTAATTTGTAAAATCTTAAGATATTGTATAGTCACAAATGATAAATAAAGCGCTAAGGCACAAGTTTGACACAAGCAATAAGCAAATGGAAATTAAAACCCTAAGTCTAAGAGAGGGAATGAGAGACTTAGTTGATTTCGCATTTGATCCTCGAGTGTGTCAGAATACAAGACTATTGAATAGGATTATAAGATAGTCATAATCAAGCTTGATAAATTTTGGAGTTGTCAGATTTTCCTGGACTGGGTCAGGGGCACCTGGGCGATGGAGACTACTTTTGAGTGCTCGTGACTGCGAAAGACCCGAGAAACTGATTTTTCTTGTGTCGCACTAATGTCACTAACCTTTTCTACTTTTCACCTGTATGTCATTGATTGATCACAAAATTCACATGTACTATTCACAACAAGTGATTTCCTACAATACCCCCAAACACATCAAATCCTTAAAAAATATGCAAATGGGGAGTCAGACTAACCTTGGAGGTCACCCGATAAAGAGAACTTACAACTGAGCACTGCACTTCATTTCAGACTTTGTGTAGTTCTCATGAAGTGTGAGTGAAATTGTGCCCTAGGTGTATCTTATGTAATATGCACTTGAATAGTGAGAAATAGTTGGATGTAGCAATGTAAGTAGATGTGTGGATGACAAAATGAGATTCCCCTCTTATGTGTGTATGCATAAAATGCAGTCCCTTATCCCTTGAGTGAGTGCTAGATGGATGCTTTGATGTTCTTAGAATGCCTTTGGATGCAACCTTATGTGATGATAATAGATGCTTAGATTTTGGTCCTTTATTATGGTCACATAACTTTATTTTTATATGATTCCCTTAGTTTAATTTCCTAATTAACAACTGGAAGGCCGACACATAAGAAAATAAGATTCCCAAAAGGAGTGATAAAAGTAAAGAGAGATCAGGGCACCTAGAAGGATGAGGGTGCTTGGGCGCATGTGTCTAGAATCATAAAAGATGAAGTAGTGAAGTACTGACTGGGTTGTAGGGTGTAAGAGGCCAAAAAGAAGACATGAAACATAGACAAAAGGCCAAAGATAGTTTTCAATTGCTAGTTTTCTCACTTAGGAATCATATGAATAGTAGTATGTGACTAGGACCTAGAAATGTACCCTAAGTGTGTGATTTACTATCTACAGATATTCATAAGCCATCCTTCAGAATTCATCAAAACCATTATGAATTTCTAGCATGCTGCATTTTAGCCTTACTAATTCACCATCCACAATTCATATTTTGATGAATTATGTATTTCAACCATTCCTACAGAAGTTTTTCTTTGTATTTTTTGATGATGTCCTAATATACAACGAATCATGGGAGGAATACTTACATCATGTAAATATGGTCTGGGAAGATCTAAATAAACATCAATTTTATGCAAATCTTTCTAACTGTTCTTTTGGGGTAAAAGAAGTGAAATTCTTAGGACATATCATCTCTTAGGAATGTGTCAAGGTGGACCCTCACAAGATCAAGGCCATGGTGGAATGGGAAGTTCCCAAAACCCTCAAGAATATATGAGGTTTCTTAGGGCTCCCAAGGTACAATCAAAAACTTGTAAAGAACTATGCTAGTATAACTACACCACGCACAACATTATAGAAGAAATACTCCTTTCATTGGAATGAGGAATCTTCCAGGGCATTTGAAAAATTGAAGGAGGAGATGTGCACCACCTCATTGTTAGCAACCCCAAATTTTTCCAAGACCTTCATAGTTGAATGTGATGCTTTAGGAAAGGGGATAGGTGTAATACTCATATAAGAAGGATACCCCAAAGCATTTGAGATCCATCAACTAAAAGGAAAAAATTTGGTGAAACCCACTTGTGACAAGGAAATGATGGCAATCCTGCATGCAGTTAAAAAATGGATACAATAATTTATGGATAGACATTTCAAGGTTAAGGCTGATATGTGATAGTATCAAATACTTCTTGAAGAAATGAATATTTTTTGAAGAGAAACACAAATGGGTCACAAAGATGTTAGGTTATGAATTTGAGATAATTCATAAGAAAGGGAAAGAAAATATGGTTGTTGATGCACTATTTCATAGGTATGAGTCCGCATAAGCGTTGTTATGTGTCATATTTATACTGAAGGAAGATTGGGTAGATCAGGAAAGGGAAGAATGTTAGTAAGATGTGGAGATGCGTAATCTCATTTAGAATCTCTAGAAGGATCCAAACATATCTAAAAAAATTATATGGAATGGTGATACATTGTGGTACAAGGACAAGTTGTATTTGTGAAATAAATCTCCACTTCAACATCATGTTCTTTCATATCTTTATTTTGTAGACACAAAATTATGCACTTATTTCTATTACATTATGCCTCTAATATGTCATTGTACACAGGATTCCTAAGTGTGAAGATTAGACACTAGTGCCACCTCCCCTACTCCTTCTATTGATTTTGATTTATTTTGATTGTGAGATTGTCTTATACTTTTTAGATTTGTGATTTTTGGTCATGTCATATGAATCTATGTCTCTATCCATGGTCTAGTTTATGTTTCTTGTCCTAGGAACAGTAGCACCCAGTAAGGAAACTAGCACCTGGGTGCTAGTGTCCCTTCCTGGTGATTTTGTCCACCCTTTCTTATATTTCAAATTATCACTTGGAACAGGATTTTAGATCTTTTCTAATTCTTATTTCATATTTGGGTTCATACTTTATTGTCACTAAGTGTCAAAATTCAATAAAGGAATCATATACATACAACTTACTATTTACCGTAAGTATCACAATTTAGAAAAGGAATCGTATATAAACTTGTTTGTTGAAAAGGTTTTTTAGAGATTGCAATTGTTAGTTGTGAAGAAAAAATCCACAACCTCTTCAAACATCCATCTCAATCTCTCATGAAAATTACCTCTTCAAGTGAAATGCCTTGTTGTAACTTCCCCTTCCATTTTCAAAAACTAACATGTAAGAAACTGTTCTACATGAGTGATAATTTTTTCTACTTTCTTTCAAAAAGTGCTTGCAAACATAATTCTAGAATTAGTGTTGGATGATCATAAACATATAATAAATCAGCCTACAAATGTCAAAGAAAAAGTCTTGATCAAGTAATAGAAGGTACATGTAGCAGAAATGGGACATGTAGCAGGTGAAGTAGAAAAACTATATGGCATAATAGGTGAAGCAATATAAGAAGATGGTGTGGGTAGGTGAAGCAACACAAAAAATCTACATCATTTCCTACGTGGTCTTATCAGGGAGAGTTTTGAAGCTCTAAACACAACCATTACATGATATTGTAAAGGAATAATCATGAGAAATAATGCTTAACATGCATGACACATGGTTCAAAATGACAAATCAATACCTTTCACACCACAAGCCCTCAAAGGGCGCTTAACGCCCTCCATTTTCTCCCTTTCCTAATGGCCCTCCTCTTCCTTGGTGTTCATATGTAGGATTCCTTTCCTCTCAATTACTTGAAGGAAATTTTGAGGACCTCAAACATATCTATAGAATGTCATGGACGGAGAATCCAATGGAAATGATATGATAGTTTGAGCACCTGAAGATGAATGATGGTGGTGCTTGTTGGAACAAAAACTTTCAATTCAACATGTTGGTGTCTTAGTTGGTGAGGTGGAATTGGAAAAGGAGGGATTATGTCTTTTCTCCATTAATGTTGGGCACTCAACATCTAGCTTGTCATAGAAGTTAATCAATTCAGCTTATAGCCAATGATATTTTTATGTAGATCCATTTGTAAACACTTGCGACAATCTACTACCATAGATTGTGATGTTAGTAAAGACAACACTTGAATAACTCCCACCAATCAAGAATTCAATACATCATCTAACTGTTAGTCTTAGGAACTCTTCATCTAGTATAAGGAAATTTCTATCAACATAATAAAAATTATCATTAAAAATTCATTTTGACATCTACAACTGGCCATCAAAAACTACTAAATTGGCTTTATAACTTTAATTTTGTTATGTAATATATTTTTATATTAATATACTTAAACTTTAAACCTACTCCCACTACAAAAGGGGGACTCTTCATATTCCTGAAAATTACTTAATTTTTAGGGAAACTTATCTTTGTTCATCTCCTTTAATTCCATTAACAAAGTGTTCTTTTTGTAATTTTTTAAAAGTAAGACATTCGGTGGGCCTCCCCCTTGGGACATAAACATTTTTTGATCAAGCCCGCTATGTCTATATATTGTTTTCATCTAATTTTATTAATCAAAGTGATGTGTATGAAATCTCTTTTTCTGTTTATTTACCCTAGTCTATGGGTGTTCTTACAATGGCAACCAGAGCTATACTCTTCAACAATTGGCTTTTTAATCCTGGCTTCCTTTTGTACCAGTAGGAACAATAAGCTCACCCAGATTCTCAGAGACTCTCTCGGTAATCATAATACTCTTTCATGTTATGTGGTGCATCCATGTAGGAGCATATCTTATGGTTTCACGGTTGTAGTATTTTGCATGTGGAATACAGGATTGAGTTTCTAATTTATGCATGACATGATTCGAGGACTCTAATGCTCGTTCATATCAGTCAAAAGGAAGATGAACTAGCAGAGACTGTTTGTTCTTTGAAATTTGCAACCAAGGCAAGATGAATATAACTTGGAAGGGAACTCTAAGATGTAAAATTCCAATGTCCTCTATATAGATATTCATTATGTACATGTATTTAAAAGATGAGGGCCCTGATACAAATATAATATTTTAAATCTTTCCGTTATATAGTTTTTAACATGATCCATAAAATTGAAGGGAAACGAAACGAGGATCTACGGAAACTGCAGAGTCTACAGAATCTACAGAATCCTTGGACAACAATAGAAAATAAAATGCAGTGGATTTAAATGATGCAAAACAGGGGAAAAGGAAAGGGAAGCTACAAAAATTTATAACAACAAAATAACATAACACTCTTGGCTGCAAATAACACAGATCTGGGCAACAAATTGCTTCAGCAATACATATATATTTGTCAATAATGAACAGCAGCTACAGCTGCACACAAAACATTCATTCATACATTAACAACATTGAAAATGAAGGAATTCTTTCAGCACAACCAATCCAGACTTGAGCTGGGACTACACATTTTTCTTCTTCTCCCAAATCTGATATTCTTCCTCCTTCTTCTTCTTCTTATGTTTCCTTCTTTCTACTTCTCCCAATAAAACAAGGTGCTCTTAATAATAAAACACCTATATAAAAACTTGCCTTACAAGTCAACACAAAATCTCTGACAAGAGATAATTAGGGAGAATAATCAACCAAAAAGTAAATGTGCAGCAGTCATAATTAAATGCAAATCTGATATGTCAAGGAGCTAAATCTGGAAAAGACAAATATTAGTTGCACAATAAATTTTGACTTTATTTTCGAACACTCCCCCTTAATTATGAATTGCTGCAGATCATTAGAAATATGAATCAAGTTTGTTCAAAAACTATTGTAGCATTTCCGTAGCTAACTAACAGTTTTTTAGAGCTGCTAACTTGTACAAAGTCACAAACTCCTAAGCCACTTCGTAAGTACTCAAATGTCTCTTTTTCCAGTGCTTTTGTAAATATGTCAGCCAGCTGATCTTCAGACCTGCAAAAATCAAGACAAATTTCTTTGTTGCTTACAAGCTCTCTGATAAAATGATACCTCGTATCAATATGCTTAGTTCTCTTGTGAAACACATGATTTTTAGATAATGCTATGGCTGAACTGTTATCACAGAATACTGTAGTGGCTTCCTTTTGATCATGCATCAAATCTTTCAACATCCTTCGCATCCAAACAGCTTGACACGCAGCACTAGTGGCTGCCACATACTCAGCTTCAGCTAAAGAAAGAGTCACAATGGGTTGTTTCTTCGATGCCCATGACACAACACCTGTACCAAAGTGAAAAGTATACCTAGAAGTACTTTTCCTATCATCTATGTTGCCTCCACAATCACTATCAGTGTACCCAACAAGACTGAAATCATCTGAAGTGGAATACAAAATACCAAAATCCTTTGTACCACTTACATACCTCAATATCCTCTTACCGGCCTGCCAATGTGAGTCTTTTGGAGACTCCATAAACATTGAAATCAAGCTTACACCGTACATAATATCCAACCTTGTGGCTGTTAAGTACATAAGGCTTCCAACCAGCCTCTTGAACAATGTAGAATCCACACATGCTCCATCATCTTCCTTGCTAAACTTCATCCCTGTCATAACCGGTGTTGGGGATACCTTGCACCTTGCCATATTAAATCTCTTCAAGACTTCATTTGCATATTTAGATTGAGAAATAAATATACCATCATTGGATTGATGGACTTCAATCCCCAAGAAATACCTCATAAGACCCAAATCAGTCATTTCAAATTCATTCTTCATTACTGATTTGAAAGAATCTATGTTTAGATCACCGGTAAAGATTAGATCATCCACATACAAGAAAACAATCAAAATGTTACCTTGCTTGTTGACCTTGATGTACAATGTTGGTTCACAACCGCTCCTTTGGAAACCATTTTGAATGAGATAGGAGTCAATGCGGCTGTACCAAGCTCTTGGAGCTTGCTTCAATCCATAGAGTGCCTTCTTTAATCTATACACCTTGTCTTCATGACCCGGTAGCTCATAGCCTTGTGGCTGTTCCACATACACTTCCTCCTCTAAATAGCCATTTAAGAATGCAGACTTTACATCCATTTGATATACAGGCCACTTGTTGTGGGCAACAATAGCTAAAACAGTCCTAACTGTATCCAACCGAGCAACCGGAGCAAATGTCTCATTGAAGTCTATACCAGGCTGTTGTGTAAAGCCCCTTGCAACTAGCCTTGCTTTATGCTTTTGCACTTTCCCATCAGCATCTTGTTTAGTCTTATAAATCCATTCGACACTAATTACATCTTTGCCTTCAGGCAAATCAACCAACTCCCATGTTTGGTTCTTTTCAATGGATTCAATCTCCTCATCCATGGCTTCTGCCCATATATCACTACTCACAGCCTCTTCAAATGTTAATGGATCATCAATATGAGAAAATAAAGAAAAATCTGAAAATGAATTAGTTGTGTGAACATTATACAACTCACTCAAACTCCTTGTTTTTCGTGGCATCATGCTTGTTAGAGTTGGATCCGGAGATGAAGAACTACTTGGAGTGCTAGATGGTGTTGCTCCAAGGATACTGATTGATGTAGATGCCAGTGTAGATGCTTGTGAAGTTTGCTGTCTTGTTGGCGTGGACAGCAGCCTTGAAGATTTCCTTGGTGTGAATGAAGGTGTAGCTTGAGCTACAACTTGTGGTACCATCCCGGGATTTGAAGGAGCTGCTGTTTGAGTTATATTTGGTGTTGAAAACACTTCATCCACCATATTATCATTAGGGACAGCAGCTGCAAATTCTGACAGTCCTCTCTATGCTTCCATCCCATGCTTCATCCTCCACAAACCTTGAACATCATGGCTGATTATAACTTTCCTATTGATAGGATCAAACAACTTATATGCTTTTGTTTCCTCTGAGTAACCAACAAATATACATTTTTGTCCTTTATTATCTAACTTCCTTCTCAACTCATTTGGAACATGCACATATGCTATGCATCCAAATACCTTCATATGAGAAACACTATGTTTCCTTCTTGTCCAAGCCTCTTGAGGGACTTTGTTTCTTACGCTCTTTGTTGGGCACCTATTCATGATGTAAACAGTAGTTGCCACTGCCTCAGCCCAATATTCATTTGGTAGATGTTTGGCTGCCATCATGCTACGAGCCATCTCCATAATTGTTCGGTTCTTCCTCTCTGCCACACCATTTTGTTGAGGTGTATAGCGGGTTGTAAATTGCTTGTGTATGCCATGAGATCTACAAAAATTTATAAATTCATTAGATATAAATTCACCGCCTCTATCCTTCCTTAAAACCTTGATGTAGTGGCTGCTTTGCTTCTCCACAAGTGCCTTGAACTGCTGGAAATAAGCAAATGCATCAGATTTGTGTTTCAAGAAATAAACCCAAGTTTTTCTTGTGAAATCATCAATAAAAGTAAGAAAATAAGTGCAGCCTCCTATAGACAGTGTTTGCATTTTCCCACAAATATCTGAATGCACAATCTCAAGTGGAGCTGTAGCTCTATTTGCCTTGCCAATCGGAAATGACTCTCTATGTTGTTTGCCCATAATACATCCTTCACAAACTCTTTCCAGTTTCTCAATTAATGGCAAAACTTTTACCATATTCTTCATATGTAGTAATTTCAACGCTCCAAAATATAAATTCCCAAATCTAAAATGCCATAGCCAAGAATCATCCTTTACCACTGATTGAAACGTTGCTTGAGTTTCTATAGAAATTTCATTTTCCCCTTTAGAGCTATTCTGGCCATTTCCGTAGATGTCTTGGAAATTTCCGTAGATTGTCTTGGAAATTTCCGTAGCTATTTTGAACCTTTTTGTGGCTGTTTTGAACATTTCCGTAGCTGTTGTTGAACTTTTCCGTAGCTGTCTGTTGGCTACTACTGATTTTGTATCTTCTACCTTAAAAGCTGCTCCAGAATTTATAGTATGTGTCTCATGAACAGCTTGAGTTATTTTTCCTTTCATAGCTAGCCTTATTTTTAATGGAAACATGCGGTTTGTAGTCATTTGTACCTTGGCAATAAGCATATTGCTTGGAAGCTTGTCCAAAATAACACATTCATTATTTTCCATGTAAACTCTATATCCCTTTTGTATCAAGCTGTCCAATGCTCATCAAGTTGTGTTTTAGACCAGCAACATAATATACATCAGGCATAAATTTTGGCTCCCCCTTTTTGGTTAGAATATTAACCGTACCTTTACCCAAAACAGTGACTTTGTTGTTGTTACCAAGTGTAACATCAGTTTGAACTGATTCTTCCAAAGCTAGAAAAAAAATCTTTATTACTTGTCATGTGATTACTGCAGCCCGAATCTAAATACCATATGTCACATGGGCTTTCTTGAACAACATTGCACTCAACTGGAGAGTTTGTAGGGATTGCTTCAGCAATCTTCATGCATGCAATGAACATGCTACCTGAGGGAGTGCTACTTGACTGATTTTGACCTTGCTTCTACTGATCATATTGTTTTTTCTTGCATTCATGAGCATAATGCCCAAACTTCTTACAATAGTGACATTGAATGTGTGATTTGTCAAATCTTTGGCCACTTGGGTGACTAAAATTCTGATTTTGACCTCTACCACCAGCATTTGCATAACTACTACTACGTCCACTTCTAGGAGAACTTCTCCCTCTACCTCTAGGACTGAAACTCCTCCTTCCTCTTCCACGATTTATAGAAATCTGAGATGAAAATGCATTTTCAACTGAACTATTTGATCTATTCAGTCTATATTCATGATTGATAAGAGAGGCATGTAGTTCATCAACACTAAACTGGCTCAAATCTTTGGTTTCCTCTAGAGCCACAACTACAACATCAAATTTAGAAGGGAGACTTCTAAGTACCTTTTCAACAACCTTCCTATCCTCTATGACCTCTCCATGGGACTTCATTTGATTTATCAAACCAACAACATGAGTAAAGAAAGATTCTACTGAATCTGAGTTTCTCATTGATAAATTTTCAAATTCTCTTCTAAGGAGCTATAACTTAGCAGTTTTAACCTTGTCCATACCTTGATATGCAATCTGGAGTGTGTCCCATGCTTCCTTGGCTTGCTTTACTGCTGCAACTCTTGGGAGTATGCTCTCATGCATTACTTGATGGATATAAAATAATGCTTTCCCATCCTTCTTCCTACTGTTCCTTTAAGACGTCCTTTTTAGCTTGTGTAAGAGCATTGTATGTTACCTAGTTTGCTGGTTCCTAGTAACCGTTTTCAACCATTTCCCAAATGTCTTGAGACCGAAACAAAGATTTCATGGTCAAAGACCAATACTCATAGTTCTTTCCTGTGAAAATCAGAGTTTGCACACTAACCAGCAATGCACCAGACGTAGAAGCCATTAATGGGTACCAAATAAAAAACTAAAAACCCATAAATGAAATAGAAGAAGGGTTTAGCCAAGCTCGAATACCAGATGAAGGGAAACAAAACTAGGATCTACGGAAGGTGTAGAGTCTACGGAATTTATAGAATCCTTGGACAACAATAGAAAATAAAATGCAGCGGATTTAAATGATGCAAAACAGGGGAAAAGGAAAGGGAAGCTACATAAATTTATAACAACAAAATAAGATAAAACTCTTGGCTGCAAATAACATAGATCTGGGCAAAAAATTGCTTCAGCAATACATATATATTTGTCAATAATGAACAGCAGCTACAGCTGCACACAAAACATTCATTCATACATTAACAGCATTGAAAATGAAGGAATTTTTTCAACAAAACCAGTCCAGACTTGAGCTGGAACTGCACACTTTTTCTTCTTTTCCCAAATCTGGTTTTTCTCCTTCTTCTGCTCTTCTTTTCCTTCTTTCTTTCTCTTCTGTCCTACTTCTCCCAATAAAACAAGGTGCTATTAATAATAAAACACCTACATAAAAACTTTCCTTACAAGTCAACACAAAATCTCTGACAAGAGATAATAAGGGAGAATGATCAACAAAAAGTAAATGTGCAGCAATCATAATTAAATGCAAATCTGATATGTCAGGGAACTAAATCTGGGGAAGACAGTTATTAGATGCACACTAAATTCTGATTTGAATTCCCAACAAAAATTTGTGGCACTAATGTTTTGTCATGCTAGAAGCCAAAGAACGGAGAGCAACAGTCATGGACACGTCACAGTGTCATGTTGCATATGATGAAACTTGAAGATGAATGCCTGTGTGCAAGAAAAAATATGGAAACCGTAGAATTTCTTTTAAGAGAGAAGAAAATGCTCTTTGCAAAGAATGATGCATCCTCATAAAACATTGAGCTGCTGCAACCTTCAATTAGTCATAGGTTGGCATAGATGCGAAACCTTTTTTTATCATGCAATATTTCAGAGAAGCGTTTGAAGTTGAGGTTTCCTAGGTTTATGGCACTGACTACTTCCAGTCGGCTCCGAGGAAGATCATATGAGTCAAAATGCATATCCCCAAGAAAGGAAATAAAGAGAGAAAATATGAATGGAAGGGGAGAGACATTATCCACTCATGTCAGAACAATGGTCTCTTGCTCCAAACCAAGTTCCATTGCACAATCACAGAGAAAAAGCACAGTCAGTTAGATGACAGAGTGTTGAAGCAGTCCTCCATGACTAATACTAAGGTGGTGGTTTGATTTGGCCCCAAGCAATGCACTATTGATGAGTCACAATGAGGGCAATATGGTAACTAGGGATAATCATCGGTTGAGATGTTCATCTATCCCAAATAATAAGAGGGTATGTGTTGATCATTGTCTAAGCAATTATGCAAGAGTGATGCATAAACGCTTTGAAATGGTAAGTTGATTTTCCATGGAATTGTCATATCTGATAAACGTTTGGAATAGATTCTGGTTAAATTATTTATTCTTACACTTCAATATAATCTACATCGGTGTGAAATTCAGCAGCAACGATGATGTCGAAATCGTGAGTATTAGTATTACTTTAATCAGTATAAGTTGGACAAGTCTCTCTCTACAACATGCATTTCATTTGCGTCTCAAACATAGAACCTTTTCAAATTTCATCATTTTTTAGTTTGTCCTCTTCAAACGCATATTGCAATGCTGTGAAAAATACATATAATATAGACACGATACACTACAACACAATATGCTCCCCTCAATTGAACCCCTTCTTGATAACCCCTTATCCTTTCCCTCTATTTCGCTTCCTCTTTTTTTCATTATTTACTCCATCCCCTTCGGTGTTTCCGTCGTACACTTCATGTACAATTTCTAGTAAATAAACGCAATGGTGTGTTTCATTTGAGTTGGATCCAAGGGTTAAATTTGACAGCCATTTAGACGTTTTTCATGATTTTAGCCGTAAAATACTTGCAAATATTTGAAATAACCGTTACAAGAGACTTGCATATTTTAAGTATGACCATCATTTTTTATATAGATTTATGTATAAACTATATAAATATGATTTAAAAATAGTTACGTAAATATAGAACTAGAATACCTATCTTAGAAAATCTATGTAAAAAATGCTGAGAGGTATTATTCTCGAGGCGCCTATTCCACTTATTTGTAGAATAAAATATAGACAACTCGAGAATGATACCTCTCAACATATTTTACATAAATTTTCAAAGATAGCTATGCTAGTATATCTAATCCTAATCATATTACTTACTCGATCCCAACCATGCCATACAAAGAAGGTTATCCATGTTATGGATGTTATATGTGACTGCTACCATCGTACTTTACACACTTTCATTCTACATTGATGGAGGAAAGCTATGCATATCCTTTCCATCTTCCACATCACTCAGATCTATGCATATTCATACTTGACACGTGCACTTGGCCAATAGTTTGATGTTTAGGTTTGCGTTCTGAAGTTTTTAGGTTTTTATAACATTGGATTTAGTTTTGTAATGTGTCTTTTGAGAAAATATTAATATAATCTATTACTTTTAGTAATACGGTTTTAAAGTCATTAAACGAGTCATGTCAAAATAAGTATTTATTTCAAATAATTATTATATGGTAAAATTCTTTAGTCCATCTCATTACACACACACACACACACACACACACACACACACACACACACACACACACACACACACACACACACACACACACACACACACACACACACACATGTTATTCTTCATTTGTATAAGGTCAAGATTTAAAGTTGTATTTTGAGAGTTAAAAGAATTGTGTGTCATCTTGTTGTATAAAATTGCCGGTCAATTTGTGTCAACAAGTTTTTTTTCATCTTGTCCAAATCTAATTGTTGTGTTGTGTCATCATTAGTGCATCTTAGGGGTTAATTAAACCTTTGTATATTGTCAATCAAACTGCATTTATGTCAATAAGTAAAATAGCCAAATTTTCATTGCAGTGTCATGAGTCCTTGTCAATAGATTTGTTGTCAAAAGTTAATTTAAAAATTCCTCAAAGATGCATTTTCAGTGTAATCTGACGTCCTGATAAAATATATGTTTCACATTGAGGGGGAATTTTAAAGTGAGCTTCATGATCAAATTCAACTGAATTATAAGCTTCACATTAGAGGATGAAGGCATTGGAGGTTGGAGATTAATTAGCGACCTCTCATCAGACACCAATGAAGGGGCCACACTTCTAGTATGGTAACTTGTTTTTTCAGTTGTGTGGTGTGGATTTTAGTTTTTCATCTTTTATGCGTGGTGTGTGGATGCTGGAAAAATAATTGTATAGGAAACCAAATGACTATAGAGATCCTCTGATTGTAGTGATCCTCTAATTTATGTACTTCATTGGAAGATGATCAGTTTGTGAATACGTTCACGGGCAATGGTAATCATGTGCAACAAGATCTAAACATTGATATTCAATATGATACGATTCACTTTTCAGTGTTCCTATTTGATGAATAAGTGGAAATTTTACATTGTGGGGGAAACATGACACCAATGTTACATTTCCATTCTATGCCAAACTGGCTAAAGTCAAGGGTAGCTTCTAGTGGCAGCGATAAAAAACAATGGCTGCAATTAAGAACATTTTGATTCTTATAGGATGTAATGTGATTTTTTTTCTAGTCTGAGTTTTCTTCTTTAGTTTTGTAATACATGAGATCTGATTCCTATATACTTCCCTGATGTACAAGCATAGTGGCAAAAAAAATCACCAGAGGAAGTCAATTCATGGATCTTGAAAAGGTTTTTGGGAGACCCAGAAAACCACACGAGGTGGGTGGTTGATTTGATGATTCGATCCTCTCCGCACCCAATCATCGATACCCTAGTAGGGTTCCTTCCTCTATCTTAATCGTGGGCCTTAGAAACCCTAGGTTGAACTAGTGTAAGGGTTACTTCCCTCTGGATATGGTACCCTATTTCTCATTGTAGCCCCTTTAAGTCTATACCCTCGTATGTTAGTACTTGCGTGTCTCCAAACTCATTCCCTCGAATACCCTAGTTGAACGGATGAGTAAGAGTGCATGTTGTTGAGACACATTTTGGTCTACATACATAAACAATTTAAAATATTTAATCTATTAAACCATGTGAAAAACAACATATATGTAAAGTAGATAACTAATAGATCAAGCCATGTTTAGGTCTTGATTTTAAGTTTTTGAGAATATATGATCTTTTTTGGATTATTAAAACATTTGAATTTTTTTGTGTTTATTTGTTTTCAGTTATAGTAGACAATACATACTTTATAGAGTGGGAATAATAAGTATGATAATTACTCAAATGCATGAAGTTGATAATGTTCTTAAAGGTCTCGCCTTCAAGTGTGGTCAAATGAAAAACTCTTATGCCTAGTCTTTCTGTAACCATGAAAGGACTTAACCAATTAGGTTTAAATTTACTTTAGTTATAGCTTCTATATTTGTATTATTTTTATTATATTTGAGTACGAGGTTGCCTACTTGGAAATCATGATTTTTGACCTTGTTATTGTATTCCATATTCAGATTCTCTTGATACATTTGTAAGTGTTTGAGGTCTTGGGCACTCTTTGCATCTAACATTTCTAGTTCATGCAAAAAATAAATCACGACCATTGTTTTCTTTGATGATGCTCTTTAATGAAAATAAAAGTCATGTTATATTCAATTCTAGTGATAGAAAAACCCATGCAATATAGAGGTCAATGAGTAGGGTGTTTCTTTAGTAGGAATTTAAACAATTGTATGGTAATCCCAAAGGGTGTAGATAATATGATCGTGTCAATCAGATCTATACTTAGTGAATATCTTCCTTAATTTTTTACCATTATTTTATCACTATAATTATCTTGACCATTAGAAATTATGTGTTTGATCTTGTATTTAGAAAAAAATGTAAGTGTGTGATTTTTGAAAGAAGAGACATTATCCGTAGAGATTCGTACTAGTACTCCAAAATATGTGATAATATTATTCGTTAAGAATTTACATATGTTTTTGGCCATAATGGATTTGAAACGTATGGATTTGACCTATTTAGTGAAGTATTGTATGTCAATAATGACATATTTATGACCCTAAGTAGATTCTTGGTTAATCTTACCAATGAGATTGAATCCCCATAAAGAAAATGGTCATGGTGTCAAAATAGGCTATAGCTCTTTATGATATAGAATGATTAATATTGGCATGATTTCCACATCAATAAAAAAATTCATAACCATGATATTCATGTTACATTGTTGGTCAACAATAACCTTGGCATAATAATTTTTGACATGTACTTGGCACTAAAATTTCCACCACACTTGTTATCATGTATCTTGGAAGGAGCTAATTTTGCATCGTCATAGACTAGGCATCATAGTAACTATCCATCTAATAATCACTTGAATAAAGATCCCCTAATGATGACATGTCAAGCTAGTTTGCAATGCAAATGATGCTCATTGGTTTTGGAGGTATTTAGATAAAATGATTTTCTATAGATAAAATTGTAAATATAGGTATACCATTTAGGATTATTGCTTCTAAAACATCCAAGACTTATAAGGTATCAAGAGTATTTATAGTCACTAATGTATATTGGATTTTATGTATTATTAAAGTAATGTACTTATTGTTGATATCAAATGGTATAAGGAAGGCAATGCTACCCACAATATGAACATGTTGATTATCCTTATGAGGGATATATTTAATGGAGAAAGTATTAAAAGTTGCATTAAGTTCTTTACCATGTATTATTATATGGGATTAATAATTCTTATTTTGTGTGGTAGATGTTCTAAACATGATTAAAAATTAGTTGGGAATCACCAAATACCCTAAAATGTAGAATCTACAACATGCAAGTGGTTTATAGTCCCAAAATCAAGTATTCATAATGTGCAAAATTATTTGTAAATGAAAATATCAAATTATATGAAAATAACATAGTTTCTTTATGAGTCGGGAGGAAAATAATTATTTCTCCTACTCGAACAACACATTTTAAGCCATAAAATTACATAGCATAAGTTTTTATGTTGAAGTTATATGTGTTGAATTCATTGTAGAATTTTTATCAACAAGGGATGAATCAAATGTTGGTGCCTCCGCTAATTGATCCACAACTGAGTTTTATTTTTACAAATTTATGAGCATAAAACTTTATATCAAACTTGAGAAACAACATAACCCATTTGGATATACATCTAGATTAGGTTGTATGAGACATTAGATAACATAATGTGTCTACTTTAGTGATCACACATTTCTTATAGTTAAGCATATATTGTGATTTTTTTTTGCAAAAAACACTAATCCCAAACATAATTTTTCCACATCACTATATTTATGCTCATAGTCTAGTAACATAAGACTAACATATTAAACTAATCATTCTTTTTTATTATAATCATATTGTGTTATTAATACACTTAGCACACACGTGCACACACAAATACATACATGTGTGTGTGTGTGTGTGTGTTTCTTTAGTAAACATGTAAAAGGATTTGTCTTGTTAGTCAGTTGAGCCAAAAAATTGATGTATTGCTTGAATTTTTTGTTTAAGAGATATAATTGTTTTAAATTATTAAGTGGATCCGTGTTGATAAATGCTTTGATCTTTTTAGAATTGAACTCAATGCCTCAATGAGAGATGATAAATTTAGGAAACTTACTATAGGTAATGCCAACGATAAACTTCTTAGGATTCAATTGGATATTATATTACCATAATTGTTTGAATATTTAACACAAATTTATAGCATGTTCTTGATGGTTGACTATATTTTTTGATAAATCATCGACATATTCCTTAACAATCTTGTGTAAGTATAATATTATTATAAATAATATTAGATAATCCTAGTTGTTAGAGATTGTTTCTTGTAGTTGGAACTTCAAGAGTTTCAAGGTAGTTGAAGCTTCATGGAGAATACGAAGAAAACAACTATTCCAATTACTTTATATTTATAACTATCATCATTTTTTTTTTGTTGAATAATAATACTAAGTGTAGTTTCACACATTCTATTTTCTTTCTCATTGCATTATTTTTATCTCATATTGACATTGGTATCAAAGCTTGGGAATTTTCATTCTCCATCTTCAGACATTTTCATCTTATTTTATCATATTCCTTCATAGTTATTGGTTTTATAGCTTACATAGTATTGTTGCAGGTTGGTCTTGAGGTGACATTTCAATTCGAAGCTGAAATGGTTAACTTAGATGTCTTTAGGTTACATCAAGTTGAAATGTGTCAAGCCTTTGATCCATATTTGTTATAATTTTTATTATTTTTATGCTAAGACCTTTGGTCAAACACCTTGTAGAATCTACTATTGATCTACCTTTATAAAAAAGGATTCTTAATCCAAAGCACCACTTGTCATGTGAGTTCATATAGGGTTTTAAATATTATTCAAAATGGGGCCAATATATTGCCCCATATTAAAGGGTATAAGGGGTTAAATTATAAAGGGTTTAAAAGTATATTGGGGATAGGGTGCATGGATTGATAGGAAAGAGGGATGAGGAGTAATTTAGGGGTAAATAAAGATTCATTGGATTTAGATTGTTTTCAGTGTGTGTTGTTTCAATGTAGTGGAGTTTTTTTTAGAGAAGCAACATGTATTTCCATAGTGATGACACTACAAAAGTCTCAATGGTATGGACATCCTTCATAGTATCATTTCCAAGGTGTATATTTTTTCATTCAATTATTATTTTAAGAATATTAGATGTCATGAACATTAATAACTTTAACTGATAATAATGAAACCTCTTATGACCATTCATAGTAAATCCAATTTTTACCTATTCAACAATATTACTTTACACTATGATGCAACTTCTACGAGTTATCTCAGATTCTTTTTTAACCCATATTTGTTAAGCATGGCTTGTCCTTCCAAAGAGTGAAGGAAAAATCCCCTATTCAGTAACTCCATCATCCCTTGGGTTGATGTAATTATTCCCTTGTATAATTAGATTATAGATGTAATTTACATCCTCTTCCACATCAACATTTTATACAAATGGAAGTCCAAGACTATAATATAGGGGAAATACAACTTGGTACTCACCATTCTCAAAACTAATGTAGCGCTTCTTAAAGTACATAACTGTGTTATTTAAAAAATAAATATCTTACCAATAACGAAAGGTAATTAGCAACCTCTACCAGCTCAATCACCTTAAATTCATCTTTAAAATTTTCTCCCATGATCTCTAGCTCAACATTGTTTAGATTTCCAATAAGTTGATTGCAAGTCTTATTTTCTATAAACATAATATTTGTAGTAATCTTGAAAGGTGGCCTACCAATCTTCTTTCATGCATCAATTGTAAAAACATTAAGTTTCATGCCTATATTAATAAGGATATTACTTATTTTATTCCCATTGATAGCTACATCTATTTTTTTAATTCGGGGTAAAAGGTTTTTTGGCTCGGGTCCTACCTAGATATAACCAAACAAAGCTAAAAAAGTGAAGCACAAATTTACCAAACAAGCAATCAACATGAAACCAAATACAACACAAAATATAGGTTGGAGAACTAGTTTTCTTGTGATATTTTTTCTTGTTGTGAACCGTTTTCCACCCTTCTGCATCCTCCTCAATAGGAATGACAATTTCAAGATCATTGATCGAATGGTATGCGTTTGATCATTGATAGCTACATCTATTAGCAGTTCCTAGTCAAATCTTTGATTAGCCAACTTAAATCCCTTCCTAATATTTGCTAAAGTCTATGGACCTTCTTAGCATCCTACACAAGGAATTCCTTTAGCATAGGTATGACTCCACTTGACTTAAATAAAATTATGATATATGTGAGCTCTCTTATCACTTGTGTAGAAGGGTTTCCTTTAGTATGATTCCTTGCATGCACTTCATTGTCCTTAACATCTTGGAATTTTCCTTACAAATTCCTAATAAAAATCATCTTTTTGTGTTTGCTTATGAAACTGGCCATCAAATAACCTTGTTCTAATGTTTTCTATTGGTAGTTGTGGGATATTCATCCTTCATGTATTCATTTGCACTTCACTCCAAGTAGTAACATTCAACTTGGGGCCGTCATTAGTCTTTTTAGGGACCCATCCCCCAAGTTTCATCATTTTGGTACCCTTAGATGCATTTTCATTTTTTTGTACGATATTTTTATAAAGATTTAGATAATCTTCAATATAATTTCTAGCTCTACAATACCACATATTGGATAAGTGGTAAAATATTTTTACAATGACCGGGTGTGCCACACTTTTAGCAAGATCAAGGAAAGAATCACCATCCACCTAGTGATTCTCTACCTCTAGTGGTTTTCCTTATATATCCTTAGTATAGATGTGGGTATTTCGTCATCCTTTCCATACTCCCTTCTCTCATTCTTCCCTAAATTCTATGATGATAAGGTAATTCTTTGTGTCATGTGTGTTAGTGTCTTATAATTTTCACCATAAGGACACTTTATTCTCTTTACCATATAGAGGGTTGAGTAGTTTTTCAATTTATGGGTCTGATAGAAAAATCTCACATGCCCTAGTCATGACCCTCACACTATTTCTTGGACAATTGTTCATCGTGTGCCCTTCAACCGTGTAATAGATGCACCATGATCCTCTTTCTTCTTGTATCACATTTGATATTTGTTCTTCTAAAAAGTGTCTCATGCCAATATCTATATTTCCAAGTAATTCATCTCTCATCGTAGCCTTTAAATCTCTTAGGGATTTTTAAAGGTATACATTAACAAAATTCTTAGTAGGGGTGCAATAAAAAATCCTACAAACCATTTTACATGTTAAAATAGGTTCAAATAATATTTAAATTTAATTTTCTTGATATCTTACAATATACTCTATTGTTTAAACTCTGAGATATAAAGCTCTTCCAAGAATGATTTCTTCAAGAGATCATAATCTACGCAAGTTTTATTTATATAAATATTCATGTACGAAGTGTGTGCTCTATCCAATATTGTTATGGTGAACTAACTTCTATCTTTCTATAGTGTAGTCATTCATTTGGATAAGTGCACAAATTTGGGGGGCCAAAAAGTGGACAAAAACCCGAAAACAGACAAAACGCGCTCGCATTTTAATTTTTTGGTTTGGAAATTACCAAACCTATAACACGTATGCATTTTAAAGAAGCCAAAACATGTACACGTTTCAGAGAAGGAAAAACCCGTATGCATTTTAGAGAAGTTAAAACGCGTACACGTTTTGTATATTATGGACTATGTATGTGTATTCGGGTGTCTTATACTTATAAAAAATAATTTTTTAAGATTTCTTTTATTATTTCTTATAATTTTATTATTTCTTAAACTTTAAATTTATTTTAATAAATTAGGGTCACTCTGCACCTGATAGAAGTGGTCCCATAGCTCCAACAGCTATAATCTAGAAGATAGTTTTTCAAAATCTAATCTAGTCAGTATTTACTCATTTTTAGGATTTCAGCAAATGACCTAAAACTTTCAGGGCATATATATTGCAGTCGGTCTTTGTTTTGGGAAAGCATATAGTCATTTTTTAGTGTTTTTGGCCTTCTAAATTGGATTTTGGCCCTACCACTACTTGAATTGGTACCCATTTTAAATTTGGTCCATAATTCACATTAGTGACCATGAATTAACTCTATGATGCTTGTCTACTTCTTACTAAAAATAGATAGTCACTTTGTATATAGAGGATTGTTCCCTGAATAGGATTCTTGTCTTATTTCCAAAATGAGTTGATTATAATGTGCCTCCTCCTTAAGGTGTGATAACACTACTAGATTTTGAATGAGTTTTTACGAATAGTACCAAGTGAATTACATTAAGTAAACTCAGATGATTGCTCATTCTTAGAAACATGGTGCTCCATATGAAGATCATCCCCTCACCTTTCCTAGCTCTAAAAACATCCTTTCATGGAATCAAATTCATGATTCTCATACATATTTTTGCTCATATGTCTCTTATGGAGACAAACGATGCCTTAATACTTCACACATGATGGTCCTTCTTGCCTCAGTGACATGACTAGCTCATTTTAGCTTGTTCTGAAGGGTGTTCAACTAGCTACAGAATGGCCAAAAATGCCTTTTTAGGCCTTCAGAGGAAGTAGTCTCTCATCAAAACTAAATAAGTCGATTGATCACCTTAAACACTATTCCCTACACACAGAAACACGCTGAATGATCTTATTAGGACTTTCCTTTGGGTGAGGGTTTATGATTTAGGGTTTAGGGTTTAGGGCTTAAGGTTTAGGACTCAAGGTTTAGAGTTTATGGTTTAAGGTTTAGTGTTTATGGCTCATCATTCATATTTTAGGGTTTAGGGTTTAGGGCACAGGCTTAGGGTTCATGGTTTAGGGTTTAGGGTTTAGGGTTTAGAGTTTAGGGTTTATGGATCAGGGTTAAGGGTTGATGGTTTAGGATTTAGGGTTTAGGGTTTAGGGCTCAAGGTTCAGGGTTTGGGGTTTAGGGATCAGGGTTGAGGGTTTAGGGTTTATGGCTCAAGGTTCAGGGTTTAGGTCTCAAGGTTTAGTTTTTAGGGTTTAGGGTTGAAGGATTATGTTTGAGGGTTGAGGGTTTAGGGTTTTGGATTAGGGCCTAGGGTTTATGGATTAGGGTTTAGGGTTTAGGGCTCAAGGTCTATGGTTTAGGGTTTAGGGATTAGGGTTTAGGTGTTAGGGTTTAAGGTTAAGGGTCTAGGGTTTAGGATTTAGGGCTTAGAGTTCATGGTATAGGGTTTAGGGTTTAGGTTTTAGGGTTTAGGGTTTATGGTTTAGGAATTAGGAATTAGGGTTTATGGTTTAAAGGTCATGGTTCAGGGTTTAGGGAAAAGGGTTTATGGTTTAAAGGTATTGATTTTATGCACAAGACTACGAAATATGGTCCTAAGATATTAAAAAATATGATCTCACTCATGATACCTACTAGAAATATATGAGGTTTAGGGGTTTAATATTTAGAGCGCATGGTTCATGGTTTAGGGTTTGAGACCTTTAGGATTTAACATTTAGGGCTTAAGGTTTATGGTTTATGGTTTATGGTTTAGGGCTCAGGGTTTAGGGGTTAGGGGTTAAGGTGCATGGTTTAGGGTTTACGACTCAGGGTTCGAGGTTCAGAGTTACAGGTTTAAGGTTTATGGGTTATAACTCAGGGCTCTAGATTTAGGGTTTATGGCTCAGGGCTCAGCATTTAGGGCTTAAGGATTAGGGTGTAGGGTTCAAGGCTTAAGGATTATGGTTTATGGTTTAGGGATTAGGGATTAGGGTTTAAGGTTCATGGTGTATGGCTTAAGGTTCAGGGTTCATAGTTACTGGTTTAAGGTTTAGGGGTTAGAGCTCGAGGCTCTAGATTTAGTGTTTATGGTGTAAGGCTCGGGGTTTAAGGTCTAGCGTTTAGGGTTTAGGATTTATATTTTATGGTTTAGGATTTATTAATTTGGTTTAAGGGTTTAGGGTTTAGGTCTCATGGTTGATGGTTAAGGGTTTAGGTCACAATGTTCAAGGTTTAGGTTTTAGTGTTTAGGATTTAGTGCTTATGGTTTAGGGCTTATGGCTCCGGATTTAGGGTTTAGGATTCATTATTTAGGGTTTAGGGTTTAGGGTTTATGGGTTAGGGTTTAGGATTTAGTTTTCAGGGTTTATGGTTTAAGATTTAACATTTAAGGCTCATGGTTCATGGTTTAGGGTTTAGGGCTTAAAGCTCAAGGTTTAGGATTTAGGGATCATGGGTAAGGGCTAAATATTTAAGGATTAGGGTTTATGAATTAGGATTTAGGATTTAAGGTTTATGGTTTAGGTTTTAGGGTTTAAGGATCATGGTTTAGGGTTTAGGTTTAGGGCCTCGGGTTTAGGGTTTAAGGTTAGCATTTAGGGTTTTGATTGTAAAATTTAAATGCTAAACTATTTAGGTTGAATGTTGAAACCCTGAAAATTACCTATGTACTAACAAAATTATACTATAAAAAACTATCTCCTAAACAGTGACTAATGGAGTTGTGAGACTAGTTCCATAAAGTGCAGAGTAACCCTAATTTCTTATATTTACTAAAATAATAATAAATGAAAAATTTATACTTAAACATTTATTTTTGTACATAGAAGCTTTCCAAAAACATATATAATGTTTATATTGTACATAACGCGTACATGTTATACCGTGTGCGTGTTATAGTGTGTACGCATTATAACACATACGTGTTTTACGTTTTCAATTTTTCCAAGCCATGCCTCAAGGCTTCGGATACGACTTGGATTCCCAAACCTGAGGCATGGACCTGTACAAACACAAAAAAAAACATGTTTTTGCAGGAAAATATAAAAAATCCCACTTCCTCCATGATATTAAATCAACATAAAACAATCGATTCGTTTAAAAAAAATATACCAAGATGTAGAACATAGTTTCTTCTTTCTAAAAATATAAATTTTCAAATTTTCTGACTATGCCTTTTTTATAACTATTTTTTGAAGTTTAAATATGTCTATCTTTCATCGTGTATCTTTTTTTGGGGACATCGAAATTGAAAAAAAATATACTAGCACAAACTAGGCCTAATTCTATACATATTCAAAAAAAAAAATCTAATTTTCTATATTTTTTGAGGTAGTTCGGTGGGGGGCGTGGTTGGAGCTTCGTTATTCTTCAAAACATAAAATTTCTATACTAGAAAAAAAAATTGCTGAAAAAATCTAAAAAAAATTCTAGCACAAACTAGATGCTCCTAGCTATCTTTCTATCAAAAGGTTTTCAAAACTACTAAATGGTGCTCAAAAAATGGTGGGGGGTATGAAAGTAACTATGTTATGTTTTTTTAACAAAAATAGGAGCACTTGTTGGTATTTTAGTTATTTGACCCACTTAAACTTATCCATTTTCAATAAAATTTAGTAGCTTAGAAACTAGACTCAAAATGTTATGATTCATGTTTACACAACATCTTCCAATTTTGAGTGTAACTATTTCAACAAACTCGTACAAGTTGATTTTATTTTATTTTTCAAGAAAATGCGTCCACTTAAGATCCCCTTTTGGCCCACCAACTTGGTGCACTTACCCATTTCACTCTCTAAATAATCTCGCACAAGTGGACATAGTCAATGACATTCTCCATACCTCTATATTCTAACAATCTCATGGATTGATGACAAAAGTAGTGTTACGGTGGTGTTTTTATATTTATAGTGGTTGGGATCATAAAAATTAATAATTGAGTTACCACTGAAATAGGACCTCCTCGTAATGATCATATTATTGAGGGATTTATATATTATTGGTGGTAAACATGAGTGCACTAGAAGTTTTTATTAAACTTCCCATTCTTTTCGTCACATACCTTCTTCAGTTCAAAAGAGGATTTGATGTTAACTATTGAAACACATATTATTGTTCCATCTACTGATAAACCTCATCTACTTCAACTAATCATATCCCTAATCCACCATCAAATTCTATGTCTATTTGATTAACATTGGTGCAATAGAGAGTGTTAGGTCGTGTTGGGAGAAATGATTTCCCTCTCCATCCTCTTTATATAACTTCTAGGGGTTCTCATACATCATTTAGTGGGGTGAATGTTTCTTTATCAAGCTATATAATTTCATAAGAAAGTCCATGCCTTCTCTCTTCCTCTTGGATCCTCGTGACATTCTCTTATATTATTTCATCTCTTCATGCAAAAATTGTAGTTGTGAAAATTACTTCACATGCCACATCATTTTTTTAATAACCTAGGGTATCAGAGACCAAAAAAAGACCACTAGCATGTCTAAAGAAGTGAGTTCCTGGCACGAGGAGACCCCATTCCGGCCCCACTAATCCCTCAAGGGAGGAAACTAGGCTTGCACCAACCAACCTCCCATAGTACATCCAAGTAAAGAGAATCGACTTCAGGACCTATATGAGCATAACCCAAATCCCTTAGATAACTATGCTACCCATGTGGGCTTCACATGCCACATCATAGCTCCTCCTTTGGACTTATTTTTCATTAATCACTTCTTCCATATCTTCTCATGTTCTCTCCTTCCATTCATCGCCTTCTCTCCATGTGCTAAGGGGCTTATCACCTCATCAACATAATGTTTAACTCCCAATCAATAAATGCCATCTTTATCCTCTATTTGGATGGGTTTAAAATACACTCCATTCACACAAAAACCAGTACTCTAGTTCTTCAGGGAAGGAGTATGTTGATACAAAAAACTCTAACAAATAGCTCCAAAACATGCCTTCCCGCCATAATTTTATTTAGTGTGTCTAAATTTCATTAGTTTTCTTCAACTACTCAATTTGTGACAAGGTCAATGGTTAGTTTTCTCCCAAGTTTCTATTCTCCCCCAAAACATACACTATTTTTCTATGCATACATATGCAGTAGTAGTTTGCAAAAGAAAAGGGAATAGAGATTGTCATACAACACCTCATTCAACCATTTCTTCGGGTATTGCACACCTCAACTAAGATGGGACACAAAAAAATCTAATTCTTATTCCTCAAACCATCTCCACATTTTTTAAGAAAAATATTTTTGATATTAGGTCAAGAAGTTAAATTGAGCCTACATTTGGGTAGGTAGTTTTGTTGTGTTATCGTACCTTGTTTAACAAACGGAAGAAAATTAAATAGATCATGTAATTTTTTAAATTTAATTAGGAAAATGATTCCTTTGAGTATAATGTCTCAAAGTCTAGTGTTCAATGACCTATAGTGTAGGTTGCAGAAAAAATTCCTAACTTTAATTAGAAAGTTATTTCATTAAAGTTAACATTATAAAGGTGGAATGTATGTGACTATTTTAATTAGTAGAAAGACATATTCTATTTTTTTGGTAGTCTAGAGGGATCAACGAATACCCAATGACATGGATTGTTGAAGCTATAACACAAGGCGAGTACCACCAATTAGCCTCTAAAGAGGTAGTCAAACGCCTCACTCCACATACCGTTGAAAAATTATTTAATTATTAACACCACATCTATCAATAATGTACTCTTCCGGACTAGCATATAAGTAACATTGTTTAGTGTTATGTCATGTGGACACTCTCTAACTCACAGTTCATCTATATAATAATATTTATTAGTTCTTGCATTCGGCAGGTAGGATACTATAGAAATCAATATATCATATAATTTTTTTTTCTATACACCCATAGCGTTTGATTATTACTTTTTGACTGTCCAAAATTCTTAAGTTCTCAAGTTTTAAAACAAATTCAAAGAATTTTAAAATTGAAAATTTTCTTTTTTGTAAGCATATGATTGGTGGACAGGTTTGAAATGACTAATTTAAGTTCTTATTATAGGACAAACTTTTCAAAAAATTAAAAATTTAAAAAGAGGTTTATGATATGTGTTACAATTTTAAAACTTTAATTTGGAAAATTGTAACACATATCATACAATTTTTTTTTAATTTTAATTTTTTAAGAGATTTGGTTACAAGCCTTGTTAATATCTCACGTGATGAAACTAGCTCGTGCAATGAAAACAAAAAACGCTAGCTTGTGCCCTAGATGACCTAGGTCTGTTATTGGTGGTTGTCTACACGTTGGAGGGGATGGGGATGGCGGTAGTGTCAGAAGAGAGAAGATGGAAAAACTAGGGAGGAAGGGGTAGTTTTTTGGTGGCGGCAGTAATTCTCCAAACTTGTGCGGAAGCTCTACCTCATTAGTTGCCAATAAATCCTTCCTAGTTGTCGATGTTGGTTATCTAGGGAAGCATACATCAACTCTCGGGTCACCATACATTGTGAAAAAAAGTAGAGGTTACTCCTGTGATTACTGTTTAGAGGTAACTGAGTCTATTTCCACCCTCCAAGATTTTTCCTTTATCTGTTGATTTAATGGTTTTTGGCCCCAATTTAAATATCTACACAACTAGATCCTTTTTACTTGGACCAGAGAAAGTGAGATTCAGTTATACAAAAAGGGTTTTTTATTGTTTGTTTCCTCCCTCCTACAGAGTGTCCACGAATTCTTAATGAGGGTCCTTGGTTTTGTTGTAGGGCTGGTCTTTTTCTTACTCCCTGGTTTTTGGATTTTGATCATTCTACTATGGTAGTTTCAAAAATATCGGTTTGGGTTCGCCTCCCCAATATCCCTCTCCCTTTTTGGCACCCTATGGTTTGTGCTGTTATGGGTGATTCTCTAGGTCATTTCATCAAAATAGATGATGATCGGTCTAAGCAAGGGTTGCTCACTTATGCTTGTCTTTGAGTTGAGGTTGATTTCAACACAGGGCTTCCGGAGAAGTTGGAATTAATTCATGATGAATTCAAGTGGATTCAAAATCTCAATTATGATAACATGACATTTCATTATTGGTTTTGCCATCACATTGGGAACCTTCAGGAGGCTTGCCCACTCAATCAAAATAAGCAGAAAAAAACAAAGGGGTTTCCTAGTAGCCTAAAGGTTGGCAACCATTCTATGTGCCAGAATTCCACGATCATCAAGATGATACGAATGTCGAGATTCCCCCTACTGGTGGTGGTGCCAAAGAGAAGCATGTGTCTAAGTCCTCTAATTATGACCTCACTCAGGATAGTCCATGCATTGATCCTCTGCTCGACTTAGCACCCTTGCAGGCACCATGGACTAGTGTCACGTGTTCTAAGGACAAGAAGGGGCACTTTAATGAACTTTTTTATCATTCTCCATTGGACCTGAGTAACTTTATGTTTGGTTCTCCTCGGACCCTCATGTAGTTGTTTCTTTTTTGTTTTTCTAGGCTTCACCTAGTGTGTTTGTGGCTTTGGGGTGTGCTCTCATACCACCCACTCTTTTGTTGAGAGAAACTTGTATCATGTTGCATTTAATATAATATAAGATTATTTTCATCAAAATAATAATAATAATAATAATTTGCAAAGTGACACCACTGTCTGATAAGATTAAAAGAAATCATGATTTAATTTTATGTAATATATTTTTCTGTCCATCACCATTACTCTATGTAGGTACACTCCTCTCTCATTTTGTTGTTTATACCAATAAATTGAGAACTGGAATTTGTAAAAGACATTAATTTCTACTTGCATAATATTTTATCCTTTTGTTTTTGCCACAAACTTTCTTCTAGAAAATTCTTCATGGCCACAATGTTGAAACGATATTTATGAACATACAGGAACCTTCTGGATTTTTTCTATACATGTAATTTTCTTATTTTCATTGTTTTGGATCATCATTTGTTTAGATTCATGGTGGTTTCACGGCCTCTTCTTCACCTTGGAAAATGATTTAATAAAAGCAATTACACTGATATTTGTTTTAGTTTGCATGTCATTTCGATCAAATCTGCAGTGACCATTTGGAGCATTTTTATGTCTAGTGAAGTCTTCAGTTCTATATGTTTTTTATGTCTATGGTAAATGGTTACTCCATCTCCAAGGGAATGTAGAAATCTAGTGTAGCATTCACAAACTATAAACCTGCAGGTTGCTCCCATAATTTTTAATTTCTCATTGAGAGGTTCTGGTGCACATACTCTTAATCATAGTTACCAAATACGGTGAAATCTTAAAGATTTTCCATTTTTTTCATATTTTTCATTCAACCTTATTGAACTCCGTATTTTTCAGTGGTAATATATTAAAATGCAGGATCTTTATTTTATTTTTTAATATTTTTATACTATAAATAATAAAATTATAAACACATACATGATTTTATAGCGAGTAGCTAAAAGGATTTTCATTTTTCAGTTTTGTTTAGAAGGTTTTGAGCAATCTCTTGAAGATAAGGGAGACCGTATTTTTTCTGTATTTATCATATTTTTTTCATCAACCATCTTTTTTCCACAATTGAAGACAACCACTCTTCGTACGAAAGTTTCTACCTTGCTCTTAATAGTATTCTTTTCTATTATATGACTGATAAAATTGTAACATCCATTGTATGTTTGGTGGAACCATGTCTTGTCCTCATGTGAGCCACACGCTTACTTTTTGAAATATGTGAATCCTTAAGTCTTGTTCTTATTTTTCCTGGGAGTAGAGTTTGATTAAATGACATTAATAAACTGCGGTAATTTCATGTATGAGCGACGCAATGTAGCAGACGGTATATGGTGAAATATGGGGTAAGGTAAATTCATCCAGAAAGTTAAATGGAACCAACACTATCCATTTAAATTAAATTTTGGTGGATCAAAAAATAGTTCTTGACCAGTTGAAGCTTGTGAAACATTAAGTATATAAAATTTCATGTGTGTGATTGTAGCAGGATTACAATCCTTATTCCTGATCTCTTCCCAAATGACATTCATTGTAATTGTACTTTAATGAGCCTTTGCATAAGTATGCGAGGTATTCTTTTTGAAGTAAACTTCTCGAGCTTCAAAAGCACAACAGAAGGTCGTGTTTGACTATGCTTGGAAAAGGGGTGTGGATGTTTCTTGACCGCAAGCTTGGCATCTCTTAACAATGTCAGGTTATCGATTAAACTCATCCTTTTTCTTTCCATAACATGGCTCTCTTGGAATATATTTTCAACCATATCTAGGCTAGGGTGTCCAATTTCTTTCATAAGATTGCCACCAATTTATTTTCTAGCCATTTTCTTATACCAAAAACGCAGATGCAAAGGAATTCCATCAGCTAATATGAAAATAACCACTTTCCAAAAGTAACAACTCTCATCTTCATGTCAAATGTTACATGCAACTCATTATCTTCTTTGATATTTTCTAATTTTACTTCTCCAAATCCATCAAAAGAAAATGTCTTATTTTTGTAGCAGAAAGCGTACATGAACTTATCTTTCTGATCATGTAATTTAGTGCAAGTATCCTTATAAAGTGTGTAGAAAATCTGCAGTCTTATACATTGAACAAGATAAAAGAAATAAACAAAAAAATTAAATAACTTGCATAAAAAGAAGAATATTCAAACCAGCACTGTTGTGTGTAATCTCCATTAATTAACTCATACTCAAAGCTTCGGCTCAAATTACAATGAAATATATACGTGCATCACTTCTCTAATTCTTCTAGGTTTAAAGGTCAGGGTTTATGGTTTAAAGGTTAGGGTTTAGGGTTTAAGGATCAAGGTTTAGGGCTTAGGGTTTAGGGGTTAAGGGTTAGGGTTTAGGGCTAAGGGTTTAAGGCTCATGGATTAGGGTCACCCATTCACTCACTGTAATGTTTTATGTCTTACCCATTCTTATAAGTATTGATAGAGAGTATTGAACTAAAAAGGGTTTATCTACTTTGTATGCAGAACATTCAAGGGAGTCATCACAATTTGATGCCTTTCATCTACTGATATTTTAAAGGAGGGAAATTATAGATATCCAAGAACAATTTGGTACAAATAAATGTTACCCAATACAAAGTTATCTTCTCTTCCCATTGCATGCGAACTATTTCACTCATTTTAATGTTATGTGTCTTACCCATTCTAAATGGTATTGATAGAGAGTATTCATCTGAAAAGGGTTCATTGACTTTGTAGGAAAAAATTCAAAGAGATTCATCAAAGTTTGATGTCTTTCATCTATTGATATTTTGAAGGAGGGAAATTCCTACCTTGCATAAGCAAGGTAGTTATAAAAGCAAACTTAATGACGGTTCTAGGTGCAAGACTAGGAAATATGGGTCTAAGATATTAAAAAAGATGAGCTCACTCATGAGACCTACTGGAAATATATGAGGTTTAGGGATTTCACATTTAGGGATCATGGTTCATGGTTCATGGTTTAGGGTTTGGGACCTTTAGGATTTAAAATTTAGGGCTTAAGGTTTATGGTTTAGGGCTCATGGCTCATGATTTAGGGTTTAGGGGTTAGGGTGTATGGTTTATGGTTTATGGCTCAGGGTTCGGGGTTCGAAGTTACGGGTTTAAGGTTTAGGGGTTAGAGCTCAGGGCTCTGGATTTAGGGTTTAGGGCTTAGGGCTATAGGCTCAGTGTTTAAGGTTTAGAGTTTAGGGCTCAAGGATTAGGGTGTAGGGTTTAAGGCTTAAGGTTTGGGGTTTCTAGTTTATGGATGAGGGTTTAAGGTTCATGGTTTATGGCTTAAGGTTCAGGGTTTAGAGTTACTGGTTTAAGGTTTAAGGGTTAGAGCTTGGGGCTCTGGATTTAGTGTTTAGGGTTTAGGGCTCAAGATTAAGGGTCTAGTGTTTAGGGTTAAGGTTTAAGGGTTTAGGATTTAGTGTTTAGGGTTTAAGATTTATTATTTTGGTTTTAGGGTTTAGGGTTTAGGTCTCATGGTTTATGGTTAAGGGTTTAGGTCACAAAGTTTAAGGTTTAGGGTTTAGTGTTTAGGATTTAGGGCTTATGGTTTAGGGCTTAGGGCTCAGGCTTTAGGGTTTAGGATTCAATGTTTAGGGTTTAGGGTTTAGGGTTTATGGGTTAGGGTTTAGGGTTTAGGATTTAGTTTTCAGGGTTTAGGGTTTAACATTTAAGGCTAATGGTTCATGGTTTAGGGTTTAGGGCTTAAGGCTCAAGGTTTAGGATTTAGGGCTCATGCGTAAGGGATAAATATTTAAGGATTAGGGTTTAGGGCTTAGGATTTAGGTTTTATGGTTTATGGTTTAGGTTTTAGGGTTTAGGGATCATGGTTTAGGGTTTAGGTTTAGGGCCTCAGGTTTAGGGTTTAAGGTTAGGGTTCAAGGTTTCGATTTTTGAATTTAAAAGCTAAAATATTTAGGTTGAATGCTAAAATCCTTAAAATTACCTATGTACTGACCAAATTATACTATAAAAAACTATCTCCTAAAACGTGACTAATGAAGCTGTGAGACTAGTTCCATAAGGTTCAGAGTGACCCTAATTTCTTATCTTTACTAAAATAATAAGAAATGAAAAACTTATACTTAAACATTCATTTTTGTACATAGAATCTTACCAAAAATATATATAATGTTTATACTGTACAGAACGTGTACGTGTTATAGCGTGTACGCGTTTTGTGTTTTCACTTTTTCCAAGGTATACCTCAAGGCTTGGGATCCAGTTTGGGTCCTGTTGGTCGTCAAAAAGGACTTCAAGAAGAGCAACAGTCAGGGGACAAGAAGTCCCTCCTCTTTAATGCGAGAGGTTCCCTTATTCATAAACAAACTTATTTACACATATACAAAACATGATTTTCTTGTGGAACTTGGATATTATGAAAGTGTTTTCTATAAGGATCATCAATCACAGAAGGACTGAGGAATGAAAATGCGAGAACGAGCAGAAAGGCACCATTCAGAATTATAGATGATAGAGTAATTCCTTATGCATGCGAGGGTACATCGAATTGGAACAAGATCATTTGTATCATATTAATAAGATGAAATTTGAAAGGACTCAAAGTTCTGTAAATAACATATGCAAGAATACAAAGCTCTCAGCATAATACAAACAAATGATCTAGCAAGATTAAATGAATAGCTTAGGAATGGAGGAAACCAGATAGACAAAGAATGAAAAGTTCTTCTGTATTGATTTCTTTAAGATTTATTTACACTTTTAGAAATAAGCCAAGTTCTTCCTTTTTTCAAAATGGTGAGGAGAGGCCATTATATAGTTTACAAATTAGTTACTCCCGGTAACTACTTCTTTTAACTAATGATTAGTTAAAGGGTTGCAAATCGCAATACCCCAACTAATTACAACAAATCCGAGAGAAAGAAGGGGAAGAGAAGAGAAGAATTAGGAGAAGAAGATAGGTGCTTATGATTGGGAGGGACCCACCAACTTTAAGATCCGCTATCTGAATCTCTTCAATGCCTCGGCTATGTCTCTGCCACGTGGGACTGATGTGTTGGTGGTAGACTGAGTCCAAAATCCGAGGCACTTCTCCATTTCTTTATCGAACTCGACATGAGTATGATAATCTTTATTGGCTTCTTCTATGGCAGATTGAAGAGAACAGATCTCCTTCATTTTTTCTTTGGAAATGGAACTCTCCTTGAATAGATCACCCTTGACAAAAGCTCTGAATTGAGCTTTTATTTCTTGTAAAGTGAGAGGCACACCAGAAGTCTCATCATGAAGATGGAAATGTATATCTTTAAAGGCAGATATAACTAGTGTTTTGAAGGCCTCACCCTTCTGCCAGCTATTCCTTAATTCTCCCAAAGCCTCTTCCAACACCTTGATCTTCCATTCCACACTGTAGACCCATGACTTTGAAAAATTATCCTTGTCATCCTCGAAGACTTTGTTTGCCATCAAAATATTTTCATCTGTTTGTCCCATGAGGCGGAGGTCTACTATGCAACTGCTCCAAAGTTTAAGTTCTTTATCAATGCTCCCAATAGTGGAGGAAAGCTTTTGTTGCAAATTACTCACCTTCCCGTGGAGTTTGAAGGCTTCATCAATGAATTTTAATCTTGCAACCAGCATATCATCCACCATGGCATCCATAGCCCTTCCATATACAGAATACTTGTGCATATCTTTAATACTCTGCACTTCATCCTGGCTTAGAATTACAGGTGGTGGAAGAGTAGTCAATGGGGTAGGATCCAAAAATTTATCTTTGGACAGCAGGGACTTGATGAAACTTGTAAGAATCTGGGCTTGTTCCTCCAACTGTTCAATGGTTTGCTGCCCTTTCTCTACCCTCCCAATGACTCTGGTAACTATTTCCTGAAGATTATGGATATCACCTTCAGGGGTAGATTCTCCCATGGGAATCCTTGAGAGCTCCAAGTAAGACGCTTGCAAATCTTGCTCTAGCTTATCTGTCTTAGGCTTGTCTATCTCTAGGAATTGTTGGCCTTGAGCGTCAAACACTATCCTGGAGGTAATTCTGGATTTTTTCACGCGAGGAGGAGTAGTGCCTAACAAGGCTGCCACAACATCAAAATTTGTTCCTGAGATCCGGGAGGAAGACTTTCTCTTCCTACTGTCAACAAGAGGCTGCACCCATGCAAAAGAGGAAGAGGAGGAAGAAGGTGGGGCAAGAGGGCCAAGAGATAGAGAACTCATGGCACCCAAGGTTTGCACTGCTATTGCCTCAAGTTGAGATATGAGTGGAGCACTTGGGGCTCCTGGTTCATAGGAATCAACAGTGCTTGGAAGTTCAGTGCTCTGGAATTCTTTATCCTTATCCATTGGAGCTTCAGGGGCGCTTGTAGGAGTTGGCACTTCACTCTCTTCACTTTCACTGAGAACAATAATGTTCTCTGGTCCTGAAGGAAATTCTGCATGTTTCCTCAGGGGATATTCTTCCACAGGATCCTTTTTAACTTCTTTGAATTTCTTCTGATACACCTGGGTGGATGAGGAAGGAGTAGAGACTGCAGGTCCTTGAGTTGACGAGGCTAGAGGGGTTTGCATAGGTGCTTCTGATCTGGGTGTTGATGCTTCCCTCCTTAGTGTTGAAGCATCCTTGGAGGAGGATTCCCCTGAGTGCCTCCTGTGCTCACGAACTTTCCTATCAAACCAGATCTTGGTCCTGACTAAGACCGGTGCTAGGATTTTAGCCAAATCATCCTTCTCCTTCTTGAACCTATCCAAATCCTCCAAGGGAGTGTGTTTGACCACATTGTCATACTCATATGAGTACAGGTCAGAATTTTCATCCTGGAGCCCTTCAAGAACTTGGTACAAGCCAAGTTCTTGAATTAATTGTAGGGAAAACCTGCCCTAATGCCTCCTTTTGGCTTCAAAATCATCAGCACAGTCAGCCCGATAGTCCTCTGTGTCTGCCCTATGATGATAGGTTATCTTGATGTTCTACTCAATAAACTTCTTCAAGTCAAAACAAGTTCTTGGCTTGAAGAAATGGATAGTGATGGAAGCTAGGGCTCTTTCTATATTTTGTGCGTCCAGGGCTGTTTTGCAGGTGTAGTTTCCCAAAGAGATGGGGAAATGCAAGCCAGTAATTTTCTTATCCCTGCAGGTTCTATGCAATTTTTCCAATTTCCTGCACACTTCTATCAAGGCCATTTTGTCATTACAGAACATAGGGAGCTTGAGAGGAGTGCTCTCATAGCCAGCAAGCCTGATATAGGAAAATTTTCTGAATTGGATAAAATAAGCACCGAAGTGCGATATCAGACTCATGGCTTCATCAGAAAATCTTCTCGCTGTGTCACTCTCAAGAAGCCGGAAAATGTACATGGTGAAAGCGTCATTCACCCTTCAGAAATTACGATTGTTGGTTTCTAGGGTGAATTGTGGGCAGTAGGCATACACGGGGTCATCCTTGTGAGCATCGATGTATGAAAAACCAAACCATTGCCTCGATGCTACTAGAGTATACATCAGGTATGAAGTCATATAGAATTTCTTTGTTTGATGTACATTAGATAGTTGCTCCGCAAGGTTCATACTGATGATCTCTGCCCAGTTGATATTCTGAGTTACCTCGCACACCATATTGATAAGAGGGCACATCCAGAAATGGAACTCATTAGTAGAGGGTGAGCCCATAACCCGAGCCAGTAGGATTATGAAATCTGATAGTTCTTCATTGAAATCGGCATGGAATAGAACCTTGGATAGACGAGATGCCCCCTTCTTAGGGTTTTTCAGCCAGGACTTTGCCACCCGCGCCTTATAATTATCACTGTCTTGATTGAAAAGGGCCTGTGCTTGATTCTGGGAGATAACTATAGCATTGTCCATTTCTGGAATCCTTAGTGCAGTGCCAATGGCGGCAGCATCAAGTTTGGCGATGAGCTCCCCGTGCACGTTTTTTAACTCACTCGAATTAGGGTTAAAATGAGCCCCGCATGAGAGCACTGTGTCTGTGCATTGCACCGAGATAGGGAAACCACCAGCGAAAGACAAACCACTGTCATGAATCATCTGTGCCATCGGTGAAGGGTTTGCGTCTGTCATCCTTGTCCAAAAATCCCCAAAGTCAAGGTGGCGAACTTCATTGTCCCCGATATCGGGAATGGCGGACTCGAGTGGTGAAATTTGTTCCTGCCCCTGGAATTTGATCTTCATGTTGATAGTAACTCGGAGAGCAAAGCTGTAAGCTAGACTTGGGATGGAATTGTAGGGGGAATGGATACACCCGCAGGAATTTTGGTTGCAAGGGTTCGAGCAATAGATAGCATGAAATTAGTGTACAAAAACACATAGGAGGCAGTTTCATTATATAGCCGTTTAGGAGAGAGAGGCAATAAATGTGCATTAAATACATATCTACCAAATTGAAAAGTAAGATATTCGAGTAGAGCGGGAAAAATTAGCACGAATGGCACTTGGTTCATTTAGGACACGAGGGATGCGAAAGCACGAAGTATGCGGTTAGGCCGATTCAGGCGATGCGGGGAAAAGACGCACAAATGCTTTTGGGACATGCGGGATGAAAGTTCACGGAATACGTGATTCGGCTGAATTGGACGAAAAGGGAACAATGGGTCTAGGCGAACTTGGGACATTTGGGACAAAAAGTTCCGACGGGCCCGAAAAGAATAGACTTCAGGTAAACCGGCCGATTGGGGAACAAAGAGCCCGAATGAACTTGGGACACGCGGGACAAAAATGTCTGACAGGCCCGAAAAACACACAAAATGACCCAAAAAACGTAGATTTTCCCAATTTCTTGACTTTTCACATTATCATGACAATAGAAAAGACACTTAACCTCAAAATTTTAATTTTCAACTTCTTAAAAGTAGGGGAATTTTGAGTGGACAACAGCTGGCTCCTTCTGGGGATGACTTAGCATAAATTCAAAGAATGAGACAAGGCAAGAACTTAGAAAAACTCGGGGAAATAGACCAGTACCTTGTCCATTGGGCCACAGAGTCAAAAAGCAAACCAATACAGAGGACAACACACAAAAACAAAGGGAAATAAAAAAAACACTATACAGAATATACAAAAGGACTTCCTAATCACCTATGACTTAAACAATTTCAGGTACTGCCCACTATAAGGAAGTGGGAGAGAAGAACCATCCATATAATCAAGGTAAAAATAATTCTTACCAGTGAAGTGCCTGATCTTGAAAGGTCCTAGCCAAAGGGAATCAAACTTGCCATGGCTGCCACGAGGTTCATGCCTTTTATCCCACAACAAAACAGTGTCTCCAACTTGGAAATCCTTGAACCTGGATTTCTTATCAAACAAGACCTTTACCTTCTGTTGATGAGCAGATATCCTATCAGTAACTTCCAATCTGTCCTCATTCAATTTGTGAAGATACATGATTCTCTTATCCAAAGAATCATTGAAACTGGTATCTTCAATGGCCTTCATTAGATGCAAGGCTGGTAGCTCCACTGTTACTGGTAATTGAGCTTCTACTCCATATACTACCTGAAAGGGAGACATCCCAATGGCTCTCTTAGGTGTGATCCTATCTACCCAAAGAGCATCATAGAGTTTCTTGTGCCAGTTCCGTTGGGATTCATTGACTAATTTCCTTATTATAGCCACCATATTTTTGTTTGTGGATTCTGCTTGTCCATTTCCCTGAGGATAGTAATCTGAGGAGTGAGCCAAGGAGATGCCATATCCATAGCAAAAATCCATCATCTCAGTTGAAGAAAAATTTGAAGCATTATCTGTCACAATCTTGTTTGGCACACCATACCTTATCAAGATGTTTTCTTTGATAAAATTACATACTACTTCGGAAGTAGTACTCTTTACTAGAATGGCTTCTACCCATTTGGTGAAATAATCTGTGGCGGTTAATACATGAGTATGACCAGCACTAGAAGAGGGATTAAGTGTTCCAATGAAGTCCAAACCCCACTGTTGAAAATGTTCTTCTATCACAACTGGTTTCAAGGGCAAGGAAGCCCACTTGGGTCTATCCACAAAAGTCTAACAAGCCTCACATTTATCAACCCACTTTGATGCATCTCTGAACAAGGTAGGCCAGTAATATCCTCCACGAAGTATTTTAATGGGTGACTGCCTCTTCTGGTAAAAATTACTATTTATGGAATGTGTAGATAGTGACCTTTGCTTGATGAAAATAGCAACCTGCGTATTTTTTGGAAATAGTAAAAAACGTGCACAACATTCGTGGACCCTTTCCAAAAAAGGAAAGAACCGAAAACCTTCCTATGCGTAACCCAAGACAAATTTACTGCAACAAAAAAAACCAGTACAAATCTTGAAAAACCCAACAAACCTGAATAAATAAAATCACGTTTTTTTCCCTTAGCTTGAATCCCGAGGCACACCTGTGTGCTTCTCTACAAAAAAAACCACAAAAACGACTGCCTCCAGAATTGGCTAAGTTTACAGTCGATCTTAGGGTTTTCATGCCTTCTGGATCTAATGGAAGCCTCTGTTTTGTATAAAAATGCACGCTGCAACAAAATACGACCAAATCCTAAATATATGAATACACAATGAACTTATTTGTAAAATAAAACTTACCGACGGATGTCAACAACAATCTCCTGCTCTGATACCATGAAAGGAATGATAACCAGATCGTACCAAGCTAAGAACATAGATGCTAATCAAACACCACAATCTATAAGATGAAATCAATTCACAAGAATAACTTTACATAAAACCTTTGCAAATAAATGAGAAGCAATATCATATATTGTTATGGAACTCAATGTAATACATTGAGAATGGGCCTTGCTTAAATAGACAAGGAATAACAATCTAAGAACTAGTCAAGGTCGTAAATCAAGCCATAAATCAAGGAAATAACTAGTCATCAAATAACTAGTCAAGACCATAGATTTAGGAGAGAACTAGACATCAAGGATCTAGTGAATACAATAGATAAAGGAAAGAACTATACCTAACAACTAGATAATATTTCCTAATATATAAATAAGCTAAAAGAAATATCCACACACAAAAGTGGGTGAAGATAAATACAATAAAGGTAAATAAAGTACCTACGTGAACATGAGCTAAGGTAAATACCTACTCTAACAGTTCGGTGGGGGGCATAATTGGAGCTCCGTTATTCTTCAAAACATAAAATTTCTATACTAGAAAAAAAAATTTGCTAAAAAAATCTAAAAAAAATTCTAGCACAAACTAGATGCTCCTAGCTATCTTTCTACCAAAAGGTTTTCAAAACTACTAAATGGTGCTTAAAAAATGGTGGGGGGCACGAAAGTAACTATGCTATGTTTTTTTAACAAAAATATGAGCACTTGTTGGTATTTTAGTTATTTGACCCACTTAAACTTATCCATTTTCAATAAAATTTAGTAGCTTAGAAACTAGACTCAAAATGTTATGATTCATGTTTACACAACATCTCCCAATTTTGAGTGTAACTATTTCAAAAAACTCATACAAGTTGAATTTTTTTATTTTTCAAAAAAATGCGTCCACTTAAGACCCCCTTTTGGCCCACCAACTTGGTGCACTTACCCATTTCACTCTCTAAATAATCTCGCACAAGTGGACATAGTCACTGGCATTCTCCATGCCTCTATATTCTAACAATCTCATGGATTGATGACAAAAGTAGTGTTAGGGTGGTGTTTTTATATTTATAGTGGTTGGGATCATAAAAATTAATAATTGAGTTACCACTGAAATAGGACCTCCTCATAATGATCATATTATTGAGGGATTTATATATTATTGGTGGTAAACATGAGTGCACTATAATTTTTTATTAAACTTCCCATTCTTTTCGTCACATACCTTCTTCAGTTCAAAAGAGGATTTGATGTTAACTATTGAAACACATATTATTGTTCCATCTACTGATAAACATCATCTACTTCAACTAATCATATCCCTAATCCACCATCAAATTCTATGTCTTTATGATTAACACTGGTGAAATAGAGAGTGTTAGGTGGTGTTGGGAGCAATGATTTCTCTCTCCATCCTCTTTATATAACTTCTAGGGTTTCTCATACATCATTTAGTGGGGTGAATGTTTCTTTATCAAGCTATATAATGTCATAAGAAAGTCCATGCCTTCTCTCTTCCTCTTGGATCCTCGTGACATTCTCTTATATTATTTCATCTCTTCATGCAAAAATTGTAGTTGTGAAAATTACTTCACATGCCACATCATTTTTTTAATAACCTAGGGTATCAGAGACCAACAAAAGACCACTAGCATGTCTAATGAAGTGAGTTCCTAGCATGAGGAGACCCCATTCCAGCCCCACTAATCCCTCGAGGGAGGCAACTAGGCTTGCACTAACCAACCTCCCATAGTACATCCAAGTAAAGAGAATCGACTTCAGGACCTATATGATCATAACCCAAATCCCTTAGATAACTATGCTACCCATGTGGGCTTCACATGCCACATCATAGCTCCTCCTTTGGAATTGTTTTTCATTAATCACTTCTTCCATCTCTTCTCATGTTCTCTCCTTCCACTCATCGCCTTCTCTCCATGTGCTAAGGGGTTTATCACCTCATCAACATAATGTTTAACTCCCAATCAATAAATGCCATCTTTATCCTCTATTTGGATGGTTTTAAAATACACTCCATTCACACAAAAACCAGTACTCTAGTTCTTCAGGGAAGGAGTATGTTGATACAGAAAACTCTAACAAATAGCTCCAAAACATGCCTTCCCGCCATAATTTTATTTAGTGTGTCTAAATTTCATTAGTTTGCTTCAACTACTCAATTTGTGACAAGGTCAATGGTTAGTTTTCTCCCAAGTTTCTATTCTCCCCCAAAACATACACTATTTTTCTATGCATACATATGCAGTAGTAGTTTACAAAAGAAAAGGGAATAGAGATTGTCATACAACACCTCATTCAACCATTTCTTTGGGTATTGCACACTTCAACTAAGATGGGACACAAAAAAATCTAATTCTTATTCCTCAAACCATCTCCACAATTTTTAAGATTTTTTTTTTGATATTAGGTCAAGAAGTTAAATTGAGCCTACATTTGGGTAGGTAGTTTTGTTGTGTTATCGTACCTTGTTTAACAAATGGAAGAAAAGTAAATAGATCATGTAAGTTTTTAAATTTAATTAGGAAATTGATTCCTTTGATTATAATGTCTCAAAGTCTAGTGTAGAATGACCTACAGTTGTAGTTGGCGGAAGAAATTCGTAACTTTAATTAGAAAGTTGTTTCATCAAAGTTAACATTATAAAGGTGGAATGTATGTGACTATTATAATTAGTAGAAAGACATATTCTATTTTTTTGGGTTTTCTAGAAGGATCAACGAATACCCAATGACATGGATTGTTGAAGCTATAACACAAGGCAGTTGCCACTTATTAGCCTCTAGAGAGCTAGTCAAATGCCTCACTCCACATACCGTTGAAAAAATATTTAATTATTAACACCACATCTATGAGTAATGTACTCTTCCATACTAACATATAAGTAACATTGTTTAGTGTTATGTCATGTGGAAACTCTCTAACTCACGGTTCATCTATATAATAATATTTATTAGTTCTTGCATTCGGCAGGCAGGATACTATAGAAATCAATATATCATATAATTTTTTCTTCTATACACCCATAGCATTTTATTATTACTTTTTGACTGTCCAAAATTCTTAAGTTCTCAAGTTTTAAAACAAATTCAAAGAATTTTAAAATTGAAATTTTTCTTTTTTGTAATTATATGATTGTGGACAGGTTTGAAATGACTAATTTAAGTTCTTATTACAGGACCAACTTTCCAAAAAATTAAAATTAAAAAAAGAGTTGTATGATATGTGTTACAGTTTTTAAATTTTAATTTGGAAAATTGTAACACATATCATACAACTCTTTTTTAATTTTTATTTTTTTAGAGATTTTGTTACAAGCCTTGTTAATATCTCACGCGATGAAAACAACTCGCGTGATGAAAAAAACAAACCCTAGCCTGTGCCCTAGCCAATCTAGGTCAGTTGTTGGTGGTCGTTTACACGTTGGAGGGGATGGGGATGGATGTGGTATCAGGTGAGAGAAGATGGAAAAACCGGGGAGGAAGGGGCAGTTTTTTGGTGGCGGCAGTAATTCTCCAAACTTGTGTGGAAGCTCTGCCTCATCAGCTGCCAATAAATCCTTCCTAGTTGTTGATGTTGGTTATCCGGGGCAACATACATCAACTCTCGGGTCACCATACATCGTGAAAAAAGTAGAGGTTACTCTTGTAATTTCTTTTTAGAGGTAACCGAGTCTATTTCCACCCTCCAAGATTTTGCCTTTATCTGTCGATTTAATGGTTTTTGGCCCTGATTTAAAGATCTACACAACTGGATCCTTTCTACTTGGACCCGAGAAAGTGAGATTCAGTTATGCGTAAAGGGTTTTCTTATTGTTGGTTTCCTCTCTCCTAAAAAGTGTCCATGAATTCTTAATGAGGGTCCTTGGTTTTGGGGTAGGGATGGTCTTTTTCTTACTCCCTGGTTTTTGGATTTTGATCATTATATTATGGTAATTTCAAAAATATTGGTTTGGGTTCACCTCCCCAATCTCCATTTCCCTTTTTGGCACCTTGCGGTTTGTGTTGTTATTGGTGATTGTCTAGGTCATTTCATCAAAATGGATGATGAGCGGTCTAAGCAAGGGTTTTTCACTTATGCCCATCTTTGCGTTAAGGTGAATTTCAACACAGGGATTTCGAAGAATTGGAATTAATTCATGATAACTTCAAGTGGATTCAAAATATCGATTACGAGAACATGAAATTTCATTGTTGGTTTTTCCATCACACTAGGCACCTTCAAGAGGCTTTCGCACTAAATCAAAATAAGCAAAAAAATAACAAAGGGGTTTCTCAGCTGCCTAAAGGTTAGCAGTCATTCTCTGTGTCGGAAGTCCACAATCATCTAGATGATATGACTGTTGACATTCCCCCTGTTGGCGGTGGTGCCAAAAATATGCATGTGTCTAAGTCCTCTAATTTTGACCCCTCTCAGGATACTCCATGCCTTGACCTCTGCTCGACTTGGCACCCCAGTAAGCACCATGGACTATTGTCATGTGTTCTAAGGAGAAGAAGGGGTGCTTTGATGATCTTGTTTATCATTCTCTGTTGGACCTGAGTAACTTTATTTTTGGTTCTCCTCAGACCCTCATGTAGTTGTTTCTTTTTTGTTCTGCTAGGCTTCACCTAATGTGTTTGTGGCTTTGGGGTGTGCTCTCATACCACTTTCTCTTTTGTTGAGAGAATCTTGTATCATGTTGCATTTAATATAATATAAGATATTTTTCATCAAAATAATAATAATAATGATAATTTGGAAAGTGACACCATTTTCTGATAAGATTAAAAGAAATCATGATTTAATTTTATGTACTATATTTTTTTGTCCATCTCCATTACTCTATGCAGGTACACTCCTCTCTCATTTTGTTGTTTATACCAATAAATTGAGAAATGACATTAATTTCTACTTGCATAATATTTTATCCTTTTGTTTTTGCCACAAACTTTCTTCTAGAAAATTCTTCATGGCCATAATGTTGAAACTATATTCATGAACATACAAGAACCTTCTGGATTTTTTCTATACATGTAATTTGCTTATTTTCATTGTTTTGGATCATCATTTGTTTAGATTCATGGTGGTCTCACGATCTCTTCTTCACCCTGGAAAATGATTTAATAAAAGCAATTACACTGATATTTGAACTTTAGTTTGCATGTCATTTCGATCAAATCTACAGTGACCATTTGGAGCATTTTTATGTCTAGTGAAGTCTTCAGTTCTATAGCTTTTTTATGTCTATAGTAAATGGTTACTCCATCTCCAAGGGAATGCAGAAATCCAATGTTGCATTCACAAACTATAAACCCGCAGGTTGCTCCCATAATTTTTAATTTCTCATTGAGAGGTTCTGGTGCACATACTCTTAATCATAGTTACCAAATACGGTGAAATCTTAAAGATTTTCCATTTTTTTCATATTTTTCATTCAACCATATTGAACTCCGTATTTTTCAGTGGTAATATATTAAAATGCAAGATCTTTAAAAAAAAAATTATTTTTTATTATTTTAGACTATAAATATTAAAATTATGAACACATACATGATTTTATAACGAGCAGCTAAAATGATTTTCACTTTTCAGTGTTGTTTAGAAGGATTTTAGCAATCTCTCGAAGATTAGGGAGACCGTATTTTTTTCCGTATTTATCGTATTTTTTTCATCGACCATCGTTTTTCCACAATTGAAGATAACCACTCTTTGTACGAAAGTTGCTACCTTGCTCTTAATAGTATTCTTTTCTATTATATGACTGATAAAATTGTAACATCCATTGTATATTTGATGGAACCATGTCTTGTCCTCATGTGAGACACACACTTACTTTTTGAAATATGTCAATCCTTCAATATTGTTCTTGTTTTTCCTGGGAGTAGAGTTTGATTAAATGCCATTAATAAATTGTAGTAATTTCATGTATGAGCGGCAAAATGCAGCAGATGGTATATGGTGAAATCTGGGGTAGGGTAAATCCATCTAGAAAGTTAAATGGAACCAACACTTTCCATTTAAATTAAATTTTGGCGGGTCAAAAAATAGTTCTAGACCTGCTGAAGCTTGTGAAACATTGAGTATCTAAAATTTCATGTGTGTGATTGTAGTAGGATTACAATCCTTATTCCTACTCTCTTCCCAAATGGCATTCATTGTAATTGTACTTCAATGAGCCTTTGCCTAAGTATGGAATGTATTCTTTGTGAAGTAAACTTCTCAAGCTTCAAAAGCACAACAGAAGGCCATGTTTGACTATACTTGGAAAGGGGTGGGGATGTTGCTTGACCGTAAGCTTGGCATCTCTTAACAATGTCATGTTATCAATCAAAATCCTCATTTTTATTGCCACAACAAGGCTCTCTTGGAATATATTTTCAACCATATCCAGGTTAGGGCATGCAATTTCTTTCATAATATCACCACCAATTTATTTTATAACCATTTTCTTGTACAAAAAACACAGATGCAGAGGAATTCCATCAGCTAATATGAAAATAACCACTTTCTAATAAGTAACAACTCCCATCTTCATGTCAAATGCTGCATGCAACTCATTATCTTCTTTGATATTTTCTAATTTTACTTCTCCAAATCCATCAATAGAAAATGTCTTATTTTTGTAGCGGAAAGCATACAGGAACTTATCTTTATGATCATGTAATTTAGTGCAAATATCCTTATAAAGTGTGTAGAAAATCTGCAGTCTTAAACAACGAACATCATAAAAGAAATAAACAAAAATATTAAATAACTTGCATAAAAATAAGAATATTCAAACCAACACTATTGTGCAATCTCCATTAATTAACTCATACTCTGAGCTTTGGCTCAAATTACAATGAAATATGTACGTGCAACACTTCTCTAATTCTTCCTGTGCCGATTTCACACTTTTGTCTGTGCATACTAAACAGTTACAATTGTTGTTATTTAAATAGAGTAACTCACCCACTAATAGCTCTTCAACTGAGCATTCTAAATCTGGATTGTGCTTTAAAACAACTGCATGTTGCGTAATAACGCATATTTATTTGAATTAAATATAATCCTAAAAATAGGATAAAGCTGAGTTAACTAAAACAAACTAAAACAAAAATAAAGCTAAACTTAGCTTTCCTAAAAAGCTACGGTTGGGATTAACATGCAGCACATGCATATTTCCAACACTCCCCCTTAATTTCAAACTTGTAGCTTTCACTCTTATGGAGTTGGGTTTTATTTTTCAGATCTGCCATGTGTTGTATCACAAACTCCCAAAAAATCTCTCAAATACTCAAAAACTCCCTTTACCAAAGCCTTTGTAAAAATGTCTGCAAACTGATCTTCGGATCTATAAAATTCAAGACAAATTTCTTTGTTGATTACCAACTCCCTGATGAAATGATACCTTGTATCAATATGCTTTCTCCTCTTATGAAAAATATGATTTTTGGAAAAATCTATGAATGAGTTGTTGTCACAAAAAATATGCGTAGCTTCCTCTTGTTTCTATTGTAAATATGTCAACACTCTTCTCATCCAAACAACTTGACATGTTACTCCTGTTGCTGCTACATACTCTACTTCTATTGAAGATAACGTGACAATGGATTACTTCTTTGATGCCCATGAAACCACTCCTGTTCCAAAGTGAAAATTATAGCCAGATGTGCTTTTCTGATCTTCTATACTTCCAACACAGTCACTATCTGTATAACCAATGATTTTGAACTCATCTGAACTTGAATAAATAATTCCATGACTCGTTGTTCCATGTACATACCTCAAAATTCTTTTTCTAACTTGCCAATGTAAATATTTTATAGATTACATTAACCTTGATATGTGGCTCACACCATACATGATATTAGGTCTTGTGGCCATCAAATACATAAGACTTCAAAGTAACTTTTTAAACAATGTTGGATCCACAAATGATCCTTCATCCTCTTTTCTCAACTTCAACCCTACTGCAACTAGTGTTGGCATTGGATTAGAATTAAACATGTTAAACCTTTTCAAAACATCATTTGCATACTTTTCTTGTGAGATAAAAACTTAACCTTCTAATTATTAGACTTCAATGCCCAAAAATTAATGCATAAGACCAAGATCTGTCATCTCAAATTCCTTCTTCATGGCTGATTTGAATGACTTTGTAGATAGATTTCCAGTAATGATCAAATACTCTACATATAAACAAACAATTAAAATTTTACCTTGCTCATTTATCTTGGTGTATAAAGTAGGCTCACTTCTGATCCTACTAAAACCATTCTCAATCAAATAAGAATCTATTCTGATGTACCAAGCTCTAGGTTCTTGCTTGAGACCATAGAGCGCTTTCTTCAATCTGTGTACTTTTCCTTCATGACCTTCTATCTCATAACCTTATAGTTGATTCACATAAACTTCCTCTTCAAGGAATCCATTCAATAATGTTGATTTAACATCCATCTGATAAATAGGCCATTTTTTTAGCTACAATTGCTAAAACTATTCTTACTATATCGAAATGTGCTATTGGTGCAAATGTTTCATTATAGTCCACTCTATATTGCTGCATAAAACCTTTTGCTACCAGCCTTGCTTTGTGTTTCTGTACTTTTCTTTCAACATTGTATTTGGTTTTGTAGACCCACTTGACTCTTATCACGTCCTTTCCTTGTGGAAGATCGATCAACTCACATGTCCGATTCTTCTCTATAGCATCAATCTCATCATCCATTGATTTTTCCAAAAATTCATTCTTTATAGCCTCCTCAAAATATATTGGATCTACAGCTTGAGAAAATAATGCAAAAACTGAAAATGAATGAGTTGTATCAACATTATAAATCTCACTTAGAATTCTTGTTTTCCATAGCACATAACTATTCGATGCAGGATTGCTTTGTGGTGGAGTAGCTTCTGGTGTTCTCTGTGGTGTCTCTTACATGGTTGAAGATGGCTGAAATCTTGGTGGCCTCCTGACTATAGATGAAGGTGTAGCTTGTGCTATAACTTGTGGTGCATGTCTCAGATTTTTAGATACAATACCTTGTTGCTCTAAAGTTTCATCTGCCATATCATCATCCAGAATAGTTGCTGTTATACTCACTGTTTTCTCTATACTTCCATCTCATGCTTCATTCTCAATAAATTGTACATCCCTACTGATCACAACCTTTCCAGTGACTGGATTGTACAAATTTTATGCTTTTGTATTCTCTGAATACCCAACAAAAATACACTTTTCTCCTTTGTTATCTAACTTCTTCCTTAGCTCATCAATTACATGTGCATACGCTACACAACCAAAAACTTTTAAATGAGAAACACTGTGTTTCCTATTTGTCCATACTTGTTGAAGAACCATGTTCCTAAAATTTTTTGTTGGACACCTGTTCAAAATATAAACAAAAGTTGCCACTGCTTATGCCCAATACTCATTTAGAAGGTGCTTTGCCTTTAACATGCTTCTTGCCATCTCCATGATGGTTCTATTTTTCCTCTCTGCCACACCATTCTGTTGTGGTGTATACATGGTAGTAAACTTCTTGTGTATACCATGATATCTGCAAAAATTCATAAACTCATTATAAACATACTCACCTTCTTTGTCCGTCCTGAGAACTTTGATGTAGTATCCACTTTTCTTCTCCACTAATGCATTGAACTGCTGAAATGTATCAAAGGCATTTGATTTATTTCTCAGAAAATAAGCCCATGTCTTCCTTGTGTAATCATCAATGAATGTCATAAAATAAGAAGAATCTCCAATAGAAGTTGTCTGCATAGGTCCACATAAATCTGAGTGTACAATCTCAAGTGGTGCATATTCTCTTGTTGTTTTGCCAACTGGGAATGAATCTCTGCGTTTCTTCCCTAAAATACAACCTTCACATACCTTTTCCAGTTTCTGAATCAATGGCAAACCTTTAACCATATTATTTCTATGTAATAAATTCAAACCTCTAAAATTTAAATGTCCATACCTCAAATGCCAAAGCCATGATTCATCTTTCATGACTGAATGAAAAGTTGATTATGTTCCTTCAGCTCAGGACTCGGCTTTATTTGCATAGGAACCAGTGTAGGACTCGCTTGCTGCAAAGCAGACCTGATTTGCATTGGCACAGGACTCTGTTACATCAGCGCAAAACTATGTTACCTTAGCGCAAGACTGTTTTACCTTAGTGCAGGACTGATCTGTTTGAGCGCAGGACTCAACAAAAGGCTGATTTGAATTAGCGTATGACTTTGCTGTGAACTGAGTTGTTGATTTTGCTACAAACAGATGTGATTTCTTCTTTTTTCTAAGTTTTAATATCAAAGGAACATTGTATTGCTGCTCATCTTCACTTGTGCAATCAATTGAGTACTAAGAGCTTTGTCCATAATCACACACTCATTGTCCTCCATATAGAGTTTGTATCCTTTTTTTACCAGATGTCTGATACTCATAAGGTTATGTTTCAAACCTGCAACATAGTAAACATCTTGCATACTTTTTTTCTCCCCCTGTCCTCTTAGAATACTAACCATGTCTTTTCCTTTCACAAACACAATATTGTTATTTCCAAGAGTTACATCACTCTTAACTAAATCATCCAAACTAGAAAACAAATCTAGATTACTTGTCATGTGATTACTTTAACCTGAATCCAAATACCATACATCACATGGACTCTCTTTCGACAAATTACATTCAATAAGGGATAAAGAAGGTATTTCTTGGACAATCCTTGTGCGTGCAATAAACATAGGCTTAGAAATAGAACTTCTAACCTGATTTTTTTTATTAGATTAGGAAAAAACCAGGGATTGGCTCCTAAGGGCGAGAACAAAAGAGAGGGACACAACCAGAAACAAAACATAAAGAAAAACCCAGAAAGGGGTCCCAGAAAAATGAATTAAACAGGCTTAACTCTTACCTTCCAACCTAATTTTGATTTTGCCTCTCCTGATCATATTGATTTTTCTTGCAATCATAAGCCTAGTGCCCATATTTTTTCAATAATGGCATTGAACATGAGACTTATCTTATCTCTGACCATAGATTTGTTCTTGATTCTATCCTCTTCCACATGAGCTTGATGAACCGTTGTCATGTCCTCTAGATGGACTTCTTCCTCTGCCTCTTGGGCTGAAACTACCTCTTCTTTTGCAACGACTACCTGATGTCTAATATGTAAAACCCTGATCTACACTTGCATGTGATCCATTCATCCTCTGTTCATGGTTGATTAGTGATGCATGCATCTCATCAATAGAAAACTGACTCAGATCCTTAGTTTCTTCAATAGCAACAACTAGAGGATCAAATTCTATAGGCAAACTTCTAAGCAATTTTTCAATAATCCTTCTGTCTTCAAGAGTCTCATCATGGGATTTTATTTGATTGACTAAGCCAACTACATAAGTAAAAAATGATTCTATGGAATTTGAATCTTTCATTGCTAAATTCTCAAAATATCTACGAAGTAATTGTAGCTTGGCGGTTTTTACTTTCTCCTTACCTTGATATGCAACTTGTAATGTATCCTATGCAGTCTTTACTTGACTGGCTACTATCACTCTTAGAAGAATGCTTTTGTGCATCGCTTGATGAATATAGAAAAGATATTTTCCATCCTTCTTTCATAACTCCTTCAAAGTATCTTTCTATTCCTGAGAAAGTGCAGTATATGTTGATGCATATGTGGGCTCTATGTACCCATCTTCAAAGATCTCCCACATGTCTTGAGATTTGAATAGCACCTTCATGGTCAACGACCAATATTTGTAATTTTTTCCATTAAATTGTGGTGTCTGCATGCCAGATGTAGAAGCCATAGCTTGCTACCAATTTAATAAACTACTGGAATAACCTGCTCTGATACCAATTTATAGAAAATTTGCAGTCTTATACAATGAACAACATGAAAGAAATAGCCAGAACTTGATTAAATAACTTTCATAAATAGAAGAATATTCAAACCAACACTGTTGTGCGTAATCTCCATTAATTAACTCATACTCAGAGCTTCGACTCAAATTCCAATGAAGTCTATGCATGCAAAACTTCTCTAATTCTACCTGTGCAGATTTCACACTTCTGTGTGTGCATACTAAACAATTACAATTGTTGTTAACTCACCCACTAACAACTCTTCAACAAAGCATTCTAAATATATACTGTGCTTTAAAACAGATGCATGTTGTGCAATAAAGAAGATTTATTTGAATTGAATATAATCCTAAAAATAGGATAAAATTGAGTTAACTAAAGCAAACTAAAACTAAATTAAAGCTAAACTTAGCTTTCCTAAAAATTTATGGTTGGAATTAACATGCAACACATGCATATTTCCAACAAAGTGGAAATGGATTCACAGTGAAATCCATATAGTTCTCGGTCTGGATCATATCTTTCACATACTCGATGTAATCTTCTTTATTCCTTCGAATAAGGAGGTGAGCAGCTCATTCCAAGCATAGTCAAACACCTTTAGTAGTCATGCTTCACTTTCTTCTGCTCTAGCCTTTCTCTTCATCTACATAGATTTTAACAAACTCACAATTCAACATCCAAAAATTGGAAAATGGTCCTATATTTTTATGTAATTAGGATGAATTATACTCTTAACTCTTTCCATACATAATGGAATTATATTGAAGTTCACAAGTGCCCAAATTAAGAAAATAGGCGTGGAAACTACAACCACCTATGATAGCCAAGATCACATTATCTAGGCTTAAAAGCTCCACATATGGAATGATGAGGTTTTACTCCAAATATTGTAATTTCTAAAGCAGTTCGGACAGTGTACGTTTGAGCCTAGGTAACCGATTCCCTTAAAAGCACCCCAACAATAGAAAGAACTTTCAAGGGTGCGTGGGAATAGGTAAAAAATAAATTTCTGATGAGATACAAGCAAATGAAACCTGGAGTTTTTTCAGAAAGAATCTATCAAGTCATTGATCTCGAATTGTAGTCACTAATACATAGTATGCTAATGTTGACATGGGAGGGGCAGGGTGAATTGGTAGTTGATAGAGTGAGTGTAATAGACTACTCTGAATTCTAACATCCAAGGTCAAAGATCTTCTAGCTGGTCATACAAGCTTGACTTTAAGATCTGGATTGAGAGTGAGAAGAATCAGTTTTCACCTTGTTCTCTTTGTGAAAACTTCATGTTTTTATTCACGTAACTAAGATTTCAATGGATTTAAATTTGATTGACTAACAATCCGCAATAAGGATTTTGTAGGTCTTTATTATAATCTTAACATTAAAAGTTAACAAGATATATATGCAGAGATACAAGGCCCCTACAAATTTTGTACAGCCTAATACTTCTGAACAATTATAAAAGCTTCACTTCATACAATACATTTGAAAATACCTACTCATGGATAAGATTGAGTGAGATTAACCATTGATAGGCATGAGAAAGCTTATGCCCCAAATATACGAATAAGATTAACTTAATAATACATGTTGGCATTTGTATTCTCGCAGCTATATGGACTGTAATGAAGTATCAAAAGGCAATTTTGTTGGAAATTATGAAAACTAAAATAGGGCAGATGTTCTAATTATGACATTCAATTTTAACATATGCCATGAGTATTAAGTTCATTCTGGTCCAATCTCAACAATTGAAACATGTTGGGTCGATTAGGGTCAATTGGAAGATAAGATCTTTTGGGGTTTTTATTTAAAACAATGAGTACAATAGTTTTCCTCAATCTACAATAAAAACAACCAAATATTCTTGTAGTGTCATAACCTATTTACCTGAACATATTCTAGCCACCCTACAACTATACAAGTTGAAAAATTTGTGCTCAGCAATCATTTGGAAAATCTGTTTAGGTGATTCTACATTTTTAACCTCTGTAATTCTTTTGATTTGTTGTATGTTTGTTATCTTTCTGCCGTTAATTATAAGAGATTTATTGTGCTCTAAATCAATTTCGCTTCCTAGACAACATGAGAGAAACAATCGCCAAGGAAGTTCAAAATTACATGGATTTATCCATCTACAACAACACCCTGCAACCATACATGGCTCAATACCTATGTCCCCCCTGCCATGGATTTGTTCGAGTTTTTAGGCAGATATGATTGTCTGCATCGTTGTTCGTGATTCTTGCCAGTTTGAATGAATCAATTAGATGCAATACAAACAAAATTTTCTCCATTAGGGTCGGTATTTCTTGAAATTAGGAACTCTCAACTAAGAGGGAATTGTCAAATAAAATTTTGTTTTTGTTTTTAACTTGTTACAAACATCTCTTTTAGGTGGCTAAAGATTGCAATTAATGTGTTTCCATTTACTTTGAAGAAGGCATTGCTGGAAAGTGTCAAATTCCGGTGGCTTAACTTTACAGGTTGCCGGATTTTAGATATTTTTCTACAGTAAAATTACTTTCCACATAAAAGTTTGTCAAATTTTCTCTTTAAATTATAATTAAAAAACTAGTAAATACGAATACACATTTTTATGTTCCTAATTGATAAGTATGATTGTTCCTGGTATGATTTTGGGACCAATTCTTTTGCGAAGATTGCTCTAGTTTTAACCAGCGTTCCAATATTTCGACCCACCTCCACATTCTCAAGGCACAGTACACAATGTATAAATCCTCTGAAAGTGGGTTTCATTAGCTCTTTTGGGCAGTTAAGAAGAAGAGCCACGTGTGCTAAATCCAATGCTTCAGCTTCCTATGAGAGTGGAGGCGGCGGCGGCGCTGTGGATGAATGGATTGAGAGGCTTCCAGACAAAAAAGAGCCACTGTATTCTCACAGCTTGCCTTGCATTGAGGCATGGTTAAGAGGCTTGGGATTCTTCCAAAGCAAAGAGGACCGTGCTCTTTGGCACATTCACAAACCTGATTGGCGTGCTCAACTCTCTCTCGACATTACAGACCTTTATATCAGGTAACTCACCTTATCAACTTCTTTCCCATTCAATTGGGTTGCTCGCAAAACTTTTAATGTGTCTTTATTTCCTATTCTAGTACCATTTTTTCTCAAATGAGTTTAAGGATTGTGGAAAATTCTGGATTGTAGAATCGAGCTATTGTCATTTTTTTTGGATAAACAAAGTAAATACTGAAAGTAGTTTAATAACAATGATAATAACATATGATTTCTGCTGCGAATGGATCTTAAGATAAGAAACAATATGTAATCTTTCAACTACTGATAATATTTATCCTTTTCTTCCTCGAGACATATGCAGAACAAACTTCCTTAACAAATGGGCTTGTCAAGATACCCGAAACAGACATCATTTTAGGACTTACAACATTGTATCAGTTTTTAACAACTAACCAATTCAACCAGAAGCATGTAAATACATCATATGTTAATCATAACATCATGCGGTCAAACTTCCTCCCTAACAGTGATGCATCTTGTAGAGTGTGCCCTATTTTTGACCTTCCATTAGGACTAATTTTGCATCCCTGGCGATAGTATGCAATCATTATATGTACTTGCCTTCAGTATCTTCTTCTGAAGCCAGCTCTATATTTTTGTCAAAGTTCATGATGCTTGCTTGCTTTGATGCATAGTCATCGAGAGACTTCAATATACGGACGAGGACTAAGGACCTTTCCCTGCCCGTACCTTGTTATATTTTATACTAAATTCTAAATTTTGAATTGCATATATTCATTATCAGGTTATTATTGATAGAGGTGTCGCTCATGTAGAAGAATCCCAAACTCCTCTGTCAGAGGAAGAGTGCAGGGCAACAATAGATGAATTGTGGCCTAAAAAATTTCTGCAAAGCCATTATGGAAAACACTCTAGCAAAAGATATGACTTAAATCGACAAAAAACATTGCATTGATTTTGTGAAGGACCAAGAGAAATACGATTCTCAAGCTTGAATACAAAAGACACAACTGCCAACTCTGTGTCGGTCAATTTGTTGTAGACAGTCTCAAACTCTTTGAAAATATCACCAATCAGGTCAATCCTTTTCTTGTCAATAAGAATGTAGAGAAAAATTTAATGTATAAGGTTGAAACTTGGCATCATTTGTAATGTCTTCGAGAATACCCTTTTTCTTCTCGTCTGGTATGATTGGATTAACAAGGAAATTAAAAAAACCGTATTGGTTATGTACTCAGAGAGCTTATCGATGTCTCTACTGATAGCATCTAGGGACTTCATAGACTGGGTCAGTTCTGCTAGGGTTGTGGCATATGACCCCGCAGCGCTGTCTTGCATAACAATATGAGTTCTGTTTTTTGTGAGCCACTTGAGAAACTTTGGAAGGGAAGGCACTATGTGTCTTGAAGAGCCTTGTCCCAAAAAGACCATATTTTAAGGATATGTGGTAGTTTGATCCATTAGCCCCTTTCAAAAGGGCTCTCACAGATGGTGCACACTAGACATTCAGGGCCACGGGAGACCGTTTCAATGATTCCATCTAACAAAAAACAAAACCAAATCTTTGGAGATCATGTATCCACCGAGAAATTTTTGTCAGATCGTGTGAAGAAGCAATGTTAATTAAGAGCCAAAGCATTTTCTCTGGAATTCAATTACTTTCTGAAGAATCCGATGCAATTCTAAATGAGTTGCAATTTATGCCGGAGAGGATAACAATGTTTAGTTTATTAGAGTTGTAATTTTTCTATTTTAAGTTTGTGTGATGGGGAGAGGACAATATAGTAACTTCCAACAAAAAAAACATTGCCTACTATGCCTTGATGGATGTCCTTACGTTGCTACAAACCTCGTATTTTGTTATGGGCCACAATGTCTCTTGACGATGACCATGTCTTCTATAAGATACAATTATGATATTCATTTAAAAGATAACATGTTGTATCATTTTGGTTAAACACTTGGCGTTTATTTATAGAAGTTCATATTTTGGCATTTAAATGTTCCCAAAGCGTAGACAACAATCCCATTTTGTCAGTATCCTTCAATCACTTCATTCCATGAGATGACATATCTCTAGGGAATGTTATGTTTGGTGGGTAGATGAGATTAAGAAACCTGCCAATACCCAAGATGTTGTAGCGGAAGAGCATCTCCACGCTTCTTATAGACGAGGCTTCCATCTTTGTGTTCTTATCCATCCGATTCTACTCCCGTTGTACATATTCGTCAGCTTTTGCAACCGCTTGCACCACTTAGGTACAGAGAGTGGTTTTCCTATTTACATTTGCTAGCATACTCCTCGCCTTGTTTCACCATATGCAACAAACAGGGCTCCAACCCAATTAGTTTAAATTTGCCAAAGTACTCCCAACCTGTGCCAAAATATAGAGGAATTTTGTTAGATATAGTTGCAAATGTTTTGATAGACATGTATACAGAATGTGGAACCTTACAAAAAGACATGTGAACTGTTTACCAAAATGTAACTTATGTTCTTCGCTCAAACATCTATCATAGATCATAGAATATATTTTACATCCAAACCATATTATACACATAAAATTCAAGCCCTCTCCGGCGTAACTTGCAACTCATTTGCAAATTGCTAGTATTAAACTATTTAAGGCACGAACTGTCCGTTATGCGGCTCTTGTAAAACATATACAAAAAGACTTTGATTTGTTATCAAACACGATGGAGGACATACAAGTCCAATATATTATCAAACTCTCTCTTTTAACTTGAGTAAAAGAATTTCCATCATAGATGTCTTGGGAATGATGTGTTAGTTGATTCCATGGTGTCTCTATTATTAACACATTGTCAACAATCTTTCTGTCACGTCTTGGCTATTTTTTTAAATGTCAAAGGTTAATGTTGTGAAAGCTAATTGATTTTATTAATGGTGATGTACTACACAATATTTAGCACATCAAATAAATAGTTGGGTATAATACATACATAATATTGACCTCGGTTCAAAATTGAGCCCGTCGTAACCCTTCCTAAGGCCTCAAACCTATCAGTAAAGGGCGGGTAAAAATTTGCATGTCAAAAAAATATCAAAATGTAAAAATCATCTGACTAGAAAAGTGCAAGTTACATTTAAATTTGTCAAAAGAAGGGCTATGGCAAAAAATGTTTGTTTACAATTTGTATGAAAATTTTAAATCTGAAACAATATTTTTGATGACTTCTACAAACAACAATCACCTCCAGCTTTCCAGGCTCTGAGTGTGACTCACATGTATGTTAAAAAAGGTGTATTACTCAATTATCAAAAGTTTTAATATAATAATATACTATTAAGGTAAAATCTCAATTTTTTTAGCAAGTTGGTGATGCCAAATCAACAAATACTTGAGCACAAATACCTAAAAAACCAAATATTTAATATTACTATTTAGGGTTCTGGCCTTTGCTTAGGATTCATTCAGATATTTTATTTTTCTACTTTTATTTTTTTCGCTTCTTTGTTGCAGAAGCCACCATCAAAGGTAGAGAAGAGAGCTAGGATTGACTTGCACACAAATATTTTCCCACTTTGGAGCCTACACAACATGATTTGGAACAAATCAAGTGTGCAAAGTGGCCCCAAGGTCGGATACAGGTTGAGATAGATATCTAAGGTTGGGGCAAAGCTTGGATTAAAGTGTTGAACTGATCTCAAAGGGTGAATTCAATTTGTAACTCATAATGTAGGGTATCGAGTAGGCTCTATGGGAGCTACATTGGTGCCAAAGGTTGGGATGGGCTTGCAATGGTCTTGATCCAGGTCACCCGGATCAATTTGATCTTGTTGTGTACACAAGCCAAAGGGCGAGATGATTGGATTAGCTTGGTTTGTATGCAATGGAGAAGGAGATCGGGAAAAAGGTAGTTGGGGATTTCTTTTAGGAAAAATAAAGGTCGAGTAATTTAAGGAGGTCACCCATTATGAGCCTTTCAAAAAAGAACATAATTAAGTTTTGAGATGCTCCCTAATGTAAAGGTGTATTGGACCTATCTAAGATGGCAGAATGCAAGGCAGAGGAGCTCGTTGTAGAGGGGGCGAACATGAAGAGATAAACTTCTTCTTCCATTAAAAGCACCATTGTGAGTCATCATTGGTATCTTCTCTGTAACTGTTGTTCAATAGTAGTGATGTGGAGGCCAACAAGAGTTTTATAGTTATAGTTTTTTTCAAGACAATGTTGCTCGACTATATGCCTAAAGAGTTGAGGAAGAGGGTTGTAAACATATTTATAGAGAATTATTAAGGGTGTGTGTGTTTAATGGAGTATTCTAATATGGTAATACATCATTTTAGATCTGAATGCATATTGTGGACGAGGTGAACTTGTTGGCTCTAAAATATGACCAAGAATATCTAGATGTATATGCCGATGACATAGTTAGTGTGGGTGTTTCAATGTACAGATGCACATTTTCTTTAATTTAATTACAAAAATATAATTTAATACATTTTAGTATTTAAAATTTATATGGGTTTTAATTTTAGTGGTTAAAGTCTGAATAGATTTGTTTATTGAAGTGGTAAGAATCCAAAAAGGTTTTAATTTTAGCACTATAATTTAAGTAGAAGTTAAATTTATTAATTTTATTATTTACAATTTTTTCTTAATGATTTTGATAAAAGATCCCACTGTCCCACACACAATTTGATGGTTTTTATGTGTTTACTGATCTATGCATCTTCTAATCTAATTTCAATTGTTTATTTATGTATTTATTTATTAAATTTATTTAATGCTTATTTTAGTTATGATGATTTTTAGGAAACTAGAATATTACAAATTTGGGCTTTAAGTACATCATAATTTGATTAGTTTACCAGTTTAAATGTATCTTAATTTTAGGATTCATTTTGTTTAGATTACTGAACTTTTCCTTTTTTGGAACTTGCTTATTGTTTATAAACAATTTCTCATTTAAAAAAAAATATTCTTAATTTTTATGACATGTATACTTGATTTATTCTTGTCATTTGAAGTGTAAAATATTCATACTACTTTTCTTCATGTCCAATTTTTACCCTTCACAATAAAAATCATACCAACCCTTCAAAATATTAGGTACCTTTTGTCAATGTCATTTTCTATCCATCTTCATTAAATTAAATCAACTCCCCTGCCACATGTACCTTAATTAAAATATCTTTATTTATTTTGATCCTGACTAGTCAAGTTACGTGAGGAATAGAATGGACGGTCATGATGCATTGACCCATGTTGATTGAGGTGCATATTGAGTGGAGGGTAGCCACTGGTGAGGGATAGGCTCTTCCCTTCCCAATCCCATTCATTTCCCTTAATATTTTTAAAGAAATATATAAATAGTTACATAACTTATGAAGGTAATGTAATCGCATTTTTGGATAGGTTCAAGGGGATATATGGTAGAGGCTGATTTAGAGTTAGAGAATTTTATTGTTTGTTGTTTATAATGCTTGAGAGTGGTGGGTGGGCAAGAAAACTCACAAGATTTCAGATGGCGACTACAAGGTATGGTAGGGGAAGGGACCCCATAACCATGTAGGGTCCAATGATTGAGAGTGTTTTAGCTGTTTTTGGAACCTTTGTTAGAAACTTATTTGCTCATAGATTAAATGAAAAGTGACATAAATATGTTCAATATTTCCTTAGTTATTGTGAAATTTATTATGTATTGTTATTTCAATATTTAAGTGTAAATATATGACATTCTCACCAAATAAAGAGCACATCTGCAAATTAATATCAAGAGGTTATTTCAACATCAACTACTGGTGCCATTTAAGTTTTTTAAGGCTCCAACATGTACAATGTTAAACAATTATTTGTGCAGTAATAAATATATTTTCTTTCAATACTAAATTCACTTGCTTACATCATATTATATTTTTATGTAAATACATCCGTCCTAGTAACAAATTTAAAGGGTTCATCAATGTCCAACTATTTATATTGATTTTGAAAAATTCAAATCCATATCTAAAATTTATTCATCCAAAATATCCCAACCTCTAATGTCATCTTCTATATTAAATGCAAGAACTTGCAAACAAGAAAAGTGTTGTAAGGCTCACTATTTACAAGAAAAATCACAATTAATGAAGGATTGAACAAGATTTCAAAAATAAAATTAATAATTTCACAATCAAAGTGATGTATTTCCCACTCCATCTCCGCCTAACTCTCTCACCCAATAGAATTTGAGTGCATGGATCAACTAAAGTGACAAATATAACAAATAAATTGTTTTATTTACTTTACCAATCCATGTCAAACTCCCTCAGCCAATAGAAATCAAGCACACAAATCAAACATGGATCCAAATTTCTCAGTAAAATCTATAAATAGTAGAGTTGAGTCAAATACATCTTTCCCATTCAAAAAAAGATTTTCTATTGATTTACATTTTGCTGTGCAAACACTAACTTGTTGTTGCTGGATGTTTACATCTTCTTGTTGTGCAAAGGCTGCTAACTAGTCAGGGGCAATCTCTTCCATGCTGTGCAAAAGCTACTAACTAGCTAAGTGCAATATCTTCCATTTCCTATTGATTTACATCTTGGTAATCTTGTTCAATCCTTCATTAATTATATTGTATAGAAGTTTATTGTATATATTTTTTGGTAAAAAAAAATTGTACCTCAAAATAGATAGTTTACCATTAAAATTGTTATGAACAATAATGACTCATTTAGATAGTTTATAAGCAACACTCGATTTGATTTATGATCAACAATAAAAAAATTTTTGTTGGAATCCAAAGCGTTTATATTCTATCTCCAAATGAGTAGCTCATTATTATTCGTAACAATTTTAATGATAAAATCACTAAATTTACAAGGAATCCTATGTTTTTTCAATTGATCATCTGTCATTATTCATAACTGTTGTTTTAATGATAACCTACACTTTCCTGGAAATAAAATATTTACTGCAGTTTTGTTAAAAATTTACTGCAGTTTTGCTAGAAATTTACTATAAGTTTTGCTTAAAATATACATGCATTTAAATAGTGTAACCCTTCCAATTCACGAGGCATTTCACTTCACACATAGCTCCTTGAAAACATAATCCAGATGAAAAGCCACAAGGTTGCCATGAAGGAAATCTTTTAGTAATAAAGTATGCAGAAAGTGAACGGCGAAACTGTAATTTCAAGCCATTATTGGATTGGCAGAAGCATTTCAGAAAACTTGAAACTGTAATTTCTGGCCATTATTGGATTTGCAGGTGCATTTCAAAAAACCTTAAAATAAGCTGTCCAAACTTTAAAGCAAAGGATTTGAGAAAACACGCAAATGATGGACATATTTTCGAAAACCCTATGTTAATATCAATTTTGATGCTGAAACAAAATCATTTTGCTCTCTAGATAAGAAATTTCTGAACATAAATATGTGTAATTTATAACTTATTCATACCTAATGTGACATGTGGAAAATAACCTATGCAAAATGTGAAAAATGTAACATTTTAAACTAGTGACCCAAAACTGTTAATTTTTAGAACCACTTGTTATTAGTTTAATACTTTATAAATGCTTATTTGTTTGGTAAATGGTGCACATTAAATATTGTCAGATGTGATCAATGTCACATATCACCGATCACATGGGAATGTATTTATTTCTGTCAGGTGTTTAATTATGTTTAATTGTGTGGCAGAACTACTTGTGTTGGGACAGGTGATCAACACATGTTGGGACATATTTCATAATGGCACGTGCAAAGCAGCCTTCTAAAAGACCAGTTAGAAAAATGAGGAGTATCTTGCAGAGGGGGGTGAAGTTCACAAATATCTCTTCTGATGAGGATAATATAGTCAAGAAACAACCTCAAAAAACCACCACAGCCAATCAAAGGAAGAATCAGTCAAGAGCCAAAGCACAATTTTTTTCCTTTGTTAATACAACTAATATACATAAGAAAATAACATTTTTTAATAAAATAATGCATCCATCAAGAGGTAAAATAATTTTGTTTTGATGAGAATATCACATCTGTGCAAGATCCTGAAATCAACATTACTAATCCAACTGTGGAAGTAATTGCAAGTACTGATACAAAAAAGAAATTATACATAAGATGGAAATGGAAAAAATATGACATGAAAGTTGCTTTAAGGAATGTGGAGGAAAATGGAATGTCCATGTGGAAAACAATAACTAAGTGGGGAATACCTAGTACAAATGTGACTGATTGGTTGTATTGAGAAAGAACTACTAAGAGGAAGGGACCTCTAAATTTTTTGACAGATGAGGAAAAGAAAGAAATTTTTACTTGGTGCAAAGATATGGCTGAACTTGGCCTTGGTCTTGAATTCATTCACCGAAAGGCCTATGCAGCGCACATGTGTCAATGCAGAAAAAAATCATTCAAAGATGGCCTACAATGAAAGTCATGGTGGTATGGATTCCAAAGACCACATCCTCACTTGACAATAAGAACTGCAGAAGGCCTTGACTGAGATAGAGTAGTCATGTTAAGGCCAAGAATTGTTACTGCTTTTTATGATAACTTGCAAAAAATGTATGTTGCAAATCAGTATGGGCTAAGAAAAAATATGGAATTATGATGAAACTGGTGTTCAAGCAGGTAGGAATTGTGGCATGCATGTCATTGCTAAGTTGGGATGCAGAAGTGTTCCACACATTATGTCAAAAAGTAGGGAATGGATTACCATATTATGTTGTGTTAATGTAGCAGGAAAAATCATTCCTGGATTTTACATTTTCAAAGAAAAGAGACAAATTTAAAACTATATAATTGGATTTTATCCTAGAGCATGCATGACATCCCAACCATATGATTGGATGACAAAGGATTTGTTTATGAATTGGTTACATAATTTTTCAAGATCATTTCCTAGGTGGAGTTTCACCAAAAAATAGGCATCTTCTCATATTTGATGGTCATGGCAGCCATGTAGCATTAGGCACAATCCAAGAGGCTAGAAATTTAGGCATTGACCTTATGACTCTACCAACATCATACCTGCCATAAGATTCAACCATTAGATGTTAGTGTGTTCTCTCCATTCAAGAACTAATTTAAAATAGTGAGGTCTAAATGGATGGCAAGGAACCCATGTCTTGAAATAAGGAGGACAAAATTGGAAAAACTTGGTAGTCAGGCTTTCCAACTTGCACTTACACCTGAAAATATCAAGGCAGGTTTTCAGAGGAAAAGTTATATGGAAACTTGATTAGAATGCTCTTTCCAATGATATGAGGCCAAGTGAGGCCTTTGATGTTGAAGAAGATGAGGTGGCATTTGTTGAAAACATATTTAGGATGGTGGGAGTGGAAGATACATATGTGCAATGTTGTTTAGAAGAACCTGAAAAAAAATGTGGTGGTTAATGAGGAAAACCAAAATACAAGGGAAGAGCATGTTGAGTCTACATGTTTTGGCATGCCTACATATTTTCATTAGCCCCAAACACTTAATGAAGAAGATGATCACCTTAGTTCAGCAACTCATGTGAGCCAAACACAAGAAGCTACAGATATTGATGATAGCATTGAGTTTACCAACACAATTCAACGCACCTGAATGGATTAAAGAAGGGGTTGCTAACCTGGGCATGCAAATTGATTTCAACAATGAGGAAGTTTCAGTTTCTATGCCATCTCCTCCCTCATCTCTTCCAAGTGAGGTGGTGCACTATTATGCTGAGACATTGGAGTGGGAAGATCATCAAACCAAATACATGCCACGAATTCAAAAAAACATGGTTTAGATAAAGGAAATTCTCAAGTTGATGAATTTTTAGCTACTCAAGACAACCAAGAGGTGACCTACAACCAAGATGAGAACACCCAAGCATTTAAACCAATAAAAAAATTCTTAAAACTACCAATTGTGAAGGTTCACACTCGTGTACGGCTAAATGATGGTGCAATCAGAATTGCAAGGCAATCTCAAATACTTACCTCTGATGACTACTTGCATTTACTTTTAGAGCAAGAGACAAGAAAAAGAGAAATTGAAGATTTGAAGGAAAGGAAAAGGGAGCAGATAGATGAAAGGAAAGCACAAAGGTTAATAGAAAAAGAAAAGAAGGGGAAACTTAAAATTGAAAGAGAATTGAAAAGGCAGAAAAAGGAAGAGGCCCAGTTACAACGAAAAAAGGAGAATGAGTTGAAAAAGGAGCAAGCCAAACTCTCCAAAGAACATGATAATAAGATGTAGGAATGGCAACAATAACAAAAGGAGTGTGACCAAAAAATAGGTGATTGAGTAGTCCCTCAAATCCCCTATGTGATCAACATCATATTTTGTTGAGCATGTATAACACATGTATGCCTTCTTTTTCTTCCACTTTTAATAACCATTCTAGCTGCCCATCTTCTCCTACAAGCAATGTTACAAATTCTTGGATTTTAGATCAAGTGTCACTTAGTCAGATTGTCCAACTTTCAGAAGCTAATGCAAATATTCAACGTACACCTCCTACCATGCTACCTACTGCAGTTCAATATGTGAATGCTACCACATCAAAGAGTTAGGAGGAAGTGCAACCTCCACCATATCCACGATTCTGGCCAAATTATTAAGTGCAAAGTTTTACAAGTTTTTCTTTACATTACCTTTTTAGCAGGCATTATAAAATTTTGTCGAACTTGTAACAAAATTCCCTAATGGTAGCTAGGATTTCACATATTTTCATGAATATGTAAAATGCATAGTATAAGTCCTCAGACCTTAAACAAATATTTTGTAAAATATGTAATTGAATGCCTTAGCAGCAGGCTTTAGTCGATATTGATAAATGTTATATATGTAAAACTTTTGGAAGTTTTCTTTACTGTAATTTTCTGGAAGAATGTATCTAAAATTTTGAAATGGAAAACAATATACTGTAATGGTATATCAAGGAACTCAAATTTATGCCATTCAATCTAACAATTGCAGAGAATATCAACATATCATTACCATATCTAAAATATTCTTTAAAATAGATCAATATGCCTTAGCAATACAATATTCTAGAATATTACAGCAAAGAAAACTTCTCGTTGTAATTTTATGAAATATTGTATCTAAAATATTGAATTCGGAATTGTGTTCATTATGGCATGTTTTGTGAAGTACAGAGATTCTAAAAATATTAGTAATTTCTTTATTTGATATTAACATCTCATTCAATCTCAATTCTTTAAAATAGATCATTGCCTTAGCAAGGTCACACTCGACCTTACCTGCTTGAATGGAACTTTAATTCTGAGAAGGTGATGCATGGACATGTTAGTGCAGTGGGAATGCCGAAATCTGCAATTGTTACTTTAGAAACCCATGAAACTCCTATCCAAGACGTGAAACATGTGCAGCTGCAAGGGAAAGACATTCTTGGTTGTGTGAGTCAGAAAAAAATACAAATTTATTCAGTAGCAACTTACAAAATTCCTACAAAAAAATTAGTGTCAACAAATTAAAATTTCTTGTTAAAAATGTAGTTTAAAGAAGAAGTATTGTCAATTTCCCAAAATATAATCTGTTTAAAAACACATTTTTGCATACTATGATTTCGTCGATACAGTTTGTGCCTGTCTATTTTAATGATGCCTCTATGAGAGCCACCAGAGATGCTGCTAAACTCGTTGGGGTGCAGAGTTTATATGTTTAAGAGATGCTGCTAGATTGGATCGGGGAAAACGTAAGCAAACCAGTCCAATCTGCAGGCCATAGTCCCTAATGACTCATTCAAAAGATGCATTTTGTTGACTGTTTTAGAAAATGAAGGAGCGGAAATTGACCAACATCTTGCAAACAAACCCTTCACACAATCAGTCTTAAAAAAAATGATAGTCACTATTCATATTTCCACAGCAAGATGAAAGACATGAAAATAATGAGAATGTTATCAATCTCTTCGAATACTTGGCCTCATTTGGAACGCTTTTTCCAATTTCAACCATAGCCACCAGGAGACATGGGATGCGGGGACAGTGACACATTTTCTAATTTAAACCTAAAAAACAATGTAAACTTGTACTCCCATTCTTTTGAAGAGTTATACAGTAAGGGCAGAGAAACATTCTTACGTACAAACCTGATTATACTGTATCTTGTTCATGTCCAAGACAGTTTAAGAAAGTCCAAGAAATCTCTGCTTCAGGCTTAACAGAAGGCTTTCAGCTCTTTCTGCCAGCAATTCTCTCTTCTCAGCATCTCCCAGCAAGTCTTTCACAATACCCCAGGAAGATTTCATGTTTGGCCGGTTCTCCTTTCCAAACACTGATCGTCTCCCATGAAGTTTTCATCCCCAAAAATGGATATCAGCTTCAATGCGGTTTGTAATTTCTAGTGTATGGTGCTCAGATGACAAATCCAGGCAGTCCAGCAGACAGTCTGGAGAAAACTGTTCCACAGTTATGTAGCGATAGATGATATTCCCAAGACTGGCTCTTCCATTCTGAATGAAAAAATAAAGAAAATGTTTTAGGCACTATCCATACTCTTTTGATCCGATACACTGCATTCAAGAGATGACAGATGCTACACACTCACCTTTGGAAGAGCTTCCAAATTAATGTCAGGAACCTCCATCTCAGACAACACATTGCTGTTGATTTCCATTGCAACTTTGAGAATTTGGCTTGTAGAGAAATGTTGATGTTGCAAACGTTTCCTTGCATTATCACAAAGGCCACATGGAGGGACTCGAGGAACAGGGAACCACCATTTTTCTTCTTGGCGTTGAGGAGGGTGCCAGGCTTGACTGCATCCATCTGCATCTGGAACCAATTCCCTGGTCCACATACCAGAAATTGATATCCTTGAAACTTTCTAAAGTTTCTTGCAAAACAAATATCATGTGGTTGGAACGGGAGAGAGGAAGGTGTCCGATCACTTGTCCCAACACAACTAGTTCTGCCACACAATTAAACACAATTAAACACCTGGCAGAAATAAATACATTCCCATGTGATCGGTGATGTGTGACATTGATCATAGCTGACAATATTTAATGTGCACCATTTACCAAACAAATAAGCATTTATCAAGTATTAAACTAATAACAAGTGGTTCTAAAAATTAACAGTTTTGGGTCACTAGTTTAAAATGTTACTTTTTCACATTTTGTATAAGTTATTTTCCACATGTCACATTAGGTATGAATAAGTTATAAATTACACATATTTATGTTCAGAAATTCCTTGTCTATTCGATTGATGGTTTTTCAAAGGCATAATCAAGCACTTACATGTCTATAAACACCCTCAAAGTTAGAGTGCACAGTTATGGGGTCCCTTCCCCTAGCCTAATTTCTTATATTCTGTCCTCTTGGCATTCCCATTGTACTCTCTCATGTATTTTTCAAATCAATACGTATTTACAGACCCTTTGGATACTAGTGCAAATCAACATTAAAGCTACTCATACTGTCAGCAATGCAATTAATGTGCCCAACTAACAATTCCTGTTGAAAATGCATCAAAATACACGTTTTACTACTCTAAATAGAATACAATTCTTTCAAACATCTTGAAACTATTTCTATTACTCTAAAATTCTCATTCACTCACAACAAAACAAATTCCATCCATGGTTTCAAAAAAAATCTTTAATGATTACGCAACAATCTTTTGGGGCTTTTGTGAGTTTTTCCAAATTTCAAATAGATTTTATTACATAATTTTGTTCCTTTGGATTTTCAGCTCTTATAATTTGTCTTTATTAATGGCAGGAAGAAACTTTGGAAATGTCAACATGCACGTTGTATTTTAGGGGGCATAGACATGAAGACCTTACGCCTATTCATGCTCATTGCGCCAATCTGTATCCTTGGAATTTATTTGCATGGCCAGAAAGTCTCCTACTTCTTTCGCCCTCTGTGGGATACTCCACCAAAGCCTTTCCACTATATCCCTCATTTCTATGCTGAAAATATGTCTATGGAACGTCTTTGTGACCTTCATGGGTGGAGAATCAGGGACACTCCTCGACGTGTTTTTGATGCCATCTTATTCAGTCACGAAATAGATCTTCTCACAATTAGATGGCAGGAGCTAAATCATGTTGTAACAAAGTTTGTAATCCTTGAATCCAATTCAACCTTCACAGGCTTACCAAAGCCATTACACTTCGCCATCAATAGGAAACATTACGATTTTGTAGAAGCCAAGTTGAAGTACGGAACTAACCACGGCTTGCCTTGGTTACATGCAAAGAACCCCTTTGTAGAAGAGGCACACCAAAGAGTGGAACTGGACAGGCTCCTAAAAATGGCAGGTGTATGGAAAGATGACCTTGTGATCATGTCTGATGTGGATGAAATACCAGTGCACGCACTATAAACCTTCTTAGGTGGTGTGACAACATACCTCCTGTGATGCACTTACAATTGAGGGATTACTTGTATTCCTTTGAATTTCTTGTGGGTTATAACAGTTGGAGAGTACAGGCCCACCTCTACAAGCCAGGGAAAACATACTATGGTCATTCTCGCCAAACAGATGAAATCCTTACAGATGCAGGATGGCACTGTAGTTTCTGCTTTAGACACATAGGCGACTTCATATTTAAGATGAAAGCTTATAGTCATGTAGATAGAGTGAGGTTCTCTTATTTTTTGAGTGCTTCGAGAATACAAAACAAAATTTGCAAGGGGGAGAACCTCTTTGACATGTTGCCAGAGCAGTATACTTTTCAACATATCATTTCAAAGTTAGGTTCCATACCTCACTCTTCTCTGCAGTGAACTTTCCATTTTCTTTAATTGACAATGCTGACAAGTTCAAGTACCTTCTACCAGGTGGTTGTGTTAGGGAAAGCTGAATAACATTGAACTTTTCTTACATATAGGAAAATTTTGACACTAGAAGGTTTTCGCTTTGCTGGTGTTTGAAATAATCCACTTCTGGGTTCTAAATTGAATGTCATTGATATTGATTCCTCGTGTATAACACAGCATGCCTGTAGTTACAGGTTGGTCTTGGTTTAGTAATTAACATATAAATAGGTTTGGCCAAAATCATGTTCAACTACCCATGAAGTAATCAGAGGTTTAGTTGCATTGTTTGTAAGAATTCTTAGTCGTGGGATTAATCATTGTTCAGAGGTTTAGTTGCATTGTTTGTAAGAATTCTTAGTCGTGGGATTAATCATTGTTTATAAATTTAGTAATGAGATTTTTTAAAATAAAATAACAATTAATTTTTAGCAGTTGTACCAATTGTTGTAAAGACATCCCAAATGTGTTTATGAAAAATGGGGCAAGTAAATCCTAACATAATTGCAACCTCAATGCTAGGTGGAGCCATGAAAATATTTTGTTGACACTGAATGGTTGTTTTTATAGTGTATTGATTCGAGGTATTCCTACTCTTTTCTTTGTAGTGGATTTTCTTCTTTTTTCATGATCTAGGAATTGACTCTTATCTTCGCATATTGATCTACCTTAAATCAATATTATTGTGTGGATTGAAATTAATTCTTTTTTTTTCTTTATAGTTCCTCTTCTTTTTAAAAAAAAAATGTAAGCACCATCTATCGTCTTCACATATTGATATACCCTAAATCAATACTATTTCCATTTGATTAACATTTAGATATTGGGAAAGTATATTGTAATTTCGAGTAAATATGTATTAGATGAGTTTGTATCCCACTTATAGGTCTAAATGTTTGTTAACTATGGAGGTGAAAATCAAGTTTGGATGGATTGAAACTTTTGGAATAAAAAACAAAGATTGGAAGTGTAATTTCTAAAAATTTAGAGGAAAAAATACAACCATAAAAACTAAATGAATTTTTTACGTTTTTGCATTGAATTACAATAAGCACTCTTGTACAAAGTAAAAATGTCATAAACAATCTTGCTAAAAATCACAAGAAACATCATATCAATTTCAATTACCAATGGATATGAATGTCTATCGAAACAAGAAAAAACACATTTTGACCTAAGAAAACATTCACCTTATTCTGGCTCACCTTTTTAGATTCTCTAAGTACGCATTTTTATGCTCAAGAATATGAAGGAGAACACTCATCAAAACTTTGAATTATGCGTAAATCCAATATTACCACAACTTATTTGTATAGATTAACTATAACATTTATTTGTCCAGATTTACTTTAATAATACAAAAGTGATGGTCACACAATTGTCGAGTGGGAGAGAGATTTGAAACCCTCCCTAGTACACATTTGATTAATGCATAAAATTGTAATGAAGCAATCAATTTTTCCTAAATTCTTCATTGAATTAAACACTTAATCCCACTTTAAACATTAACTTAATTAGCAGTAACACATACATACATACATATTTGTACCAAAATGACAATGACACTATTAAAATTAGTTCTACACCTTTAAAAATCCTCCTTATAAAATTAAAAAGTTTCTAATGTACTTTTCAAAGTTCTTGATTGGTACATTGTAGTTATTTAAAGGTAAATCCTATAATATTTCATTTTTAAATAGAATAATACACATATGCTCTTTTGTAATATAATATTGGTAAAACATTAAATAGAAAATTTAAAATTTCTAAAAATAAAAATATTTCTATTTTTTCCAATATTTAGATATTAATATTAGCATTTGAAAATTTCACATTAAATCAATAAAAATTATTTGCGGTCCATCATTATATAATTTAATTTCTTTATATTGAATTTATTAAAAACACAATTATTAAATTAATATAAAAAATATATAATATCTATTATAATAAAATTCAACAAACTCAATACATTATATGTATTTCTTTCATATATTTAAAACAAAGACAAAATACACTAAAAAGTAAGAATATCAAAATAGAAAGATTCTCCTAACGTTAACATCTTTAGCATAGTAATGTAAAATTGTAAATAAGTTTTTTGGATTAAAAAATGTACTTTTATATTAATAACAAAAATGTACAGCGCTTATCATACTAAAAAGTGGGAGGAAAGAGTCACACCCTAGAATGCGAGATGTCCAATCAAATCGAGCCAAACAGGGCTTGAAAGAGGCCAAGCCACCTCAAAGTACCAGCATTAAAAATCACATAGTGTGAACTTCAATCAAAACAAGGGAACATAAACATCAAGCAATAACTACAAACATGGAGGCAAGTGGCAGAGGAGGAGGCAGACTATTGAGCTTATCACCCCAACCCGAACTAGAAGGGTAAGCCTCGTTGGAGATAGGCTCCCACCCATCCCAGCCAGATTCCTTCTTCTACTCAGCGTTAGTACCATCATCATGCCTGCAGGGAGAAATGGTCCAGCTAGGGGAATTTCCCTTGAGAAACACCAAGCCAACCATATTCACCAAGTAGAGAAAATGTAGACAAAGGTGGCCTTGACCGAGGGGATCTCTGCCGAGGTGGAGGTGGAGGACTCTGTGGCCAATGTTGAGGACCCCCCCAACCACGAGCAGGAGGTGGCGAATGGCGTTGTTGGGGTGGTGAGTGGCAACGTAGAGACACATCTGGGGGCACCCGATTAACGACACAAGGTGTCAAACCTCAATGATCAAGGAGGCGTTGGAGATGCTCCACCTCAAAGCACACTTTTTCATCTTGGTTTTGAATCTAAAGCATATTAGTAGAAATAAAAACCACCTTATAGTAATAGAGAAATCATAATCCAGAAGAGCATTATTAAAAATAACATTGTTTTTTGTCTTTCCATAAATGGAACAAAATTTCAATTCTGAAGATGTGCCAAATTTTCTTGTAAATTGCATTTAACGGTTAACCTTTAAATCTTACCTTGAAATGAAGATGTTAAAGTCAATTAAAAAAATTCTTCTGAGGTCTTTCACCTGAAAGTGTTTAAAAATGTGTTTAAGGTTCTCCAAATTCCAAAAGTCTGAAATTTTGGGCTTCGGGTTTCAAAGGTTTTCCTTTTCAAGGATTTAAATGCTAGAATCGAAATTTTAATTTTGGAGTTCTGAACTCCGAAACTCCAAAATTTTGGAGTTTTCATCTTTTCGGAATTCGGAGGTCTCTTTTGGTAATTTTTGATTTTTTAACTTGGAGTTCCACAGTCCAAAACTTTGAAGTTCCAAAATTTTGGAACTTCAGGCTTTTGGCTTTCGGAAGTCTATGTTATCATTTTGAGAAATTTCTTCCTGGAGTTCCAAAGTCTGAAACTTCGAAGTTCTAAAATTTTAGAACTTCAGACTTTCAGGTTTCAGAGTCTTCCGTTATCTTATCACAATCTTCGTCTCTTAAATTATGAAGTCCGAAACTCTGAAGTTCTGAAATTTTAGAACTTTGGACTTTTGGGGTTTTGGACTTTGTGGTTTTATGAGCATTTAATTCTCGCCAACCTTCACACGTTTCAGATTTCAAGCATTAATTTCAGGTTTTCCTATATAAAATTAATTTTTATCTGTCATTTTCACCTGACTTTTTGTTCTGACAATCTGATTTTTACTGCACTCTTTGTACTTTTGAGGCGTTGTTTTCAAGGTAATTTTTTTGGGTTATTTCTTCTTGGTTTGTGATCTTTTTCAGGTTTTTCTTCCTTGTTTATTTTCTTTTGTTCTTCCATTTAGAGATGGAACCCTTATTACCCACCATGTTTTCCTTGAAAATGCTTCCTGATCTCCACAGTTGCAAAATCCAACATGTGTAGGCATCCAATTCAAATTGCATTATAGTTTTTCAAGATCTTCACAAGTATTTGACTTGCCTTTCGTGCCCTTTGGCAAAGTTCGGACTTTGGAGGTTGGTATTTTTGGAGTTCAGAGGTTGGTCTTTTCGGAGTTCAGAGGTTGGTCTATTTGAAGTTTGGAGGTCTTCTTATTTTCAGATTTTTGGGGTTTCAGAAGTCTTCCTTTCCAGAGTTACAATCTTTTCAGACATTCAGACTTCAGCATTTTGGAACTTTTACATTATTTGTTACAAATTTTCAAAGGCCCTTTCAGATTCTGAAGCCCAAACTTGAGGTCAACTTATTTTTCAAAAGGCAAAGAGAAGATGAAATATACTTTCTTAGGGGTTACTCCTCATTCGTGCCTCTATTCATACTTAGAGAATATTGGAGATACTGATCTAGGGAAGGTGAATTTTCCAATTTTTTGGGCAAGGTTGAGAGTTCCTAACAAGAATTCCTGGATGCATGACATATATGACAGTGGTCTTGCTCGCGCCGCTGGTTTTCCAGCATCCATGCACTGCCCCAAATTCATCTTGGCCGCATCAGCCCATTTTGATGAAGATTCCAGATCGGTGAAAGATGTTGACAATAAGGTTGTAATTCGGTTGGAATCTGATTTCTTTGAAGACTTGTTCAAACTCTCGGATGTTGAAGACTATGCTATAATCTCACCTAAAGCTACAATTGAACATTTAGACAAAGTCATTGATTTGTGTACAAAGGTCATGATGAAGAGCTACTTGGCAAGAGCGTCACCAAGTTGCCTAAGAAAATGTACCGATCAGATTTCATCCCGGAAGTAAACGATCTTATCATGTTGCTAAGTAGAGTTTTATGCCTTGCTTCCACAAAAGAGTTTCAGCAATGGATGTTCTTGTACATCGCCACTATCAATAAAAACAAAGAATTCATATGATGGGGAGAGCATATCAGTAGCCCTATTTTTTTTCAATTGAGTAAAGTCTTGTTTTCCAAGAAATTTTACATGACTTCTTTCTTGGTCTATGTTGCAGCTACCATGGGAGAATTTAATGGGTTGAATACCAAAGGTGATAGAAGTGCTTCCCATATTTTTGATTTCTATCCTCAAATCACAATTGATGAGGGAAGAATACATTTCCCCAAGGTAATGATGCCTTCTTTTTTGTTCTTCATTATCATTTTGACAAGGATTTGTACAATGGAAGGTTTTCTGATGAGGCTTTCAAAGAAGTACGAGAATGGGGAGCCATTTATCTGCAGTTTCCTAAATTTACATACATTCAGATTCCTGATTTTGCAGGTGCTCCCAGTAAGCTGCCAAGATGCCCTACCAACAAATGGGTTTTGCTAGAGTTGGTTCGGGAATTATTGGATTATCACAAAATCCATAACAAATGGAAAAAGGTGGAAATACAGTTTCCCATTTCAATCGGTTGATATACTTGTGGCAACATCTATAAAGCAAAGAATGTGGATGTGGAAATATCTAAAGTAACCCTGCAAACCTTTCATCCTCGAAGCAATTTTGATTACTGGGGAAAGTTCACTGAAACAAGTTTATCTAGTTCTCATGTGCCATAGCTAGAGGATATATGGATTCACTGTCGGGATGAGTTCATTATCCGTCAATGAGATTATGAAAGGTTGACTTTGGACAAGGTGAGACAGTTTGGTATTGTAGAGATCCCAAAGGAGATGGAGGACAAATAAGAAGTATTGGATCTAGTGTACAAGGATAATAATGTCGCGAATCAACTATTGCCATGAATTTATTGGTATGTAGAGGAAAGCTGCAATACTAAAGAGAGGGCGGGGCACATTTTGTAAAGAACACATAATTCGTTGGCTACCTTCGGAATTACACCCAAAGGGTCATAATAGTATATAAGAACAGAATCCCAACCAAAAATGAATCTTATTACGCCGAAGAGAGGGAAAAGGTCTACCCGTCTACCCAAAAATCCCATATAGTTCCTAAGAATATTTCATTTGTGGTTGGGAGTTCTTCTCTCTCTAAGGCCTCTGCTTCCAAGGTTGTGTCCTCTACAGTACCAATAATAGAAGTTGTCAACGTTGTTGATTCTCCCATTATGTCCCAAAATCTTCCACCCCTCCTTTTCTGTCATTATTGCTTACTCTATCATTACCTTCCACTACTACACTCATTTCTTCTTTTCCATCCCAATCCATGGCCCAGGTATTTTCATCTCTTCATGTTCTCTTAGTGGGAGAGATGATTGGGTCTCCAGTTTCCACTTCACTTCCTCCCCATCTGTCATTTCCTTCCATCTTAAATTCTACCCTTGTTGTATCTACTCCTATGGTTGTTATTACATCCACCCCATCCATCATTACCACCTCTAGTTCATTTCCAACTAATATTACAAGTGTTATGGTGTTGTCTAGTGTTATAGGTACTAAATTGTTCGTTCCACTTCTGTTGCCATCTGCTATACCAGAGTGGTTGTATCGCCAAAATCCAAAATAGAAGAAGAAAGGTGCCTCTAGTAGATGTAATAGATCTAAGTGTGTTGGAAGCTACTCCAAGGAGACATGCACAAATGGACCAAATATCTTATCTAGCCTATCTATAAATCAATAAGGAGAGAGAGAGAGAGAGAGAGAGAGAGAGAGAGAGTCATTTAAATTACTACTCCAGTTGAGGGAAAAACTAAATAAACTATCATAGCAGCGAACTATCAAATTTCCAGATTTTCATTAGGTAAAGCAACACACATGAGGGCACCAAACAAGATGTGCAAATGGACTCTCATATTTTTTTTGAAGAAGTATAATAAGGATAAATCTTCTAAGGATGAGTCTTAAATAAAAATTTGAGCAGCTCAATTCCCTATTAAGGAAAGTAACAAAGGCTACTCCAACTGCTAATCTTTCAACTAATAGTGCTTTGACAATTTGTTCCAGTCCAGTATGATATTTCATATCATGAGATCGAGAAGATAGGCCAGAAGGGAAGATCAGTGAATGGATGGATCGAATGTATTCTTCAAGAAGATAATCCTTTGATCACATAAACTATTGAAATATATAATTATTTTCAAAATGAAAGAGTTTCCATTCGTAGAATGGATGAATCCTTCTTTGAAGATAATAATAATTTGAATTTGAATTCGACTACATGGGGCAAGATCAAAAAGGAGGATCCAAATCTATTTCTTCAAGAAGAAGTAATCGATGATATTCCTAAGTTGTTCAAATTTCATAAGGTCATGGAATTTAGGTCCTAGGTGTTACTAGGATTTGACAAAGAAATTGGATGAAAAACGTGTGGAAATAATGGATGTTCTAAACGACATCTCATAAGATTTTGATAATATCAACTACAATTTCTTCAATGAGAGCATTTATGCTCTTCCGGTAGAGTCAAATTAAGTCAAATTTCAATGTTTTGGTGAAGAAAGATGATGAGATAACTAGGAATTTCAACAGTGACTCCATTGACCATGTTGGTTTCATGTCAAAATTCCACGAGTCAACTGTAGAAAGTGGTGAATAAAATAAAAATGATTCCAATCAAGAGTGGCAAGATATATTAAAATAAAATATGTGATGAATCATTATGCATGTGGGCTAAGAGAAGAGGAAGTACAAGGAATCATCAATTTTTTCATTGATTACAAGCATTAAATGATTGTATGGGAGAAAGAGCAGGAGAAAAATGAAGAAGGAGAAGGTGTTGTAGGGCCAAGCTGAAGCTTGGCGGCCATGGATGGACAGTTCCAAGCTCTGGATCAGTCTAAGTTGCAGGGTTGACTAGATCAAACCTTTGCAGCTACTTTGCTATTTTTATGGGAGCTTGTTCCTTGAAACTTAATTACATTCTATTTTTAGTAATTTGTTAGTTAAGGTCCAGTTGTAATGGCTCAACCTAAAGAACTTATAAATATTTAAATGCATGATGTTTTTAGATATAAACGGATTATTGGGAAGTTACTCTTCAAGCTTGGAAGAGTACTGTGAATACTTTGAAGCCTTTCAATTACATTCAAAACAATATTTTGCTGTGAAGAGTTTGATTTATTGTGTTAATAGTTTATCAATGTATGCTTTGTGTATGTGTGATTCCTTAGTATAAGTGGTTAACTCACCTTTATTTTAAAATATATTATTTCAATCTGTGGGAAAATGATGTGATTATCTTGAATATCAGTTGTGTAAAAAATTATTTTCCTTCTATTATAAAGTTGCATTATCATTGACCATCATTGAGTGAAAGGGATGTTTGACATGTGCATATATTCTATTGTCTTGGTATTTTTATTGTGTATTCAAACAAGTTTGATCTATCTGTTAGGTATACTTGGGGTTTTACAAGGGAATGTATGTTATTTTTTCTATGGCTTATTATTTTCCCTGTCCAAATAGCATAAGATGAATTGGATTTTGATGGTTACTTTATCTTTTATGAATTAACCCTTTTCCAGTGTGAAGATCATATGATTATCTAGTTATACTATTGGTGTATCACCGTGTTTCCTTTATTTGTTATTTATAACATTGAACCTCGTGAAGTGAATATATTAGAGTCATTGTTTATGTGTTGTTAGCCTTGCACATTGATCTTAAATCGGGCAACCCAAGTTCCAAAGGAAGTCAGCCTTCTCCAGAGGTTCATCCCAAGGCGACAAGGTCCCACACCTTGGGGATGTTCCAACGTTACACGGGATCTTTAAGCAATTTAATGGGTACACAATTTGCGTGACAACAGTTTTTGGCACACTCGGTGGGACGTTTTGGTACTTCTCATTGCACTTGCATGGATCAAAGTACCTAGCAACTCCATTTCTCTACATTTCAAGTCTCAGTGTGTTTACTTATTCAAAGAATCCAAACATGAGCTTCTTCCAAGCAAGGAAAATATCAGCATATTGAGTTATCCTTGTCTCCTCCAAGGAGAAAGAGAAGCGACAGTTCAACATCATCTTGTAGAGGTCATTCAAATCCTCATGATGGAAGGTTCCCTTCACCAAGGAACAAACGACCCTTGGTCGTCATGACAGTCAATGTTTTTCCTCCTTTCAACACCAGCAGCCTCTTGCTATTAGCCTAAAGAGATTTTATTCCTGCAACTGCCCTGAAAATTTTGCCATTTTATGCTAGAGAAAATAATGTTTCTCCTTTGGAGCACGTTTTGGATATAGCTACTATCTATGCAGTACATATCATTACAGAGGACAATGTGGCAGTTAGACTCCTCACTACTTCCTTTAAAGGTAAAGCACTTCAATGGTTTTGGAGTTTGAACATTGGTTCCATAACTACTTGGAATGAGTTAGGCGAGAAGTTCTACAAGTTGTTTGTGGAAAAAAGTGATCACTTGTCACTTATGGAACAACTCACGACTATAAAAAGAGCCCCTCATGAATATATGAGTGATTTTAATTTCCATTTCGACAAGACTTGGAACAAAATCCCAACACTCATAAGGTCATCTCCAAGCAATGCGTTTCTATATTATTCATGGGCATTGAACAATTACATAGAAGTTATGATTCAATCCATGGGGGGAACTATAGCTCTTGATGTCTACGAAATTGTTATAAAATCTGAAAATTCTTTAATTCAAGTGGGAAAGATCACACCTAGGCCTTCCATGCATTTGTTTTTTGAAATTACAAGGAAACAACCGGTCATTTCTCCTGTTCCAACAAGTTCCAGTCAATCAACTGTGACTACATCCATTCCTTCGAATGATTTGGCTAAAGTCAAATCTTTTCTGTAAACTTTCGGAAATGAGCTCGTGGCAATCAAAAGGTAGCAGTCTCAATATGCTTGCCCATATCAATCCTAATACCAAACCAATCATCCTCCTTTTCAAGGAAGTAATCAGTCGCAAAACCAAACTATGAATCAAGATGTAAACGTTAAGCCTTTGAAATTTCAGAACCCTCTTATTGCCAGATCATCCAAAACCATAGTACATGTCCAGAATAATCTCGTCCAAGATTATGAATGGTGTTATCCTTGTTCTCAGCCTCACAACCAAAAATATTTCCCAAATGGAGTTTTGAGTCAAGCTCTTATGGTCCAAAGTGTATCCATCCTACCTAAGTCATCATTCGGATCAACTGCGCAAGAGGACCAAGAGTAGTCTTCTGATGAAACCACGCTACTAAATTGGCAAATAGATGATTTTTGCGGTTTGAATACCGATGCTTCATCTATAATGACGAATAATCATTCTAAAAAAGAGGAATGGAATCTCAAACTTCCAAAGGTGATCAGGCATCCACTTCATAGCCTCAAACAACAGCAGCAAGTGATAAAGATGCATGGAAGAAATTGTCTGAAACATCCACTAATCAAGCTATAAGGAAAGAAGGGTCTTCATGTATCACAGTACCCAAAAAGAATTTTCCAAAAGAGGATTCTAATGCCCAAAAAGGTATTGGAAAAGTAGGGACAATTCCATTCAATATTGTGGAACAAATGAAGAAGACCAACCTAAGCGTCAATATGTGGGACACACTGTCAATTACTTCTCAATGGAACTTGTTAATGAACGTATGATGGAGGAGGATCATACAGTTTTAGAGGCTCCAAGTGAGGAGTAGGCCGCAGAGGAACCTTCAGTTCTTCTTCCCACTTCATCTCCTTCAATCTCTAATGTTGAGGAAGAGTTTGATCTTTCAAACTTCATGTTTGAGGATGAGGAGAACCATGGTGATCAAATTGCAGATCAGGAGGACATCATGGAAGAGGTTGAACATTTGCAATAGGACAACAATGAGGCAGTTTATCTGTCTAATTTAGAGGATTGTTTTGATGGAGAAGAACTAGTTGAAATCACATTGTTTTCTCCTCCTTCATCCACCTTCCAAACATGCATACCTGTTTTCATGGAGGAGAACTTTCAATTGCAGCAACCTGCATCTTATAGCAGCCTTTTGGAATCAAGTTTGGAAGATTTAAATCTTCCATGTTCTTCACAAGAGGAAGGAGAGAAAGAGCATAAGGGTTTCAACACTTCTTCCATGCCATTCATCCAAGAAGGTCTACAAGAGGACTCCATTTTTGGAGTCTAAAATCAGAGCAATGGGCATATCAAATGGATTAGACCTTGCCCAATCAGGTATTTGGCTTCATTGGAGCCAAAGGAGAGGCCACAATTAGTCATGCCTACTTCAGGGCATGAGCATGAGCTAAAAAGCACCAAGGATCAGTTGTCATACCTCTTCAATCCAAATGCAGAGCAACTAAAAGAGGTATTGGTTTTGTCTTTAGTTGATACTTTGGTAATTTGGGTGGAAGATCAACTTGTAGTTAGTTTTCACTCATCCAACTAGCCATGTTCAGTGCCAAATCAGTTGCATGGCTGCCATTTTTGAGGAAGGGAAGCTATTTCTCCCTGCCAGTTGCAGGCGTTGTTTGAGCTCTCTTTGCTCTTGGTTAGATTAGTGTATGTAGGTTTGTTTTCAGTAGAAGAATTTCTTGTGGACACTCTGTATGTCTCATTTGAGGCATGTATGATTTGATCTTTGTATATAAGTTTTGTTTGTATTGCTTAGGAGGGGCATGAGGCTAGGCTCTTAAACTATTTAAGGTAAGAAGGCTCATTTTTTCTTGTGACAGTTGCAAATTGAAAAAAGAAACAAATGCAGAGAAACTAAAATCTGTTTCGAGACAGTCCATTTGAGGGACAGATGAAAACCATGGGTCAAATCAATTTTCTACTCTCAGAAATCATTGTCTCAAGGTTTTCTTATGAAAAATTGAGAGAGCAGATGCGCAGGCAGGCTCAGGGATAGGAAAATCATAGAAAAGGCTTGCAGTCAGGCTTGCAGTGGCTCAGGGATCAAGACTTCGAAGTTCATATTAGTTTCATGTATATCAAGCAGACTCCATGCCCAATGGATGCTTCAAGGCCACTAGTCTCATCATCTAGCTGACAGATGTCCCCGTGAGTTGCCAAATTGTTATCCCAAATTCACCTCCCTGGAAAATTTGGTCAGAACGAGCCCTACACATGAAGAAAACATGAAGGTAAATGATTCAGACCCACGAACTCAAGTTCAGAGGCAGGAAAAGCAAAAACAGAAGCCCCAGAAAGTCATATTCAACCCTGCACAAGAAGAAATAAAAGAAATAGTTCTTTTGAGCATTTCCATGTCTTAAATCTATTTTGCAAGCTTCAGGAAGACTCAACAATGAAATTTCAGGGTCAGAAAAAAAGGAGGAGACGGTTTCAAAGAGGCCAGATGCGAAAAATAGAAGAAACGGTGAAGTTTTGAAGTTTTCGGGCTCGAAACAGTTCAGGAAAAGGTCTAAAATTGACTAAGTGTGGAGGAGCCAGTGGAGAGAGCCACGTGTCCTTGCAGTGCTTCTTCAAAGATGGATCCAAATAGAGAGGCTCAAACAAGTGCCACATCTCCACCTATCCCAGGGTGGAACGGAGGTAGGATCAAATGGTTAAATAGAGTCAAAGCCAGATAGTGCGGGCCTCAAAATTGGATAAGTATGAATGTGCAAGCAAAGAGTGCCAAGTGTCATCCTGGCGCATCTCCAAGAGTTGGTCCAAAAGCGGAGACCCAAATGAGTGCGAGCTCGCCACGTAGCCTAAAGTCTAAAGTAAGAAAGATTGTTAAAAATTCCACAGATCAGCGGAGGCCGAAAAGTGTCAACTCGGTGCTCCTCCAAAGGAAAACATTGGGTCAGGTTTGCAAACAAGCGCGGTGCCTCCATGTGTACCTCAAAGGGGGGCAGAGTTAATTGAATAGTCAACGCATAAGCGAACCAATGGAGGTTGCTAAGTGTCTTAAGGGCATTGTTTCAAGGGTGAAATGGAGAAAAGGTTCCCGAGCGAGCACCGGAGTGACACGTGTCCCAGGGGAAAGTGGGCAGTCGGGAAAAAAGTTGATTTTCACCCCTTATTACCTCAAAAGTGACTAAAATTTGCAAAATGGCCAGCAACTCCGCCCAAGAAAAAAGTCAACATTTATACCCGAATCAAAGCCAAGGCGGAGAGTCAGGGAAAAAAGTAAAAAATTTCCTTTCATCCAAAAAGCATAAAGGTAAAAATGGAAGTGCATTTCCCAGCCAACCAAAAAGAGCCACGTGTCCAGGCAGAGCAGCGGGGCTGCGAGAGTTCTCTGGATTTTGTGATTCTTGCAGAAAAGGAGAAAATTTAAGTTTTGAGCTCGCAAACCTAATTTTTGTTCCGATCTGGCTGCCACGTGTCCCATATTAAAGAGAGGGCCCATTTTTCAAACTAGTTTTCCCGCCCATTTGTACAGACCCGATGCAAACTTCGAAGAGGCATATCTTTTGACTTAGGGCTCAAAATATAGCGAATCTGATACCACTGGAAGCGTCTTGACATCCTCTACACCATAGAAGGATAAAAAATCATTTTTGCAAGCCCTGGTAGGTGAAAAATGAAGAAAAGTCTTCCAGGCCATTAACGTAGAATCTAATCTCTTCAACTACTAGATCCGATTCGATTCGATTCGACGGGGAACCAAAAGTGACATATTATGGGTGGATTTGCAGAAGGCATTGATTTTCAATGGTTGAGCTTTCAAAATGGGATTCAATGCATATATCAGAGTGGTTGGAGCAGGATTCAATTCTTTCCTTCTTCTCTCTCCCATTCTTCTATATATTGTAACAGAGGCATCATTTCAAAAGGTTAATTAGTTGTTGTTCATTTTCTTCTCTACCTCCCCCTTTTTTTCTCTTCCCCAGGGTCAAAAAGGAAGTTCGAACCTCCTCCCCTACTCTGTAAAATGGCATTTTTTGCCTCTTGTCCATAGATGATTCTCTGTACAAACTCTGAAGCAATAAAAATGTGTTTTATGATGCATTTGTCCATCCTTGCTCATTTTTGGTTGTCTCTTCTTGCCTCTCTTCATTGCAGGGTATCTGTATATGTTTTGAATGTTCACTTGTAGATCTGGGAGATGTGTTCATGGGGTTTTGGAAAATTTTCTGTGTGAATCCGATCTATGGTCTATGATGCTGCTGTCCATCCTTTCCATTGCTCACCTCTCTTTGTTCCATGATAGTTTGGTAGTTGATCAACATTTTCCTTCTCTGGTGTATCATCGTTTTAGTGTAGGCTCTGTTTTTCCTTGTTTTCTTTCTCTCCTTATCTCCTTGGACGTTAGATTAGGATTAGATTAGCTTTCCTGCACTGGAATAACTTGTGGCAGGTAGATTAGGAAGAGAAACAAGCCTTCTCTGGAGGGTCATTCCCATTTGCAAGTCCCACAGCTTGGGGAATAATCCAATGTTATGCAATCACACCAAATGACCCTGCCTTAGAAAAGTAAATCCATGACTCATTTGGGGGTGTTTTGATTTCACACTAACAGGGACTCCAACTTACTATTCATGCATGCCCCAATTTTTCTTTCACACAAGACATATCAGTTATTGATCTTTCTCCTCTCTTTTCCATTTGTTTGTCACGAGATTTTACTACCAAGATGGGTGGTTACCTATCATCAGATTGGTCACATATGATCCTTAGAACTCAGTACGGGATGAAGGTGACTGACTGTAAGAGCATAACCAATTTTCCACAATCATGTGGATCTTTACTGCTTGTCCCATAAACGGGAATTATGTCATTTGTGACCTAGAAGAGGAAGATGTTGATCATGAATCAACTACTTTCATACATGAAGTTCCTAATGCAGTGCTTGATGAGGTAAGTTTAAATCATCAATATGATCCCTATGCTGATTTATTGGTAGATGAAGAAACTAGTTTACTATTTTTAGAGGAAACTGGATTGGGTACATACTACATTCATGAAGAAGGTATGATCGTACCTCAATTGGTTAAAACATCAAACAATTTCGAGGGGCTATGGAAATTGTGATTTGATGGATCGAGGAGTAAAAACGGATCCGATGCGGGAGTTTTGTTGATTTCTCTAGAGGTAAATAAATAATTCTCATATTTTCAGTTACAATTTAGTTGCACTAATAATGTCATTAAATATGAGGCCCTCATATAAGGAATTTAGCTAGCTCAGAAGAGAGGAATCAACGCTCTGACTATTTTTGGAGACAGTGAGTTGGTTGTGCATCAAGTGACGGCACACAGTGCATCAAAAAATTATCTCTTAAGATCATATAAGAATTGATTTTGGGACTTGATTGAAGATTTCAAAGCTTTTGGGATTCATGCAGTTCCTAGAAAGAAAAATCAAGATGCTGATAGGCTTGCTATAATTGGCTCGCAATACGACATACTGGTGGACATCATGAAAGAAGGGTATCAATTGGTCAAAATTGTGGTTCTTCCCGTAGTTCCAGATAATTTGACTAGATGAAAAGTGTCTGATAGTGACAAACAAATTATTCTTTTCCTGCAAGAAGAGGTAGAATTTGTTGTGAAACACCTATATAAACTGCAAAACTCATATGGTGATCAAATTATATAGTTAAAGGGAAATAAGCTACCAAAAGGCTTAGTTACTCTAGAATCCATCATTAATTCAGATGACCAAGCCAAAAGAAAAAGCACAAACATGATGGTCAAGGAAGAAGATTTTGAGGAAGTCGGGGTGGCAAGTGAAAAACTCTTAAAGATTGGTAAAGTGTGTACTGCTGAAGAGAAGAAAGCTTTCATCTAACTATGTCAAGAGTATCATGACATTTTCACATGGAGCTACAAGGACCTGCATGGTTTTGATCCTGGACTAACACAACATACCATCGAGATGGATCCTAATGCCAAACTAGTTCATCAGAAACAGAGGCCAATTAACCCCAAAATCGAGCCAATAATGAGAAAGTAGCTAACTAAACTCATCAAGGCTAGTATAATTTTCCTATCAAGCATTTATCTTGGGTGGCCAATTTTTTTTTATTGAAAAGCATAACCATATATTAAACATGAAGTACAATGTTAATCATAAAAAATCGGGTGGAAAAGATCACACCCCATAAGAAGGATCAAAGTAGCCATAAAGGCTATGAGTAGCAAAGTGTCATGTCAACAGAAGCATTTTCAATAAAAAAGCTTAAAACAAAAAAGTAGAGAACCAAAGAAACTCCAAACATGGAGGAGGGTGGCGGTGGCGGAGGGCTCTTTAGATGGTCACCCCAACCACCAAGAGTAGTATCAAGGGCATCATCAGGATGCTCCTAGCCATCAATCTACTGCTACTCCTCCTCATTTCAAAAGATGGCTAAAGATATCCGTGGGAACTTTGACTAGTCGAGCGCCTGCCTCTCGGAGCCACCACTGCTAGAGCCCAGCCAACCAAAAACCCCGGAAGCAGGAAGAGTCCAAGACAAAGGTGGAGAGACCCGCCAGTGAGGAGAGGCACTACGCCGCCCACTAGCCGGACCCCTATCAAAGTTGCACTGCCCATGGGACGAGCGGCGACCTTGCGAGTGGGAGCGGCGTCGAGGGGAATCAGGTGGGACGTGACTAACATCACAAGAGGAACTCCCCGAATGGTCCAAAAGAGTTTGCAAGTGCTCAACTTCTATGCGGAATTTCTCCTCCTGAACCTGGATCTGAAGCAAAACATTGGAGATGACAACAAGCTTGTTAGAAATAGCAAAAATTCTATCCACTGTCTCTTTATTAAAAATAGCAGCCTTTCTAGATTTCCAAATGTGATATAAAATAGCCGATTTGAAAGAATGCCAAATGTTGTAAAATTTTGTAGGAATAAAGGTCGGATCCCCTAGAAGAACCATTTTCCACTTGAAGAAGGTGGGTAAAAAAGGTTGGAAAAGGGTATGAATCCAGCGTTAGGCAGACTGAGCATGAGGGCAGAACCAAAAGATGTGAAGAATAGTCTCAATGTGGTTACAGAAAGGGTAACGTGGCAGGGGAGCTCCCAGAAGAACAAGGTGCTTACCCACATGAATTTCTTGATGAAGAATGCTCCAAATAAAGTGTGCAACTTTGGGGTCTATAGGGATGGCCCAAACAACATTGAAGCGCTGCTTCCACCCAAAATGAGTGGAATGCAGGCTCCATCGAGCATTTAACTTTTTGAGAGGAAGCTGCTTCTGGGTGAGAAGCTTGTAGCCCAACCGAGGTTGATAGTTTTTGAAGGGGGTGGTAGAGGGCCAATGCCAATCAAACCACCACAGGCGTTGTGTAGTAACACCAATTTTATGCAAACAATCGCCAAGTATGAGATCTTGAATGATAGAGATGGCTTGTTTGTCATTGTCATTTAGAGAAAAATTAGCTTTTAGGCTATCCCATGGAAGCCAATCCCTGGTGATTAGAAAAAAAAAGGTCCTGAATATAATGAATCCCTTTTTTGAAAAGCCACAAACCCTTAAGCTACAAGGAAAGAGCAAGGGGTTTGTCATGGAATTGAAGCACCAGATTCCACCACAAACTAAGAGAGTTAAGAGAGAGCCCGTTCCGGAAACCATCACCCTGCTAAAGAAAATGGGGTTTGAGAAATTCCCAAGCCTTCCATATGCTTTGTGCCACAAAAGAGCAACCTATTTTAATAGTAGCAGGGCATAGAAGTAAGGAGTAGTCGTTAAAACCATGCCATGCCTTTTGATTAAGCAGAGACCCTTGAGATATACAATTTCTGAGAAGAATTTTCTAAGATTCCTCACCGTCAAGGCTACGAATAATCCATTTGGTAGTGAGAGCAAACCCCTGCATATGAATGTTGATTAGGCCAAGACCACCAATGTCCTTGGGCATACAACATATGTCCCAAGCAACTCTATGAAAACCATGGTTCCCTTCGGAGTTGGCCCACAAGAAATCACACAGAATTTTCTCCAGCCTATGGTAAGCAGCTTTAGAGGGTGCCCAACATGATGAGTAATAGACATGAGTGGCGGCTAGAACCTTGGAGCAGACTTGGAATTTTCCAGCAAGAGACAAATGCTTGGTAATCCAAAAAGATATTTTTTGCTCAACTCATTGAATCACATAGTTCCAAAGGTCAGCAGGGGATGCCATAAAGGCAAAAGGAATGCCTAAAAATTTGAATTGAACACCAGGTTCAATCCAAAGCCATTGGAATCCCTCTAGCCAAGGAGGTTTGGGACCCACCACCTGTCTGTAACATTGGGTTTTCTTTCATTGGATAGCAGAACCAAAAGCAAGACAAAAAATATCAAGGCATTTCATGGTATTAGGGAAAAATGCCTCAGTTTCAGCTACAGTGAGAAAAGATCCATTTGCAAAGTGACCATTAATCAACTCCTTATGAGAGGAAGGTAGTTGAATACCTTTAACTAAACCAGCATTGGCAGCATTAACAAGCAAGTAGCTCAGACCTTCATCAACAATGACATAAAGAGGAGCAAGAGGGCAACCTTGCCATATGGAACGATGAAGAGAGAATCTCTCATACTGTTGACCATTGATAGTAATACAGGAACCCGCATTTTGAAAGAGCATATTGACAGAGCGGATGAATTTGAGTCTAAAACTAATAGCCTGTAACATGGACAGAATGAAAGGTCACTCAACTCTGTCATAGGATTTTTCAAAATCAATTTTAATAAACAGAGTCGGTTGAGAAGTCTGATGAGCTGGGTGGCCAATTTTGTTCCTATACAGAAGAAAAATGGAGAAATTCGTCTATGCGTGGATTTCAGAGATTTGAACCGTGCCTCTTTGAAAGATCATTATCCTCTTCCATCAATGAAACAAATTCTTCAAACAGTGGTAGGAGCTCAGAGGTTTTATTTACTCAATGAATATTCAAGTTATACTCAGATTCCGGTTCAGGGATCCGATCAATTTAAAATGGCCTTCACCACCACATGGGGCACGTATGCTTATAACAAAATGCCATTTGGATTATCCAATGTCGGGGATACTTTTCAACGAGCTATGGACATGGCATTTAAAGGACTAATCAATGATATTATCTTGGTTTACCTAAATGATATAACTGTGTACTCTAAGCATGATGGTAATCACATTACACATCTGAGAAAGGTGTTCTGGAGGTGTACTTTCACTCAACCCTAAAAAAGGTATTTTTGTAGTACACAAGGGAAAGTTGTTAGGACATGTTGTTTCAGTGGAAGGATTATCTATTGATCCATCTAGAATTTTCTCAATTTTATCCCTCTCCCTTCTAAGTCACAAAAAGGGACTCCAAATTTTTCTAGGCACCATAAATTTCGTGCGGAGATTCATTCCCAAATTCACAGAATTATCTAAACCACTGATAGCTATGCTAAATAAAAAATTTCCTTTATCATGGACAAAAGAGGGGAAAGAAAGTTTCGAGACCATCAAAACGACCATTTCACAGGCTCTAACAATGATGAATCCCAGGTTTGATAAATATTTTATCCTCTATGATTTTGCAGGTCAAGAAATCATTTCATACATCCTTACTCAGTAGAATGACAATTTGATGGAGCAGCCAATCCCTCACAGACTATGAGCTCAAATATTCATCTATTGAGAAAAAAGTCTTTGCAATTATTTGAGCTCTTAAGAAATTTAAGCACATGTTGTCCAACAACAAAATTCACCTTATGGTTTCTCATCCTAGTGTTAAGGACTTTTTTTAACAAAGAGATGAATGAGAAGCGTGTTGGATGGATAACGAAGGTGATGGAGTATGACGTACACATCAAAGTTACTAAACTTTTCAGAGGTAAAGGTTTGTGTCAGCAACTTGTTGCAGACATGGAAACCAAAGGTGATGAAGATGTTGCACTCTTGAATACTAATGAAGGTGATGATAAAGTTGATTGGTTATCTTAGATGCAAAATTTCCTTCTCTCGGGATTATATCCTTCAAACATGGATAAAATTCAAATACGTACCTTTTGTCTTCAGTCTATTCCATATGTCGTGGTGAGTAATGTTCTTTTTCGAAAGGATTTGAATGTTGTTCTTCTTCGCTGCATGAGACCGGAACAGGTAAGTAAGATATTAGAAGATTTTCACAATGGCCTATCTGGAGGAAATTACTCTGCACGAAAAAATGCTACCAAGATTATGCGGGCTGGTTACTATTGGCCGGATTTGTTCAAAGATTCCCATCTCTAGGTGAGAAAATGTAAGGAATGTGCCTTTTTCACTGGCAAGCAGAAGTTAGCAACTCTTCCACTACACCCAATTCAAGTGGACTAACCTTTTGTTCAGTGGGGGTTGGATTTAATTTGGATGATTAATCCTCCCTCCAGTGACAGACATAAATGGTTTTTTGCTACAATAAATTAGTTCACTCGATGGACAGAGGCAGTAGCATTGAAAGAAAGCATTTACAATTATTTCTGACAATGCAATGGCTTTTCTTGGAAAATATAACGACAAGGTTTGGTGTTCCATTTACAGTTATTTCTGATAATGCAATGGTTTTTCTAGGTTTGAAGTTGAGTGAATGGGTTGTTAAGAGCCTCATAAGAATTATCAAATGCACGATGGAGACTAACATGATGACTTGGCATACACAGCTTAAGAATGCCTTATGGGCAGATCGAATCACACCTAAAAGAGCCATTAGAAATTATCCTTTCATGCTTGTATATGGAAGAGAAACAAAGCTTTCGCTATCCTTGGAATTACCTTCTTTTGAGTTAGCTCATCAACTTGAGGTTAAAAGGAATGATTCCTTGTCGGTGAAGTTTTTTGAACTCATGGAGTTGGAAGAAGTGCGAAACAAGGCTATGAGAACTTTGGAACATCATCAGGATTTGGTTAAGAAATCCTTTAACAAGAAAACTTCTGACAGACATTTTCAAGAGGGGGATTTAGTTCTCAAATAGGATGAAGATAGAGCCAAACCAATCAAACATGCCAAGTTTGATGCTCTCTGGAGTAGGCCATACATCATCACAAGTTGCAAAGAGGCGAATTCATTTCATCTATTCAGGCTCAATGGAGAAGAACTGCCCATTCACGTGAATGGGATACATCTCAAAGATTGCTTTTGAGGTGAATTCACCCCCTGTACAATTTTTGTTTTCTCTTTTCGTCCAAGTGCTTTGCACATTGTTTTTTGTTTTTATTTTCCTTTTCTTTTGTTTTTTGTGTGCTATGAGTGTAGTTTGCTTTTAGGACTCTTTTGCCCAATGATTTGTATATGACTATTAGCCCCAAAGCTTAGCGGGAAAGCATTCCCTAGAGGTCGCCAAAAATGTTAACCTTTAAATCTTACCTTGAAATAAAGATGTTAAAGTCAATTTAAAAATTTCTTTTGACATCTTTCACTTGAAAGTGTTTAAAAATGTGTTTAAGGTTCTTCGAATTCTAAAAGTCTGAAATTTCAAGCTTTGGGTTTTGGAGGTTTTCCTTTTCGGGGATTTAAGTGCTAGAATCAAAATTTTGATTTCGGAGTTTTGAACTCCGAAAGTATGAAAATATGAAATTTCAGAGTTTTGGTTTTTTCAGAATTCAGAGGTCTCTTTTGGTAATTTTCAATTTTTTAACTTGGAGTTCCAAAGTCCGAAACTCTGAAGTTTTGAAATTTCGGAACTTCGGGCTTTCGGGTTTCAAAAGTCTATGTTGCCATTTTGAGAAATTTCTTCCCAGATTTTCAAAGTCTAAAACTCCGAAGTTTCGAAATTTCAGACTTTCAAATTTCGGAGTCTTTTGTTATCTTTTCACAATCTTCGTCTCTTAAGTTCCGAAATTCAAAAATTTCGGAACTTCAAACATTCGGGGTTTCAGACTTCAAGATTTTATGAGCTTTTAATTCTCACCAACCCTCACACATGTTGGATAATGAGCATTAATTTCAGGTTTTCCTATATAAACTCAATTTTTATCTGTCATTTTCACCTGACTTTTTTCTCTGAAAATCTGATTTTTACCGCACTATTTCTACTTTTGAGGCGTCATTTTCAAGGTAATTTTGTTTGGGTTATTTCTTCTTGGTTTATGGTATTTTTCGTGTTTTTCTTCCTTGTATTTTTTATTTTGTTCTTCCATTTAGAGATGGATCCCTCATTACCCACCATGTTTTCCTTGAAAATGCTTCATGATCTCAATAGTTGCAAAATCCAACATATGCAGGCATCCAATTCAAATTGTATTATAGTTTTTCAAGATCTTCACAAGTATTTGATTTTCCTTTCATGGCTTTTGGCAAAGTTTTCAGTTCAGAGGTTGGTCTTTTCGGAGTTCGGAGGTCTTCTTGTTTTTGGATTTTCGAAGTTTTGGTTTTCAGGGTTTCAGAAGTCTGCCTTTTCGGAGTTAGAATATTTTCAAACTTTCAGACTTCGACATTTTGGAACTTTTACATTATTTGTTACAAAATTTCAAAGGCCCTTTTGGATTATGAAGCCCGAACTTGATGTCATCTTCTTCGTCAAAAGGCAAAGAGAAGATGAAATATACATTCTTAGGGGTTGCTCCTCATTCATGCCTCTCTTCATACTTAGGGAATATTGGAGATACTAACCTATGGGAGGTGGATTTTCCAGATTTCTAGGCAAGGTTGAGAGCTCCTAACAAGAAGTCCTAGATGTAGGCCATATATGACAGTGGTCTTGCTCTCGCTACTGGTTTTCCAGCATCCATGCATTGCCCCAAATTTGTCTTAGCTGCAACAACCCATTTTGATGAATATTCATGATCGGTGAAAGATGCTGACGGTACAGTTATAATTTGGTTGGACTCCGATTTCTTTGAAGAATTGTTCAAACTCCCGGATGTTGAAGACTATGCTACAATCTCACTTGAAGATGCAATTGAACATTGGGACAAAGACATCGATTTGTGTACAAAGGTCATGATGAAGAGCTACTTGGGCAAAGAACGTCACCAAGTTTCCTAAGACAATGTACCGATCAGATTTCATCCTAGAAGTAAATAATCTTATCGTGTTGTTGAGTAGAGTTTCAGGCCTTGCTTCTGCAAAAGAGTTTCAGGAATGGATGTTCCTGTACATTTTCAATATCAAGAAAAATAAAGAATTCACACGATGGGGAGAGCATATCAGTACCTCTATTTGTTTTCAATTGAGTAAAGTATTGTCTTCCAAGAAATTTTACATGACTTCTTTCTCGTTCTATGTTGTAGTTGCCATGGGAGAATTTAATGGGTTGAATACCAAAGGTCTTAGAAGTGCTTCCTATATTTTCGATTTCTATTTTCAAATCACAATGGATGAGGGAAGAAGACATTTTCGCAAGGTCAATGATGCCTTCTTTGTTGTTCTTTTTTATAGTTTTGACAAGGATTTATTATGAGGATTTCAAAGAAGTACAAGAATGGGGAGCCATTTATCTGTAGTTTCCTACATTTACATACATCTGGATTCCTAGTTTTGTAGGTGCTCCCAGTAAGTTGTCAAGATGCCCTACTGAAAAATGGGTTTTTCTAGAGTTCATTCAAAAATTGTTTGATTATCACAAAATTCAAAACAAACGGCATAAGGTGGGAATCCAATTTCCCATTTCAATCGGTCTATATAATTGTGCTAGCATCTATAAAGCAAAGAATGTGGATGCGGAAATGTCTGAAGTAACCTTGCGAACCTTTCATCCTTGAACCAATTTTGATTATTGGGGAAAGTTCACTGAAATGGGTTTATCTAGTTCTCATGCACCCCAGCTAGAGGATATATGGATTCAATGTCGAGATGAGTTCATTATCTGTCAATGAGATTACGAAAGGTTGACTTTGGATGAGGTGAGACAGTTTGGTATTGCAGAGATCCTAAAGGAGATGGAGGATGAAGAAAAAGTATTGGATCCAGTATACAAGGATAATAATGTCACCAATCAACCATTTCCATGGATTGAATGGTATGTAGAGGAAAGTTGCACTATTAAAGAGAGGGTGGGGCCCATTTTGTAAAGAACATATAATTGGTTGGCTACCTTCGGAATTTCACCCAAAGGGTCAAAACAATCTATAATAATAGAATCCCAACCAACAAGAAGTCTTCTTGCACCCACAAGAGGGAAAAGGTCTACCTAAAAATCCCATATAGTTCCTAAGAATATTTCATTTGTGGTTGGGAGTTCTTCCCTCCCTAAGGCCTCTACTTCCAAGGTTGTGTCCTCTACAATACCAATAACAGAAGTTGTCGAGGTTGTTGATTCTCCCGTTGTCGACATCTGCTATACCAGAGTGGTTGTATCGCCAAAATCCAAAACAGAATAAAAAGGTGCCTCTGGTAGATTAACAAATCTAAGTGTGTTGGAACCTACTCCAAGGAGACAGGCCAAATGGGAAAATATCGTCTTTATCCTATCTGTAAATCAATCAGGATAGAGAGTCGTGGAATGCAAGAAATTATTTTCCATATAAGATCAACATCTGTAGGAAGAAGATGAAATTTTAAAACCAGAGTCTCCTAAGAAAGATGGGAATGCGAGTTCTTGCAAAACAAATCCCCAACAAATTTAATCCCATTTTAAAAAAATATAAGGGCTTTATCCCAAGTAGCCAAAGTCAGGGGAGAATCGTGAAAGGAAAAGAGAGAGGACCTTCAGAGAGAGATAGAATTGAGAGAAATGCTAGATCTGAAACCATTTCCAACCCAAAGAAGGTGTGTTCTTAGATATTCCCATGACTTTTAAATGCTTTACAAAATAAAAGTTCCCTTAATCTTAGCTAGCACTGGGCAGAGAAGGAGAGATTAAAAGTTAAGACCCTTTCAAGCATGTCTTCACATAGGAACACCTTGATAGATACCATACCGAAGGAGAATTTTCCTAGCTTAATTCCCTTCCAGACTACATAAGATCCATTTAGCACAAAGATCTCTCTCCTGGTGTTTGACATCAATTAAGCCCAGACCACTAGCTTATTTAGGCATACAACAAACTTCACAGGTAACCCTATAGAACCCCTTGTGCTCTTCAGTGTTGGCCCAAAGGAAATCACGAAGAAGCCTCTCAAGTTTGGAATAAAAATGAGGAGTAATACACATGTGGCTTCCAGAACCTTAGAGCATATCTGAAATTTGCTTGTTATAGAAAGTGGTTTGGTGATACAAAAAGAGATTTTGCATTCAACCTGTTGGACCACATAAGACTAGATCTTAGGTGAAGTAGCCTGAAAAGCGAAAGGGATCCCAAGAAATTTGAACCGCACCCCAGATTGGATCCAACTCCATTTCATATCATCCAGCCAAGCAGGAATGGAAGACTGAGATTGTCAATAGCATTGAGTTTTATCCCATTGAATAACAGAGCCCGAAGCAAGAAAAAAAATGTCAAGACAATCCAGAGCATGATGAACAAATTTCTCTTCCTCCAAGAGTGTGAGAAAATAATCATCAGCAAAATGACCATTAATAAGTTGAGTAGTATAAGGAAAAGAAATACCTTTTATTAGTCCTTGAGAAGCATTGTGAGCAAGAAGATAGCTAAATCCTTTAGCAGCCAACACATAAAAGGAAGGGACTAGGGAACAACCTTTCCTAATAGATATGAACAAACCAAATCAGGAAGACTGGGAACCATTAACAGTAATATAGGCTCCAACATTTTGAAATAGGATTTTCACAGACCAAACGAAGCGAGGACCAAACCCTAAAGATTAGAGCATAGCTAGGATAAAAGACCATTCAATTCTATCATATGCTTTAGCAAAATCAATATTGATAAAAAAAACATGTTGAGAGGAAATTCGAGCCCATTCCATACCTTCCCAGAGGGCTATAATATTATCAAGAATATACATGTGTTTAATAAATCCATTTTTCTCACTTTTAATAATAAAGGGAAAAAGATTAGAAATCATGTTAGCCAAAGCCTTAGCAATAATCTTGTATGACATGTTAAGCAAAGTAATGGGGGGGCAATTGGAAATTTGTTTAGGATCATCTAATTTGGGAATGAATTTGATATTGCCTTAATTGATCAGGTCACCTAAAGAATTAGTTTCCAAAGCTTCCAAGTAGACACTGTGGAGATTGGGTATAAACACCAATTTTTGATATGTTTGTCCCTTAACCCACGTTCGCTCCCCTTTTTTGTTGTCTCGCACACACATACCTCTCTTCCTATTCAAATTCATATTTCCCTCCTAAAATCACATTTATTCCCCTAATTTCCTATTTTCTTATCTTAATCATATCATTATTTACCTTCCTTAATCTTTGACTAATCACACTTAACTATCCCTAAAACCATTAATTATCATTTTATCTTCCCCAAACACCTCTTTTATCATCCCTAGGTCCCCATCTACCCTCATTCAATGCATTCATATCCCCCAACTACCTTTTATCCTCCTAAAGCAACCCTAACCCACCTTAATCACTCAAAACCGTAACTTGACCCCTTTAAGGCCCTTTGCATCGAGTTGATCAAATCTCCACCGCCCAAATTGGTGGTCTGCCGTAGTCACCGGCTACCCATGCGGGTCGTCATCGACCCTATAAGTATGTCCATACCCCCCTCTCCTCATGATGCAATTTTGAGAATTCAAGCTTTCTAATGACTTTTTGTTTCATTTTTTTTTCTTCTTTGGAGTTGCAACCATAAACTTGGAGCTATTTTGAAGATCTTGTATGTCACCCTTGTAGATTTTGGAGAGTTAGAGCTTGCTTAGATCCCCCATTATCATTTCATCACCATTTTGCATCAGTCTTGCAGGTCTGTCAGTTACGGCAAAACTCTTCCCTTACACCAGCCTTCGTTGATCCTTATTCATAGTTCACTTTCCCACCTATTTTGCCTCATCAAACCCTAGATCCCTTCCCAGTCGTCATCAACCCAATCTACGTCTACCTTATTTTTCGTCATCCACCCTTTCAGCCACCTATTTTCCAGCCCCACGATACCTCAGATCTTCCAAATCTTTTTGTTCTACACACTTGTTACTTCAAATCTCATCTTCATCATACACTGTCTCCTTTGATCTAACCTAGTCCCTCTCGACCCTATCTCCATCTCCTCTATTTTATGTTCTCTACTTCATCTCCAATATGTCTTGTTGCTTCTTTAGTGTTTAGAACCCTCTACTTCACTAATCCATTTGTTTAGGGACCCTGATCCTACCTTTTTGTACCGGTATCTGTTGATTCAGCTCAGTCGCTGTGGGACACCCTTTCTCTTTGGTGATTTCTTTGATTATTTCATTTCCATTTTCTATTTCTTCCTTCCTTTCTAATAACCACGTACATGGGAGCTTCACTTGTCTGCATGGTGGATTGTTTACTTGGATCAACAATGCGTGTGCTTAAAATAAAAATAAAAGGAAAATAACATTTATCCAAGTATTCCTCATTTTGTCACTATTTGCTCTTTTCGCATCTCTCTCCCTTCTTTGCCTACGTGATTTCATTGAATTCAGCATTTTGTTTTGGACTTAAAAGGATCCTCTTCGTGTTTGCTTGACAACATAGTCTAACAAGGAGGTAATCTTTTGCATTCGCTTCTTCCACACAAATCCAAAACTCACAAATCAATTACACATCTTAAACATCTTATAGGAAGCCTCTGTGGTGTTCTAGTCAAGTTATATTTTTTTTGACTATCGATATATTGACTAAGCATCCAAGACTCTTATTGATGTGGTGCGTGAAGTGCATCGGTAGGTCCCAATATTACATCTTGTACCAGTAGTCATCACAGATTTGAGCCTCACGTACCTTTAGGTGTATCAAGGACACCATCCAAAACAACCTAAAATCATCCTTAGAACGACCATTTCCTAGATTTCCCTTTGAGCCCCCTTCTTTTCGTTTTCACACTTTTCTAATAAACAAGATAATTAACACTTTGTTGCTTGATTTGCTTGTTATAATAAAAATCAACATAAGTTCTTGTTTGTTGTTTCATGCTCATTATCACTAGATTTCAAGCCAAAAAATGAATCAATCAAGCTCATCACACAACATTCCTACTTCCAACAATCCTTCCCAACAAACTTTCACCCTTTTTATTGTTTCCTCTATACCTATGATCACTACACCTTTTGTTTCCCAATCTATCGTTTCTATGGTACCTCCTCATGAGACCCACGTCATCCAAACTAACTCCCATGTTGAAACCAACCCTTTCGTCTCTCATCATTTTGTTCCCTCTAGACTGGCTACACCCCCATCTGTTGCATCTGTAAGAGCCTTTAGACCTCCCACTATCCCTTATGGATGTGCAGAGTTTCATTAACGTCTTGGCGCCAATCTTGTTTCCCTTCATGACTATCTCATCCACAAGTCTACCAATCTCCCCATTGATGAACCACCCCTTCAATGACTTTATGCTTACCACTCATAACCCGAATCTACCCAAGTTCTTACTTCTCAACTTGTTGTCTTCTTTCCAAGAGCCATAAATGAATTGGTTATGGCCCAAAGTGAATACATCCTCCACGATTCCTCCAACATGATCCCTTAATCCCATCAATCCACTCAATTGGTGTTGCCTTTCCACCCAACTTGCCTCGCATCAACACCACTCCTATATTTTCTAACCTCGTCACTTATTCATCTACCTTGGTCATCAATGCCCCTACCAACACTCTTTAAGAGTCTCATATACTTCTACCACCATCCAAGCAGGATATTCCAAGCTCAGTGCCCATCTCTACATCCTAAGTCCATGCTAACGTCGTCATCTCGTAACCCCCTCCCTTGGAACCTATTCAAACTCATCAACCACCACTCTGAGGTGTCTTTCAACACATCTTCCCTAATCAAACTATCTAAATGTCTCAATCATTCTACACACACATCCCAACTCATCCTATGCAAGCCCAATCTAACATCCCCATTTCTTAATCGCAATCATATCCATACAAATAAATCCCCATCTCACAACAACATCCTATCTCCCAATCCATTCAATCTCAAGCCTTCAACTCGCTTCCTCCCTACCAACCACCTTTGCAAACTCCTACTTATCCTCAACAATATCAATCTCATCCACAACCCAACCCATCCACGTCTTATAATCCACAACCACATCAATCAATCCCCCATCCTCACACGTCCAATGGCCAATCTCAAAGCCGCTACTTTGGGGCCTAAGAGCACCTTTACCTATGAACAACTATGCAATGAACCTATCAACCCATTAGTTCCTATCAAACCTTATCCTCCACACTAGGAACTCCCTAAGTTTTCTAAATTTAATAATAAGGAGGACCCTCAACAACACCTTTGTGCCTTTAGGCACACATGTTATCTTATTGCCCACAACCAAGATCTCATGCTTCGAACTTCCCCCATGTTGCTGGCCAGACCCGCTTTGGACTGGTATAATGGCATCCCTCAACATTCTTTCTTCTCTTTCACCCAACTTGCGTGACTCTTCTTAAAGCACTTTTTTATCAACATTGCACGCAAAATCACCATTACCGACCTCTATGCCATTAAACATTTTGATGACGAATCTATCACAAATTTTGACGTTAGATGGCATGACATCATCAATAAATTGTCCTCTCTTCCTCACTCCGAGCTCATCGAACTCTTCTCTCAATCATGTGCGAAGGATATCTCATCCAATCTTCAAGTCCAATATTTTCAAAGCTTTGAGGAGGCATTCACCCTGGATCACGAATTGGAATTACGTTTCCTGGAGCAAGGCCATGTCAAGCTCTGATCCAACAATCCAAAAACCGAATTCACCAAGTCATCTACCCATAATGACAAATTTTAAAATGTAGGTAATGCCATCGTAGTCAAGTCCTCTTCTGCATCTACATCCCACACCAATCCTCCACAAAGGGCTCCTCGGCCAACTCCTAATTATACTGCCCTTGGAGAGTCCTACAGTTCTATCTTCGACAAACTTATGGCCACATGCCTCATCTAACTTCCCGCTATACGACCCGTTGACAATTCGCGGCCCAAACCCACTTGGTATTGTGAAGATCACTATTGCAAACATCACCAAGTCCATGGTCACGATATCAAAAAATACCGCACCTTCAAAGATCTTGTCCAACAACTCATTGATCGTGGGGACCTTCAACAGGTCAATCATAACACTCGTCCCAACCAAAACCTAGATGTCTTCAAGCAACCCTTCCCTAATCATCTGCCAAACAATCAAACTACTCCCCATGTATCTCAAGCACCCAACGCCCATATGATTAACACTCTAAGTTAAGAATCAGCATCACCAACTACCCCTCTCCTCTTCTCCGGCTAAATAATCAAAAACTAATCTTGTAAGTTACCTCTAAACCCATGTCTTACTACACCAAGTCATATATGTCTCTTCAATGCATCTTGGAATTGCTTCAACAACTCTTAAAATTCTCAATGACTCATATCTTTCTTTTTAAGTTTCTATTTTCATTATGAACTATACTAACTTACATATATCTTGAATGTACATCTATATAAAATATGCTAATTTATCTCAATTTCAAGGTAGCTATCTTAAACTTTACACATTCAACATTAATTAATAATTTAATTACCTTTTTCCATGAATTTCCCATTGAATCATGATATATGGCCTTTAATTAGTTGCAACATTGCGTCATCATCGAAAATGTATATTTTTTAAAAAAACTCTATAAATGTGCAATACTACTAAAACAAAGATATTATAATTTTTAAATTAATTTTTTAAATGAATGTAAAATTTGAAGTTGTGAATTAATTATTAACAACTCACACATTACAACCTAATCAACATATAAAAGAAACTATATCATGATATTTAAGCCAAGAAGGGTGACGCCATAGTGGAAGTGGCCATCTTACTAACATAATAGTTGATTGGTTGCAATAAAATATGTTATTCTTATTCAATTTTTCCCTCTCTAAGTCGTATATGGCTCTTTATTTCATCTACAACTCTAAAAAACTTTATTCAATCAAAACAATTAATCCAACATTGCCTGGTTGGCTTGGGTCGTCCTAACATAACAACCTCAATATATTATTATCCTTAATACCAGGTGTGTTGAAACCAGAAGCATCTCTCTTACTAACATAACAAGGGATTGTTTACATTTTGTCTCTAACACGTTTAAAATAAATTTTCAATTTTTTACAATAAACCCTAATATATCATCATCCTTAGAAATCAATAATGTGACCTCCTATAAAAAAACAACTCCTTTACTAACATTAACAATTAATTAGTTACATTTTACCTAGTAATATATTTTAAATATGTCTCCAATTTTTTTACAAATATTTTTTATAAATTACAATCATTTAATCTAAAATCAATCTCATAAAATCAAATGATTCAATAAAATTTTAAAATGTAAATATCTGTCAAACAAAATATTACTACATACAAACCGTCTGCCTATTTACCAATATCTTAATTACACCTAGTCTCATTTTGAAGTACTCAAGCAGCACACACTGCACTTTGTTTTTAAGAATGAGAACGACATGACACAGGTCGTGTGTGCGGAATGCATCTAATTCCTATTCTTCACATCGCAATGGAAGGATTGAAGATTGTTTTTTAGAGGAAGACATGTCAATGGAGATTGAGATAAACAGGAGAATTCTTCGCAGCAGGACGTAATCTATCAGTTACCGTGCTCTGTTTAGTTAGAGGGTTCCATGGCTTAGGAGGGGTCGCAAGGAATGGATATCAACGACATATAATTTAGAACCCAACGGTGGATTATTTCAAACTATCAGTGCAGTGAAAAGATTTTAATGTAAAACTTTTTATATATAGGGAAAGTTCAATGTTATTCAGCTTTCCCTAACACAACCACCGGGTAGAAGGTACTTGAACTTGTCAGCATTGTCAATTAGATAAAAGGGAAGATTCGCTGCAGAGAAGAAGTGAGGTATGGAACCTAACTTTGAAATTAGTTTTTGAAAAGTATACTCTTCTGGTAACATGTCAAACAGGTCTTCCCCCTTGCAAATTTTGTTCTGTATTCTTGAAGGATTCAAAAAATAAGAGAACCTCACTCTATCTACATGACTATAAGCTTTCATCTTAAATATGAAGTCGCCTAAGTGGCGAAAGCAGAAGCTGCAGTGCCAACCTGCATCTGTAAGAATTTCATCTGCTCGGCGAGAATGGCCATAGTATGTTTTCCCTGGCTTGTAGAGGTGGGCTTGTGCTCTCCAACTGTCATAGCCCACAAGAAATTCAAAGGAATACAAGTAATCCCTCAATTGTAAGTGCATCACAGGAGGTATGTTGTCACACCACCTAAGAAGGTTTATAGTGTGTGCACTTGGTATTTCATCCACATCTGACATGATCACAAGGTCATCTTTCCATACACCTGCCATTTTTAGGAGCTTGTCCAATTCCACTCTTTGGTGGGACTCCTCTACAAAGGGGTCCTTTGCATGTGGATGGGGCAAGCCAGAGGTAGTTCCATACTTCAACTTGGCTTCTGCAAACTCGTAATGTTTCCTGTTGATGGCGAAGTGTAATGGCTTTGGTAAGCCTGTGAAGGTTGAATTGGATTCAAGGATTACAAACTTTGTTACGACAGGATTCAGCTCCTGCCATCTGATTGTGAGAAGATCTATTTCGTTACTGAATAGGATGGCATCAAAAACGCGTCGAGGAGTGTCCCTGATTTTCCACCCATGAAGGTCGCAAAGACGCCCCATGGACATATTGTCAGCATAGTAATGAGGGATATAGTGGAAAGGCTTTGGTGGAGTATCCCAAAGAGGGCGAAAAAAGTAGGAGACTTTCCGGCCATGGAAAAAAATTCCAAAGACACACAGTGGCACAATGAGCAGGCATAGGAGTAAGGCCTTCATGTTTGTGCCTCTTGTCATACAACATGTGCGTTGACATTTCCAAAATTTCTTGACCTGCATCCTGCCATCAATAAATACAAATTGTAAAACCTGATAACCCAAAGGAACAAAATAATGTAAGAAATTCAAATTGAAATATAGAAAGTCTACAAAGGCCTCAAAAGTTTGTTCCATAGCCAGATGAAATAAAGATCTTTGAACTGTGGATTTAAATTGTTTTGTTGTGAATGAATTAGGATTTTAGAGTTGTAAAAGCAATTTCATGACACCCAAAGAGTCGTATCCCATATGTAGTAGTAAGACATATATTTCGAGGCATTTACATTTGGTTTATTTGAGAAAAAACCAGACTGCCTATTCAATGCAAATTCAAAATAGGAGAACTGAGACGAGGTCCTTGGAAAATTGCTCTGCTAAGGTTTAGCTCTCTTATGTTTTTCTAGTCATACTGCTATTTTTGACAAGAATCCTTAGCTGGGCGTATTAATTGCACTGCTGTCATTGCAAAACAGTATAGCTTATATGTTTCTTACTGACAAGTTAAGAACTTAATTTACACTAGTATCCAAAGGGATTGCAAATACATATTGAGTACAAAAATACATGAGAGAGTACAATGAAAATGCCAAGTGGAAAGCTATAAGAAATTAGCCTGGTGAGAAGTACAAGATGTACAACCAAGCAAAGAAATACTTGAATTTTAAAGCAAGAAGACAACCGGAAAGGATAGAAAGGTCATCACAGCCAAAGAGAAGATGCTCAAAGCTATGCCACATCACCTGCAGTACTGAAATTTCAAGCCAGAAAATAAATGGGGAATAAATGTCCTTCCAAGTTCAAATTTTGTAAAAGTCCATATGTTAAATACGAGGGAAACCGAGCAGCATTGTCATTTTACATAACTGAAAAGACTCATCCTCCTATCAGAGAAAACGTCAGAATTTGGATTTATTAAGATTTCCAAAGAGCAAACAATTTTTCATATGCCAAAAAAACTGCACAAGCACGTAGAACACTTGGGCACTTTATATACTGCAAAGATGAAGAGAATAAGCCCTAAAAACAACATTAAGTCTCACATTACACCTAAAAGATTAGCCAAGATAACAAGTCTGGTACTCAATAGATTATGCCGGCTAAATGATTGGAAAAACCCATAGTTGAAAAATTGCATCATTGCAAAAGGAGACAGTACTATGAAAATCAGGGCTATAAAAAGAGGCTTCCGGATACAAGCTGTGTGAGATTTTAAAACCATTCATGTTTTGGATCACACTACGTGTCTTAAATCAGGATGAATGTGTGACAACCCAATACAACCCAACTAGGCAAAATTCAATAAACAAAATGCAAATGAAAAAGAGATTTAACATTACAGATCTCTGCAAATTTTAAGAATTTCTACCAAAACAGAGAGAATCCAATGTGAAGAGAATAATCAAGGAACCAACTTTGAAGAATTCAAAGATTTACCCTACTGAATCCAAATTCTCAAATACTGGCCAAAGGGAAAACTTGGGGAAAATTGTTCAGACGACCAAGGCTCTGACCCTTGAAGAGTAAAAATAGCTGTCTGGAATGAACTTCCATCAACCCATTACTGCAATAGTACAATACTACAATCTAACAAGACCATACTGGGAACAAAATTCTTGGACCTAATGTCCAAACGACTTACTCAACTGAAATGGTCATAGTTCAATTGGTGTTGATGATAGTGAGAAACTGTCGCATCATCCACCAAAGTACAAATCTGAGAAGATACTAAAAAGGCATGAGGCTGGGTTAGAGTCACAATCTCCTCCCACACAAATTTGGCGGAAGTGATACCCCTCAGTGTTTAGCACTAAACCAAAATCAACAGATGGTTAAAAAAAATAAAAAGATCTAAAAGTTTATTCTTCAATTGAAAAAACAAGAATAATAACCTACCCAATAACACTAATATTCTACCAACAACAGAATGCATGTAGACAGAGAAAATGACACAATCCCAACCCAGAAAAACAATTACAAGGATTGATACAATTATAAATGAAAATCTACAGGAAACACTTTTCCCTTTGAAAATATTTGTTGAGCTGGGACCATAAATTAAATGAGGGGCATGCTTAAGATTTGTGAACTTACACTGTTAAAATACCCCATTAATATTACGCCACAAACCCTTGTGCAGCCATAAATACCTTTAAAATATAATTACTATTAACTTAAAAATCTAGTTAAACTAAAAGGGCAGAATCCCTGCTAAGCATTCATTGCCTGAGTATAATTCTACGGAAAAGACAACGGAAAAAAAATCAAAGTTTGGCAGTTTGTAATCCTGGTTCTGAAATTCAAATCCCCCTCATAACTACAACACTCAAATAGAAATGGGTGAGATTCTCGTTAAACAATCGGTTTAAGATTTACAGAGAGAGAAATTTACAAACACCACATTAAAAAATGAAAAAGAATACCTTGCAGATGCCATCTCAAAACTTATCAGTTTATTTGCAGCCCACCACTCTCACGCATCATAAACAATAACCACCCTCTTCATCCCACAGTAAAATTCTGCAAATCATCATCCTCCTTGTGATTACATCCTCCATGTATCCCTTCAAGATTATGTGGTGATTTTGGAAGTGTTTTGGGGTTGTTGATTGGGTCTGCATACCTAGTTCTTATCACTAATGAAGGATAATAAGACAAATAAGATTACTGTTTTAAAGTCCTCGTTGCAGGTGGGTTGATTTGAAAACTGCAATTACAATTATGTGGCCTCCAATGTCACGTGGAGAGTGTTATTAATTGTTAATACGCCTTCTCTGGTCTGTATTACAAGACAGCAGCATTTATTAATACAATTTTTTCACAGATTGAAGCTACATTGTTAGTGTTGACACTGGGATGCAGACAATGCCTAGTCAGCAAGTGCCAAGTATATTTTAGAATTCTTCCAAAAACAATATTTTAGAAGGCGAGGGCTATTCTCCCCACAAAATGCACCACATACATCAAATCGCACCAATTATAAAGTGCATTATAGCGATTATCATACCCATCCATTATCATCTACGGCAACCCCTGCCTCTTGCAACCATCTCATTTAGAACGTGTAATGGTGGGAGTGAGTTCACTTTTATTGTTGACACAAATTACTTCTAGATAAGGGTTCTTATAATGGTAGTCACTAGTGGAACCATATAAGTTGTTCATTTTTATTGTGGATATTTAATTTGATGTTTATTTCATTGTTATTAAACTTAACCTTTATTTGACTTTTTTTAACCTTTCTTAGAGAAGTCAATAGAAAATTAGAATTTTTTTTTTGAAGTTATCAATCCATGTGGGATTGTGGATATTCAATTTGATGTTTATTTCAGAGTTATTAAATTTGATGTCCATTTGACTTTTTGTCTTCTTTCTTGGAAAAGTCAATCAAAATTTGGAAAAAAAAAAAAAAAAATTAAGTCACTAATCAATGTGGTATGTATTGAATCGTCTTAAATAAAAATCTTGAAATTGATATATATATTAGCAATTGCATCAAAAGAAGGTGCAATGTTAGGTCAATAGTAAAAATATGAGGGTTTGTAGAAACGGTGGAGCAATTCCAAGATGTATTGAAAAGGCATATTCAACCTGGATAGCTAGGTAGAAGATATACATTTCCCACAACCAACCGACCATTATATTAGTGAGAGAGCCACCTCCAATGCGGTGTTGCCACTATTGGCATAAGGATTATACTATATCACAGCAAGCAAGGCTAACCAATTTAGACAAGTTATTTTTTTTAATTGAATGTGAATTGTTCGAGTCGTAGAAGCAATTCCAAGATGCATGGAGCCCACAACACCAACCATGTTTGTTGTCATCACCTTCGGCGGCGTCAACAATATTGTCTTAGTTGAAGATTAAGGTGCAAACATTCTATGGAAGAGAATCACATCACACTTTCATGAGCATTAGTCATTTCCTTAAATAAACTAGTCAATCATTACTTTGACGCAATATAATTCATACATAAAATAATAAATTAATCTTTAAAACACACACACACACACACACACATATATATATATAAACTTCCATCTTGGATGAAAAATAATTGGAAGATCGACTTTGTAAAGATAAAATTAAGCTAACATCAATAGAGTTATATTATAAATAACAAAATACATTGAGCTTTCAAACCCATTGTTGATTTAGCACCGAATGGAAGCAATGCAATCGACCACGTGTCTCTTTCATCTCAGCATTTCTTAAATTTTGTTTGGTGTCCGTTGACCCTTTTTTGGTTGCCGGAGTCTGTTGCCCACGTTTTGGTTATCGTTGGCCAATTATTTTTAGGCATGATAGCATTTGTCCAACATTTTTGAGAGGGTTTGAGATATATATATATATTTTGATTTAATTCAATATACAAAATAAATTACGCCTGAATTAAAGTAATAAAATATATGTATAAAAGCCAACTACTCAATACTTTATTTTCAAATAAAATTTAAAACATGACAAACGAGTAATATTTTAAAAAACACATGTATTTATATTAAAATAATTAATTTTATTAGTTACGAGTTAGTTGACTGGAAACTTGAAACTCACGAGCCCAACTTGGTTTGGGACTCTCAAGTTTCTCATATACTTGGAGAGTCTCAATATTGTGGTTAAAACCACTCACAAGCATAACTGAAATGCAAAAAATAGAGTAAATATTATTGCATGAAAGGGTAGTGAAGAGCCTATAAAGACATGGGAGTAATTTATGCAAGTTGTTATATGATTTGTGTTACATGTATCTGGCATGGTTAGCCCTCTTACAAGCCAACGTGATAATGGCAATTTTTGGAGGAAGATTAATTTTTTATTTGTTTGTATGCTTCTTTTTATGACAGTTAAAAAATGAAAGCTAGAGGGTGAATTACAAAGGTGGAAAAATTTGGAGCATACCAATTGATTGAGTTTTTCTTTTTTGTTTTGTTTCATATCTAGTTATAGTCATTTAGAAGTTTCCCCAAAATCTCAAGTTGGGTATGGTGTTAAAAGGGCCACGATACTATTCCTTTAGGTTCAACTAATTGCAACACATTCCTATTACATAAATGTAAAAAGTGTGTGTTCATGTGGGATGGATCATTCTTGTAATCTCCTTAATATGAATCATGTGCATGCTCATGCTTTAAGGGCTAAAAAATAATTAATATTTAGGCTCTATGAAACTTAGGGGAGAGACCCTACAACAACCTAAGTGACACCAAATAACACATATAATGCAAATATAGAGCAACAAACATAGATAAGAAACCCAGCCACTATGATCTCCCACCCAATAAGCTGTCACTAGCGAGAGGGTCATAAAGCTACTTAAAACTAGGAAAATGTTGTAGACAAACATATCATTGTGATAAAGATAAATCCAAAGTTATATCAAATAGGTGTTTAAGAATGTAAAAGATAAAAATTGGTCTCAAGGTGGGCAATACAACAAGATTTAATAAAGAGAAGGGCTTGATAATTCCAACTTCATATGTGCCTTGTCCATTGGACCAAATCTACAAAGTTGAAATTGAGTTAGAAACAAGACAAGAGTTGCATCATTTTACACAATTGCTACCTCTCCTCCTAATTCACACACTCATTAAACCACATACAGTGAGATATAACAAACCATCATACCACCGTAACTCAGAATCTAAAATATAGCATTATATAACTTTATTGAATGCAAATACAACCATAATTCCACAAGGATTTTACAACCAAAATTTTTGGTGACTACAAATCAGACCTCTACACCTAATTACCGAATGGAGATTCTAACGATTTGAGAAAATACACTTTTGGGTCAAATGATAGCTTTCCTTATAATCCACTATCTTATGATAATCTTTCCTAGTTCAAAAAGCAAGCATTGTGGGATGTTGAGCAAGCGTTATGTTTTTGTTAGGAAGCTTGGAAGGTGTAAATCATTGTTTGGTCATTTAGTGCTTGTTAGTGTTGTGTAGACATTCCTAAGTGGTGAATTACAAAAATCCTTATATGCTTTCACTTCCTTATTTTCCTTCAAAAGCTTTAATATCAGTGTATTGTCATTTTATGATGTCTTGTTCTGATTGGTGATGAAAAGTATGCGTAGGATCTTTCATTATTTGTTTGAATTGATGGTGGATTTGCAGTAATTGTGTAGATTGTTGTTCTCTTTGGTTATCATTAGCTCACTTTGATATGAAGTTTGGTAACTCCTTACTCAACGGATTTAGTCACTGATCATAGTTTAACTTATCACTTTTATTATGTTAAACCTTTTCTTTTCACTCAATGCTCATATTGAAATCTCATTTCACTTGTGTAAAACCTTCAGGATTTCAACCATTATAGTTGTAAATTCATGTTTATAGACTAAAAACCTTGAAACTCACAAGTCCAACTTGATTTGGGACTCTACAAGTTTCTCATATACTCGTAAAGTCTCAATATTGTAGTTAAAATTACCCTTAATCATAACAAATATATAAAAAAAACAAAACAAAACAAAACAAAAAACAACATAATACATTTGCATAGACCCTACAAAAACATGGGTGTAATTTATTCACATGGTTATATGGTTTATGTGTTATATGTACATGGGATGGTTATCCATCTTAGAAGACTCTAAGATAGCATGATGATGACAATTTTTACAAGCAAGTTTGATGAATTGTTTTCTCTATTTGAAAGCTTCTTTTTACGACAATTGAAAGAAATATAGAGGGTGAATTACAAAGTTTTAATGATCATTTCCTTGGAAAATTTTAAAGCATACCAATTGATAGAGTTTTTTCCTTTTTGTTTTAGTCATCTAGAATTTTCCTCAAAATCCCAAGTTTAGTATAGTGTTGAAAGGGCCGCAATATTATTCATTTTAAGTTCAGCTAACCAAGAGCATTCTTATTACACAAACGTGAAAAGTGTGTGTTCATGTGGGATGAGTCATACTTGTTCATGTTCATGTTTTAAGGGCTAAAAAAATAGTTAGGGGAGATGATCCCATAGTCGTGCACCCTAACTTTAAGGGCACGTAGATATATGTAGGGGTCTTGTCAACATAAAAAAATTATATAATTTTTTAATGTATCCTCATGCCACATCAAAATTTTAGTTTCGCGTGTTTATTTGGAGGGAAAAGTATTTTTTGAATTGATTTAAAATGAAAAAAAATATAAAGCATTTGAAAGAGGTACCAATGACCGATCGCCCTATGTGTCACATTGTCATTGGCTCTTAAAAAGTGTCATTAATAAAAAAGTGAACAACTATTAGTTATTTTTTCAACAACCTATGGTGAAAATCAATGTACTTGTTTTGGTACATGCACAACTATGGGGTCATCTCCCCTAATCTTGTTTTCCCACCATTAGTTATTCGCTAGTTATTTAGGGGAGTGCCCTATTTGTCCCCCCCTTTAATATTTTTTCACATGGCAATGACATGGACTCATGTAAGTACTTACTCACATGATTCAATTTCAATACTTAGGATATGTATATGTGATAATTAATAGCATTACCTAATCACCATGGGATGGATATATTGTGTTGTCCCATTCCTTGAGGATACAATCATTTTGGGTTGAAAATAGGTTATAAATGAATGGCATCATCATAAATATGTGGATGTCACTTGTCTTGTCATTGACATTTGATATTGATTCCATATACACTTTAATCACCACCTTTGTGAACTTCGATTCACACGATAATATTTCAGTATTATTAGTAGTACAATAGTATTATTGTTTTGGGAAAAACTTTGTTAATTTTATTTATATTAAATTTAAAATTTTAGGAGCCACAATCTCAATTTCATCTTTTATTAGTTCCTTTCTATGGTAGGGATATTATACATTTCAGTTTAACTGAAAAATTTGTTGTCAATGGATCAATCACAAATAATAATTATTTGCCTATTACTCAAACTTTTAATGTTTTGATGAAAACTACATGTTCTGGAACTAGCATTTTGAGGAAAAAACACTTTGCAACTCTGGCGTAAAACTGGAGTCGGATTTTCTAGGGTTTATCTTTTCTAATGGCCATACCACGACCTTTTCAGGCTCTGTAGGAATTTATTGCTATAGTCTCTCCTAGGGTTTCTTGCCCTTTGGGTGTCCCCTATATAATGTCCTCACCATCTTCAAACCCAGTTGTTTCAACCGTGGCTGGAGGTAGTGGAGTGAGCAATGGCACCGTCGGTGAAGCGACCCAGGAAATTCGTCTCGAAGGTCTTTCAAGAGGTAATCTTTCTCCTCTTGATGTAGTTCTACCCATTCCTAAATTCAATGCTTCTTGTCAATGGTTAGAGCAAATTTTCCTCATTGGGTATTTTGTGGGTCGAATCCCCTATGAAAGCATGCTCAAAACCTGGGTTAACACAGTTTGGAATCCTCATGGAGTCCACCTGGATAACATTCAAAACATGACCAAGGGTTTCTTTCTTTTTCATTTTTTTGACCCTGTTAATGCACCCAAAAATTTGGCTAAGCAAGCCACTTGGTATGTCCGCAACTCACTGCTTGTGTTAACACCCTAGCACAAGGAATTTGTGGTATTTGAATATACCGAGGTCTTAAAGTTCCTGTTTGGGTTCAATTTCCTGGTCTTCCTCTGCCATGCATGCCTTTTTTTCCATAAATTGTTGCCTCGCTTGGGGGGGTAGTTTACCTAGAAGAAGATAAGTTTTACCATGCTCGTCCACAGAAGTGAGTATGCATTGAGATTGATCTCTCACAGGATCTCAAAGAATTTGTGGATATTCAAATGGGCGATAAACGCTATTCCCAGCAGATCACGTATATCAATCTACCTAACACTTATTTCCATTATCAGGCATTTGATCACAAGATCAAGGATTCTTTGCTTTATGTACCATGTAACCGCCTTGTGGCCAAAACAATACCTGAGCCAGTCAAACCCCCAATAGGAGGAAGGTTGGCAAGTTGTCGGGGGCCAGCGAAATAAGAACAAATCCCAGTAATCCAAATCCTCTAGCTCCCATGGCTATCGAGAACCAGTTGTTAAGGAATAATCTCTCATTATCCTGGGTAAGGAGCCTATAGCTACTCCTAAAGAACCAACTGTTGCTGTCATCTTGGCTACTATGTTGCCAAATTATTCTAGCACGCCCCTTACGCTGTCGTTTCTCATGGACCCAACAAATTATATTTCTCACATTCCCATCTCGTATTCAGTCCCACTGCTACTGCCAAACAACTCACAAGGGCCATCCAAACGACCCTGAAGTCCTTCCTGCATCTCTTGGGACCATAGCCTAGCACGCAGCGTGGATTCCACCGAAGCGGAATACAACATTGAGTACATCGACTGGAAAAAACTTGATCTACAGGATTTTTTACAGCATAATGTTGCTCATTTCTTGCACAATCAATATGATGTCCTTAATGGCTTAGAGGATGGGTGTATGGCTCTGGACCAATGCTTCCCATGAATTATTTATCTTAGAATGTTAGGGGTCTTACAGACTCCTATCATAAGTATGTTGTGTGTGAAACTCGACAACGATGTGAAAATCTGGTTGTTTTGTTTTTGCATGAAGGAAAAATTATAGGTTTTCAGTTAAAGATGGTATGCAAATCTAGCTAGCCTGACAACTTGGATTTCTATAGCAATCATGAAGCAGGGCGTGGGGGATTAATTTCACTTTTTGCTCCCAAATGGTAGCCTTTATAATTAACCATGGTGTCGACCCCACCAACCATGTCATATGGGTCCTTTTTAATATTAACGGGCGCCCTTTTGGGTTCATAAATATTTACGCCTCAAATGATGTGGTCGAAAGGGTCGATTTGTGGTGGTGAATAGCCAACTCCATTCCCAATACAAATTGGGTTATAAGTGGATATTTTAATATAATTGAATCACCTAATGATAAATGTGGCCATCTCCCCATGAGGTGGACACCTAGTGAAAGGGAAGTGTGGTACTTCATGTTTAATAATTTCATATTTTTTGATCCTAAATCTTCTTGCTTTCCAACCTCTAAAGCTTGGTATACATGGGCCAATCTACGTGGAGGGACAGATCACGTTCTTAAATGACTTAACAGGGACATGTTGTTAGCTCAATATTTTTTTGAGTTTGATAGCATTTATTTTATGCCAGTGGAGGTCATACCTGACTTTGTCCTTTCGGACCATTATCCAATACGATTTCGTATCTGTTGGCATGATGTGCGCCCCTTTTGTCATAAAGGCCAATTCTTTCTTAATATTGCCTTGATGCAACATAGCCCCACTGTCAATCATGTCAAACAGGTTTGGAACTTAATTCCACAACCCAGTCCACTGTCAGTGGTTTCATCCACCTATGCAAGCCAGCTAGATACAATGGTGGGAAGATGCACTGACTTGCACAACTAGATTTCTTAGAATATACGGCTGATAGCTGGTAAAAATTTGGCGGTGCTCATACCCCGCTAACAACTCGGCTCTTAGCCAAGCGATGGTGGCACTCGAATGTGGTCCCTTCTCTGAAGCTCAGCAACATTTAAGTTGTTATGCTCTGACAACAAATCCAAATTTTGAATAACTAAAATGCCAGAGGCGCATAGATCCGAGCTCAGATGCATTGGCTCAAGATTGGAGATTGGGTCTCGAAAGAATTATTTCTTTCTCTCCGAACCAGAAAGCCTTCCCAATAGATTTGAGCTATCATGGACAATAGAGTTTGGATTACAAACCTGCAACTTATGTTACAAGCCTTTGTGCATCATTACAAGCTCAACTTCCCTCTACAGCTCGTCAAGCTCCTTTTGATGAATGTTTGGGTGTTGTGTCGTGCAAACTATCATAGGCTCATAAGGTGATCTAAAAGAGAATTCTCACCATTGAAGACCTCCATGAAGCCACTATGCAAATGGCTAATGATAAAGTGTCGGGTTGCGATGGGTTCCCTTGTGAATTTTATAAATCCCTTTGGGATTCTGTCGGACAAGACCTATTTCAGGTCTATCTTGAAGTATTTCATAATCAATCCCTAAGGCCACTCATTAAGAAGGGAAGCATCAAATTTATCCCTAAGAAAAGAGACCCCAAGAAAATCACCTGTTGGGAGTTGATTACGTTGTTGAATGTCTCCTACAAAATCATTACCAAAGCTTTAGCTATGCGATTACGCAATCTTCTTCATGTTATTATTCAGCTAGAGCAAACATGATTTATACATGGATGATTTATCCTGGACAACATCATCACGATGTGGGAAGGCATAGAATGGGTCCGCGGGTCTAATCAGGCAGCCATGTTTATCAAGATTGACTTTAAGAAGGCTTACGATTGGATTGAATGGCCATTCATTCTCAGCATGCTTGAAGCCCTTGGCTTTGGAACCATTTTTATTCAATCCATCAATATGTTTTTTACAGATGCCTCTGCTCAAATTTCTATTAATGACCTCATCTTGGATCCTTTTGGGATTTTTTGGTCTATTCGGAAAGGATGTCGTCTTGACCCTGCACTATATGCGCTAGCAGACAAAGGCTTTGGTTATCTCTTAGCTCATGCTAAAGCGCAAGGTCTTGTTCATGGAGTCTCGTTGCTTGTTGAACCCAACTCACAACTTCTTAATGGGCATTTTGCAAATGATTCCTTTCTTACACTTATTGAAGATGAAACCAACATTTGCAATGTTTGGATATTTTCTGCCTAGCTTCTGGCTCATTCATTCAATGGTGAAAAACCAAGTGTTATCGGTAATCTTTCCTTCCTGCACCTGACTGACTTGCCACTTTTGATTGGAAAATCCTGATACATGGTGAGATAAATATTTGGGTATTCCTTTTTCTTTTCAAGCCTCCCTGGCTGAACTATGGTATTATGTCATTTAACGGGTGGCCAAAAAGTTGGAGTATTGGATCACCATGCCTTTATCCATGGCTGACAAGTTCCAAATCTACTCTAAAGTTCTTGCAACCACACATGTTTACTACTCATCATGTTGGGTTCCTTCCAAAGCCTCTAGTTAGAAGTTGGAGAAAATGCTCAAAGCTTTCTTATGGGCTAATGCTTTTACAGGAAAAGGTTTTCATCGGGTAGCCTGGGATATATGTTGTTTGCCTCGAAACTCTGGAGGCCTCGAGCTTATTCACATTCAAAACCAAGGACAAGTTCTTTGTGCTAAATGGATTATCATAAGCATTACTAGCCAAGAAGCTTGGAAAGTTCTCATATAACACAGTATTACGGAAGCTTCTCCTTATGGCTGCCCTACGTGGAAAGGCTTAGGGTTTTTCAATTTTCTCATCACCCCAGTGCCCATCAAAATTGTTGACACCTTTGTGCTTAAGAGTATTTGGAAAGCATGGGAATGTGTCAAACCCTGGCTTCTGTGGAAGGGGGATGGCTTTCGTAATGGGCTTTCTATTAGCCAGCAGTCTCTCTAGTGGTCACCATGCTTAGCAGAGGTCCCGAGAATCTCCGAGCTCAAATTCTTTAAGCACATAATTCACACCATAGAGGAATTCTTCTAAAAAAACACTCAATCCTGGTTCTCTTGGCTGAATTTTAAAGCTCTGTTTCGGCTTTCCAACCAGGATCATGATACTTTTACTATTGTGATCAATTCGGTCCTAACCACATGTTGCATTAGATTGTTGTGCCTTCCTCTAACCCATGGTGGACGGAATGGAAGTGGTATGCCGATACCCCATTTTGTAATTACAAAGCCAGAAAAGGCTATTGTTGGCTCTCGTCTCATTTTCCCATGGTGGGAAAATTTAATACATGTTGGGGAATTCATTCCACTCTGGCTACCTGGGGTAGGAAATTTGAAACTATTTGGACTATATTTGTGGAGCCCAAGATTGCTCATTTCCTTTGGTGTATTCTACACCAAGGTCTTCCTATCGGGGCTTGTCTTGTTCAAATTGGGATCTTAGCTCCCAATTGCCCTTTTTGTGGGCATCTGGAAATGATCTTGCATATCTTTTGGTTCTGTCTCAAAGCTCAAATTGCCTAGAACTAGATCCATTCTTTTTTTCTTTCCTTCACGGCCTCACCTCTTCATTTGGTAACATTTCATTTTGGGAGATGATCCCAAACTTATGCCTATGTTTACCCAGATTTGGCATGTTTTCAAGGGGAAGATTCTATTTTGGATATGGAAAGAAAGAAATACTTTTTTCTTTGCTAATTCTGCAGTTGATCAATCTTTCTCAGTTCATAATAAATCTATGGTGATCTCCAATGTGCTTCTGCAGATTCAAGTTCAGGCCAACAAGGTGGCGTTGGAGGTGGATCACCTACAAACCCTGTTGCGCCACAAGGGGGAAGCCCCATGCAATGTTGCCAAAGCACCTTCATCTCCTACTAAGCATTCCTTTCCTTTCGCCCGTGGTCACCGGCGCAACCGGTCTTAACATCATGGTTTCAATCGTGCTCACCACTCCCCATGGTCAGTACATCAACACAGTTACTCACCAACTCACCTCTATGGTCAGGGCTCTTCGCTGCAGTCGTCGGCTCCTCAGCAAGGCTGGGGCTCACCACCTCGTTAACATGGGTGGGGCTCTCCCTTTGCTGCTGCTTCACACCAAGATTCTTGGAACCCACCGCCACCTCCACCACCATCAAACAAATTCTCTCACCTCATCCTTGTTGTTCCTACTCACGGGGAAGCAGACCCGGAGGATGAAATTACTGTTGGTTGGGAGCTTCCAGATGCTGGCAAGGACTTGTTTGGTTCAAGGTGGCTGGATGATCAGGATTCTCCCGCCTCATGCATGTTTGTTGTTGCTGCTTGATTGTGTTTTTTTGTCTATTTTTCGGCGATGCCTTTTTTTGTACTCTCCTAGGCTCGGCCTACTTTGACTCTCGTTGCTCTAGGCTCGACCTAGCTTTGTTTGTGGTTTTGGGGCATACTCTCATACTGCCTACTTTTTTGTTGAAATTCATTTGTATCGTAGGGAGTCAATATAATATAAAATCCTTTTCATCAATTTTTTTTTTAATGTTTTATTCAATTTAATCAATTTGACAATTTAACGATTAAAAAAAAAATCATTTTACTATTTTTTCAATGGTTAGTCAAGGATGATTTGACAAATTTGAGGCTTTATTGCAGAATTGATTTATCTAAAAAATTAACACTTAAATTCTTAAATTGACATGTATACAGATTTTAATGATGGATGTGACATACAAAATAAAATGCATTCCTTTGATTCCATGTGTCCCACTGACTAGCTAATTGTTGATGTAGAAAATAGTAATAACATTTATTTATATTTTCTAGTCATTGTTCTTATTTATTAAATGTCAATGCTTTTAGATTTTCCGCCAGTGAGTAGTTGGGTCAATTGAAAATGTGAATATTGCAGCAACTATCTGCTTTAAATCGACTCTTTTTCTCAAAAAAAGGTACAGCCATGTTTGTAGATCAAAGAAGCTTTTACGTTTTTCTGGTTCATTTGTTCACATCTTCTAGGCATTGTTGCGGGTAGAATCAATTTTATTTTTTGTTGCTCCTATTTCCTAGTCAAGTTGTTTATAAGGCACACTAATGATTAAAAACATTTTTCCTTTCAATCTTGTTGATTTGTTTTACAGAGCTTAATCTTTATCAACATGTCAAAAAGGCTTTAGTATTTGTCAACAATTTGGTCTGCAAAAGCTTACAAATTTTGCTTTTCATCTTAGCTTTTCTGAAATTTTTGACCGTCTGTGTTTTAAGACTACTCAAAAATAGTAGAAGCGTCTTAGTATCAGCCCCTCATCTAAGTTAGTAGGCTAAGAGTTATTTTATGAATGAAAGCAACTAGAATAGTGACCTGTTATAAGCAAGGGAAACTGTTCAATTATTGTGCGAAGCTGGATTGCTCAATCTTATTGGCATTTTTCAATTGGTATGAGACCTTGGCTAATAATAGTGATGAGCCTATCTATCATGCAAGTTCGCAGTCAATGTGAACCTGCACAAAATTTTGACCAGTGCTATCCTTACACCCAACCGGCCTTGAACCCAGGACCCCCGCGCCCTATTTCTCGTGCCCCACCATCCTGCTGTGCACTCACGTATGAAACCATATGGTGCCGGTTCCTTTTAAAAAACCATAAACAGAAATTTGACAGAAAAGGAAACAACGTATTATGTTGTTACCTATATAGGTAACAACGTAATACGTTGTTTCCTTTTTCGTCAAAACTAACAGCGACGCGACAAAACTAATGGCGACGTGACGGAAAATACTTTTTCCCTATTATGCGAACTTGCGTGAGAGATAGGCCTAGCCCTAATAATAGTCAGATGTGTTGAGCATGTAGGAGACATCTTTTATGCCCAACATACATATTGTAACTTTGATGTTGATGATCATCTTTTCTATTTATCATCTTTCTGGTTGTTATCTTCATTTAATTAAGATTATTATAATTTCCTAAAGGTGGTATTTATATGATCCATCTGTTTCCCATTATCTCTCATTGTAATTCAAGGAAAATATCCTTTTCAAGTCCTTTTTTAAGGGCATCCTCCGCTTTAGAGGAAAATTTGGCAACACCCTTCAACTGGTAGGTGATTAAGAAGGATTCTGCTAAGAAAACAACCAAGAAATCGAGGTTAAAGGCCTTTATCAAATTTGTTAACTACAACCACGTTACGCCCACAAGGTAAATAAAATCATTTTGTTTATATATGCATTACTCTATACCCAAGGAATTTGTGATGATATTAGCCATAGTTTTACTCAATTGTCTCATTTAAGAAAGCTTCCTGAACTTACTCAACATGGCCAATTTTCAGCTCTGTCGTAGCTTTTATATGATTTTGCATTTGAATTATCATTTAATAGCCTAAATGTTTCCTAGAATATGTATGGTGCTGATGAATATGGTTGTCTTCTTCACACATCAAATATCCCTCATCCTTAATCCAATGTTAAATGAAGTTGAAAATGTTCTGAACCTCATGAATTAAGTACGAGTATAGTATCACACAACAATATGGCAACAATGAGATTGAGGTTAAGTGTTTTTCAATTACCTGGTTTGATTCTACGGAAAATATTAAGAAAGGATAAAAACATGTTTTCCCATGTGAAATAGGTTTTTAATTGAAAAATTAGAAATTTATGTGTGTTTTGGCCTTATTAAAGGCTAATGCCCTTGTGAATTTTGAAGGGAATGTGAGGATCTATGGAAACTGCAGAATCTACAGAAACTACAGACAATAATAGAAACTAAAATGCAGCACATTTAAATGATGCAAAACAAGGGAAAAAGGAGAAACTACAGAAATTTATAACAGCAAAATAAAATAACACACTTGGCTGCAAATAACACAGATCTGGGCATCAAATTGCTTCACCAATACATATATATATTCAAGGATTGAATAGCAACTACAGCTGCACACAAAACATTCATGCATACAATAACAACATTGAAATGAAGGAATTCTTTCAACAAAACCAATCCAGACTTGAGCTGGGACTGTGCATTTTTCTTCTTCTCCCAAATCTGATTTTTTCCCCTTCTTCTGCCTTCTTCTTCCTACTTCTTACAATAAAACATGATGCTTTTAATAATAAACACCTACACAAAAACTTGCCTTACAAGTCAACACAAAATCTCTGACAAGAGATAATCAGGGAGAATAATCAACCAAAAAGTAAATGTGCAACAGACATAATTAAATACAAATCTGATATGTCAGTGAGCCAAATCTGGGGGGAAGACAGATATTAGTTGCACAATAAATTCTGACTTGATTTTCCAACACTCCCCCTTAATTATGAACAACTGCAGATCATGGAAATTTGAATCAAGTTTGTTCAAAAACTGTTGTAGCATTTCTGGAGCTAACTGACAGTTTTCCGGAGCTGCTAACTTGTGCAAAGTCACAAAATCCTAAGCCACTTCGTAAATACTCAAATGTCTCTTTTGCCAATGCTTTTGTAAATATGTCAGCCAATTGATCTTCAGACCTGCAAAAATCAAGACAAATTTCTTTGTTGCTTACAAGCTCTCTGATAAAATGATACCTCGTATCAATATGCTTAGTTCTCTTGTGAAACACATGATTTTTAGATAATGCTATGGCTGAACTATTATCACAGAATACTGTAGTGGCTTCCTTTTGATCATGCATCAAATCTTTCAACATCCTTCACATCCAAACAGCTTGACACGCAGCACTAGTGGCTGCCACATACTCAGCTTCAGCTGAAGAAAGGGTCACAATGGGTTGTTTCTTTGATGCCCATGACACAACACCTATACCAAAGTGAAAAGTATACCCAGAAGTACTTTTCCTATCATCTATGCTGCCCCCACAATCACTATCAGTGTACCCAACAAGACTGAAATCATTTGAAGTGGAATACAATATACCAAAATCCTTTGTACCACTTACATACCTCAATATCCTCTTACCGGCCTGCCAATGTGAGTCTTTTGGAGACTCCATAAACCTTGAAATCAGACTTACACCATACATAATATCTAGCCTTGTGGCTGTTAAGTACATAAGGCTTCCAACCAGCCTCTTGAACAATGTAGAATCCACACATGCTCCATCATCTTCCTTGCTTAACTTCATCCCTATCATAACTGGTGTTGGGGATACCTTGCACCTTGCCATATTAAATCTCTTCAAAACTTCATTTGCATATTTAGATTGAGAAATAAATATACCATCATTGGATTGATGGACTTCAATCCCCAAGAAATACCTCATAAGACCCAAATCAGTCATTTCAAATTCATTCTTCATTACTGATTTGAAAGAATCTATGTTTAGATCACCGGTAAAGATTAGATCATCCACATATAAGCAAACAATCAAAATGTTACCTTGCTTGTTGACCTTGGTGTACAATGTTGGTTCAAAACCACTTCTTTGGAAACCATTTTGAATGAGATAGGAGTCAATGCGCTTGTACCAAGCTCTTGGAGCTTGCTTCAATCCATAGAGTGCCTTCTTCAACCTATACACCTTGTCTTCATGACCTGGTAGCTCATAGCCTTGTGGCTGTTCCACATACACTTCCTCCTCTAAATAGCCATTTAAAAATGCAGACTTTACATCCATTTGATATACAGGCCACTTGTTGTGGGCAGCAATAGCTAAAACAGTCCTAATTGTATCCAACCGAGCAACCGAGGAGCAAATGTCTCATTGAAGTCTATACCGGGCTGTTGTGTAAAGCCCCTTGCAACTAGCCTTGCTTTATGCTTTTGCACTTTCCCATCAGCATCTTGTTTAGTCTTATAAATCCATTTGACACTAATTACATCTTTGCCTTCCGGCAAATCAACCAACTCCCATGTTTGGTTCTTTTCAATGGATTCAATCTCCTCATCCATGGCTTTTTCCCATATATCACTACTCACAGCCTCTTCAAATGTTAATGGATCATCAATATGAGAAAATAAAGCAAAAGCTGAAAATGAATTAGTTGTGTCAACATTATACAACTCACTCAAACTCCTTGTTTTTCGTGGCATCATGCTTGCTAGAGTTGGATCCGGAGATGAAGAACTACTTGGAGTGCTAGATGGTGTTGCTCCAAGGATACTGATTGATGTAGATTCAGGTGTAGATGCTTGTGAAGTTTTTTGTCCTGTTGGTGTGGACAGCAACCTTGAAGATCTCCTTGGTGTGAATGAAGGTGTAGCTTGAGCTGCAACTTGTGGTACCATCCCGGGATTGGAAGGAGTTGTTGTTTGAGTTATATTTGGTGTTGGAAACACTTCATCCGCCATATTATCATTTGGGACAGTAGCTGCAATTCTGACAGTCCTCTCTATGCTTCCATCCCATGCTTCATCCTCCACGAACTGAACATCACGGCTGATTATAACTTTCCTATTGATAGGATCAAACAACTTATATGCTTTTGTTTCCTCTGAGTAACCAACAAATATACATTTTTGTCCTTTATTATCTAACTTCTTTCTCAACTCATCTAGAACATGCGCATATGCTATGCATCCAAATACCTTCATATGAGAAACACTATGTTTCCTTCTTGTCCAAGCCTCTTGAGGGACTTTGTTTCTTATGCTCTTTTTGGGCACCTATTCATGATGTAAATAGTAGTCGCCACAGCCTCAGCCCAATATTCATCTGGTAGATGTTTGGCTGCCATTATGCTACGAGCCATCTCCATAATTGTTCGGTTTTTCCTCTCTGCCACACCATTTTGCTGAGGTGTATAGCAGGCTGTAAATTACTTGTGTATGCCATGAGATCTACAAAAATTTATAAATTCATTAGATATAAATTCACCACCTCTATCCATCCTTAGAACCTTGATGTAGTGGCCGCTTTGCTTCTCCACAAGTGCCTTGAACTGCTGGAAATAAGAAAATGCATCAGATTTGTGTTTTAAGAAATAAACCCAAGTTTTTCTTGTGAAATCATCAATAAAAGTAAGAAAATAAGTGCAGCCTCCTATAGACGGTGTTTGCATTTGCCCACAAATATCTGAATGCACAATCTCAAGTGGAGCTGTAGCTCTATTTGCCTTGCCAACCGGAAATGACTCTCTATGTTGTTTGCCCATAATACATCCTTCACAAACTCTTTCCGGTTTCTCAATTAATGGAAAACCTTTTACCATATTCTTCATATGTAGTAATTTCAACGCTCCAAAATATAAATGCCCAAATCTAAAATGCCATAGCCAAGAATCATCCTTTACCACTGATTGAAACGCTACTTGAGTTTCTACAGAAACATCTTTTTCCTCTTTGGAGCTGTTCTAGCCATTTCCGTAGCTGTCTTGGACATTTCCATAGCTGTCTTGAACATTTCCGTAGCTGTCTTGAACCTTTTTATAGCTATTTTGAACATTTCCATAGTTATTTTGAACTTTTCCGTAGCTGTCTTTGGCTACTGCTGATTTTGTATCTTCTACCTTAAAAGCTGCTCTAGAATTTACAGTATGTGTCTCATGAACAGCTTGAGTTGTTTTTCCTTTCATAGCCGGCCTTATTTTTAATGGAAACATGTGGTTTGTAGTCATTTGTACCTTGGCAATAAGCATATTGCTTGGAAGCTTGTCCAAAATAACACACTCATTGTTTTCCATGTACACTCTATAGCCCTTTTGTATCAGTTGTCCAATGCTCATCAAGTTGTGTTTTAGACCAGCAACATAATATACATCAGGCATAAATTTCGGCTCCCCCTTTTTGGTTAGAATATTAACCGTACCTTTACCCAAAACAGTGACTTTGTTGTTGTTACCAAGTGTAACATCAGTTTGAACTGATTCATCCAAGCTAGAAAACAAATCTTTATTACCTGTCATGTGATTACTGCAGCCCGAATCTAAATACCATATGTCACATGGGCTTTCTTGAACAACATTGCACTCAACTGGAGAGTTTGTAGGGATTGCTTCAGCAATCTTCGTGCATGCAATGAACATGCTGCCTGAGGGAGTGCTACTTGACTGATTTTGACCTTGCTTCTACTGATCATATTGTTTTTTCTTGCATTCATGAGCATAATGCCCAAACTTCTTACAATAGTGACATTGAATGTGTGATTTGTCAAATCTTTGGCCACTTGGGTGACTGAAATTCTGATTTTGACCTCTACCACCAGCATTTGCATGACTGCTACTACGTCCACTTCTAGGAGAACTTCTCCCTCTACCTCTAGGACTGAAACTCCTCCTTCCTCTTCCACAATTTACAGAAATCTGAGATGAAAATGCATTTTCAACTGAACTATTTGATCTATTCAGTCTATATTCATGATTGATAAGAGAGGCATGTAGTTCATCAACACTAAACTGGCTCAAATCTTTGGTTTCCTCTAGAGCCACAACTACGGGATCAAATTTAGTAGGGAGACTTCTAAGTACCTTCTCAACAACCTTCCTATCCTCTATGACCTCTCCATGGGACTTGATTTGATTTATCAGACCAACAACATGAGTAAAGAAAGACTCTATTGAATCTGAGTTTCTCATTGATAAATTTTCAAATTCTCTTCTAAGGAGCTGTAATTTAGCAGTTTTAACCTTGTCCATACCTTGATACGCAATCTGGAGTGTGTCCCATGCTTCCTTGGCTTGTTTTGTTGCTGCAACTCTTGGGAGTATGCTCTCATGCATTTCTTGATGGATATAAAATAGTGTTTTCCTTTCCTTCTTCCTCTGTTCCTTTAAGACGTCCTTTTGAGCTTGTGTAAGAGCATTATATGCTGCCTGGTCTGTTGGTTCCTGGTAACCATTTTCAACCATTTCCCAAATGTCTTGAGACTGAAACAAAGCTTTCATGGTCAAAGACCAATACTCATAGTTCTTTCCTGTGAAAATCAGAGTTTGCACACTAACCAGCGATGCGCCAGACGTAGAAGCCATTAATGGCTACCAAATGAAAAACTAAAAACCCAGAAAAGAAATAAAAATAGGGTTTAACCTGGCTCTGATACCAGATGAAGGGAATGTGAGGATCTACAGAAACTACAGAATCTACAGAACTACAAACATCAATAGAAAATAAAATGCAGCGGATTTAAATGATGCAAAATAGGGGAAAAAGGAGAAGCTACATAAATTTATAACATCCAAATAAAATAACACGCTTGGCTGCAAATAACACAGATCTGGGCATCAAATTGCTTCACCAATACACACATACACACACACACATATATATATTTGAGGAATGAACAGCAGCTACGGCTGCACACAAAACATTCATGCATACAATAACAACATTGAAATGAAGGAATTCTTTCAACAAAACCATTCCAGACTTGAGCTGGGACTATGCATTTTTCTTCTTCTCCCAAATCTGATTTTTTCTCCTTCTTTTGTCTTCTTCTTCCTACTTCTTACAATAAAACATGATGCTTTTAATAATAAACACCTACACAAAAACTTGCCTTACAAGTCAACATAAAATCTCTGACAAGAGATAATCAGGGAGAATAATCAACCAAAAAGTAAATGTGTAGCAGACATAATTAAATACAAATCTGATATGTCAGTAAGCCAAATCTGGAGGGAAGATAGATATTAGTTGCACAATAAATTCTGACTTGATTTTCCAACAAATTTTGGGGGTTTCAATGAGTTGCTGTCAGAAAAGCACTATCTTGGTTCACATTTTTAGAAGGGCTCCCTGCCATAGGCATTTATGTAGCAATTTTCCTACGTTATGGAAGGTAAATTCAATGTTATCAACAAAATATTAAGTAAATGCTTCTTCCCTCAAAGGATGCATCCTACCTTGCTCCTGCAAATAGACATGCTAATTGCGTCCGTAATTTTCCTTTTAGTATTGCATTGCAGTTTTTTCAGTTACTAATTTTTAAAGCCAGTGTTTCTTTTGACTTGCATAGTTGCACTTAGTGGAGAAAATCGACTTATTAGAAGGCTCCACTTCTATTTTACAGCAGAAGTTTAATTTTTTTACACAAATCTGACATTTAAATATTGGAAATATCACACACAGTTTTAGCAATGCCAGTACTTTGCATGATAGCCCGAGTACAGTAGAACTTATCCATTTAGTACTTAATCTTTTGGAACGGCTCCGGATTTTGACCACATACTTCGGTTTGCATTTGAGGCATTTTATTTACAAGGGCGAGAGATGATCCACAAAATTTTAATGCAATAGTAGCGCAAATAGGGACTACATTGAGGATATACTTGGGGAAGCTTAGTATGTCTCATGTTTTGGTAGCCACAACTGCTCTTGCAACGCTAATTAGTTCAGTTGCTCAAAAACATTATTCTTAACAATATTTGCTCGCATCTTAAATTGAAATATATCTCTCATGTTAGTTGGCAACCTCTCACATAACCCTGCTCTAGCACTTATCTCTCCAAGTTACAAACTGGGTGCTCAATGTGAATTATAAAATAAAAAGTAGAAATAGCTTGGGTGACCTTTAAGAGAATAATTTCATCTACAGTCTCATAAACTATTAGATCTCATGGATCTTAATAAACTTCTTTGCACGTGCACTTGTTTGCAGTTCTGTAGAATTCTTGCTATCAATATACCTATTTGTATGTTTTCAGTGATTTCTCAAAAGAAGACTATTGCTTATAGTTATGATCATTCCTTTTTTATTTTTGCTATGCTTGTTTAATTAAAATTTAAAATCTCTTTACAATGTGTACAACCTTACTAGAACAAAAAACAATTTGTACATTTTGTAGTCACATAATAGTGTCTAAATGCTTTTGTGCAACTTCTTGCTCAAGATACCGTTATAATACTTCACTTTATCACAACATATACATTACAATACTTGTTTCTATTTTTCCACCTTTTATCACTTAAAACACAATAAACGACCAAACCCTAACTTAAAAAAACATAGTTTAACCTTCCAGCATCGCAACACATCTCTTGTCATTTTGCTTTCAAGTAAAAAGAAATAAACATGACTAAAAATTGTATACCATAAAAACAATCATGCACAAACATAAAATCGAACATATCCCTCTTGCAGGAGGTAGTGGCCGCCTCGCAGCTCTTGTTATTATACTGTGGTAGTTATATAGTCTTCACCAAGACTATTATTAGGCAGGGGTCCCATGGAGGGGGCTGCTGCTCCTATTTTTGTTCAGCAGGTGACCCCATGAAAAATAAAATTTAAGTAAACAGGAAACTTTAGAATCTTTTCCTTAAAATAAGGAGCAGAAATTTTTTAGGAGGAGAGTTTAAGCAGATGATAAAAAGGAGGGGCTGGAAGTTTCCCACACCTGCTTCTATATTTTAGCAAGATATATTGCCAAATGTCAACTACTCAATGACCAAATTTGTTTCTTTTTTTTTTATTTAAATTAAAATATAACAGTTTTACATATATCTCCTTAAAAATTGCAGCACATTCTCAAAACTGTTTTATACCATGGGACCATTCAAGGTTAAAATACTCCTAAAATTACTCTGGAACCCTCCTCTCATGGGACCACTTCCTTACTTTTTTCAAATATCAATAACAATATACCATATGTCATATTTCATGTTTTTTAAAAAAAATTATATAAAATATTTGTGAGAATATTCCCTTCCCCCTTTATTTGAGAATATTCTATTATTTTTTACTTACTATCATTGTTATGAAAAGTTAAACTGTACAAATACTTGTTTCTATCCATGGCTTTGACGGATAGGCGACCCAATGCAGGAAAATATCCATGGCTGGTAAATGCATCCAACAAATAAGATTAAATGTTGCATTATGTGACAGGCGTAACTTGAAACCACTAGATCTCATTTATCTGGCCTGTTCTGAGGGCATTGCAAATTTTCTCTAAAAATCAACAGAACAATTATGCATGTGTTCAACCTTACATTTGAGTGACAAGCTATTGTGGTAGAAAATTGCATTCTAGTTTGAGGGAATGCACTGGATTCCAATCTTTCCGAATGATCTTTTAACACTGCTGTTTTCAACCGATTTACCTCACATGACGGGAAGAGTCTGTGGTTTGTTGGCAGTTGTGGGGATGGAAGAAGTATCACGAGTTCTTAATCACATTTTTGTAAACCATGGCTTATGTATCGACTGTAACATTCTGGTTAAAGATAAGGAGCACAACTTTGCGGCCACTGGGAAGGACATTTCATTTGTAGTAGTTGATAATGTTCCCCCCTAAAAACAGTGTTGCTCTTATATATATGCAAGCAAGATTTTGGAGATCATAGGCAATGAATAAGTAATGCCTGAAAATATAGGCACACTAAATGAGGTAGTAGATCCTAATCTGATTAACAAACTAGAAACCCAAGAATCATCATCTGGTGATCTCTTTTCAAACCTTTTGAAGAATGGTTCCTACACTTTCGGGTTTAGGAAAACATGGGGACTCATGGCAGAGTCGACAACTTCATTTTATATTGTGTAAAGGATTGCATAAGTTCAATGCCAGTTCAAGCACTAAATAAATTCTGCATGCCAAATCCCCAAATGGAAATCTATTTCTACGGCTTATATTCCTGGTAACAAAGTTCTGGCAAAATAGAGTAAGTATAATGGTGTCTGAGTTTCGCCATGTTGAACGTCCCAAGGCCTTCAAAAGCAATGGTATTATCTGTTCCATACGCAGTCTCTCCAGCCGTCTTAGCATTTTATTCCCTCCAGCTTTCCTTGGCTCAACATGAACTGAACTCTATGGCTCAGAATCTTGTCTCTAAGATCAGCATAAACTGTGAGGCCCTTTTCATTGAGGCAGTCTAACGAATTCTCATCAGAGTGATTATGTCCCTATTTTTCGGCTGCAACACACCCTTCCCATTAATCGATGAACCCAAAACAGCACGACAGTGCGAAACTCATTGAACATGCCCTGAGATTGCCCCATTTCCACAGCTAAGCATCCAAACCTGCTTGTACCTACAGAATAATGAAAACCAACTTAAGAACAGGTTCGCCATCCAAATTCGAAATAAAGGAAATAATTCTATACAACACTCTATTATATTTTAGTATAAATACAAACCCTGTGAAAACCTGCTGTAGCGTAAGACCATAATGAAGCCAAGGCATATTAGACACAGTCGTCTGAAAGTGAAAAACTGAAGTTTTGATTCCCATTAATCGATGAAACCAACGATATCTCTAGGTAGGAAAATTGGTTTCTATGTATGTAGAGGTAAGAATGTGATTACGCTTGCCTTAGTAACCATATTTCTCATGTCATTTTATGCAGAGTATTATGCAGATCTTATTAAGTAAAGTATCAGTGCTATAAAGAACATAGAATGGATAATTGAGGAAGAGACTACCCTTCACTCATAATGCACCAGGTCAACCCCGGTCAAGGCATCATGACCGTCTATCCTGTAATGGGTGGTCATGATGCATTGACAGGGGTTGACCAAGTGCATTGTGAGTGAAGGGTAGCGGATAATTGACACACATTTCAATCAAGATTTTTTTAATGTTTTTTTTCCCCAATTGATAATTAGTTTATAGAAATTTCAAAATCTTCATTCAATGATTTGAAAAATTTCATAAAAAAATCTATCCATAATTTTATATAAAATATACATAAAAGTTTAACTTGGAATCTATTTGTTTATAAAATTTCATTACGCTGATATTTTAAATCCGTGATTTTTTTTTGGGCTATGAAATCATGAATTTTTTGAGGACTTTGTTACTATTTTGGCTGTAGATTGTCTTTCAATGTCATATCATAGAATTTTGAAGTTTATCAAATTCCTACAACGGGGTTTGAACCTTGGACCTCCGTTTATTAAAAGGAGGTCCAAGATTCAAACCCCATTGGAAGGCCCGAGCATGAAGAGTAATCTGACTGGTGTCCTTGCGTGTTGCAAAAGTAGTCTGACCAACGTCCCTGAGTGTGTGTCAGCTCTACGAATGGTCCCTTCCTCACCCCAAGCTAAATTTTACCGAGGCTCTGAAATTGAACTTAAAATGTAAAATGTAATGATTCCTCATAATAAAAAAAAAATTCTTATGAAGGAAATATTTTCATATTTAACGAAGATTTAGAGTATTATCAACAAAGATACGGAAAACATTTGAAGTCATAATAACTAGTAATTTATTCCATGACCCAAATAGTGAAGGCATCCTTCTTTCTACAATCCCTGACTTATTATCAATTAGTGGATGATTGAAGCACAAACAACTTTATTTATTTTGTTATTTTTATTATAGTCACAGGGTACGAACCCACTACCACAAAGAAAAAATTTAAAATATAATTACAAAATTGTAGTATATATCATATTTCTGTTGCTATTATTCTAGAAACATTAGTTATATTATGACCAAAAAAATACTTATGATGTGTCAAGTCTCATTGTCATAAAAATGGGCAGTCTTCTATTGGACGAGTTTATCAAATATTATAATGATTTTGAGTTTGTGATCCTACATTTCAAGACAATTAGTTTCTCATAAATGACCAATAGTTTTTCCTAGTGGCCAGTAATTGTTAACGATAATTTATAATTTTTAAATTGGAGTGCTTTTTGAACCTTGGTATTTGGGGCCCAAGTCCATTTTGCTTCCACCATTAATGTTGCTCCACCAACCGTACATTGGAGTAAACATTGCTCATTTATTAAACAATCATTTAAAATTTAAAAGTTATAAACCACTCAAACTTTTTAGCAAAATACATGGCTCAAGTAGCTCATTTTTTAATATTATTATATGTAAATTTATTCTAATACGTGTGGGGAAAATCAAAGTTAAATTAAATCAATCAAAGTCCTTAACATACACAATATTTTAGCTTGATCTCTTCTATTCAGATAGCTCAAAATTCAGCACTATTAGCCATATCATGGCCTTGTTTATTATTGGAATATTTCAAAATTGAACTCTTGAGATTGAAATTTTGGTTAGGCTACACTTTTTATATCATTATATGTACCTCGTTGGACCATAACCCATGTAAGTATTAACTTTATTAAACTTTGTACATACGCGAAAATGAATTTAGTTCCTTAATATTTCGAAATAACAATAGATAATCTTATTACTTTAATAATTATTAGCAATCAATTTATACTTGAAGGAGTGAAACAATGTAAAAGGAAGAGGGGCAGTGAAGAAGGGAATTGAGAGAGGAGAAGTCCTTGCGAAGGAAAAATGTTATCGTTATGGGGGAATGTTTTTGAAACTCTTCTTTCTTCCAAGAAGACACAAATGAACCACATGCTATTTTGTCAATCATTTGAAGGAGAAAGTGGTGTGGTGGACAAATTGTTGAGGTAATGTACTTTGGAGATATCTCTTAAAGTTAACCCTTGTTGATCAATACCTTGTTAGGAATTTATTATGTTAGTGCTTGCATACATAATAATGTGTGAGTAAATAGGTAAAACTAGTTAGTTATCTTGTACATATGTTTAATTATATTAAAGAGTTTTTAATGTTTGTTAATGGTTAGTAAAAGTTAGCAACTGGTTGGGTGAATATAATTAATTTTGGTGTGTTAGTTATTTGGTTATTGAAATAATTCACAATAATAGGCTTAGTTGAGAGTCTTTAGGTTAGATCCCTTGATTATAAAAGATCAATTAAAAGTATGTTTATATGTAATTGTTGTCCTCTCAATTTTCCCCACCCTTTCAAATCTAATTTTGTGAAAATTGGAGCCCTAACATAGAAGAAATTCATGTTTTAAACTCCTCATATGCTCGTTTTCATTTCCCACGGTGTTTTTAATCAAAATTCCTCAGTCTGTTGTCGTTAAAATGTTTTACCTATTTTCAATGGATGGAAAATGATTTTAGTTCTTATTTTATGTGTTTGGAATGCGTGGGACCTTGCATCTCTCTTTTTTAACCTTTTGCAGAGAAAGAAATTCTTCATCGGGAGCAAAAATGGCGTTTTCTCGTTTCCTGCAACTTCCTACATTCTTTTCCTTGTCAAATTCTTGCTCAGAAAGGTGAAGCTATGCGTTTGTTTCCTATTGGATGCGGTCGGGCGGGTTCCTTTTAGAACTTATCACATTTGGTGATTTTGGAACAAATGTTAGATTTGCCCCGCATCCCCGCCGGTCCCTGATTGGTTGGAGCAGTTTTGGCGGAAGTTCGTGGTGACAGATCCATTTTTATTCTCTAAGGCATTACGGTGAAAGGGTGAAAAGTTCTAAAATGATCCGCGGCCCTGCCTAAGTGAAAGGATAAATTCGAGTTGAAATCTGCAACAAATCAAAAAGGGACACGTGTTCATGTTGAAAATTCAATTGCGGAGGCATGGACTTTCGAGGGAAAGGTTGGAATTTTTCCTTTTTCAAAACAGATAAAAAGTGAAGCACGTCCCCAAAACCAATCAAGCGATGCCATGTGTTGAAGAATCAGAAAGGGACATGTGGCCATTTTTTAGTTCACAGGCGTTTTGGCAGACCGACAGAGGACTTTGGGAATTTTAGCCTTGTTTCCACAAAGGGTGAAAGGTTCTAAAATGGCCCATGGCCCCGCTCATGCGAAGGGAAAATTTCTAAGTTAAGGCCCGCAGCAGTTTAGAAAGGGACACCTGGCCTACGTTGAAAAGTCAATGGCGGGGGCATGGACCTTCGGGGGAAAAGTTGGAATTTTTCCCCTTTTCAAAAATAGATAAAGTATAAAATTGAAGTGCATTTTTGCACCCAGTCAGGCGATGCCATGTGTTGAAGGATGAAATCGGAACAGCGGGCTTGTGGGGGAAATTGAGAATTTGAGCCTTTTTCACCAAAATTTTAAAATGTTGCAAATTGAGCCGCGATCCCTTTTTCCAATCATGGTGTGCCACATGTTCACGTTGAAAAGTCAAAGCGGGTGGTGGAGGTTTTTGAGAATTTGAGCTTTTTGTTAAAAATAGTTTAAATGACATATTTGAACTGCATTTCCTTAGCCACTCAGATGGCACCATGTGTTTGGCTTTTGGCGGAGCTGTGGGAGGGTGGAGCAAAATGAAAAATTGTGCTTTTCCTCCCAAATGTCAGGAAATGCAGTTTCCTCCCCTGGAGGCCGTCTTCACTTGGATCTTGCCATGTGTAGGGTCCAAATTTGAAGGTAAAAGGGGGAAAAGATAGCCAAATGCAATCATCTGGTTTTTAATGCCATTAATGAACTAGAGCTTTGCAAAATGCAAAAATGGATCGTTCTTCATTCTTTTTCTCTGTATTCTTTTTGTTTCCCCATGAGATGCATTTTTGATTTATTATGGAGCCAAATTGATAAGTTTGAAGGGGTGTAAATTTTAATCATCAGAAAACGGATTTTATCGGGCATGCGTAATAAAAAATAGAGAAAACTTACCAGTAAGCACTTGAGTGCTATGAAAGTGGTTAAAAGATGGAAATGATAGGACCACATGGAGAAGAAAATCATGAGATGCCCCCCTGCTAAAATAATCATGCTTGAACTAACGAAATATTCACCTTTTGAACCTCTAGTTTTCATGAGTGCATTTGTTTCATGTCAATTTTCAAAAGTGGATCTGCAACAAACATTATTCCTTTTGGATGTTCTTTTCTTGGGGACAAAGTATGGATGTACACGAATTGTTATAAGAACATGGTTTTGGCCATGGAAAAGGGATTCTAGTTTTTTGGGAAGGTTGTAAATTCTAAATTAATTCAATACAAAAGTTCTTTCTTTTCTTATTTTCCTCTGTTATATCTCTCTCTCTTGGCTTGATTCAATGGATCATTTGTTTTGCATTCAATAGAAACTTTGTGTTCTGGTCTGTGTAATCCTTAGAAATTTATGTCTGCAAATTTGCATCGGTGGTGAAGTAATTGATCATTTTCTTTATTTTATTGGTTCAATGTGATTAGGGAGATACTTTGCTATCTATATTTCCCAAAAGCATTGTTGCTTTTTTCCTTCCCCCATCTCTATATTCTTCTATTCCTTCTGATTGATAATCTTGTACGTATGAAAACATTCCAGAATATCAGGGTACAAATATTGAGATTTGTATATCTGCACATTTGTTTTTCCTACTTTCAATAAGGGAACCTCTCCCATTAAAGAGGAGGGAGTTGTTGTCCCATGACTGTGGTTTCAACCCATGTTCCATTCTGAAACCCAACAGTAATCAATTGTAATAAGGACCTGAATGAATTTATTGTGTATAAATTTGTTTTAGTCTTTTTGTAATTCTATCTAAATAAACTCTAAACAATTTTTACATACTCACACTGTCAATAGTTGTTTTTTGCAATGTCAGTACTTGTGCTTTGTGGATAGTTAGAGCACACATTTTTTAGAGAAAATTGCTTGTGCATGTTGTGAGATACTTCAGATATAGGGACATGTCGTGGGGTATCGACATCCCATATGGAGCCAATGTAGTAGTTGAATTTCATAACCACAAGAAATGGTAGGTAAGGTGGTTCTGCACCATATTTATAGACCAATATCGTAGGCCATTCTTCATGCTTGTTCAAGAAACAACAAATATCAAATATAAGAGTTTTTATTCAGGATTTGTATTTGAAATTGTCCCCTCAACATTATAGGTTCTAAACACTCATTGAATTTGAAGCATTGTCATGTTTATAGTCTTATGTCTGAGATTTTGAAATTTTGGCACTATGAGGCTTTGTAGTATGAGGAATTGGTTAATGCATATGAGACAAGGACCAAGTGTATGGGTACTGTCATAAATAATGTAAGAAATTTATCAAAAGTAAATGTTCTAACTTTTTATTCATTAAATGTTATTTTATAATATTATATACATGTTTTCTATGTCTTGCAAGGTTTTCGTGACCACCATGCTTTCGTCAACTTTTTCACCTCTATAAATGTTATCGTGAAGGTTTGAACATGGGACCTAACATTGCTCTTATTATTTTCTTGTTTCTCTATCAACATGGATTTCCTCGCTATAGTTAGGGTTTTTATCTACTATATTTATCAAATTAAATGCACTAAAATTGATTAATTAAATGTTGTTGTCTACTAGTGTGTGCTACGCCCTTAGTCCTAGGTCATATATCAGGATATGTCTAGGTGACATGTGGCTAACATAATATCCTAACATGCCATATGATGTTAATTTATGCTTTCATATACTTACTAGGTTGGTATTGGTGTTTTACGCAACATAATAGGGTATATATAGGAGTTAGTCAGTAGTAAATAATCATCATATTGAGCACTTGAGCCTTATTGTATGGTTCGGAGGTTGCCCCTTCGAAATTGCTAAGTCATTCTACTTGCATATTGTGATCATTTATCTATTTTGGTGTTTTTTGTTATTACATCTTGGTTGATATTCACATCTAAGTAATTTCACTACAAGTGGTATTAGAGCTTCGATCTAGTCAAAATTGAGTCAAAACCCTAATTTTGATGATTCGGCTATATCTTTAAAACATTGGTCAATTTTTATTTAATTTTGTAACTAATGTGTGGAAATAAAACAAGTGGATCCCTAACTTTAAATATTGTTTGACTCATTGTGCACAAGTTATAGCCACTTTAGGGTTTTTTATAAAATTTCTCCATAGGTTATTTTTTGAACTTCTACTAAGTTTCTTACATTTTTGAAAAGTTTTCCAAAAATTATCTAGGGTTTGTTCCTTGGTATTTTGTTTATTTAGCATAAATCCATCTATAATCTATAACTTTAAATATCTACCTTAGACTCGAACCCTAAAACTTAAGCCTAAACCATGAATCCAAAAAAACCATGATAAGGCCACAAACAAAAGAGAAAGGAAAGGGTAATACCACTCATAGAAAAAATAACCAGGATATGGTATTGAAAGGATAACTTACTAAATATTTACACCTAGGGTTTTTCGTCAACAAATCATAAGGTCATTCTACTTGAGAGTGATCTGCGCAATATATAGTCAATCGTAGATGCAAAAGAAGTTCTTAAGGCTAGATTGCAAACAATGGAATCAAAATTCCTAGCAGACATTTCTCTTCTACAACCAAAAGCCAAAAAAAACTGACCAAGTTCCACCTTCAACCATGCCTCCCATTAAACACAACCACATTACTCATCATGTTCTAATGTGGGGATTAGAAACATGATGTCGAAAGTGGAGATGAGAGAATTTGATGGTACCGATCTAGTCACTTGGATCAACCAAATAGTAATTTTTTTGATGTGCATGAAGTTCCAAGTGTACAAAAGATGGTATTGACATCCTTTCATCTAGAACAAAAATAAGTCATTTGGTATATATGGATGTGTTTGACGTAGTTTTGGGGTTAGTGCTATCAAATGCAAAAAGTAACTAAAACTCAAATTAGCAGGGTTTACCGATACATGCATTGATAGTCGCAATGTCGAGATGATGGAATATGGATAATATAAAAATGCTCCTCCTTTCACCGAGTGAGAAAACCTACAAACAAAAACATCTAGACAAATATGATAGCAAGTTGCTTGGAAAAGGTTGATCCCAAGAATTCAAAGGGACTTCCTTGAAGGGTGCCAACTTATTTCGATACAATTAATTTGTGTTGATAAAGATAATAAGATAAATGATGACAAATATAAAACTTAAGGGGAATAGTGAGACCCTATTCAACTTCGTATGTAGCCCAGGCTAGGATTGTGGTTAGCTCAAAGTCTTCAAAGTAGTCATACCAAAACTCTTTGATTGCTTCTCATATTTTGTGGAGGATCTTGAAATGTTCTTCGATGCATTTGAAGTTTGGTGTGAACGTAATGACACAAAAAGTGAGTTCGTGGAGTATGTAAAATTGCTCCCACACAAACGGTTATTGGATAATCGACAAATTGTAAATGTTAGTGATTAGATGAGAGAGACCTGGAATAACAATCTATAGAAGAGACATGCTTGGAGACAACTTGTTAGATCAAACCAGATTGATAAAAATGTAGAATATAGTAAAATGATTACAAATAATAGGGATCGACAGTGATCACAGATCGATGGAGATCATAGATAAAATGTTTGTTTTTGATAAAGTATGAATAAATAGACATAAAAAATACAAAAAAGAAAGCACATGGGGTTCATTTAGTAAAAGTATGGTATAACATGTTCGTTTGAAGGGTATTAAAGAATACCCTTAATGTTAATTTTTACCTCCAATTATATTTTTAGAATGAAAATACCCCTATTTTTTCCATGTACCTTGTAACTTACCCATTTTTCCTTTACAATTTTATTTACCCATTTTTATTTCTACCCTAATATATTGAATAGAAAATATTTTTATTTTTACCCTAATATATCAAATAGAAAATACATCATGTTTTCTACTCAATTATTATTTTCTTAATATGTATTTTCTCTAGAAAGATATTTCGAATCCATTCAAGACATATTATCAATTACGTTGATCTTAAAATTTAATCATTTATCAATAGTTATTCAAATAATTAAGATGGTGAAATAATATCATTTGTATTGAAAAGCATACCCAGTCCTAGTTTTCTACAATATTATTAATTGTTGGTTAATAATATCCTAATTGATATTTCTTTATCCAAAAAGAGGTTATAATGTAACTTCATGAAAATGCTCATTTTACAATTTTAAGGTATTTATTTTTAAAAACTAAGGGTCAAATATTTTAGTTTAATATTAAAATCAACCCCGCCTCTTATTTAGCCCACCTCTCTAACCTTTCAGAGGCACTGGAGAGAGGAGATTCGGATATGGAAATATCCAATGAATTACATAAACCATCATCCTCATTTAAGAAAATGACACTTTTAATTTGTTGGTGGAAGAAATGACCACTATCAATATCGGCACAGAAGACCAACCCAAATTGCTACAACTTGGTGCCAGTCTCTCAGACACTGAAATTAAGGCCTTCACAGAGATTCAAAATAAGTTTCAAGGTGTATTTGCATGGTCCTACAAATATATGATGAGCCTTGATCCTTCTCTTGTGGTTCATCACCTTATGGTGCGCCCATATGCCAATCCAGTAAAGTAAAACTTCGTAAGATGCACCCCAAGGCTGCATTACTTGTCAAGGATGAACTACAAAGATTACTAGGTTCAAGCTTCATACAGTCTATTGACTGCTCAGAGTGGATATCAAATATGGTCCTGGTTATAAAGAAGACCCATGGGATTAGAATCTGTACATATTTCCAAGACATCAACAAGGCATGTCCTAAGGATGAATTTCCTCTACCCAACATAGACATGATTGTTGATTCTACTACGAGCCATGAGATGTTATCCATTATGGATGGTTTTTCAGGATACAGCCAAATTCAAATTGCTGAAGAAGACCAACATAAGAAAACTTTCACAACCTCATGGGGGACATTTTGTTACAAGGTCATGCCTTTTAGCGGTAGGAATGTTGGTGCAACCTATCAACGTGCAATGAATGTTATTTTTTAGATCTTATTCACGACATCATGGAGGACTATGTCGATGATATACTTTCTAAGTCCAAAACAAGATTCGACCATCCAACTATTTTCTGGAGGATCTTTGAGAGACTAAGGGAATACAAGGTTTTCCTTAATCCAAAAAAATGTATCTTTGGTGTCACTTCAAGAAAAATTTTGGGATTCATTGTCTCATGAAGAGGAATTGAAATGGACCATACCAAGGTCAAATATATAATGGATATACCACCTCCTCAAAATTTGCATCAGCTAAGAGGGCTACAAGGAAAAATGTAGTCTATTTGGTGATTCATCTCTCAACTGGAAAACAAGTGCCATCACTTCAACCAGTTGCTTAAAAAGGATTTCCATTTCAAGTAGACACAAGACTGTGAAGACTCCTTTGCTAAATTGAATGAATATTTTCCCTCTCTTCTGGTGCTCATTCTGCCTATACTAGACACCCCTATGTTGTTATACACTTTTTCAAAAGAACATGCCATCGGAGCGTTATTAGCGCAACATAATGATAAGGGTCATGAGCCAGCCATTTACTATTTGATCAGGACTCTTCTTGAACATGAATTCAAGTACGCACAGGCTAAAAAATCATGTTTAGCAATTGCTTACACTTTTGGCAAGTTAGGGCATTACTTGTTGAATCATACCATCAAGTTAATCGTAAGGGTCGACCGTCTCAAGTACCTACTTTTGAGACCAATAATAACAAGATGAATGTCTAGCTGGATTGAACTCCTAAGTGAATTTTACATTGAAATTGTCAATCAAAAGGCTATAAAAGGTTAAGAACGCCAACAGATCAAATGGCCGCAACACCACTACTAGGTTCATGACTGTTAAACTTTGAACTTCCCAATGAAGATATGTTATACATAAAAGCAATCCCTTCATGGACTCTATTCATTGATGGATCCTACAACATCCATGGTTCAGGAACATGAATTATCTTGTGTAAACCTGACGGGGACCTTATACCTAAATCTTATCGCAGGAAGTTAACCATCATGTGTGAAGGATCAAGGAATCATCTATCTCCATGAAAGGCATATGAGAAAAGAGATGTATGAGTATCCTGAAGTTGATTCCATTTGAGGATAATTCTGGAGCCAAGAGGGGTAAGAGGATGATCTTCATAGAGAGCACCATGTATGTAAGAATGATAAATCATCTGAGTTTCACTTGATGTCACTCACTTGGTAGTGTTCCTAAATACTCATTTGAACCTTGAAGTGTGATCACACTTCAAAGGGGGAAGGACATTATAACCACATCATTTTAGTCCAACACGTGGCCACATGAAAATAATCTCATTCATTGAAAAATTATTCCATCTACATGGTGAATACCTATTTCGGTAAGTGATAGATAATCAGAAAATGGTTTGAGAATCATGAAGTTGATTTGTGATCACTAGGGCTAATTGTGGAGGCCTTGAAAAGTAAGAGAGTGATCCTTGCTCTTGCCTTGTAATTAAAATAGAGCATCTTATTCCTATCACAATGTTAGTCTCATAACAGTGTTTCTAAACACTTAAGTCATCACTTGAGGTTTTAGAAACATGTTTTCAACTCATGGTAACTCATGTTTTACCACTTTTTCATGTTAGAAGTTTCGTCACTCAAAAACAAAACACGGGGTGTTAGGAAGGTGTTTTCAACTCACAAAATTTGGCCCCATCCTCATGAGATCCTTACCCATGCTAAACAATAGTCTATTTATGATAGTAGCCATTCCCATATGTACTTATCAAAGTTTAGAAATATTCACCTATCACCATGTGGTGATTATCTCTTTAGAGCTTGTAAATTTAGGGCCATTTTTGTTTGGAACTGAAAGGGGTAGCTACACTATTTTGAAATTCTTTATGAAACCTTCAAGTCTTAGAGAAAAATGGATGTTACTAGTATGTATAGGATTCACATAAATTTCCAATTCCTATATGTTTTCCTCCTAACTCCTTACGGAGCTCCCAAAATCATCTAAAAAAAGACAAATTACACCATTGGAGTGTTTTTTGCCTACGCTTAGAAAACCCATTGTTGAGCATATTTTCCTTGAATGAGAAAACATTTCCTAAATATTCTTAAATTACCTCCAACACTTCCAAGATTATCTGGAATCACCTCCAGATGCTTAATATATTTCTTGAACTCTCCTAGAGGGTGTTTGATTATCTCATAATGGCCTTTTTAGGCCTGCAGAGGAAGTTATCTTCCATCAAGTCACACTGGACTCGTCAATCATCGTATTCAATCACCCCTGCACATTGAAACAAAGTTAAAAAACCTTGTTAATAATTTATTTTGATCCAAGTTAAGAGTGGTACTGAGGCAAGATGGCCAGAGGAAGGACACACCATTTACCAAGAAGCGAAAGATGCATTCCCTAAGCTTGTAAAGTAGGTACTCATCCACAGTATGATTTTACCATATTCTAAGAAAAATTTAGGGATTCAACTCCATGCTCATGGGAAAATTCATGAATCCATATATTCAATCAGTTGTCGCTATCTTTAAGAGTTGTGAGGTTTGTAAATTCTAATTTTGACACATTTAACAGTCCTAAAAATGTCAATAACCAATCCAAAATGCCCCAAACACTAAACAATGACTATATTCTTTCACAAAACAGATATCGCTTGTATAATTTAAGCCCTAAAAACTTGAAGGCTCAATGTTGAATGTTGAAATTCTAAAAAATACCAATGTACTGACCAGATTAGAGTATGAAAAACTATCTTCTAAATTGTGATAGATGAAAATGTGAGACTAGTTCCATAAGGTGCAGAGTGACCCTAACTTCTTATATTTACTAAAATAAATTTAAAGTATAAGTTTTTTTTTATACAAAGATTAATAAAAAGAAAAAATTATACTTAAACCATTTATTTTAGTAAATATATCCCTCCCATGAGCACATATACCACATAGGAAACAGAAACATGAGCGCATTTCATCTTCTTTGGGTTTGAAATTCTCAATCCATAGGCTTGGATTTGTGTTGGATATTCAAACCAAAGCTTTGGACTGTGTATTCCATGAATAAATCTGTCTTTGATAGAAAAACATCAAAATCTCACGTGTGCACCCCAATATCTCATGCATTATAACATAATATTCAATAATAAATTATACTACGATGTCAAGCTCGGTTTTACCTTGATGATGTTATAATTATTTCTAAAGTCTGAATAGTTTAAGGCTTTCATCCATAATTTCTTTTACTAGTGCCTTCTTTTCTTGTGAAAACATATGCATACATTTTGGTGCACAATTTATGATTTTTTCATCCATTTTTTTAGAGTGGTTTTTTCTAAACTGCATTCTACACACACCAAAAAAATAAAAAAATTTGATTTTTTTTCTCATATTTATGGGGGTGTACACACAAATATTTCATTTTCAAGATATGTGCACTTTGAAAATTAATAAAATATATATATATTCATCCAAAAATTATGAAAAATTAGTGGGACCTCATACATGATCTTAGCTAACTTTATAGCAAAGGGATTTGAAAAATAATTTATAGAACTCAAAAAATGGGCGGGGGGGGGGGGGGTAGGAGCGGGCACATAGAATAGGTTCTTATATTTTTGACACAAAAATAGAGATACTTTGTGTGCGCACCACACTTGACCCTCTTAATCTCCACCATTTTCAGAAAAAAAATTAGTAGTTTAGAAACTCGATTCTAAGCTCTATGATATTTATTCTTAACGCTTTGTCAAATTTTGAGCATATGCATGTTGAATTATTAAATGAAGTTCACGTTTCGCTAATTTCAGAAAAAATGTGCCCCTTTTTTACCCCCTTTTGGCCCCCCATTTCCATGCACTTACCCTCTTATTATATGCAGAATTCAAATATAAGACTTATTAAATATCTATTAAGACATTTTGCACTTTTGGTAGAGTATTCGGAAACAATATGAATCAACACTTTTATTATAAAACTTATATTGTTAATGTTTTCATTGCGTCTATGGTGTTTTTTTTTTCACAACACAAAATGAAAATGTAATTTGTAAAGTGTCATATATATGTTTTCTATTCATAATTAATGTTTATGTATCTTATTATATGTAGAATTGAAATATAGGAGTTATCAAATATCTATCAACATGTATTAAAAATTAAAATGAATAAATATACTGAAATCATTTATTCAAAAAAAATTGTATCAATTTCAAATTCATATGAATTTTATAGATAGGATTTTATAAATTTTTATAAAACATGCCTCTTAGAGTCTTACCAAGGTACATGTCAAGCCTAAAAATCGTGCAGTTGAAAGAATGATTGAGCAATTTCCTTAGATACATTTGCATCTACAATTTCAAGCTCAACAGAGCATCCAGCTGGTTCAGAGCTAAGATCATCTATGTTATTCACTATGTTAGTGACTCCTCTTCTATCGACAAGTGAATTCCAAGTCACAATCGCCCTTTCATAAGGAAATGCATCCACTGGATAATGTGAAACATATAATATCAAATATGTCTCCAAATTTTTATCCAACTTGTTTTGAAGCTTTGATTTCACAAAATATAGTGCACTAAAGACACATTCATATTCTATTGATCCCAAAATCATCATTTGGAAAATCTCATATAACCGAAAATATTCACTAAGATTTTCTTGCAGGACGCTACTTGGATTCAATTTTTTCCATAGCCTTGTTATAGCTCCATTTTTTGTTGGATTATCTAGGTACCGATATTGATCAAGCATTGTAAGACCAAAATGTGATGACTGATCTGTCAGTAAATCTATTTTCAAAATAATTTTAATAGCAACACCATTTATCTGTACAGTCCTACTAAAATGCTTTACTAGAACAGACATATGCTTATGAAATAATTCACCTACAAATTGTTCACTATTACCATCAAAGACGTTCCAGAATATGGGATTCACTACTCCCATAGCCTCTAGAAGATCATCCCTTTTAAAATACTCACAAATTTCTGAAGATGTACTTTGTGAAATGTTTCTCAATTTCATTCTTGGATCAGAAATAACATTCTCATATAAGATGAATGTAACATGAAGTTCTTTAATTTCTGATCCAATCAAATCAACTCTTTGCTGAAACATGTGCATTAAAATTTCCTTCCCATTAACAACTATACAAATATAATCCTTAATATTGAACTTCAGATAGAAATTAGGATCCTTGACGTCTGTTAACAATTTTCAGTTCTCAAATACATGCCCTTTAAAAATCTCTTGGGACAGGTACAAGTTATCTAGAGTTTGAAAAACACGTTTCCTCAATCATATCAAATCAACAATATATATTGACCTCTCTTGAGCATGTTTACTCAAATAGTTGATTTCCCTTAACATGGGGAGAATTCCAATTAATTTCAATAATGTTTACAAATTTGTTAAATGGCACAACACATATTTTTCCTTGTCAAATATGTACGATATTTGTACATAAAACCTACCAACGATGGATATTCTTGAAAAATTTTGCATGCAGGTTCATACATAGAAATCCACCTTGTGTCTACATCTTTAAGAAAATTTTTACCATCAATCACACCATTTACAAATTTTTGAAACTCAGGGAATATCTTGGGAGTGCTATCATATATGCATACATGTCGCAAATCATCTCTTCTACTTTTACAACAATGTCAAATGTGTTGACTATTCTCTATGATAGATTCATTGTGTGCGCCATGGAATAGATTGGAATCATGTATGGTGCAACATAGGTTTGTAGTCGAATGCACAGACCATTTTTGTTCCCCTGCATTACTACAACACCATTTGTACCAATGCACACCAATTTAGTGGCAATACTATAATCATCCATTCCTGCTATAGTTCTCAAACTTGAAATAACTAGCTTCTAAATGTTCTCTGCATTGCAGTTTTCTATCATTTTATATATTGTTAATAAATAGGGTATCCTTTGGTGGTCCTCAAAATTATAGATATGAATGCAAACCCATGTTGTGTTGTCAACAACTGTGACCTCATCAATAGATAGTGACAAAAAGTTTGCATTTTTTAATTTTTCTTTCAAATCTTCCTTCTCAATCATTGCTAGACATTTGGTAATTTCTCAAGCACTGTTATATGACCAATGGGATTGTGGAAGATTATAAAATCCATTATGTTGAAATAAAAATTTATAATCCTGAAAATCGGAAATAGGTATACCTTTTTCAGAATATGGTAGATAGTTGTGAACTGTATATTTTTGGCTCACATATTAGTTTGAAAAAAAATTCCTAGATGAGTTGTAATTGTTCCTCCTTTCTCAAAAATATTTTCTAGGCATTTCTTTTCATTTTCATACTCTTCTGCATATCTAACATGCATGCATTCTTTTGCATTTTTTCTATATGTGTGTTCGTTTTATTTGACTATCTGCTTATTTAACTGACACATATACTCTACCACAATGTTTCTCAATTATGTCAAGTTATAGTTGCATTTTTTATCCTTTCCAAGTTTCCAGCTACAAATATTAATTTTACATTCGGTTGGAATATCATTACCTTTTTATGGTTGTAATTGTTCAATGAATGGAAACTTAGCTTCCCAGTTGAACTTAAAATTCCTTCCAATGGTCCATGTCTTTCTCTTTCTTCGCACTATTTTTTTAGCTGCATTATCACATGTAATAGGTGTTTGATCACACTCTATAGGAATATCTTCAATTTGTTGGATCTCATCAACATCAACGGGGTTTTTCTCTATTCTAATCTTTCTTCCTTTTTAAAGAATTGAAAGTAGGGATTCCATCTGAAGTTGGTGTTTGATAACTAGAAATTTCTTCTCTTTGTTCTATTTCGTAATTAGGAATCTCCTCAAGTGGAGGCATATCTTCAACTTGTTGCATATCTTCTAATTGTATGCCTAATGTATGCACATAATGAGGATTGTTCTCAAGTGGAGGCATGTCATCATTAGTGGGATATGTTGCATTTACAAAGAAGGGGATTTTTAAATTTGTGTTATTAAAGATATTATTGGAATTTCTAATTTAAAAACAAATAAGGGTTAATTATTAAGTTCATATAGTACCTGTCTTTGGTGTGTATGGGGGTTTCACAAGAACTTGCATTTGATTCTTCCTGGTCCATTTTTGTGGTTGGCTAAAATATGATAAAAGGTTCCCTTTTTTTATCAGCCTTCCACATTGCAAGTACCAGAGGATCTCTGGTGAGGCATTGTTGCGTGGCTCAAGAGCACAATATGAAAACAAGAAAAAGTGGTGGGTGTCTGGAATATGCTACTGAATACTTGAATGTAGTCGGGAGACTTCTAGTGTGGATGGCTATGAGTGTAAAAATGTAACCGAGTGACTGTTGGTGGGGACGGTTGCCAAAATGCAATCGGGTGACTACTAGTGTGGATGGCTACGAAAATACAACCGAGTGATTACAAAATATGCAACTGAGCAACAAGAAGAAACTGTCGGGCGTCTGTAAAAACGATGCAACCAAGTAGTTGTGAAAAGATGCAACCATCTACAAATTGTAGTCGGTAATCTAGGTGTTTATTACGGCTAGGCATCTGGATCGGTTGGGCATCTGGAGTTGGAGCAAACAACTGTGCATCTGGGTGCCTAGGTCGTGTTTCTAACTTTCTAGCCTATGTTGTTGTCAAAAGAACAAATATTTATGCTCAAGATGTATACTATATGTGTATGTAACTGATGTATTGGGGTAAATACATGTATTTATATGAAATTTATTATAAACACTAGGTGATCTGACTTGCCAAACTAACTAACTCCCATAAATTTTAGGTGAAATGTTGCTCCAGACAACTTTTAAAATTTGCCAAATCAAAATTTCAAAAAACTAAATATTCATGAATTAGTGAAGAAGCGCCACTAAAATTTTCCCTACATACCAGATACAATATTGCATACACGATGACCAAGGTGGTCACAAGAGAGAAACTAAAGCTATGTTCAACTTTGGTTGGTCTTTATAGATGACAATGAAGGGTTGAGAATCTTTCTCAGAGGAAACCAATCTCCAAGTGGGATATTGTTAGGTTGTGGAATCTATTTTCATATTATATATGTTATAGATTGTGGTATTTTTATGTATTAATTATATGGGTGGTGTTTAACCAATAGGTTTATGTGTCATTTTTTTGGCCCATAGTATTAGTACCCACAGTATTGTAAAACATCTACCTACTAGTGTGCTTATAAATAGTTGGGTATACTGTAGGGAGTGATATAAAGATGGGTGTGTGAATTCAAATGTGAATTTGAGAGAATTTGTTGAGCATAGCTCCAAACAAGATATGTGTTTTGTAATTGTGAGAAGACCGATCTGAGAGTGGATTACACTCTTGTTGGCTTGTAATAAAATATGGGCAAGTGTTTCTTGGTGGATGTAGCCCACATTGGGTGAACTACATTAAATCATGTCTTCTTATTGTATATTTTGTATTTTTATTCATCGTTATTAATATTGCGATTATGTGGGATTGATCTACATATATATTTATGTTTATCTCTAACACGAACTAGGGTTTGGAGATTCCCAACCATTTGTTTCTTGCAATGTAATGTCATATGTTATCTCCGTACAAACCCTCAAGGTAAGGAGTATTCTAAAGGAACATAAGATAATAGTATTAATTGACTCAAGGAGTACACATAATTTTATCAATAAATATTCGACGACACATCTAAATTGTTTTATTTTCTTAGCTCCATAATTTCAATACATGATTGCAAATGGGGGTACAATCATTTGTTCAAGGAAATGTCATAGTATCAAACTTGAAATGGGAGGATACAAGTTGGATTCCCCTATGTTTTTTATTCCCATGGGTGGAGAAAATTATTTTTTGGAAGTCCTATGGTTCACACCCTTGGGCACAATTGAAATGAAATTTTAGAATTTATTCATGTATTTTTTTTCAAATTGAATGATGTTTGAGTTAAAAGGGTTACATATAAAGTCACCTCAAAGGGTGATCTCTCTTCAAATGCAGCTAATCAAGAGTGTAGACACCTCAAAAACTACATACATGTTTCCAGCTTATCTTATGATGTCGGGACTAGGAGTGTCGCATGCACTGTGCCAATGTTGCACCATTTAAAATATCTTGGTGATTCCTAACATTATTTGGTACGTGTAGTGAAAATAACTACCAATTGCACGTCATTTGCACACTAGATGGAAGAGATATTTATTTAAAAATAGTTTGTAGCTTTATTATAATGTGATAGATTTGTAATATGAGATTATGCTAGGTTTATTGGAAAGAGGTCAATGTCAAGAAATTTCATGCGCATTGTAGACTATACATTTGATTGTATGAAGTCAATAACGTTGTCTGCATATCCAAATATTTAAAATAGGCTATTTTTCAAAAATTAGTAATGAACCATGGTCCCTTCCTTATCATTGAAAGTATGACACAATGCACCTTATTATTGTGCCAACATATGTCTACAGATTGCTTTACATAGCATTACCAATAATCTCTACAAGAACATTGTGTATTTTTGAAATGATGGATCCCATTTGCATCTCTCACACCAATTTTTCCTCTTCAATCTTGGAGTTAAACTTGATTACATCATGGCAAACAACACATACACGAAGGATCTCAAACAAATCTAATAGTATTCCCAGGGCCATGTTTAACAATCCAAATACAACAACCAAATTCTCACCATGGTGGCAGAGGAATAATGTGTGTAGAGTACCTATTTTGTAGTATGTTTTTAAATTTATTTTCCCATTGATTTGTGTGGTATGTTTGAAGAACATTCCTATTCATATTCGTAATAAGCGAGCATCATTTCCTTTGTAACCTCTTGATGTAAAAACATAGTGAAGAATAGAAAGCACAAAGATAAAAGCAACATCATGATTCTCGAAGAGGGTGAATTGGGGTTTATACCTAAGTTTGTGGTTAACCTTTGTAAAACCATTTAAGGATGAATATATGGTTCTTTCTTGAGTTCCCACATTGATTAGGTCATATTTTTTCCTACATTGAATAGTTGATAAATAAATGGTTCCTATTTGTGGTTCCCATACTAGTTTGGTCAGATTAGTTCTTGACAGTGTATGATTGATATGAAGTTGATGAGTTCCTTCTCTACCTCCATTTTGAGTTGTGTACCAAGATCGTAAGCACATAGAGATGGCACGTTGTAGAAGGAAGTGTGATCTGCATTTTTCTACCTTGTTTTCAGTAGGGGAAATGTTAAGAATTATCTTATTAGTGGTCCATTTGTATACATGTTAATATATGAGGTTGTTATGTAAGATATTGTGATGAGTTTTTATATAACTCATTATATAAATAATTCACTATATTGTAAGTTGTTTTAAAAATTTATGTAGGCTTGAGTGAGATATTTTCAGTTAAGATAAAATAGGGGGTTGTTCCATATTTATAGGAATTACAATTCGTATATATGCATGTATCATGTTTCTAATGAAACAATTTTCCTCTGAATTTATTTAATAAAACTTTACACCAAATTTACACATGCTATAATTTTCTATATATCGAATCTTTAGTGATTCATTTTCATACTTCATGGATTTTCTTAGAAGGACTTTGGACAATGTTTATAATGGGCATATTCTAGTATGATGAAAAACCTGAAATGTTCAAGTTTTGTTTGTTTTTCATGTATATCACAGATTTTTGGAAAATGACACAAGCAGTTTTAAAAGTGATGGTGGTTTCCGAATGAAAATTGGGTAAATGTCCTCTTCAAAAAAACGTGGTGAATATTTATGTTTGATATATGTGTTTCTCTTGAAATTTTGATCTATGAATGATCATTCTTGCATTATAAGGTAGCATGGTTGTTTTTCATTTCCAAAAAAATTGGAATATAGGGACAAGTTGTTATGATAAATTTATTGGGTGATAAAAGAATGTTGAAGCTTTGTTTACACCTAACAAAGATGATGAGTTTCAGTGTCGGACTACATAGTGAAATTTGTGATATATTTTTCCTGAGTTGATCAATATGTTATATGTTTCTCTTAAAAGGATGAATTTTCTCTCTGACTATGAATATATCCTAGATAATAATAAAGTAATAGGTTTACTTTAAAAGGGGCTTTTTAAATCAATAGTACATATGGTGGGATTCAGGGATGTTATATTTAAACATCCTAGATACTCTATGGCCTCCTAACCTTGTTTGCAGGATAAAGAAGTCAATTTATGGCCTTAAACAAGAGCCAAAAGAATGGAATGAGAAAATTGAAAGTTGCTTTCAGCTTCACGGGTTTCTCAAATCTAAATCAGATCCAAATATATATGTAAAGAGAGTCCGAAATCAAATTATCCTTGTTGCAGTTTATGTAGATGATTTACTCATTACTGCACCAAATATTCAGCTAATCAATGTTTTAAAATCAGATCTTAAAAACGCATTTAATATGAGAGATTTAGGTGAGCTAAATTATTTTCTTGGTTTACAATTTTATAGGCTACGTGATGAATTGTTTATCTCACAATCAGAACATGCTTTGGGTCTTTTAGCAAATTTTTAAATGCTTGAATACAAGTCAGCCTCTACTCCCTTTCAATTTGGAGTAAAGCTTATCAAAACGTGTACTTCCAAGAGGGTAGATGTCATTTTATATAGACAATTTGTTGGTAGCTTGGTTTTCCTAACCCACTCTAGACCAAACATTTATTTTTCCGTCAATCAAGTATCTAGATTTATGCAGAACTCAAAGAAAGTCATTTGTTGGCTGAAAAGAGAATTTTGTGATACATTCGTGAACAATTCAATATGGTACCCACTATGGTCCTAAGTCCTCAATTTCCTTGGTTGGATTTATAGATTCAGATTGGGGTGGTGATATATATGATACGAAATCTACTCGTAGTTATGTTTTTCATCTTGAATAAGGCCCTATTACATGGAGTAGCGAAAAAAAAAAAACCCAGACATCATTTTCTCCATATTCAAAGCAGAATATAAAGTAGCAAAAGTAGTAGGAAAGGAAGCCATTTGGATTTGAAATATTTTATTTGAGCTTAGTTTCACACAATGTTCTGCTACTACTTGGGATTGTGACAATCAAAGTATCATACAAGTTGCAAACAATCCAATTTTTCATGCTAAAACAAAGCATATTGAGATTGATGTTCACTATATTCGAGATTGTGATCAGGCAAATATTGTCACTCTACAATTTTGTCCTAGTGAAGAACAAACAACTGATAAATTTACTAAGAGTATGGTTGAAGCCAAATTCCTTAAATTGCAAAGAATGTTTGGCATGTTAGTGGTGAACATTAATGGGGGATAGTGGTATAATGTTCCCCTCTACTCGTATCTCTTTCGTATTGTTCTAGCCAATCTTAAGTGGGATGTTAGGTAGATAAAATTGTCTAGACTTTTCCATAGAACATTCTAGATTGACAAATAGAATACTCCATGGAACTGTCCAAAGAATAGAACATCCTCTAGAAAATGGGAGTTTCTAGATTTTAGAAAAACTATAAATATGTAACTATGCACAGTAGTGAGGGCAGATTGGTTTGAATGTAATGCATGTTTGGTTTATGTAATATTGTATTAGTTTTTCAGCCATTTACTCTGTTTTCCATGCTCTATTTTAGTTCTGTTGTAGCTCTGTTTTTTACGACAGCAGACCCTTTTATTAATATTCTGTCAGAAATTTTTGAAGCGGAGAGTGTTTCCTTGTGTCTATCGTCTGGCTTATCTTCATTATTAAAGAGCAACCCTGCATAATTTTTTTCTCCTTGTCTCTTTGCCTCAAATTATTATGTTAATGATTTAAAACTGAGTAACTCGTTTCGAAACTCCTTAAATTCGTTCAGGCAATCAATTTCATTTTGTTGTGTTATTGTTTCCCTCTTTTGTTAGTAATAACTTTCAAAAATTATAATTAAGCCACCTTGTTTTCATACCAACTATATAACTACGTTGCTCTCCTTATCACATACAATTTTTATTATTGATTGCAAACGTGCGTGATCTTTAGGGTAATCGGTTTTATATGTATTCAAAGTTTATAGGAAACTTATTAAATATAATGCAAAGCACTTCAAACACTACACAAACCCTTATATGGAATGAGCTGCCTTTATTCTATTTAATTCATAGATGGAGAGCCAAGAGTCAAAGCAATTGCCATGCAATTACAGAGGCTTATTTGTTGTGAATTAAGTATTTGCCAGTATCTCGAGCACAGCGGGTTTCTCCTGTGCAGGCTCTGCGATAAGGATTGGCCTGTGCAGTGCCATGGGCGCAGCTGTACTTATCTTTGGCGCACGGAACTTGATCACTTGAAATGGAACCATAACTGATATAAGGTGCATTAGGACCAATGTTATTCTTGTTGCTTTTACTTTTCAAATCCAAACCCATTTTTTCTTCCACTGGTACTGTGCCCAACTTTCTCCCACCACAGCCCGTGGTGGCCACCACCAAAATCATTAGCAACACCACTGCTCTCATCACTTTGTCATCACACATAATACCAACAAAGCTAAAATAAAAGTATTTCATTTACAATAACGTTATCAATCATTTTATAGGCATTAAGAGTGACAGAAATATTAGATGGTTTCATGAGTTTAGTGTGAGTAAAAATTAGGGCAGAGAATGTGGCAAACAAAAGGGTACGTGATGCTATCATGTTTGAAGCCGTTTTGTGGTAAGCAACTACGATTTTGTTTGAATAGTATAGACTCTATGTACCCACTTTTCTATATCTATATCTATATCTATATATATATATCAAATCTGCTTCAGCAATAAATGGATGAAAATATAAATGGACTGATCTTATATAAAAATTTAAATAAGAATCTTAATGTCATATTGAATATTGAATAAGTGTGAGAATAGTTACATAAACAACAGAGGGGAATTAAGTCCTATGAAAACTACGTAGCTGCCTAAGGCGTGGATGTGTCATTTGAGAGGTTACTTATTATTTTTAATTACAATTTTGTGTAGTTATTGGAGTTACCACCATTGGACCAAAAGTTTGAGGATGAGAACTCTTTCAGCAATGATATATCATATATTATTATTAGTAACTATAATACTTTTTATTTATTTATTTATATTGATTTTAATTTTTGGGAAGCAATAGCAATCATATTACTTTAGAATTCTGTGCATTTTAAAATCAAATTTTTAATGTTAATTTATGCACATCAACACTCCATTTTAAAAATGGAAATTGACTTCTCTGATCTATTCTAAGGGCTAATCATGTAGAAGCCAAGAGTGACTTGAGTAGCTGCCCACTGTACATTTTCCCATATTTTTATTTTAAGTCAACATCTAGCCAACAATAGAAATTAAAGTCATACTATTGGATATTGTTGTTAGTGATTTGTTATTTAATCTTCTATTTTAAATTCATATTTACATTAGATAGTACATGAGATTTTGGTATTCTTTTTCGACATAGCTAAGAAAATTTAGAAATGATTTACGTAGGAGTAATTTTAACACAGATAAATTGAATCTTTAACAAATGTGGAGTTCCAATCCGTTTAATAGTTTCAAAGTAGGCTCCTTCTATGTTGATTAAATTAAATTGCAAAGGCATCTCACATGGTGAATGTGGGGTTTACCCCATATTCGGGAGAGTGTAATCTTGAAAATAATCAATTCAACATATAACTATTACAAATGTTACAAATATATAGAGCTAGCTATTCTAACTCTTATAACCACTAACAGTAATCTAGGATGGTTGTTTTAACCACATAGATTCTCTCCTAATGACTACCCATCCTTTAAATCTCTCCAACCCTTTATTCTCTCAACCTACGATTTCTATGTGATTATTACTCACGTAATAATCACTTACATGTATTATTATCACCACATTATTTTCACACACACAATAATATAATTGTTTGCAAACAAAGCAGAGAAAACTAAAATTATTTGATACTTCATTTAATGCACAAGGATGAATATATATACAACACATGAAATAAGAGTACGTTAATCGACTTAAGGGAGGTGCAATGTCATTAGTTGGGAAATGGAATATATTACGCTAACATTCCCCCTTATTACATTGTTTTTACAAACGTACCCCCGAAACAACTCAAATTTCACCTATCCAAGACACTTGGTGAGTATATCAGCTACATGAGAATTTGTTGGACAATATTGGAGATGGATGTGGTGGTTCAAAAAAATTTCTCAAATGTATTAACATTCGACCTCAGTGTTCTTGATTTGTTCATGGAAAATTGGATTCTTCACAAATTTCAACACACTCTAATTGTCAACAATGAATGATAGGTGGCTTTTATTCAGGAATTTTCATATCAGCCAGAATATGACGTAACTATATCAGTTCACACACAACTCCTTGTACAGTGTGATACTCTACCTTAGTGGATGAGAGAGAAATAACCATTTTCTTCTTGCTAATCCATGAGATAGATCTAAATATGAGATGAAAAACATATCCTGTAGTTGATTTCCAATCATCAACAAATCCAATATAGTCTAAGTCGATCTATCCCTGTAAGAAGAATTGAGAGTTCTTATGATATTCTAGACCATAATCATATGCACCTTGGAAATATCTCAAAACATGCTTCATTGTTACCCAGTGATATTTCTTTGGCTTCTATATGAATATGAAAATATAGATGACAACAAAGCATAGATATGGTCTAGTATAAGTCAAGTAAATAAGACTCCCAACAAGCTCCATGTAGTGAGCAGTATCTACTTGAGGTGAATCCGAGAATCTAGAAAGTTGCAAACCTTTCTCCATCGGAGTGGAAACAAGTTTACAATCAGACATTCCATACTTTTCTAAGAGTATCTTGGCATATTTCATGTGCTAGATAAATATGTGATTCATTTGATGCCATATTTCCAAGCCAAGCCAATAATGAAGTAGCTCCAAATATGTCACATCGAACGATTTCTTCAGATCATTCTTTACATCTTCAACAAGATTGTTTGAGCTCCTTGTGATCACAAGATTATCCGCATACAAAAAAAGAATGAAAATTTATGTGCCTACCTTATTAATATATAAATTTGAATACGAGGGGATACGGGTGAATCCATGATGCATAGGTGATTATCTATTTTGATCTACCATGTCATGGGTGTTTGTTTAGTTCCTTAAAGAGACTTAATTAGATGACATAATTTATTAGGATGTTGTTTGTCGAAAAATCCTTCTAGTTGGGTCATGTATACTTCTTATTTGAGATCACCATTCAAGAAAGTACTTTTTACATCTATCTACTGAAGTTACCATCCTTTTTGTGTTTCCAGTGCACAGACAACTCTAATAGTCTCAATCTTCGCAGTGGGTGCAAAGGTCTCCTCATAGTCGATTCCTTCTTGCTAAGCACATCCATTTGCAACAAGTCTTGCTTTATAATTATCGATAGATCCATATTCTTTGTATTTTATTTTAAAAATCCATTTGCAGCTAACAGATTTCTTTCCTGCAGGCAGATCGACAAGTTCCCATGTCTGATTCTAAATCAGGGAGTTATATTCTACATACATGCCCTTCTTACACTTTGGTTGACTAAGTGCCTCTTGAAATGTATTAAGTTTGGTGTTGTCAACCACTAAACTCATGAGTGTGAGATTTACCTCATTTATTTCCTATCTTCTCATTCTAACTCTTAATGAAGCATTTGGGAGAGAGTTCAGGTGGGAGTCCTTGACGGTGCTTTGGACCCATTTCAAACGTTGATGGTGCTACTAATGTGAAGAATTATTTCCCAAATGACCAAAATCAATTAACAATTATCCTTCCATCTCATATTTTTCGTGTGAAGATTCTTCATGCTCTGTGGGTTTTACCCCATATTTGAAGAAGAGCATACGCTCAATAAAAATTCAATCCAACATTCACTCATAATGTAAACATTACAAATATATAGGAGATCTATTTTAACTCCTATAACCACTCCAAAAACTGCTAACACTAATCTAGGAAGGTTGGTCTAACAACCTAATTTATCTCACCTAAAACTCTATTGTTCGCACAACTCACTCACATAACAACCCACAACATTATTTCTCACATAAATGCAAAATATACTGACTATCTTAATATTATTGCTTACCATATGGTATCACTAACACAATTATTCTTAACATGCTCATCATCTGACTCAGAGTAATATGTGAGAGGAGGTCGGTACTAACTCTTCTTTGTGTGGGAATGATTCAAATGATAACTCGTCACAAACCACATCTTGACTCTCATATATCTTCTATGTCTTAGGATCCATAAGACGATATGCCTTTGAGGTAGTACTATACCCCAAAATATACTCTGAAGTGTCTTTAGATTGATTTTTTTCCTCTTTTTGTCTGGGACATGCATGTATGTTGCGCAACCAAACACTCTAAGATGGGAGATTGAAGGATTGTGATTACTCCATACCTCTTCTGGTGTCTTGTACTACAAGTTCTTTGTAGGTGTCTGGTTCATAAGAGATACAACTTTTCAGACTACTTATGCCCAAAAGTTGTTCTCCAACTTGGCAGTGGAAAGCATGCAACAAGCCATCTCAATGACAATCTAATTGCAACGTTCTACAATGTCATTCTATTGGGTTGTATAGGGGAATTCAAGTGATGTGTGATTTTGTTCTTCTTCAATGATGTCAAGAATTTATTTGACGTGAATTCCCCCTCGATCTGAGTGGAAGACAAGAAGGGGTTGCCCGGTCTGCTAAACAACTTACTAATATAATGCCTAAAAATTGGTAAATTATTCACTCTTCTTCCTAAGAAGTAGAACGAACACACATGTCTTGTGAGAATAATCATCTATCAAAAATGAAAGTACAGAAATCCCTGAAATGAAGGAGGTAGGGGTCCACACAGATCAATATGCACAACCTCAAGATGATTCTTTGCATGGAAGATACTCTGCTCAAATGGGTCTCATTGTTTTTTTTCATGCAGACATCCAGAACAAATAGGAAGGAGTGGGAGAGTGGAGGAATTCCTCATACCATATCCTTAAAGAACATATCTAGTAGAGGGAGATGACATTAAGGTGCCCCTATCAATAATTCCAGAGTGTAGTAGATTCTATCATAGAGGCAGATAAAGAAATTGAAGACAATGAAATTGCATCTAGTGCAAATAAACTATCCTTCAAAAAACCTCTAGCAAGTATCATACATTCTCGTGAGATCAAACAATATTTGATGCATTTATGTAACATGAACTCCACCTTGAGCTTGTGATTCAAGAGTTGAGACACAAACATGAGATTTGTGGTCAAGCCAAGGACATAGAGCACCTATGTGAGGGTACAACTTCTCGTCCCAAGAGGAATGGTGATAGTCCCAATCCCTTCTAAAATGTACTCCTTATAGTCTGCAATGTGAACGTAATCTCTAGTGGGTTGATCATTTAATAAATCAAAAATATTTCTATCACCCGTTATATGCTTACTGACACCTAATTCAATCAACTAAATGTTCTATGAAGGATGTGATGTAGTGGAAGGATCTTTGGTTTTACTCCTCAAGGAATAACTAATCCTTTGATAGTTTTGGAAAACATACATTTCTTCAATGTTATCCTCAGGATCATTATTTTCCTAAGAAGGAAAACTAATGTTGTCAAATACCATAACAGTGCTAGTTTTAGAGGAATTCGCTTATCTTATGTTTTTTTCACTAGATTCAAATCCTTTAAATTCTTTTTGGAGAGCCTCAAACGCATTGTAAAATTTAAGATATTATAATTCTCTATGCTTATCTCGGTACCATGTACCTTGTAGCAATTGGGAAGAGAAAATTCGTAAATGTTGATATCAACAGGTTTAATGTTTCTAGTGGAAGCCTATTCACTTTTGGGATGGTTGTATGTTTGATAATAACAACCTCTATTTTTTATTACCGCCACTACCAACTTGTCTTTAAAAAGTGACAAAATCATTACTAATATTTTGTATCATTTTTGCATACCTTCTATCTCATAGATTCTAAAACTTGGAGGAAATGTTGGTGTCGGTGTTAAAAATGAATCTAAATCTGTGTTAGGATTCATTACCTTAGTTTATAATGGAAATAGATTCAGATAAGGTATCTGATTCAAGGGTAAGACATTTAGGAGAGTCACAAAAATGATATGGGAATTTTCTCCTTAGAAAATAATACTAGACTATCTTCTAAATATTAAGCACAACAAACACCTCACAATCAACAAAATCATGCACAAACCAAAGCAAAAAAGATATAGTTCTAAGGCAATCCTTTATAAGCTCTAATAAATCGGTAAAATGAAACTGCATAAATGAAATATTCACTCTAAATCAACTAAGGAAATAATTATAGTCCATCTACAAATCATATATTATAGAGTTAATCATCCTAAAAACTAGTTCAAGATAACTAAATTCTAGACAAACAGAGCAATTTTCACTCATTAATTGTCTCTAAATTACCTGAACCTGCAACAAAATTGCAAAAAACATCCACAAATCAAAGAATAAGAGACATCAACCAATAAAAGTGAGATTAACATAACTCAAATTCTGTACCATCCAAAATTCAGCCGAGAATTGAAGTGCAAACTCTACTTAATAAGAAAATGAAATTTCTGTATAGGAATCAAGACAGGAATACACAATTAAAATATAATTCAAAACTCAAAAAACCAATGTGAAGCTCCAAAACATTTGTCTATATTAATCTACTATTGTAAAAATAATTTTTTACAACAAGATTGATTTGCTTTTACATAGTCATGGAAAAAATCTATCATTAAAAGTTTTCATTTAGCATAATACATTGTAAACCGAACTAGTCGATTATGCCTTCGTGGCATTTTTGTCTCCTCAAACTGTTCGACGGTTCCCTCTTTGTGCAACCATTTTTATTTGTATAAATTGGCATTTCTCTCCATGAATAAATAAATCTATTCTGCTCTCTTCTGACTCAACATTGGTATTAGATCCATTCTTTTCCCGATGGTTGAGAAGCAAGAGATCCAAGAGAAACATGGAGTATATAAGAAATCTGATTTTGACGAGTTGGTTATTGTTGATTTGGAGGGGCGTTGACAGTAGGAATAATTTGGCCATAGGGAGATCAGAGCCCCTACGTTCAGCATTAAAAGACTGTTTCTGAGTTGTTGGAGTGACCTGCAGATCGCTTTGGAATTTTCCTAGTTTTCTTTACATTGCCGTTGTGAAGAGCAAGAAATATGTGTCTTTTACCTATGCAAAGCATGTGAGACCGTGGAAATCTAAGCATAGCAAAGACTTGAGGAATATTTGTTTTGTTGTCTGCGCAGAAGGAAAAAGAGAACCAACATGTGGAAGAGCTACCTAGCGACTTGTTTTGGCGTGTCGATGCTACATAAAAGACATTGGTGTGTGAAAGTTGTCCAAGTAGAAAATGATGAAAGAGAAGTGTTTCCCTGCTATTTATTGGCTACGTGAATACCTACAGGGCATATTTCACACAAGGAAAATATTTTACATCATTTTTACTGACCTAGAGTCATCGTTTGGTGCAAACACAATGCGAGCACCTAAAATATTTTTGTCTAATGCTCAGCTCTTGAAATGGTTTAATTATGTCTCTTGGAAGATGAAGATGCGCACCATTCTCTTGTTTGAAGATATCTGGGAGATCGTGACTGGCACAGTCAATCATCCCACCGATGTAGATGAGAAAATGAAGTATGACAAGGCCAATGAAAAAGCTTTAATGTTGATCACTTTGACAATTTCCAATGAGGTGCAACCACACATACAGGATGCGACGACATCAAAGGTGGCTTGGGATACTCTCTCCACAATATACGAAGTAAAGAACTTGACAAAGATCCTCCATCTCCAGTCAAATATTCATACAATTAGTATGAAAGAAGGTGAGAAAGTAGAGGAATTCTTGCATTGTGTGGCGAAACTACAAGCAGATCTTGGAGCGCTCGAAGAGGTGGTGGAAGATAAGTTTCTTTCCCCTCTCACACTATGAACTCTTTCTTCTCAATTCAAGATATTCATCACTACATTGACCATCTTAAAAAGGAGGCGATCGTAACGAACTAGTAAAATTTATATAGCAGTAAGAAGTCATCCAAATAGTGAACAAAGAATTTGAGGACAAAGCATTGATCTCTATTCAACAAAAGAGTCAGAAGCCTCACAAGGGACAATAAAAGAAGCAGACACAAAAATAGCCATAGAAGTATAAGTCTCAAAAAGTGAATCGATGGTGTCACATCTACACCATGATTACACACGATGCTATGAACTATTGGTATAAGGCTGCACACAACGTAATTATGGAGAAGAGAGCACATTTGGCAGTGGTGATTCACATAAATCTAAGTGGTGTCCTCACCAAAAGAAGCATAAAGCTATTTAATATAAATTTAATTAAATATATATATTAGAGTAACTACTGTAATGAATGATATACAAATGCTAATATATAGTAAGACGCAAACAACAAAGCATGTATAATATGAAACCCTAAACAAGAAGGAGAGATAGAGGGACTTAGCTTATTTATGAGCAAACTGGAAGTGATCTGGGTAGGTGAACTGCTGGAATAGACTATGAACAATGTTGTTAATGTTGAATAGAAGTTCAGAGACCTGAAAATGTGTAGTACATGAGCGCCCACAGGAGAATAGGAGCACGTAGGCACTAGTGTCTGTTTTGGGCGCTAGTGTCTTTGTAGGTGATTAGGATTTGGTCTCTCTAGTGCAGGAGGATCCTCGCTACTAGTCTTTATTTTTCATTCGGGTTTCTCTCCTTGATTGTTGAATGTACATGTAACCTACAAAATAACTTGTTTAATTGCACATGTCCACAAACCACATCAAATCTAATAAAAATATGTAAAATGTGGAGTCAGAATGACCACGATGGTCACCCAAAGAGTGATCTTATGACCGAGCACTGCACTACATCTCAGACTCCATGTAGTTCTTTGTGAATGTGTGTGTAATGATGCCCTAGGATGCCCTTGTGCAAGTTGCACAAATGATTACGGGATAGATCTATAATGTAACATGTGTATAGAATGTGTAAGTGATGCAACCCTTTTCCCTTGAGTGAGTGTGCTAGATGGATGCCTTTGATGATATTTGTGCCTTTTGATGCAAGCTAAGGTGGTAGTATGTAATGCTTAGTGTTTGGTCCTTTATTTTGATAACAGAACTGTGTATCTATATGATTCCCTTTTTTGAATTTTGTAATTGACAACTGAAAGGCTGGCCCAAAGTAGTAAAAAGTAGTCAAGAAGTGAAAGAGGTCCAAAAGGATAAGAAAAAGGTAAATAAGGATAGGAGTGACCAAGAGGATAGGAGCGCCTAGCACTAGTGTCCCAACTAGGCGCTAGTGTCAGAGGCCATAGAAAATAAGACAGTCAAATGAGTACAAGACGTATAAATCCAATAAAGGTGCAAAAGACAAAACATAAGTCTAAAGGGAGAGTTATCAATTACTAGTTTTCTTGCTTATGAATGATGTAAATGCTAGCATGCTTTTAGGACCTAGAAATGTACCCAAGTGTATAGAATTTGTGTTTATATTTTTCCCCACTTTATGCTGATGAGTGAATACTTGATAGCATAAAGTAGATAGAATATGTGTACCTTATGATCTTGTAGAGAATGTGGTGTATATGCAGGGATAATTTTAGCGGCGAATATTCGTAATATGGCGAAAATTTCATTTTAGGAAAATTTGAAAAGGTGAATTATTCGGAGTGGGTCGGTGTCCTGTTCGCCTAAAATATATAGTATATTTTTTTTGGGGGGTCGGCTTCGCCTTCATTTGAAAACATCTCCTATAAAAACCTAGGTGATTCGCCGGGTAGTATACCTCAAGTAGCTTACCAAATTACCAATACTGTGAAATTTGAACTCGCATACCCTTGAGCACCAGAGATTCATATTACTGTTAGCCTGTGATTGTTGACGCGCGAGAAATGCAGTGTTGATGCGTGACAAGGGCATTGTTGACGCGCGACAAGAGCTGTACTGACGCGCGACAAGAGCTGTACTTACGCGCGAAAAAGGTGTTATGACGCGCGACAGAGGAAGTGTTGACGCACGACTTGGGCAAAGAAGTGACGCGCGACAGAGGAAGTGTTGACGCGCGACAGAGGAAGTGCTGACGCGCGACAGAGGAAGTGTTGACGTGTGACTTGGGCAGTGTTGACGCGCGACAGTATATTAAGACAGTGGCCGCGCGACCTCAGACAGTGGACGTGCTATAAGACCTCAGACTGGACAGAGTCGCTACTTGGTTCTTTTGCTGACGCAGGACTCTTTTCAGAATAATGGAAGGTGCCAGCTCAAAGAATACGAATAACCTAAAAGTAAGTAAGAAATCTCAGAAATCACTCTTCAAGTATTTTGGAAACTCTGCGGATACAGATATTGTAAATACCAATCATATAGATGCCACCACAGAGAATCAAAATAATGACTGTGTGGAAGGTATTATTGAGGTGGACATGCATTCTGCACAGTATCAAAGTCAAACAAATGAAACCTACGATAATATGCCAGATCTTGAAGATATTGTTCCTGTTGGGGTGCAACCAGAAGTGCAGCTAGATATCACAGATACAAACACTCAGCAAAATGGAAGACAGAAATCAAAATCAAACTCCGGTCCAAGAAAGAGGAAACCAGGTGATTGTGATATTCCTCAAAATTCTACTCAAAAAAGTAAAGCATTGAAAACAAACAAGAATATGTGGACCATTGGCAGGACATACAAGTTTTATTGGGCAGCTAAATTTCCATTTATTGAACCTGTACAATCATCTAATTCTAAAGAAATCCCATCTGAATGTACATGTACAATATGTACGTGGAAATTGGGAAAGCAACAAAAAATGCAACTGAAGCTGGACACTATAGAAAAACATTGTGGAAAACAATATTTAACTGTAACAGGGGCGGATGGCCAGAAAATCAAAACACAGGTGGAAAACTGAAAAAGAATGCATGCATGTTAGATACGCAGCAGAATATGAGGCAGAGCAGAAAAAACACAGACATCTGTTGGAAAAGGGGGGAACGATCACATCGCATATTGGTAAGATGAAAGAAACAAATCTACATGCAAAATTCATACAATTCTCTACTCTTTTTCAAATACTTAAAAAAGGAAGAGCGATTTCAGATTTCCTCAATTTCAAAGTTTTTTATCAATTTAACGGAATGCTGAATGTACCTCAGTCTCATTGGTCTGAGAGTAGTGGATGGGAAATGGCAAAATGCCTCTCGATGATAGAGAAGGAAGATTTGAAAGAGAATGTAAAAAAAGCAAACTTTATCTCTCTTTCAATTGATGAAGTGACAGCAGTCGACAACACCGCATGGGTATGTATCCACATCTATACTTTAGAAAATCATATAAGGACACCTCATCTGTTGGGTGTTATGAAAATGGTTGAAAATTGCAATGCCGAAAACCTATATAAAATAGTTGTTTCTCATTTGAAAGATGTTGCTGGTATGACTGATTATGAAATTGCTACGAAGTTGGTATGTGTTGGAGCAGATGGTGCATCTTTCATGCAAGGTCACCGAATAGGGCTCTGTGTTAGATTACAAACAACAGTGGCCCCATATATGCTACCAATTCACTGTATGGCTCACAGAATGAATTTAGCATATAAAATGGTAAGCAACCACGAAAATGTTGCTAAATTAGAAGACCTTATAAGAGAACTTCATGCCTATATGTCAAGTAGCCCAAAGCATTTTCTCGAGTTCAAAAAATTTGCAATTGGAATTACAGATGGCAAAAAACTTCTGAAGGATGTGGAGACTAGATGAATCTCTTTATATGAACATGCATGCAGAGTTCGTGAGGAGTATCCTTCATTGGTTGGTTTCATGCACAAATACCATCATGAAGTTGATAGGGCAAGGGACTTGTTGTTCCGTTTAACTGATTTGGAGACATTGCTTACATTGGTTGGTATTCTTCCAATGTTAAAGGGGATCAATACACTGATGAAGCATGCATATGGCAGATTAATCTATATTTTGGATTTTATACAGATGAGGAAAATGGTATGTCAAAGTCTTGATATATTGTACTGTTCCAATGATAGTTTTGATGCACCTGTTTTTGAAAATTGGAGAGATTTATTAGATCTTAAAAATCCTAACACCTTTTTGAGATTTAATATCCACGATCACCTCTACATCACTGTTAATGGGAGGGAAATACCTGTGCACATTTTGCAAAAACGTCAAGCTATTACAGGATCGGAACGAGAAGATGTTCCCGTGACACATAATTTGTTTGAGTCTATTATAGTTGAAACAAGAATAAAGCTTAAAAAAAATTCAGAAACCTTGTCATCAGAAATTAGGGAACGTTTCTGTAAAGATAAAATTCTGGAAGCCATGGGTGTGATGAATCCTAATTTTTGGAATACTGAAGGTGGCCGTGCAGACTTTGTCAGTAAGCATTTCCATAAATCAATGGGTACAATAATGGAACAATTTACAAAGACGTCAGAGCTCAAGGGTGTGGAAATCAAAGGTATATTGAATGCCGATTTATTAAAGTTTCAGTCAACAAATTTTGCAACAACAATGAGGAACCAATATAAGAATTTAGATCAACCTTCTGAAAGTGGTGCTATTACAAGGTTGTGGCGAGGAATCTATCAAAGTTCTATTTTACAAGAAGATATCAGTGAATATTTCAGATTATATGAGTTATGCCAAACAATGATTTTGGCGTTTGTGGAGGATGAAAGGGTTTTCAGTGCATTGTCATTTATAAAATCAAAACTGAGAAACAGGTTGGATAAAAATCTGGAAAGTTGCATGAGGTGTTATGTTTCTCGATACTCCATCGAAACCTTTCCGTTCGACAGAGCAATTGCACACTGGAATTCCCTTTGTGAAAGAAGAGGTGTGAATAATACAGCTATAAGTATAAATATTCCCAACCTTGAGAGTGTAATTGGCTCTTCGTCACATTCTACAGAAGACAACATCAACTTTGATGAAGCTATTGATAATGGATTGTTTCAACTTTAAATAGGTATCTTCTTTATCTATCTTTTATCTTTATCATTAAAAATGTTACAGGTCTATATACTAAAAATGTCAGACAATTCACCCATCTATCTACTAATACATTTCTCGTGTTGGGTTTTTTTAAAACACAGATCTAGCTCATTACCAGTGGCAATGATGATTTCAACTTTAAGGAGGTATCTTTTTCCCCTTAATCTTATTGTTTGTTACTATTAATTTTTTCAGCTCTAGTTATCATTAAAGATGTTACAGGTGTATGTATTTACATTTAGTTAAATACAATATTTTTACTTTTTGAAAATGTGGGTTGACATCCGTCCGAGGAAACTGTTACTTCTCGAGACTGACAATGTCAGGCAACTCACCCATCTATCTACTAATCCATTTTTTGTGTTGATTTTTTTTTAAGACAAAGATCTAGCACATTACCGGTGATGATTTCAATTTTAATAGGTATCTTCTTCAACATAATCTTATTGATTGTTACTTTACATTTTTTCAGCTCTTGTTATCATTAAAGACGTTACAAGTCTAATTCTATATATTTACATTTATTTAAAGATATTGTTGGTCTATATATTTAAAGATGTTGCTGGCACTTCTCAAGAGTCAGGACTGACAATGTCAGGCAACTCACCCCTATATCTACAATGTCATGTAAAACAAAGATCTAGCACGTTACCCTTGATGATTTCACAGCAATCTAATACGTAAGAGGTAAGCTAAACCCTAGCATATTTGCAATTATGTTTAATTTCTTACCAGTGATGATTCTTTCTTGATTTCTCAGAATTATATTTAATTTATTTTTAAATATAAGTCCACATAAAATTCCTCATAAAATTCGGGATAAACAATACATTATACGATTTTAAATATAAGTCCACATAAAATTCCTCATCATCCATATATATCATATCATCACCATATCATTATCATATCCCTGAGTCCTGAAACTACAATTATTATTAATACAATTATTTATCTAATTTTAAATTTATTAAAGCAATTTCGTTTTTTAAAATAATTCATAATCATATCATTACAATTCTATTCGTTCTAATGTCATCTATATCCATTATAACACATTCCATTTATTTATCATCTATATCCATTCTAATGACATTATGATCATATCGTTACAAGTGTAGAGAATAATTATCTTAAAACAAGTTCAAAAGTCTAGAGAAGAAGAATTACTGTGCTTGATGATAATCTACGTCCACATTAAATTGATCATCGTCTTTCATCATCATCTATCATTAATTATCAATTATCATCATTCATCATCTACATCCACATACAATTCATGACAACTCAAGTAACAAGAACATACATATAATTCATGATAATCACCATCTAATGCAATTAAAATTAAAGATTGTATATAAATCCATATAATTAAATTCAAAACCATAGTACATACTCAATGTAGAAGTTTTCAAATTCAATATTAAAGTTTCCTCATAATAAAAGTTTCTAGTTTCAAAACCCTCTCTTTCTTTATCAATTCTACTCTGCACTCTTTCCCCAACGGCTTCTTCCATGTGGCTGTGCCTCTTTCCCCAAAACCAGAACTCTCCCATGCGACAGCAAATTTAGATCAGCTGCGCGTATAAACTATTCCCATTGCCAATAATTTTCATAACGACTAATAATCTCATTGATAGAACCTTAGCCCTTCTGTCCCATTCTATAAGCTGATTGATATGAGAAGCCTCTACATCTTTCTCATCAACCCCACACCAAAATTCTTTTTTTTGCTTGGTCCAGTTGTATGAAAATTACTCCTTGCCCTCTTTAGAAGTACTTGTGTCAAAACCCTGTATGGTCCAAGCAACAAGTGATACCTAATCAGCAAGTGAAACAAAACCAGAACTTGAAAACATATAAAGAGAAAATAAACTAGCATGCATTTTGTAGTACTATTGGTCCAGCCAGTTATCGATCCACTCAATGATTCTCTCCAAGCTTCATACTCAGGAATTGTGTAAAAAGATAACACATTTCCATTTTTGTGAGTTGCCTACATCAACATGTGCCAAATTAGACATGGAGATACATAACATCTGGAGGCTTAAAAACAAATATAAAGAGTCTCAATACACTCAACCAAATATACAGGGGGAACAGTTACCCTGACAATAGGAGTGATAAATTCCACAACAAATTAAGGAATTTTAAGCAGTGATGGCCAAGTATGGTGTATGAAATTGATTAGCAATCCTTTGATGTGGGAACCATCATGGTTCTTTAAGAGACAAAGGACAAGTCAAAAAGGATCTCACTCGAAAGGATGTGTCAGAATTAAGCAGAAACTAAACAGCACTATACAAAGATCATGTACCTGGTCTGTCATTATCATCAGATGGCCATATCTTAAAGATTTAATGTTGTCATATATTTTATCTTCCTGTAGACCAAGGATTTTTTTTATATTTACTATCTCTTTATTCTCCATTTGTTGGTGAGTGGTAGCTTCCCTGACATTGAGCAGCTTACCTCTGAAGAGGAAACACGCCATAATAATATTGACCAACAATAGATATTCCTGCCACCTGCTGATAGGATAAAGGTAACTAAAATAACAAAAATTAAATTGGAAAGTGAAGTGTCGAAACATGTCACAATACTACCAAATTCAATATTCACATTTTCCTTGATTCAAGGCACAAAACACTTACAGCAAAGCCTTGGCTGAGTCACCCTCTGTTAATATTAAAGTACATTGATCAGAATTTCTTCCCCCTTGATTGATTTGCATCATCAAGTTTTGGAAACTCAATTAATTTCCCCTTTTGGTTCCATCAGTTTTCTAAGATCTTTTTTTGTTTTAAACTTTTCCACTGCACTCATCAGGTCAATCAAAGTTACAAAGCCATCTTAGACACTAGCATTGCAAAAAATTACATGTATCAGAAATGCTACTATTAGACCACCACGCCTTATTTATTGACATAGGTTTGCAAATGCGAAACAATGAAAATTACTATAAATTTATAACACGCAAATTGTATCAAATAAAAATATGAATTAAAAACGAATTATACTTACAATCAACATGGAAACCGAACGTTGATTCGAGAAATTTATTTCTCCACGATGTTGCCTGGTTTGTAACAATTGGTAAATTTTTGAACGAAAGGCCCGTAAACCGATGGATGTCATTCGCTTCGATACGGAATTGAGAAATTCGGCCATCATTCAGAGGCACATAAAAAATGTCATCCTCTGAATTGTAGATGACAGAAAGTAATTCAAAATATCCGGATCTGTTTCGAAATGGGGCATATTAACGAGCCCGGAAATTCACACGCATTCCATTAAATCTTTATATTCTGAAGACATCTTTAAAATAGTATGGATGTGAGGGCATAAGATACATCGATTGAATTGGATTCTCTTGATTTTTGTTACTGAACTTGTAGTTGGGAAGCATCGAGACCTACAAAAAATCAAGAGCTGGAAGGTGAAAATGAGAAAATGACCAGTTGAAGGGTATTTATAGGCTAAATCGGGCATCAATGGCTTTACTTGACACGCGTCAAAGGTTCTAGCTGACGCGCAACAATAGTCCTAGCTGACGCACGTCAATCGGATCCAGCGACGCACGTCAATAGGAGCAAGTGACACGCGTCAATAAGATCCAGTGACGCGTGACAATAGGAGTGAGCGAGGCGTGTCAATAGGAGAAAGTGACGCGCGTCAATAGAATCCAGTGACACGCATCAATAGGATTCAGCGACGCGCGTCAAAAAGAGCCAGTGAAGCGCGTCAAAAGAGACAAGTGACGAGCGTCATAGAGTCAGACGACTCGCGTCAGTAGAGCCGAGTGACTGCGTAAAAAATAGCCAGTGACGCACGTTCAAAAAGAGCAGTGACGCGGTCATTTAGGAGCCTAGTGAAACGCGTCATTAGGTGCCCGTGAAACGCGCATCATTATGTCCAGGACGAGCGTTCATAGCGGCGGTCGAGGGTCGCGCGTCGGTCAAGACAATTGACGTTCTATTGACGCGCATCAAGAGTGAGGAGGACGAGAGGATCTCTTATGCACAGAGAAAAGCCTGAGACTTTACCAAAATAATGATTATATCAAAATTTAATGGAATTTTCAAAGTTTTCAACCTCTTTTGTCTAGAGGAAATTTCCCTCAATGTTTGCACTGCAGCCAAATTGAGATGAAGCCTTCAAATTATCCCCAGAACAAAGAACAGTGTTTGGTGTGTGTACTTGATGATGCATAGGTTCTTGTTTGATAGTTTAAAAAGAAAACTTCATGATATATGCTAAGACTGAGTTGAGATGAGGTACAGTAAGGCACTCCTGCCAAAAATTACAAATGTACATTTTTAAGATGATCCAAACCTTGCACAAGAGAACTTTATGTTGCGGTGTTAAACAGAACATTTCAAGATTTGAGACACTTGATTTTTCAATTGACTTCAAGAAGATCATGATTAATCAAGTCAAGCATAGAAAGAAAGGGGGAGCGTCAAGAAATTGTCTTCAAACATACACTGAACATTTATCTTCAGCAAAGGAAAACAAACAGGGTGACGGTAGCAGGAATTTATACTTTGATTAATATTTGCAATGGTCACCCAGTATTTCTAAGCTCAACAATGATAATTAGAAGAAATTAAAACAACTTTCCGTTACACAACATTTTGATCACTTTACCCTTATTGTATCTTCAAAACACCTCATTCTGGAAACTAATATGATATGTAAAAAACCTTATTGAGTTATGATCATATGCACCACCTCAAAAATTGGAAAAAAAAAAAAAGAGACATATTTTAATTTAAACACTCCAAGAAGCCAGTTCTGAAGAGAGAACTCAAGATTGTGAATCCATATACAACATATTTTGATACTGATCCATTGTCCCCAAAAAACATTTTACATCATTTTTCACTCGGTTATCATTAAAGAATGTCTATGTAATTTTACATTTTAGTTAAATACTCCGTTTATCTTTGTCGTCCACCTCACTTCTTCACCCTCCCTCATTGTACCTTTGTTTTGTGGACCTCTTTTCCTCTCTCAATTCGCTTCCCACCCCCGTTCCCTTCTCCCATTATTTTATGGTTCCATTACTACTTTCCCTCACTTACATCACCCCTACTCCCACCCTCACCCCTCTGCTCCCACTCCGTTGTTTCACTTGGCTCCTCATCTTCTCACTTGCCCCTCATCCTCACCCTTCCCCATCTACTGGTCTATTCCTAATTTCTTTCTAGGGCCCCATCCTATTAAGGTCCGCTGTTTCCATCACTCCTCCCTCTGTGCCTTCTCACCTTCACTCATGCTCAATTTTCTTCTCCTCCTGCCCCTTGCTTCCAACTATAACGCTTCGCTCCTCCATCTTACACTCCCGTATCCCACCTCCCTCCATTATCGTTACGCTACGCTTTTTTCTTTTTGGTTTCTCTCTTCCATTCCCCTCCCTCTTATCGTCTTTTTCTATCTTCACCGTTTTGACCGGTCCCTCCCTAGCGTTCCCTCTGCACTCACTTCCTCCATCCTTCCTCCCTGTTATGTTAGTTATCCCCACCTAACCCCTTCCCTTCACCCTATCACTCCGATAGCCTTGTCTCTCCCTCACTTCCTTACTCTAATCCACTCACCTTTTTCAGCCGCTCTCTTTAATCTCCCCTTTAACTCTTCACGGTACGCTCTTTTCCCTCTCCCACCATACCCTTCCTCAAATATCTCAAATGTACATCTTCCCCCCCTCTCTTTACCTGGTTCTATCCAACTCCCCGCGCCTTTTTCCTCCGACCCTAATTCCTCCGACCCCTCCTCACCCACACACCGATCCGTCTCTACCCCCACCTAGTACCTTGCAATGTTGACCTGATCTTACCCCTATCGTTATACCCCCCTTGACGATCCAATTCTTTCCGAACTCCTCCCCCACCTCCTCCTCACCTCTCCCACAAAACTCACGTGGCTCCATATCCCTTTTCCCTTTTCTTTTCTCCCTTTCTCTTCTCTCAAATCTCCAACACCTCTCAACTTTCCTCTTTTCTCATTCTCTCCACTCCCTCCTTTTTCCGCCTTCTTCTACCCTTTCTTGACCTCGCTACTCCATTCCTCCCCTCCACTTCCCTCCCATCCTCTCACTTACTCATTCCTCAACCTATTCCTCCTCTTTATATCCCTTCCCCCCCACCCCGCGCCGCCTTCTTCTCTTCATCCCCCCTCCACCAACCCACGCTCATTTTTTTCCTTGCATTCCGACCTCCTTCCCCGCCGCATCGAACACCTTACCTCATCCTGGCCTTGTTTCTTCCCCCTCCGTCTCCGTCCCTGCTCGTCCGCCTTTTTCACTAATTCCTGAGCTACCTCTCCTCCTCCACTGTCTACTCTGTGCCGCCCTCATTCGCTGTGCTTTGTGGTTACCCCTTTTCCCTTCCTCTCTCCTCCTACTGATCCGTACACACCGCGCTTGTACCCCCGCCCTCCCCTCTTATTCTTCAACCCTTCTGCCCCCCTTACTTCCCTATCTTTCTTCAGTCCACTCACGCTTTATCACATTTCCACATTTCCTCTCAGTCTCATAATCCTACCCCACATACATTGCTCCTCGCTCCCCCCTCCTTCTATTCACTCCCTCTTTTTTACTCACTGTCGACCTTCTCTCCTGTTTTTTACGACTTCTCTTAATATTTTATTTTTTGAAAACGATGGGTTGACATCCGTAGAGGGAAACTGTTACTTCTCCGGACTGACAATGTCAGGCAACTCACCCATCTATATACTAATCCATTTTTCTGTTGAATTTATTAAGACAAAGATCTAGCAACATTCCGGGATGATTTCAATTTTAAAAGGTATCTCCTTCAACTCCTCTTATTGTTGTTACTTTACATTTTTAGCTCTGGTATCATTTATTTAAAGATATTGTTGCGTATATATATTTAAAGATGTTGCGGGGGGCAATTCTCAGGACTGACATGTTAGGGCAACTCAATCACCCCTCTATCTACAATGTCAGGAAAAACAACTAATCTAGCACGTTACACTTGATGAGTTCACAGCAATCTAATAGCAAGAGGTAAGCTAACCTATGATATGGAAATTATGTTAATTTCTTACCAGTGATGATTCTTTCTTTGATTTCTTAGAAAAAAAAATTATAATTTAATTTATTTTTATATTGGAAAAAGCCTTTGATATATTTTTTAACTGCGGGATAAAGATAAAACTATTAAAACATACATTAGACTATATCATATAAGTCCTGACACCTCTGCCTAAAATTCCCTACTTTGTCATGACTCCAATCACTTCTTAGATTTCTCCTATGGGGAATAAATAATCTATTTTGAGACTGATAATGCTCATCCTCTAACACGAAGTTATCACCAACTCAATTTTAATGCCGATCTTACATACCTATGCACCAAACCCAAATATACACTAATCACAACTATTTAAATCAAATCTTGACAGAGTCTTATTAATAAAAAAATCATTTTCATTAGTAATAAAATCGACCTAGAACATTGTAGGGGCCTTCTTCAAACTCTCCTGCAAATGTAGTGTGCATTCTCAAGGATCTACATAAATACTTTACACAATAGTGGTCTATGGATCTGTTACAACCTTCACTATTTTATTACACACTCAAAATTATTCCAACTTATAGCCTCCCAGTTCTATCACAATTATCTTCACCCTTATCAAATATTAAAAAAAATTCGATAGGATCTTCAACAGGAACTTGATCTATACAGACTAATCTTCATGAATAAGACCTTATATGTTTTACATTAAACTTCAAAGTTCTTATATCGAGCTTGACCTATCTTTTAATCACATGGATTATTCCAAACTTTGGTTAATCTAGCCTCCATAACCTGGACTATTTACAGGCAACTTGTCAATCTACTCTACACAAAACAATATCCATGATAACAAAACCAACTTTTTCTAAACAATGGTCTTGATTTTTTCCAGCAAAAGTTATTTTCTGACAAATGGTATTGACATTTTGGATGTCAAACAACCTCTCTAATGAGATATTATGCACTTATATAGAGGTGAATCTCTTAAAAATAGAATTTCCTAAACCATAAGCTATTAAGGAGAAATCCTAAAGATCTTTTCAAAATATTAGTTGTTATGTTTTCCCAAAACATAATTTTCAAGATAATTAAAGTCCCACAAGATATTTGAGGACACTACATTTTAACTTATACACATTAAATTGCTCATCGTCTTTCTCATCATCTATTCATTATTATCAATTATCATATTCATTTATAGACGTCCACATTACAATTATGACAATGCAAGTAAACAAGAAAACAACATATAATTAATGATAAATCACCATTAATGCAATTAAAATTAACGACTTCTATTAAATCCCATATAATTAAATTCCAAATACAATAAGTTACATACTCAATAGTAGAAGTTTTCAAATTCAATAGTTTTAAAGTTTCCTCAATAATAAAAGTTTCTAATTTCAAAAACCCTCTTTTTCGTTATACAATATACTCTGCTCTCTTCCCCAACGGCGTTCTCCATGTGATTTGCCTCTTTCCCCAAACACCAGAAATAAAAACCCTGAACTTATAAGATCTTCGCCAGCACTGTCAGATTTTTATAATTCTTCTTCTGGATTTTTTGGCATCTCCATGCAGACCGCAAATTTGGAAAGCGAGCTGCTTTTGCTTGAATAATAGTCCCAGGTCGAGACCATGCTCTTTAATTATCCACTTAGTGCATGTTTGTTGTTAACCAAAAAAAATTTTGCTCAAATTTTTTGCTGGGATACGCTGTTCTTTTTGTTTCCAAGATGACTTGCAAACCTCGCCTCAGGACTCTTCAAATTTTATATTTCAATACACAAAAAAGAGTAGTCAATTCAAATATTAATGTAAATTCAAAATTTCAATGAACAAGAATGATTGTTTAAATGTAATAGTACTTACAACCGCTCTATCTCTTTCGGGCATTTGCGATTGATACCAAATCCTTATCCTTGGACCATTTGTTAAAATATGCCTGGGCCTCGGCACTAATATTTTCCAATTTGTTTAGTGCCTTATCTAAAATGTCGTCTTTATAGTTGTTGTTAAACGTGACAGTCCCACATCTTACTTGGGTAAGTAAGGAATCCATCTTCACAGGTTGATTTTGGACTGCAGCGTATAAACTATCCCGTTGTCAATAATTTTCATAACGACTAATAATCTCATTGATAAGAACTTTAGCCCTTTTCTCCCATTCTATAAGCTATTGGATATGAGGAATAATAAACTCACTGACATGGGATTGACAATCATTACCAATTAAGTTCTCCAAAGGAAAATGTGGCAACTGTTCACTATCTGAATCTGATGCAGACAATCTTGTTGGAGAAGAATGGGGGCTTTCACCAAGATCAACTGCTCCTTGTTTCTGCCTTTGGGTGGGCTGATCCTGTTTTTGAAAAAATTAATCAAGATTTAGATAAATAAATTTAAATTAGAATGTAATTAAAAATTGTAAAGCATATTAAAATTGAAATTTGAAGTATACCTGCTGGCCTTGAATCATCTCGCGGGTATCGAAAAAACCAGTTGGATCATTGCTATCAATGCCCAAATAATCTTCATCTAAATTTATATTGTTCAAAACAGATATGCCCGTTGCACTGGGCAAGCCACCAAGTGATAGAGTTGGAATTCAAAACGAGGAGGCAAGGTTTAGTGTCCCACTAGGGGCCGAAGCAAAAGGCATGCGTTTACCAATGTTCTTTTTCACTGTTCCTCTGGTTGGCATTTTAAAAATTAATGGTTGAGTGGGGTGTCGGTGCCGTGGTTTGATCATGACTGACATGTGCTGAAAAGTACAAGAAAAAATGAAAAATATTAAAACAATTCATAAAGTCAAAACTACGAAATTAAAAGTTCTATAGAAAAGTTGTACCTTGTTGTCGAGGGGTTGTTTTTTTCGGTGCTACGGGTGGCCTTGTAGGAGTTGTACTTAGTGGCTATTCAGAAGATATCAATGCATGCGATTGTACGGAGTGAGTTGGGGAAGAAGGTTCCATAGTCCCTGCTATTCATCAATATTAAATGTTGTCAATTCATTTTGTTAAACTTTAAATTGAAAAATAAATCTGCAACTTTGGAATTTGTAAATAATATATGAGAATGTATTACTTCTCTGGCGTTTAACAAGTTCAAACTGTTGAGGGTTTGGAGAGGAGTGAGCTTCCATTTCAGATTGGGAGTCCCCCCGATGCCTCCGCGTGTAGTTGGCCTCTTCCTCTCGACATCTTTTTTTTTTCGGGGAATGGCTTCAAGATATCTTCTCTGCAAAACATTAAAATTTAAGTTTTAATAACTGTGCACTGTAATGAAGAAAATTGTAATACAATTACAAACTAAATAGTTTATACCTGTTGTTCTGCAAATGGAATTGAGAATTTCTTCAAAACCTCATCAGAGCAAGTAGGAATTTCTTTAGCTTTTAAATTTAAAAGTGCCTCATAGTAGAAGCCGAGGAGATATTTTGTTGAATAAATGAAAGGTTTATCTGAGATTTTTGAATTTGATATGTCAGCTCTTATTTTTTTGGATAGAAATGTGCACCAATCGAATTTTTGTTTTGAGATAGTGGCACAAATGTATGCAATGGCCCAATTTGGTATATCTGTTTGGTGACCCTGCATAACAATTATGGCTTGAAAAAATGCAATAAGTGCAGCAAGAAAGTGGTGTGCAATTGATTGTGTATCTACACCACGCCTTGATTTATTGACATGGGCTGCAAATGTGAAACAGTGAAAATTACTATAAATTTATAACAGCAAATTGTATCAGAATAAAAAAACAGAATAAAAAATTTGAATTAAAACGAATTATACTTACAATCAACGTGGAAACCGTACGTTGATTCGAGAAATTTCTTGTTTTCTTCCACGAGTGTTGCCTTGGTTGTAACAGTTGGTAAATTTCTGATAGGAAGGCCCGTATAACTGATGTATGTCATTCGGTTCAATAGTGAATTGGAACATTTGGCCATCGTTCAGAGTCACATAAAATATACCGTCCTCTGAATTGTAGCATGACAGAAGGTAATTCAAAATATCCGGATCTATTTCGAAATGGGGCATATTAACGAGCCCTATAAATCCACACTCTTCCATTATCGCTTGATATTCTGAAGACATCTTTAAAGCCGTATGGATGTGAGGGCATAAGGGATTCCTGTAGGTTATCTTGGAAATCGATTGACTTATATTCTCTTCATTTTATTGCTGAACTTGTAATTGGGAAGCATGTGAAGTCGACATTATAGCTGTAATTGCGTCTTTGTCAAAGATTTAGACCTGCAAAAATTCAAGAACGGGAAAACGAAAACGAGAAAATGAGCGGCACAAGGGTATTTATAACCTAAATAGGGCTTCATTTTCCCCCTATTGACGTGCGTCATTTGCTTCAAATGACGTGTGTCAATAGGAAACAGTGTCGCACGTCAATAGAAGGATGTGTCGCGTGTCATTTGTTTACAGTGTCGCGCGTCATTTGTTTACAATGTCGCACGTCATTTGATTACAGTGTCGTGCATCAATAGAAGACAGTGTCGCACGTCAATAGAGGACAATGGCACGCGTCAATAGAGGACAATGGCGCATGTCAATAGAGGACAATGGCATGCGTCAATAGAGGACAATGTCACGCGTCAATAGAGGACAATGTCGCGCGTCAACAGAGGACAATGTTGCGCGTCAACAGAGGACAATGTCGCACGTCATTTTGTGACTGTGTCGCGCGTCAATAGAAAACAGTGTCGCGTGTCAATAGAATCAACTGACACACGTCAGTAGTAGCAAGTGACGTGCGTTAGTAGGAGCAAATGATGCGCATCATTATGATCTGTTGTCGCTCTAGTGTCACGCGTCATCAAGGAGCTATTGTCGCGCCAGTGACGTGCATCATTACGGACTACTGTTTTCGCACGTCACTGATGGAGCCTTGAAAAACCAGGCAAAAATTTTGTTTTTGAATACTGTCAAATTCACCTTTCACTGAAACTGGTTACGGGGATATTCGCCAGGTATTTTCCACCTTCAATTTTATAGGGGTGTCTTAAAATGAACCCTGCCAAGGGTGCCCACTGGATGTAGTTTTTTATGATATTTTCTCTCATCAAATCAAGGCATAGGAGACTAGGCATAAGGAAGTTTCCCCTAGGGGTTAAGCATATGCGTAGCTTGTTGCATCAACTTAATTATGTTGAACCAGGTTGCCCTATTTTTAGCGTCTTTAGGACTATCATCACAATATCACCAAGAACAAGAAACTAGTCAAAGTTTTGTATATGAAAAATCAAAGTAACATGTGTGTAATTGAGTAAAAGTGTGAAAGTATGTAAAATGAAAGTGTGCACCTGATGTATAAAATTATAAGAGATAGATAATTATCCTGATTTGCTGAGATGCTTAATTTGTTGTTGAATTGTGATGTTTTTGGGTGATCTCACGCCAAGAGTGAGTTTTTTGGGTGATCAGACACTAAAGGTGATTTTTTTGGGTGATCTCACGCCAAGAGCAAATTTTTTAGGTAATCTCATGCCAAGAGTGAAGAGTGTTGGGGGGAGAGGTCTAGATTTTCTTTCCTTCCATGACTCTACCCAATAAGCACCACTGCAGATGGTATGTCCTGATTTGTTTTGATTTGTTCGGTTTGTTCCATATTATAACTTATTGTAGGAGACAGAATGCATTATGTGATTATAGGAAAGTGCATGCTACTTAAGAACTATGTTGTAAATTACTAAAAACTGTGTTGAACTGAGAAATTAATTGTTTCTACCCCTTGTACATTAGCACCCAAGGGAGGACACAAGTGTCAAGTGCTATTGTCTGCTACTTGGAGCTAGTTTTTGCTCTATATGTGAGGTCTAAGTTTATTTCTGGACCATTTTGTGACTATGTTCCTGTGTTGATAATGTATTGTTCTACTTTTTATTATAGCTCTAAGCTATTGTAGGTGTGATTTATTCACCCAATGTGTTCCCCCCTCGTTTTGGATGCATGCGACGTCTGTAGGAGAATGTGGTCCAAAGAGGAGGACCCTAATCTGATATGCATATCTAAAGTTGAGATACATGCAAGGGGTAGGGGATGTGCATGGTAGAAACTAATGCACATGAAAACAAAATAGGCTAGTAGAAAATGTTAGTAGTAAAATTAGCTAGCAACAAAAATAAGACAATGTAACAATCAAGTGTAAAAATAAGATGGATTGTGAAAAGCAGGTTTCATACATGATACATCAATCAAAATGCCATAAGACAGTCAATGACAAAGCATCCAAAAACATACAATGAACAAGCAAGACATAGGGCATAGCCCACAAATAATAGCATAGAATAGTAAACAATAGCAAGCAATATGTGTCAAATAACCATTGTTATATATAGTCCTGCAAGGAAAATGCTACACATGAAGCACCTATTAGTATGTTTAAAAGATAAAGAGTGTGTCAAAGAGTGTATATATCAATGAAAATCAAGTGCTAGTAAGAAGTACTAAATGATGAAGCAATAGAACCTATAATGTATGAGAGGAGTAAAGATAGATGCCCTTAGGAGCCTCAATGGGACTAGCAAGGGATTTAGTGTCGAGCATCATGCATCGTCTAAGTATTTGTTAGAGATCTACATTCAGTTCCAGAGACCAAGTGAAAGTGCACGTGTATATGATAGAGATAATGATATAATAAGAATCCATCTGACATAGTAAGCATAGTGCAACATGAAGTAGTATAAGCTAAAAAGAATAAATACAACCAAGATATGAAAATGTTGTATGAATGTGATCGTGTGGTATGTAAGATGTGAGGATGGAAGGAGTCGCATTGCCCCCCAGCAAATATGTATGAGAAGAGGTTCATTTATAAACTCCCCCTCAATAGTCAAGAATAAACCATAGAAGAAGAGCGCATCATTGGGAAATGAGTGTGTTGTATGAGAGTAGATGCTAGAAAAATATGTATCGTGAAGTGCCAAGTGTGAAATGTGTATTGTGAGGTTCATTTATATAGTGTTCCCTCAACAGTCAAGTGTGAGTGATAGTACTAGAGTGTGTCATCGGGTAATGATGCTACAATGAATGTACCATAGAAGTGAGTATGCTTAGAAAAATGTAGATATGAAGCATGGAGCGTATAGTGTAGTAGTAGACACTAGAGACAACTAACAATAATAGAAGGGGGTGGAGAAAGCGCAATTCCCCCCAAGTGTGTGAGGGATAGAATATTGTTCAACGATATTAAAGGGAGAAGAACCCCTGCCCGATATCCAAGGAGACAAAGGCATGTTACAATCATATAAGGTCAGTGGTGTAAGAGAGTAACTATGTACATGTGAATGAGGTGAATATGAATAAGGAAGTGGAGAACATATGTGAGAAATGGTTTCCTGGTGTGGGGACTTAGGCCGACGTGGTGGACTAAGGAAACGATGAGGACGAAAAGATTGAGATGTAGGTTGTGATAAAATAGGAGAATGAGGTGTAGAACGAGATTTATACTTAGGAGGCACATGAGGCCACATACGAATAGGAGAGGTAGGTGTAGGGATGGAGAAATACGTGATCCATGTAGGAGGAAGAAATGTCTTGACTGGTGTATAGATATCATCAATATTGGGTTGAGGAAATGGTGTGTGAGGTGGAATACCTTTGAACACAGTACGTAGGAAAAAGTCCCTCAAATAAAGGGGAGGTGTAATGTTTATTATTATCCTAATAATACCAAATAATATTTACAATATTTACACTAATCTAACCATTTGGCATTGGGATCTCATCTCGGTAGATTATTTCTTTTAGAATGAAAAAAAAATTAGGAATGGAAGAAAGTTTTATAAATTGAAGTTTGAGAGGTGAAGTAGAAGTGAAATAAATTAGAAATGTTATTTTTCTCTGGAAAATGCAAATCTGAATATACTAATATGACATAAAGCAACAACAAACTTGAAAGAAAATACAAAAGAGTAGTAAACTAGAATTTAAAGGAACAAGTAATGCATAGAACTTAAGCACAATACATTAACCAAAGAGATACATTCAACATAAACTTTGTAACGTCATCTCTTATATTCCTTGTCTCCAAAAATTGAAAATACAAAGATTTTCTTTTCTTTTCAAAAATTCCAATTTATAGTATTTTCCAAATATTTTACTCCCTACAATGCCTTAGAATTTTAAATTTATAAAAAAGGGAAAGAGAGAAAAGGGGGAAGTTATTTGGATTCCAAGCTAAAAATATAAACACACATTTAAGATTGTTATGTTGTGGAGCCTATTTTCATATGTGGAAGTGTTGAAGACTGTACACTAAAAGTATTGTACACTCTCAATAGTTTTCTCGTGGGGGTTCGAAGTCAGGCCGAGCCCCGAATGTGGGTCTGGGGTGCCAACCCCGTTAGCGGGGGTTCAGGGGCACAACCCCCAAGAAAATAATTTATGCCTCAAAAAATGTGTCCAATATCTCAGGAAACGTGCTCTTCTCATATGGGCAGGATTTTGACCCATAAGTTTATGGGGCAGTTTTAGCCCATGGTTTTGATACTCACAGTATTGTAAAACTACTTAAGTAGTTGCCTATTAATGCACTTTCATCGGTGAGACATCTTTTTTAGATGTGTGTGAATTTAGGAGAGTTTGTTGAGAACAATTCCAAACAAATTTAGGTATTGTATTGAGAGAGATAGAGGTGGATTGTAATAAAATCTGAGTAAGTGATTCTTGGTGGATGTATCCCAAATTGGGTGAACCACATTAAATATCATGTTCTTTTATTTTCTGCACTTTTATTTCAGATCTGTAATATCTTTTGCATATTAGTTTATGATATTGCGATTATGTGTGGTATTATTCCACATATTTTATCCCTTATTTCTTAACAAATATTTCCTTAACTGGTTCTTACAAAATGACCAAGTCAACTTGAAAATCCAAATGATGTTTCAACATCTAAAAAATTCACATGTCCAATGAAAGAAAGGAAAAACATGGAAAAGATTTGAATCATAAATTTCTTTCTCAGCATCTATCTTTGCATGCTTAAGATAATATTCTTGGAATTTCTGGAGCATGAATTATGTTTCATTCTCATCAAGTCCGCATGAATATCAGTTCAAAATATTGCATATATCAAACATGTTAACCATTCTCCCAGGAAGTTTCTAAAATCCTCTGATGTTCTCGCCCAAACTGTTTAAAACATTTTGACATAGAATCATCTTATTAATCACTGTCAAATCAAAATCATTTTCATCTAAGGGCTCTTTTTCAAATAACTCCTTGAACTTTTCAAATAGGTCATTAGCAAGTAACATGTTTAATTCATCATCCAAGACATGTCGAAGGATATTGTTTAATTTGTCAGCAATGTCGTTGGTGGCATTGATTTCCTCCTTCCTAACCTTTTGAAGCTTCTCACAAGCCTCTTTAAGAATCTTGACTTAGAATTCAATGGCTTTGCAAAACTTAAAGTGTTTGTCTCTATCATCAATTATCCCCTCTTGAAGCAAGATATTTGAATCAAATTTCTTATCTCACCTAAAGCTTATAAAGCCAACTCCCAATTTCTTCATTCTTTATGGATCTCATTATTCATCTTTTTAATGACTAACCTTTCCTTCTAGATATCATTATAGATATCAACAACATCCTTGATTATCCTTTTATCTGAGTCAGGAGACATCGAATCTATTTTTCCACTACTTGGACCTTATGTCCAATCTTTTCCATCTTTGATGCAGATGAGGAATCAAAGCTAATAAGAGTCAGAGAGGGAGCCTGGACCTGAGTTGGTCTATAGAACTTAAGCAAGATATTTTTCAATTTCTCAAATTTCTCCTTCATATCGTCTTTGGTATACTTGGTTTCTTTGAGACTCTTAAATAAATTATCTAAGGTCATTTACACATCTTGTTGTGTGCCTTCATTCGTGACTTTCCCCAATACCACATTGGTTATCTAATAATTTGAAGTTGAGATGTCTTCCTTGGTTTTTTTAGTAGCAGACACAACAATCTCATCAAACCTCTTACCAAATGCATCAATGGTGATGTATGAAATGGTATTAGGCTTCTTGGATGTGCGAGATGGGGCAAGAGTTAGTGAACTAAAATTAAAATCCTCTAGAGGGATGAAATTATTCCTTTTCCTTGGGGTTTGTGATCTGTAAACTCTTCAACTTTGGAGTTATCCACAGAAACACAAAATAAATGTTGTTGTTCTACTTTCTATTGAAAAATGATAGAGATAGCTAGTGAATGAATTATTCTTATTCTTAGAATCCACAATTGCAGGAAAGGAAAGAATTTAAGCTCATAACCACCAACAAATTTTATCCTGGAAACCTCCAGAGGAGGAAAAACCAATCGGGAAGGGAAATTTCTCTTTCTTCCCACTTTATTGGCCAATACAAAATAACAAGTACAAAATTTACAATAAGTATGAAAGAGAAGTAGATAATATCTCACACTTCCTGCCAAATACTTGTTTGCTCTGTCTCAACACTCCTTTCTTCTACAAAACACAATTCCAACACTAAGAACTTCTTTTTCACTTGCTTTCATGCTTCGATGATCCTATTCTCTTCTACAAACATGCATTTATAGCCTTTCTTGTGTCCTCCCATGCACTAGAGAATGGGAAAGGTCATGGAGGAGAAGAGACACGAACAACCTTCCAAATTTTGGGTTGTTCATTTCATATTTTTGTTTTTTGTCTGAAAGAGCCAAGACCGCCGCCTAATGCAGACCAGCGGTCCCAGGACTATCGCCCTAGTTGGGCGGCAGTTCTATAACCACCACTCCATACAGACTGGTGGTCTTGTTACTAAAAATACAGAACCTTCGTGTATCATTTTTCCTTCTTTGTGCTAATTGTTTTGATGAAGTATATTCATTTTTGGATCCCTATGGATCACACCTCCCTTGCTTAGGAGGATTTTGGTCCCATAAAAGCTTAATGGGGGAGTAGATGAGGAAATAATTCCCTCACTTGCTCCTTTGAGTACCATCGGGCCTACCTTGGTGTCTTTCCTTTTAGTCCAATCTGCCAAAACTCCTGCGGACCTCTCCTAGTCTCTCTTACCTTTTGTTGTAGCACTACATCCTCCTCCAATTCACCTCGTGAGTCCAAGACGTAATCCTTAATGGAAGGTAGAAATTGTAGACCTTCATCTTCATCTAGCATGGATGGCTCGTATAGGTGCAATTTCTCATAGTTTACTACAGAGTACATCCTCATAAATGGTGGCAAGTCAAGTCAAAAAGCATTTTCTCCAACCTGCTCCAATACAATGAAGGGCCCATATCGTAGTGGCTTGAGTTTTCATGCTTGACCTTGTAATCTCTCCTTTCTCAAGTAAATCCAAACTCTATCACCAACATGTAGCTTATGGTCTCTCCTATGTTGATCGTGCCTAGCTTTGTACTTTGCTTGAGATTTCTCTAGTTGTTCTTTGACTTTGAGATGGATTTTTCGGATCCTCTCAATGAATTTGTTTGCTCTAGTCACCTCTATGTCTCGTGTCTCCTCCTCATCCTACTGCCCAACTGCTATGTCCAGCGGATTTGTAGGTAGATATCCAAATCATGCTTCAAACGGTGACTTCATAGTGGATGTGTGTACTGCCTGGATATAGGAATGCTTAATGTAGGCTAAGAACTCATCCCAAGTCCTTGGATATTTGTTGTTATACCCTCTGATCAACTGTACCAAAGTCTTGTTTACCACCTTTGTCTGTCCAGTTGTCTGTGGATGGAAAGTTGTGCTCCTCTGTAACCTGGTATCCATCTTGTCCCACAAAGTAGTCCAAAACTTCCCCAAGAACCTGGAATCCTTGTCATAAATAATAGACTTTGGCAAACCAAAATACAACCATACATTAGCAAAGAAAAGATATGTTTCCTCATGTGCTTTTACTATCTTTTTATATGCCATAAGAATACACGTATTACTGAATCTATCAACAACAACAAATAGATAGCCATGGCCATGTTTATACATAGGTAATCCTCCTACAAAATCCATAGAAATTTCCTCCCACAAATAAGTAGGTACTGGAAAAGGCATATACAAACCCTCCTTCCTAGTATTAGGCTTGTTAGTACAACAAAGTTTACATCCACGTATAAATTTTGATATTTCTTCTTGCATATTGGGCCAATACACGTACCTTTGCAAATGGGCTAGGGTCTTACCAACACCGAAAATGTCCTACTAATTTCAAGGTATGTGCTTCCCTCATCAATAGAATTATTTCTTCTTTTGGCATGCAAAGCTTCCCCCATTGGTAGAGTAACCCGTCCTTGAGATAAAAATCTTCAATCCCTATCCTTTCAACCCCTTGGGACTGTAACTGCTAAAATTTCACCCCAAAGTCTTTCACCTAGGCATATGCCTCTTTGTAAGCTTCCTTCGTGAAGGGCTCGATCTAAGAGATAGTGGCCAAATAGGAAAATGTATCTTGTGTGGGTGGCCTAGATAACATGTCTACCACCAATTTTGTACTACCCTTCTTGTATTTGATCACCAAATGGAACTACTGAATGAACCCCATTCATTTGTAGTGCCTTGCCTACTACAATTTAGACAATGCTTGCAAATACTGGAGAGGTTTGTGGTCAGTGTGCACAATAGTTTCTTTACCCAACAATTAATGCTTCCATTTTTTAATTTCCTAAACTAGTGCATACATTTCCTTATTATATACTGAATATCCTTTAACTTCTGAAGTGAAAGTTTCAGAATGATAACATACGGGTTTACCTCCTTGAAGTAACATTGCACCCATGGCATAATCACTGGCATTCGTCTCTACTTCAAAGGGCTGCTGCAAATTAGGAAGAGCAAGTACTGGAGCATGACTAATCTTGTATTTCAATAACTCAAAGGATTTTTCTTGTTCCTTACTCTAGTCAAAACCCTTACTCTTTGCGGCCACTGTGTGTAGAGGCATTGCAATCGCGGAGAAGCCTGGAATGAACTTCCGCATGTACTGTACTACTCCCACAACAATCCTAGTCTATGTGGATCATGTTGGTTTTGGCCAGTTAGTGATGCCTTCCACCTTCTTTAGATCCACTCGTAGCTCTCCTCCTCCAATCACGTGCCCAAGATAAACAAGTGACTATTTGGAAAATTCACATTTCTTCATATTACAAAGCAGTTGTTTCTCCCTAAGAAATTGTAAGATTTTTTGTAAATGAGTTAGATGTTCTTCCCATGTGGTGCTAAAAATCAAAATATCGTCTAGATATACAATGACACGTGAATCTATAAAATCCCGTAATACATCATTCATTAATCTCATAAATGTAGCGGGTGCATTGCATAACCCAAAAGGAAGTACTAACCATTCATACAAACATTGTTTTGTTTTGAAGGAAGTCTTCCATATATCCTCCTCCTTCATTCTAACATGGTGATAACCAGACTTGAGATCCAACTTCGTGACAAATTTGGCATGTTGAAGTTGGTCCAAGAGATCATCTATGCGAGGAATTGGATATCTGTTCTTTATGGTGATATTGTTCAAAGTGCGGTAGTCAATGCACATTCTCCAATAACCATTCTTCTTTGGCACCATCACAATAGGTGAACCACATGGTGAGGTACTCGGATGTATCACCCCTTGGTCTAGTAGTTCCTGGAGTTGTTTCTTTACTTCAGTATTCTCAAGCAAGGATTTCCTATACAACCCGATGTTTGGTACAGAGGACTCCTGCAATCGCTGAATCTCATGCTCTACTTCCCATTTTGGTGGTAACCCACTGGGAGCCTAAAAAACTTCCTGAAAGGAAAGAATAATACTATCCAAATCATGCTTCCCCTGGTTAGAAATATTTGAAACTTCTACCCCATCTTGTTTGTCCTTTAACAAAAGTAAACAAAACTAATTATGATTTACTTGAATAAGTTGTTTTTCTTGGTTAGCACTCACCGTATTAACCTGTGTCTTACGCTGGTGTGTCGGGATGTTGTAGCTGATCCCATCCTTGACCCATCTATACTAGTTTTCCCTACTCATAAATATAGCATCCCTGATATACAATTAAGGACTCCCGGATACAACATCAAAAGCATCAAGTGGAATAACGTCATCTTCCAAAATATCAATATACTGGGAATTTATCCCAAATTTGACCTTACATCTTCTTGTTACCTGAATTTCAACACCCTTCTTCACCCAACCCAAAGGATAAGGGTGTGGATGCTCGTAAGTCTCAAGACCAAGCTTCTTTACAACTACTTCAGAAATCAAGTTAGATTGAGAACCAGTATCAACCAAAGCATTTACCTTAGTTATCTTGATATGGATTTTGATCTGGAATGGTCTACTCATCTCCTCTTCCTGGTTGTCCATGTTAGTGGCCGTGCATCCAAGCCTTTCATCTAAATCATAGTCATCTTCGATTTCCACCTCCCTTTTTTTTTGTACAGTTGTTATGGACTTCTTTGAGTCCTTGGTTCAGTTCTTCGGATGCAACTCCGGATGAAACTTCTAACATGTAGCGTTAGTATGACCATTAATATCACAATTCTTGCAAAAATTCTTGGGATCTTTACAATTATTTAAAGCAGTGACAGCTTGTTTACCTTTCCCTTTCCACTTACCCTTGTTACTTGTTTTCCCATACTCTTTTTTCTGTTGATTTGTCGACTGGTTTTCCCTTGGCTCTGCTTCCCCTTTCTTCTTTTCATCATCTATGTAGTATGCTTTCACACACGTCTCGTTGAGATCTTTGGGCTTGGTGGAGATTAATTTTCTTCTAAGGTGAGTGTGGCGTCCTCCTAAGTACTTAGCCAGAATATCCTCATCCTCCAATTCCATGTTTAGTAACATGGCCTGCATCCGAAACTCTGTAGTATAGTTTACACACTTTGACCACTTCCTTGTCTAAAATACTGTCATTTAATCATTTGTTCAGTCTTGTGGCCAATAGGATAAAAGTTAGCTCTAAGTAATTATTTAAATTCTTGCCAAGATTTCACAATAGGACGCTTCTTCTTTTCACAAGTGGTTAGATGGGTTTCCCACCAAACCAGAGCATGTCCCTCCATTTTGAGACGTGCAAAGGTTATCCTCTTTTCCTCAATGACATTATGGACACTAAAGTAGACTTCTCACTATTTTAACCATTTATCAAGCAACTCCACATCTACTTGTCCTTCAAAGCTTTTAATATCAACTTTCGTCTCAAACTTAAAAGCATTATGATCAGATTTTACCTATTCTCTTGTGTTTAAAGTCTCTTCTTTATGCTCTTCCCCATAACTTTCCTCATGGTGGCTCCTTCCTATGCCAAAATTTTCAGCTAAGCCCCAAACCACTGAGTCCATGGAGTCCTGTTTGAAAAAAGTTGTCTTCTGTAAATCAGCAAGCTCTTCTTTCCTTCTAAACTTCCTACCCATCATGGTCTCCAGCATCTTGATCCTACGGACCAAGTTCTCTTCCTCCATTTGTCCCTAAATTCTTTGTTTCCACTTCTTTGTAGAAATTTCTGGATCGCAAGGTAAAGCCTCTTCACCTTTAGATCTCATCACTTTCATACAAATCCAAGAATGAATACCACAATCCTGGATACTTGTTAGCTCTGATACCAAAATGATATGTAAACTCTTCAACTTTGGAATTATCCACAGAAACACAAAATAAACATTGTTTTTCAACTTTCTATTAGAAAATTGCAAAGATAGCTAGTGAATGAATTATTTTTATGCTTAGAATCCACAATTGCAGGAAATGAAAGAATTTAAGCTCATAAACACTAAAAAAAATTATCCCGGAAACCTCCAGAGGAGGAAAAACCATTCGGGAAGGGAAATTACTCTTTCTTCCAACTTTTATTGGCCAATTCAAAATAGCAAGTACAGAATCTACAATAAGTAAGAAAGAGAAGTAGATAATATCTCACACTTGCTCCCAAATACTTGTTTGCTTTGTCTCAACACTCCTTTCTTCTAAAAAACACAATTCTAGCACTAAGAACTTTTTTATCACTTGCTTTCATGCTTTGATGATCCTATTCTCTTCTACAAACATGTATTTATAGCCTTTCTCATGTCCTCCCATGCACTGGAGAATGGGAAAGGTTGTGGAGGAGAAGAGACATGAACAACCTTCCAAATTCTAGGTTGTTTGTTTCATATTTTTATTTTCTGTCCAAAAGAGCTACGACTGCCACCCAATGCAGACTGGTGGTCCCAAGACCGCCGCCTTGGTTGGGTAGCGGTTCTATAACCGCTGCTTCGCACAGAGCAGTGGTCCTATTACTAAAAATACATAACCTTCGTGTATCATTTTTCCTTCTTCGTGCTAACTGTTTTGATGAAGTAGATTCATTTTGGATCGTTGGCTAGCCAAGATGGAATAGAGGAAGAGGGTGTTTGCTGAGGAGGATAAGTGAGAATCAGGGTGGTAATGGGAGGACTAAGAAAAGTGGTCACCAAGGATGGAGGAGTGGAAACGATAGCAGTGTCCAAGGCCATGGATGAGGGACATGAAGAAGGTATGGAAGAGAAGGAAGCGGATGAAGTGGGGAAATGGGTTATGTGAGGAGAACCCAAATTCATGCTTATCCCCGAAAAAAGAGGTAAAATGTATGATAATACTTCTACCATAAGTTACACATGAGGAGATAAGGGAGAAGGAGAAGAGGTGGGAGCAATGGATGCAGTTATTGATGAGGTATGAAAGGATGAAGAAGGCAGAATAAATGAAACAGTGTGACGAGAAGATGGATGAGGAGAGGAAACATTTGGATAGGATGTAATAGAAAGGGTCACATGTGGAAACAAATTCACAATAAGAACCGCATGATTGATGAGATGGGAAGGAGCAGGGGAAGAGTTTCATGGTGTCAATTGACGTCTCTTGTGTATGTTGAGGAGAATGAGACTCAATATCAACAATAGTTAAAGATGGAACAGATGAAAGAGGAGGATTATTTTCTCCACTGATGTAGAACTTTATCTTTAACTTCTTCCCAAGCACCTCACCTTTATCCTTTACTTCCTTAGAGGGTCCCACCTCTTATGAAGAGGTGACTATTACTTTTGGGAAATTAGGGTCATTGGGATGAATATTTATTGAATACAACCATGATTTGGTTCAGATCAGAACCTAATTAGATCTCTCGTTGATGGAAATAGATTATTTTATTTACCAATCAATTGGGGAAATCCCATGCTCTCAATATTCATCTGATTGTAAAAGGTGTCCAATACATTCCCATCATCAATAGCACCCTGAGGAATGGTAGCAAGATTTTACAATGCTACCTCACCCAAATTTAAATGATTTTTGTATTTTCTTCAGATTTCAATTTTATCCATGCAATTGGTCCAAATATATTTAATTTCGGGGACATGAAATTCAAATGATTCATAGGATTTCAATACAAATTGATAATAAAATATAGACTTTGAGTGGACCCAATTATACTCTATCATATCTTCTTAAGAGTCTTCTTCAAACATAAATGTTGGCCTTGAAAATGTCACCCGAGAACAACAAGAACACTATGCAAAACACTTAGGGAAATAAAACTACACTACCACCAAGACAATGTGTTGAATAGAACTTAGAGTAATCAAACTAATCTATTATGTACAAGGCATAACCTTTACTTTTAAAGTAATTTTTGAGATAGAACCCATTGACCAGGATCAAAAGCTTCCTTGCTCTTCTCCATTCAATTTTGACAGTTGGAAAGTGTTGTGTGGATTATAATTTGATATGACATAAGGGATACTCCATATTGCTACATCAATACTTCTACAGTGTTTTCATGAGACCCTTATCCAATTTGCTTGATCCCATGTTATAGAAGAATGAAGGTCATTCACTCTTCTTGAAAGGATTTATCCTAGCTTCAGAGTCAATTTTTGATCAAAACATTGTAGACATAATTTGAGATTGATCTTTTTCCATGGGTGTTGCATTGCTTGGATAAATGGTCATACCCGTTGCAGCATAAGTAACTTATGAGGTCATGTAAAATTATCTTGTAGTCAACACTTCTTCTAACTAACTATTAATTTTTTCACTAATGAACTCACCTCGATGAACTATAATGTCGGTCATTTTTCAAGTATGATGGTGATGAATATCTTGCTTCCTCACCCTTGGAATTATTTAGCTTTAGGGAGCCAAAAAACTCTACTCAACAGTGTGATAATATTATTGATTTCAAGGATGAAATCACTTCGAGGTAAGATCTTAGGGAAACTTGTGACTGAAGGATAGGGTTGTGTGCCATGTCCTTCTGGTTGACATGCTTCCAAGATACATTCAGTTATGATGTCTTAACAAGCTTACTTTGACTGTATTGAATCAGGATGTCACACTTACCCTACTGGATAATAGTTTGAAGAGGTGCTCAAGTATGATTCCATTCTTCAAATCTGGATCTTGCATAAGAAAATTATTCACTGGTGACCAAGTCCATTGTCTAATCGTATGTCTTGTTGATCTTTATCATGGAAAGAACATCAAACATTAATCACTGACTCACACAGTTATAGCCAAATCTCAGGGAGTGTTGGCTGTCAGTTATCACTCAATTTAAATAAATTGTCTCTATGACTATTTGGTGACCTAGATAGGGATTTATGGCTATCAAATTCCATTTATTCCCCAAACTACAATGTGGATTGATTATTTCGATGAAATCCAACCCCCGTCTGTATACGATGGTTCCCTCTCATCTCCCTGAGTACTGGGATTCAGCAGTGTAAGAGTCATTAGTGTCAGTAATCTGAACAAGTTATTCCTATGAAAAAGGCACATATTTAATATTTCTTGACCCATGCATGGACTATCCTCTACTAAGAGCTAGTTGGATCCACATAGAGTAATGGACCCTTCATTATCTTGAGCAGTATGTTGCATCACACACTGAGATAGGAAGGGGTGTCCCTTCCATTTATCCTTCATGGAACTCATGAAACAATTTCTCAATTTGATTTCTTGCAATATATGTGTCATTGTCAACTTAAGGAACCATTTAGGCATATTATTGCTAAACAGAATCCCATCAACAAGTACATAAGGAATGAGATGTAGTGTCGCACTTAGTCATAAGTACCATTCATTTAGTGGCCTTGACTCAAGTCTCGACCTATTCATTTACATCATTTATTTTGGAGGAAGTTTTGATGCTTATATCATGGGTCCAAGTAAGTGTTTATTGATTTGAAGTATGACAGCCGATTGTGGATCATGTTGAACCAAGTTTAAGACATCCCACCTTTTCAAATCTACAGTATTCTGAAGACTACCTGCTCAAACATACCATTTTCCCCTTATTGAGCCATCCCACGTTATCAAGGTGCCCATTAACATCACACTCCATCACCTTGGTTATAAACTAGATCTTTTCTCATTTAAATCCTTATTTAAAAGGAAATATTTTACACTGGAATATGTACCATTATGTGGATCTTTTGTTGGATACTGAATGTTTGAGTTTCTTCAAACTTATTATGACATCTAAGGCATCGCTGTGATGTAAGTAAAATTGAAGTACCTATTTCCTTGTAATCTTCTAGAATTTGGCAAAAAAATGCAATAGGTTGTTCCAAACCTTATTCATTCAGTTGTACCAACATGTAATATATGTATTTGTTCCTCCAAAATCATACAAGGTGAATCATTTTGTGAAATTAGTATTGATGAGGATTGGGGTTTGTTTTAATTGTTGTTTTATGGCCTCAAACTTGCCCTTCCCTTCTACAGTCCATTTGAAAGGAATCAGTATTTAATCAAATTAGTACCTGATGTCATATTGGTTCTTGAACAAGACTGGATTTAAAAAATGATAATGAAATGGCAGCTAACAAACATTGAATTCTGGGTCTTGACACCTATAATTTGATCAATGACAATTCTTATTACTAACATTACACTAACTATTCTATTCCCCATAAATTAACGATGCTTTATCAATTAGGCTAATTTTTCTTTCAAACTCCTCTTAATTAACTACTACATGTTGATTAATCCTCCTAATATGCATTTTTTTTCTAAAACCTTCTTATCGACTAACTCCCACTTCCAAAACATTCAAAATCTATCAAAACCTCCTCCAAATGCTCCTAGAAAGCTTCCTAAATCCTACTTGGGATTCTTAATTAATCCTAAAAGCTTAATTAACTTGTAATATTACTCAAAATGTGCTTTGACTTACTAAAAGTGCTTTTTGGACTTACCTTTTGTCCCACATGCAACAAAATCATACCATTCTTGGAATGCGAAACCTATAAATAGAACCCTTCTCATCATCATTTCTTAGAAAACTTTTCCTCCTTTAGTATAAAATATAGAAATTTAGGATCTTGAGAATTTATCCATTCATTGAGCTAATATATTCGTAGTGCATCCATTAACTCGAGCTTGAGTAATATGGAGAGAACTATATGGCCTTGTAGCCATTAATGGTGAGAATCCATTCTCAAACCTTGAGATCATACTACAAATAAAAAATGATTGCTAAGGATCTTCTTAGGTTAGTTGCAAATTTAGCATTCAAAGAGTAGAGATTGATTTAGACATGTTAGTTTGATAGTTTTCAAAGTTATATGCATGTTAAAGAAATTATCCTCCCTAAGCTCTTATCTTGATGGTTCTTGTTAGGTTAGTTTAAAGCTTTGGAACTCTTAGGTGTTTAGTTTCAAGTCTTATATCTTTTCTAATTTACACATGAACACATTTGGCACACCAGTGGGACTTACTCCATAGTCCATAGAAGTTGATTTCAAAGCTTTGTGATTTGCATCATTTTTTCTAACCATTTCCATGCATTTTGAGGATTGAATAGATTTTTCTAACCTTATATGTGTTAAAATATTCCTTTTGCATGCAAATTAATGGGTTTCTGTTAGAAATTGATTTAAATAACAAAGTTCTAACCTGTTTGCATTTTTAGAAATCAAGTTTTCTGTCATTTTTTATGTAGTTCTAGGTACACACACATGCATTAGAAATGGGTGCATACACTCAAAATCACATGCACTAATTTATTGGGGCACATATACGTTCCCAAGTGTGCACATACACTTCCTTACCCATGCATATTCTTCATTATGATTTTGATCCTCTGTGCAAAAATACCAAACACGTGCACTCTTATACATATGCCGAGAAGGGCACATATGCTTGCAACAGGTGCACATACATCTCTCGGGACACACATATGTTAAAACCCTCTCTATGTTATATTTTTTTGACAGCATGAAAACATACACTCACAGGGGCTTGCATATGCCAAAAAGGCACATGTACAGGTGCACCTCTTAGGATGCCCATATGTTAAAACCCCTCTATGTTACTATGTTTTCCCATAGAGAGGCATAAACATACATTTCTAGGTGCACCCACACATATGCTAAATACTAGGTGTTTTTTAGGGGTGCATAGTTGCTATATGTCATAACATGTTGTTAGGGGTGCATACATGCATAAAGTAGTATATAAAGTATAAAAAATATGTTAAGCTAAAAAAATGTTGTTTCTTTGGATTTTCTAACCATTTACAGGGTATTTTTCAGTTATATTAAGTGTTTTCATAGTTACATTTTCATTTGTGATGTTAGGATCACCTATGCTCTTCCTTCACACCATCTAGGTGATCTTGGGAATAAAAAATGATCCAAAACCTATTTGATGCTTTTGAAAAACACTTCATTAAAATTATTCTAAGGGAATTGAACTTCAATTTGGATAAAAAAAGGAATGAGTTGTGTGTTTGATTCATAGGCTTTCATTCATTGTTTACTAAACTAGTTGGGTTCTACGTTGTGTATGCTCTTCCTTCACATCTTAGGATGATCTTAGGAATCAAAAACAATGTTTAATCCTCTTTATACGATTCCTTAAACTACTAATCTTTGTGTGAAGGACCATATCACTTGTGAAATAATTGGGATCTAAACGAAGGCTAACACATTTGTTGTAGGTTGCCAAATGGTGTGCGACAAAAACCACATTAAGCTAAAAGATAAAAAACACACCATATTCAAAACACTTGATTTGCAAGTTTGGATAAGGGTAAACTCATCCACTTTAAACTAGGAGAAACTCCCCTTGGCATAAGCCTTAAGCTAAAACAAAAGGGATGCTCCTAGGAACCCCAAAGTAGTCCACGCAAGAGGGAACCTTGTGGATGAAACGGGAAGTGCTCCGCTTACCCACTTGACTAGTTATACACTCGTGAGTTTAGAGTCAAAACTATCTCCATTGTGACCCTAGTGAAAACACAACTGAACGCATTTTATGCTCATTGTTTCGAAGGGGGTAAAGTAAATTCGGGATACTCTAAGGTTTAGTTAGTGCGACTTCCTTGGAAAATTGAGCTCACAGAGGTATTTTGTGACACCTAGTTGAGACAACCAATAGGAAGCCATATCGTCTTGGATCCCACTTTACCGTATCAAGCCAATCTTGTTTCTATAGATATTTCAAAAAGTAAGAACTTTTCAGAGTCAAAACCTTTTTTATCGAACAAGGAGAGAGTCCATTCAAGATTGAACTAAGCATCATTCATCACGAAATTTACAAAGCTTTACTTTGTCTTAGTTTTCACTCACCCTAAGGTGAGGAAAAAACTATACCAAAGTGATTCCATAGTATATTTCAACCCCTCTTGATCTACACCTTTGCTATCTTGTTTCCCATTTTGGGACAAAAAGAGAACAACACACGTAGATATGGCTAGAAATAATCGTGTCCACCACTTTTGTAGTCTACTTGCATGACTAGGTTGCAATGCCAGAATACAAGTGTTGAAAGTGTGAATGTACCATATGTACTCATGTTCTAGTAGGCCCTTTGTCTCAAACCCATATTGAGACACATTATCATCATAGTTAGGCTTGGTTCATCCTTGATCTTCCTTAGAAGTGTTACATTGTTTGCATCACCATCACAATTACATCAATTTATGATACTTACATCTTTTCTAGTAAATTTTTCAATCTAAGAGTTCTATATTGTAATGTATCACAAAGCTTACCACACATCTTAGTTTTTCAAATTCCTTAAGCATACTTTGACGAAGTTTTACTCAAACATTGTTTCATCACTACTTGAAAGATTTCCTTTTTTTTTTGTTTACATTTGGGAAAATATGAAAATACATACATGGATATTAATAAATAATTTCTGTCCAAAGCTTTTGTAATGTATCCTAGTAGTGCATTGTTGTGTAAGTGCTCACATGTGTAACCTCCTTTTCATTTTAGTAGGATTTAGATCTTTCCTATATTGTATCTAATAATTATTCATAGTATCCTTTGATTGGAGATCGTGTTAACGATCCTTGTTTAATACTTACGCCTTGTTTCATTTAAACTTGACTTAAGTATTGAAATTTATTGATCATACATAACCTGTTCTTGACAAACTATTTTGAAAAACATTTGCATAGGGTATAGTTTCTTGTAGATTGATTGGTTTACTAAAACTTGCGTGATTGTTCCTTGTGTGTTATCTATCTTGAAATTCTTTTTCTAGGACAATCCTTTGATCCATTGATTCATTATTGTTGACATTCCTTTATGACATTGAAAATTGTCATGCATTTTACTTAGATTTGTTGTATTCTTGAACACATTAAAGTGAAACCTTTGTAGCCTTTGTGTTGCTAAAACATTCATCAAACCATTTTGACGTTTACACTTACAAATTTTTAGCCAAACCTTACTAATTTTTCAAAATTGTTTCAATCATGATGTCTATTTTCCTTAGATTCCCTTTGGAAAATCACACAAGCATCCCTTTATTTGCAAAATGTCTAGTTGGTTATCATTATTCTTCCCCAAGTTGCCATGGAACTTCCTTCCTTTTGAAGGAGTTCAATCACACTATCTAGGTCTAGAAATTTGTACCTAAAAAATGCCAACAATGACTGAACTATCACAGGTTTCCTCACACTAATGACAATAGGGAACCAAGGTTTAGGCCTTCACATCAAAATATTCCCATCACAACTAAACCTCGTTTGGTTCTTCGCATTGGAAAACTCATTCGGTTACAACTTTTCCTACATTCATCTCATGGTCAATGGATATATTTTGATGAGTCCAATCCAAAAATTATTTATGATGATTCTAAACCAAACAATATTCTAATTCTCCTCAGTCTCCTGATGATTTTGATCCAAATTATTATTCATATTCCTTTAATTAAAATCCTAATTCATGGTCCTCCCTTTCTTTGCAAGACCCCCTTTATAGTTCGTTTGAACAACGTCCTCTTCTTTTAAAAATCCATGTGAATCCAAGTCCATCCAATCAAACACCTGATTTGACCATTGAGTCACGATCCTCCCTTTCTCTTTAGGACCCCTTTTATCAGTTGCCTTAATGATCCCTTCCTCTTCAAAGAGATCTCTGACTCTAAGTTCCTCTAATCAATCATCCAAGTCAACCCATACATCAAAATATATTACTTGGATGAATGATCCTATTGTTTTCTAGAAATATGTCATCTTCTAGGTAAACCAATGCCATCTTCTTCCACTCACAAGACATCTCAATCAAAGTCTACTTTGTCTCTTGAGTCATCATCTTCTTCTATCAATAGAATCCAATTCCTCTATTTCCAATCCCTCTTTTTCCCCTAGGTCATGTTGATCATACCTTATTCCATATTCATCAATATTTAAAGATCGATGTTCATGTCCATGTCAAACCATTCATAAGAAAAGATGTGCTAAGATATCTTTTTGATGCACTATCCAATTCTTTTGTGGACACAATAAGGTCAAACCTTCCCCATCTCATCAAACATCTTATAGATATTCCACACCTGTTGGACCTCTTTCTTCTAATCAACCTATTATAGTCAAATAACAACCACTCATACCGATTGATTCATTTTAGAATGCATAAGCAATCAGAGCATTTATGGGGGTACATGAAGATATTCCTCTAGAAGGTTGCGAGCAAGAAATATCTTTATACCTAAATACATTCACGTATTATGGGGAAGAGGTTGATTCCTTTCATTAGGAAATAGAGGAAGATCCTAAGATCATCGAACATGATCCTCCTCTTATTATTTCATCTTCACCTTCCTCTATGCATGATGAGATGCATGGGTCTAACATTGATCCATGGCCTATCTTCTCATCACCCAATCATTATTTATCTATCATAATTCCTCAATCACAATCTCACCATGGGTCACCTCCTAGCAACCCATCGTCTTCTCCTATGTATGGGTATCCACCACTTGGTAGCCCTCCATTTTCTACTTGTGGGTCACCTCTGGGTAGCCCATTATCTTCTATTCTTGGGTCATGTCCTAGTATCCCTCCATTATTTTCTATTTATGAGTCACCTTGGGGTAGCCCATTACCTTCAATTCTTGGGCCATGTCCTAGTATCCCTTCATCCTCTTCTATCTATAGGACACCTCCAAGTAGTCCCTCATCTTCTATACTTGGGCCACATCATAGTAGTCATTTGTCTTCTATCTATGGGACACCTCCTTGGTACCCCATTTTCTTCCATCTTGGGGCCACATCCTAGTAGTCCTCCTTCATTTGTATGTGGCTCACCTCTTGGTAGCCCATGTTCTTCAACCCTTGGAGCCCATATTCTCTTCATCTATCATATCATCCTCTTATCAATCTATCATAGGACACCTCTTATCCAATTCACCACTATCATTTCTTCACATTGATCCTAAACATCCACTTTCTTCTCCCACTTCTCGGGATCATGACGAGTCACGTCCTTAGCTTATAAAAAACCCAAATAGATTCTTTGTCAAGCTAAGATTAAAGGGTAAAGAGCTCCAAATCTCCCAACAAATCAAACAACCATAAAGTTAAAAATCAAATGTGATTCAAGAATACACACCAACGTAACCATCAAGTATGGTGTAAAGTGCATAAACCTATGGATAGGGAACTCAAGCTCCCACATGCAAAATCCATGTTTCAAGATAAGTCACAATCATTTATTGAGTATGAGCTCACCACGATCATTGAGATGGAGATAATATGACTCTTGATAAGTAAAAATGCTAAATCTCCCTTATTAAGGAAATCATGACCATTGTTGTCAGATCTTATCACGTAGAGTGACCTTGTTGGTCCCAACTTTCCAAAAACCATAAAAAATAAAAAATCAAAAAATTCAAAAATCTAAAAAAATACAAAAAAATGAGAAAACATTAAAAATGTTACATAAAAAATCAAAGGTACAAAGATCAAACATTGCAATCAGGTATTGCATACACATGGATGTTCTTTCTTCCCTTTCTTTCCATTACCACAAGTCATCCACCATTTTCATCCCTTCGATGATATTTTGGTTAGTCTATTCACACTCATTTTGTGACATTTATCTCTATAGTATTTGTTTGACCTTGGTCTTTCATCACCTTGGTAAATTAAAGAACAACTGACCTCTTAGAGATCCTATCACTATCAACATCTAATAAACTTGTTGTGAAGAACTTTTGGACATATTTGTTGACACTAGCCAATGTCATCATCACAATCACTTCCACATCCTTCCATCAAGCCATAATTGGTTCGCAACCCCTTGTCAAAAAAGTCAAGAGAGATGAAATAAATTTTCAGAAAGAAAAAAGAATAAAATCAAAAGAAAAAATCAAAATTGAAAATGATATACATATAACTCTCTCTTGGGGTATTTCCAATAATCTCTACTCGGGGCTATGGACGCCTAGCTGGAAGTAGAGAAATGTTGAATAAAATGACAAAAAAAGCTAGTAAAAATAAAATACATCTCCTATTGGGGCTATGGATGATTATAATCAAATACATATCCTGCTATGGATTCCTGGATGGAGAAATGTATGGCTCTCCTTCCACCCTCCATTCACAAATCACCTATAAAAAAAAATCATTCCTACACATTGGCTAGTGTTTCTTCACTTGTTTTCTATCAAGTCTTCCCTCCAAGAAGTAATAAAATTCTATGTGCACACACTAGATCTCTATGAGAAAACAAGATTAGTATGTTACCAAGTGTCTTTTTTTGGACCTTGTTCAAACTCTTACTTTAGTCCTTATCTTGTCTCATGATTTGTGCCTTGGGCTAATCACCTTTTCATTGTGAGGCTTCTAGCTACATTTTTCATACCCTTCCATAGCATTCACGCTTTTCTTCTACTTCATTCAGAACATCCATGTGTATAAGATTGCTTTTTTACTATGTTTGAGGGAAAATTTGTTCCTTCTTGCAATAAAAAATCTTCTACTCCTATCTATCAGTGACTTCTTGGCTAGCTTACACTGGGGGCATCCTTTCTCCTTCTCTGCACTTCATTGGTTTGTGTTCATCATCATGTTGAACATATCTATTTTGGACTTGATCCAACCTATCCTTTTGTATATATGTGTGACTAAATTTCATTTGTACATTCCCATCTCTTGGGGAAACTTCACATCTTATTCCTTCTTGCACATGTGCATGTCATTCTACCCTTGTACATTCCCATCTAACGCTGGGGGCATCCACCTTCTTGCTTATTTTGTTTTTTCCTGTACATAGCTTTGGAAAAACAATTCATAAAATCACAAAAACATTCAAATATGTTAGAAAAAAAAACCCAAAACATTGAAAATGAAACCATTTCAAGGAAAAAATCTCCCAAAAACAAAAAACATTTTCTCGAGAAAACATTAAAAATTTCAAAAAATTCAAAACATTTCATCGAGAAAAAAAAAAAAATCATAAAATATAAATAAATTGTTAAAAAAAAATTTTACAAAAATTGGTAAAACATCTGGTACGCAGCTGAAGCCTGTGTCAAACACATTGTATTAAAATCATATATTTTTTATGAATTTTCACTTGTTTCTGTAAACATGACTCACAGATCATTTTGATCTACCCTCATTACAAAGCTAGTTTGCTTGCTATGTCTGTACTACCTTTGGCACAATGAGTTGTATGGGTACTGTTTTTGCAGTGCATGAATGATTTTTATTGGACCCCTGAGTCCTCCATTATATCCCCTCACATGTATCATTTCTTGGGGCACCAAATTTAACCCTTGTGATTATACATGAACATTTGGGAACTAAATCTTGATAACAAAACATTTGTACAAATATCTTAAATGTTGTTGGTTTGAGTATGTGTGTTTGTACTTGTTTCCTTGTTAGGATGGCTTGTTTACTTTTTCATATTGCATTGCATTCTATATGTTGCATGGAGTTGGTGTTTTAGAAATGGAACTGTTGTTCATACTATGGATTTTCATTTCATTCTACACTTTTGTCATATGCTTATATTTTTAATAAGGACCGATGATGAAGATCACTAACAATATGATGAAAATAAATTTGTTTAACAAGCACTAGATGGATGTTAGCTCAATCCTCCTTCCTCATACATATTTTCTTCTATATCCCCTTTCTCTCTCTGCACTCACTTCACCATTCTTCCTACTTCATTCCGCATCACTACTCTTAATATAAATCTAAAATATTTTTTCACCGTTCAATCGTGGATAACTTCCCTTTCAACATGGTTATTCAGTATGACTGGAAAATGGGAATCCTTCAATGAAACTAATTAGATTTCCATGGGTCCTTGGTACTTATCAACTTGACTAATATGCTTTCCTACTCTTCTTTCATAGTGGTTCGCTTACGTCTCCTTTACTAGGGGTAAATCTTCTCCCCTTAATTTCTTTTGATCTAATTACTTCATGTTATCAATCATCAATTGACTCTTTCTTCCATCAACACTAAAATGGGCATCCTTCACTCTATTAATTTTTCTTCCACCCCTTAAAAATTTATTTGTCTATACTTGTCTACTATCTTTGAAGTGGCGTCGCTTACACTACCTTAAAGAGGGGAAAATCTTAGACACCTATAATTTGATCCATTGTTATTACTAACATTGCACTAACTATTGGCTATTCCCCACAAATTGATGACATTCATCAATTAGGCTCATTTCCCCCCTCAAACGTCCTCTTAATTAACTAATATACATTGATTAAGCCTCCTACCATGTAATATGACCAATAAACCTTCTTATTGGCTAACTCCCACTTCTAGAACATTCAAAATCTATCCAAACATCCTCTAGATGCTCCTAGAAAGCTTCCTAAGCTTATTTAATTCTTAATGAATCTTAAATTATTAATTAGCTTCTAATCTTAGTCAAAAAGTTCTTTGACTTCAACTAAAAAAGTTCTATTTGGACTTACCTTTTGTCCCACATGCACCAAAATCATACTATTCTTGGAATGGGACACCTATAAATAGAACCCTCCTCCTCATCATTTCTTAAAGAACACTTTTCCTCATCTAGCATAAACTATAGGAATTTAGGATCTTGAGCATTTCTCCATTTGTTGAGCTATATATCTTCATAGTGCATCATTAACTCAAGCTTGAGTAATATGGAGAGAACCATATGGCCTTGTAGCCATTAATGGTGAGACTCCATTCTCAAATCTTGAGATCATACTAATAATCAAAATTTGATTGTTAGGATCTTCTTAGGTTCATTTCAAAGTTAAAATTCAAAGAGTAGAGATTGATTTAGACATGTTAGTTTGATGATTTTCAAATTTATATGCATGTTAAAAAAATCTCTATTTAATCTCTTATCATTATGGTTCTTGTTAGGTTTTTTAAAGATTTGGAACTCTTAGGTGTTTATTTTCAAGTCTTATAGATTTTCTAATTTACACATGATTTTGCAGCAACAAAATTCATATACATGGGTAGATATTTCACCTTGCTTTGTAACTTGAAAACCCTAAAATACTATCGAGAATTTTACATTTATGTACACTTTGAAAACTTTTACACATTGTTGGAATTACGAACATGTTTTGCATCAAAAAATCCCAGAACATATAGAGTAAATTTGTAAATGATTTTATCCTTGTTAATTCAAGATTTTTATCATGATGAACAAGTCAAAATCTTGATAAGTTCATGTCAAGGTTTTTGACATGTTTATCATGATAAAAAATTAAGGGATGATGGAAACAACTAGGCTTCTTCAAAAGGAAAAGAAAAACAAAGTGGGGAAACAAGAAAAAATGAGAAATATGAGCATAATTCACCAATCAATGAATATGATGAAGAAAACTTAGAAAAAATCCCTACAAACAGAGGAAAAACTAACAAGAAAAGAATCACTTACCATTGAATGAGATCATAAGTTGAAAAATCAAGACAATCGGTCGAAAATGCCAAGAAATCGCTAGTCAGGTTTGGGCAACACAAAAGTAGGAGTGAAATTTTGAATTCTCAAATTGTACCGAGTATGAGTGACATGGAAAAACCACATATTTATAAACTCTCATGTATTAATTACACGTAGGACAACACGTGTGGGCCACCAAATCCACCTTGGCATTAATGATGTTGAATCTGGGGTGGAAGTTTGACCGCACGAAACATGTCATGCAAACACACAATCGGGTCCTGAAATCCCGACACAAAAGGATCTAAATGTTAATTGGGATCAGGAAGTGGAAAGCATGATACAAAATACATGTTTTTCTCCCCTATGTTCCAATGCAAAAATGTCTGAAAAACCCAATACACTATAGTGTTTTAGGGTTCATGTTTGGAAAGCACATGACACAAATCATATGATTTTTTACTTCGATGTCCTAATATTTTCAGAACCCAAACCCGAAAGACAATATTGTGTCGGGTTTTTGGGGTTGGGAAACATTTATCAAGAGACATGCAAAATGCAAAAGGAAACTTGAAACATGAAAGACAATGGAAAAATAAATTTAAGGCAAAAATGTAATTGGATGGATTTTCAAAAGGTCCCACAAATGAATTCCTTATTGGTTATCTCAATTTTATCGATGAACTCACAAATCAAGATAAAATCTCTATCATATCTTCTTGTGTCCAAGCTATGTATCTTTGTAGATGATTGTACTAGGTTAGGAAAATCCAATTACAAGTATATATGATCTTTTGATTATGCGGCAACCCCTTGTTTAGGAGTAATTTGACATCACTCATGAAATCTACCTTTGTGCCATCTCCTTGACACTAGACATTGAAGATCAAATTAAAATCATACAAGAATAATGGGACACTGATGAATAGTTATAGTTCATTTACTTCAATGAGTTTGAGATTGTTGTAGCCCTTTTTTGGGCCGCCTATCATGAAGATTAGCATCTCTCTATCCTTATACAATTTAATTCAATCCTTTATTATATCTTCATATCAAACTTACTTGTAAAAATGAGTTGACACCCTCCGAGGAAGACCATTGGTTCCTGGGATCAACCTTTGTCGAACAACTTGTCATCTCTTTGTCTAATATCTACCTTTTTTAGCTATCTTTTCATACAAGTTCACTCATCCAATGGAAGGATTCTCTCGCATCTATTGCATCTATTTTTTCCCGACATTTCACTTTTGGCTTAGGTATCGTTAAACCCTCTCATCTTGTAAGTTTTTGGAGTTTTATCACATAACAAACAAACTGAGAATCGCCATAAATAAGATGGTTAAGGATATGAGTAGGCACTTACAAATTTCACAAACATTAACCAAAGTAGGTCCACATTATATGAAGGAAAATAATTGTGTAGGCAATAACAAGATTAACAAATCAAAGACACAAAGTTCTATTGATTTATTCCTCAAGGACACAAAGTTATTTCTTCGTTATTTGAGATTAAAAAGCTTGCATAATTGAAATTAGGAAGGAGAAGAACATAGAAAAAAATATAGAAGAAATAGCTTCTTTCTTGTAGGAGTACAAATATATGAACCCTTTGGATTGGAGAATCCATCCCAATATATATCTTTAAAAAATGTATCTTCATCTCCCCTAAAGTGACTTTTCACATTCCTACCACTTGTGACCTTTCATATGCCTATAGGAATAAATATTATTCCTTTTCTTATTAATGAAAAATAACTCTTCCAATTCAAAACTTAAAGTTCACTTAAGTGAATAAGATGAAAAATCCAAAAATTGCATTCCCAACAAAGAATTGGAATGTAGAGAAAGAAGGAAGAAGAGAGAAGTGATCAATCCGAAGATGAAGAAGCCTCTGGTGATGAAGAGTTTGCTCTCAATAAATTTTGTGGAAATTATCTAGGGATGAAATCCTTTCCCTTTACCTCTTTTTTGAACCGAACCAGTACAAGTGCAACCTTCTTCTCTTATGGGACTCTCTTTCTCACCAAGGATGAGGATCAAGACAACTCGTCTCAAATATCAATGAGGGAAACACTATCCCAATGGGTTATTTCTTTCTTGATCTCAACCTTTTCCATATTCACCTCAGAAATAGTGGTGATCAAAAAATTCAATAGAGAGAGTATATCAGATGAAATTACTTTTCTTTTTTAAATGACCTTCTCCACCCATCTATCCATCATTGGATCAAAAACTGATTGTTTGATCTTCAGGATGATGAAAGCTAGTGAAGTGGATGGGAGATGGATGGATATGAATAATTTGAAAAAAAATACAGCACTTACTATTTTTAGTAAATCTTAACTTGGATGTATATTTTTAGAAATTAGTCTTCTAATTGTTGGAATGAGATGAAAATGGTCTCAAAAAAATAGGTTTTTTCTTCGGGATGCTCTGCTCCAAATTTGAGACAATTTTCTCATTAGGATCAACAGGGAAGTGAAAACGTCATCAAAGAGGGAATAATACTGAGAGAAACCTTAGTCCTCCATATCTCCAAAAATACTCCACTTCATCATGCAAGAAATGTATCAAATGAAATCTGATTTTATATTGATCATCTGCTCTAAATTTTGGGCAATTTGGCTCCCTGGATCACTGGGAAAATGCAAATATATTCAAAGAGGGTAGAATAGTAAGAGAAAACTCAGAACTCAATATCTCCAAAAATACTCCACTTCATCATGCAATAAATGGCTTAGATGAAAACTAATTTTCTGAGGATTGTCTACTCCAAATTTCAAGAAATTTGTCTCTCTGGATCATCGAGAAAATGCAAAGACATTTTAAGTTTTCTGGGAAAAAAGGAGTTCTTAGCTGGAAAATGATTTATCAAATAGAAAATAAATCATTCTATGACATCCCCCTGTAGACATATAGAATGCCAAAAGATTAATTATAATTAATATGTCCCAAAATATCCCAACATCATCCATATAATAATTAATTGCAAGATTATTTATTATTATTTAATAGGTTTTATCTTATTTACCCTTTATCATTATTTATCATTCCATCATTGTTCCTTTTAAATCATTATTATATCCCATTTTAACATTAATCACTTTAATTCCTTATTATATATCCTATTATCCTATTTTAATCCTTCATTAACATTTTATAGGAATTTCATATTCCTACATCCCACCAACCCACCTACCCTACACATCCCTACACCTAGCCTTTCCATGTAATCCCTCTCCTAATCACATTTATTTAACCTAACCTAATTCTAATCCTAGTCACATGCTCCACCTCTAAATCTAGAGGATTATATTTCTAGAAGCCTCTCTAACCTTCTCCTTCTACTGAAATTTTAATTCAAATAGAGGCTTCCATTCCCTCCATTGAATTTTGAATCTCAAATTTTAGAGTCTTCCACTCTAGAATCCTCTAATCCTCACATGCATTCTCCACCATTAATCCAAATCTCAACATGGCTTCATCCTAATCATTGAATCCTCCACCCTTTAATTATAAATTCAAATCTCATCCTCCTCCATGAGAGATAAGTTAGCAACAAGCTTAGAAAATCCATAACCAACCTTTGCTATTTGTATCTTCTTCAATCACTCCAATCAATTCATTCAATCTATCACTTTATCATCCAATCTAATCCAATCAATTCATCTTGTCATCAAGCATCTAGCAATCCAAGCAAAATCAAGGGCGGGGGGGTGCTGACCCAAGTGACTTCACATGCAAATCTGAAGCAAAACAAGTGCAGTAAAAAATTAATCAAGAGAAAATACAACAAATCAAAGTAGGAGTTGTGCAACTTGTAGGTAAGTGTAGGTATTGAATTCTCTCATTTCTTTCCCTCCATTTCTCCATATGAGGTTTTGTTTAAGAAAATTAGATTAATGAAGAAAATTTGTTTGTTTTCTCACATTCTACACATTAATATTTTCTTGCATTACATTTTGGTGCCCACCATGGGGCTTACCCCCCATTTTTCATCATTTTCTAATCTTGTTTGATCCCTTACATAGGTTGTCAAACTTTCAAGAATTTTCGTTGACGTTTACCCCCTCAAAATTTGAAATTTTGAACTCAAATTTCGTTTCCAACATGAAACAATGCCTATGCTCTATGTATTAGCACTTTTTCATGTAAAATGGTTCCTATGACCTGAATCAAATCCTATGTTCTACTTTTGTGCCTTTGTATATACTTCAACCCCTTTGTTTTGGCCTATGAAACCCCGAAATTACAATTTTTTACTTGATTTCATTGTTTTTAGCCTATTTTCATCTTTTGTTCATATAATTACACCTATTTACATAAATCAGCACCTATGACTTGTATCTCTACCTTTGCAAATACTTCAGTGCCTTTGTTAAATTGGCCTTTAAAACCCCAAAATTACAATTTTTTTCATGTTTTCATTGTTTTTGACCTTTTTTTCATCTTTTGTTCCTAGAATGACGCCTATGTTCACACATAATAGTTGCCTATTTTCCTTGAATTTTCGCCTATGCACTTGTACTTTTGCACCTTTGGTGATACTTCAGAGCTTTTGTTCTAGCACTTTGAAACCCTGCAATTGTAATTTTTTTCCTATTTTCATTGTTTATGACCTCGTTTTCATATTTTGTTCACATAATGGTGCCTATGTTCACAAAAGGGTACCTATTTCCATAAAGTGGAGCATATGAAATGTATTGGAACCTTCGAAGATACTTTAACACCTTTGTTTTAGCTTTAAAACCTTGTTTTTTGCCAATTTTTGACTTGTTTCAGGCTTTTTCTCATACATTAGTGCCTTTGCACATATAATGGAACCTATACCCTAAAGTGGAGCCTTTTTTATACTTTTGAGCCTTTTTCATACTTTGGCACCTATGTCCTTTCAATCAGTGCCTTTGTAGAATCATAGTTTTCACTTACGACTAACGGTTTAATCTTGTTTTCAAGTGGTTTTTGCAAGTTTATTACACCAACAAAGTGAGTATTCCATCCATTTTTATATTTATCTAAACCTTTTTGTAATTGTAGGATTGAAAACTACTAATCCTTTTGTGTAGCAGCTCGTTTAGTCCAAGGACATATTGGGGTTCAAAAATCAAACTACTAACCCTTGTTTCATAGGGCCTCCTCTTGAAAACCCAATTATCAAACTACTAATCTTTATCAATTCATTTTATCATCTATAATCTTGCATTTATCATCATCATTGTGTTTTTGCATTTGTTGTTTGTTCATCCCAGGGGCAAAACCATGTATGCTCTCCTCTCACATCCTAGGATGATCTTGAGGATCAAAAGTGGCTAGCCTTCCTAATTTTTCTTTTGTAAGGGGAACATGTGACGATGGAAGTTATATCCACAAACTTGTCATAATCTTAAGGGTCTCGTGACCATGGGCTTCATGTCCACGCACGTAGACAGACCCCATGTTCCATGGCGGGGTATACAAATTCTTGTACAACTATCGTTAATCGCTAAGCATTTGCTTTATTTTAAGAGTAGCGTGAAGTGAGGGGCTTCCACGTCCCAATACCCAGGCCTTAGATGAAGCATCCTTGTAACATGGAATTTGGCCCCACGTACTCACAAGGTATATTGGGGACTGCCCCTAGTGAACTCGTGCATCTTATACTAGGCAACCATCTTGGCTGCATATTGAGCTATAATGCAAGGAGGCCACACCCCCCAAGGTTACTCGCTAGTTGATCCCACATTGACACATAGGTGGAGAGCCAATTGTGGCACCATTGTCAGTGTGTGATTTTGAAATTGGGCTATATCTTGATTGCAATATCACTTGACTAGTTAGGGTTTTTATTGCATGTTTGTTTCTTATTTGTGAACACCCTTAACCATCACATCACATTAAGATCTTAATTAATCAAACAATGTCATAATTAACCATCCTTAGTCACACAATCTAAATCCTAATCCCTTCACCATTAATCCCAATCCAAAACTAATCACCCGCACATCCTATAAAACCATGGCCTTTGATCCTTAATCCTAGGTCAAAGCATATGTGTGTGTCCTAGTTGGTGGATATTTTAAAATCAAACTAGTACATAAATCTTTAAAAATACTTTTAAAAATTAGGTAAATTATGGATGCCCTGCACATTTGTATATTTAAACTCTTAAAATTACATGTTTGGTCATTTTTATATGTCCAACCAAGTTTTGGTTGTTAGACCTATTTTGATGAAGGTACAAAAAGAACAAAAAAATGGGACAGAGTTATATGCTTTGACCATCCCCATCCTATCCAAACCAACATCCAAACCCTGTCTCTTTTCTAAACCCATCAACCATGTTATCCCATCATCCCCCACTTATCAAAGTCATCCATCTCACTTTGACCATGAAGTCCCACACACCATCCAACACATTTACAAACAAATATTAATATCAGACATATATTCAACTTCACAAGAAGGTTTCAAACTACTCACTTCACTTTATCTCTGCCTAGAGGATCAATACAAGCTTAAAAGACTCAATCACTTACAAACTAACCAATATCAAGGTGAAAGAGGTTAACTTCATCACTCTTTGTCATAACCTTCTCGTACCATTGTTAAGAGTCCCTTCACCAAAGCTCAAAAGGTTCATCTTCTTGCTGAATTTCCTGCTTACTAGCTAATGTTTAAGAGTGAAACTTTGGACTTTGGATTTTACAATGCTTCTTTATTAGGTCCTATACTCACACAAATCCCAATACAATTATAAGGGACATTTAATGCACTCAAAACAACTATAAGCACTTGATTCCTTGTTTTTTCAAGATTAGCTTCTTATGTTCTTAAGACTAGGTAACTTGCATCAAACATGGTTGGAAGAATGTACATGCACACAGACAGTCATATAAACTTCATTAAGTCTTATTTTCCTTCCCTAATATTCTCATAAATTTTAGAGACTCAATTCTTTGTGCAACTCTTACTATTCCATCTTTTGTAATCATGCCTCTAAACCCTCACTAGGTCTGCCATTCTAGACTATCATACATATTTTCATCTTTAGGAGGATTCAATGTCAACCAAAGGGGATTTTGGGCACCCATTATTGTATTTTTTCTCCCTCTAGAGTTTTAGGCTTTAACTCAAGAATCACGAGTGGCTTTCTTTGTAAATTTCCTTATACACTTAGCCTTGTCATTGTATCTCACGATTTCCCTCACCAACAGTCAGAAGAATCTATTAGCTGGGGGATTGTTTTGATGTCAAACCTTCAGCAATGCTTGGATAAGCTTAAGACAGAGATTACTACTTCTTTCCACGTAATTTCCATGGTGCAATCAAAACATAAGTATGATATTCTCTAAAAACCATAGTGGGGTCTGTAACTGGCCCAAGAGGGTTATTTAATAAATAACTTTAAAAAAATCACCTCCAAACTCTAAACCCCATTCAAGGGAATTTTATCATGTCCTCCACATTATTCTTTTACCAGAAGATAGAGTTACACCACCTACACGTGAAAATGGACTCCATCAACTCTGAACCAGTCTATGAAAGTTTGTTAATGCACCTGCAAGGTTTACATGTGGCAAGACCCTTGTTGCATGAAACTTATTAATCTGAGATTCCACTCCACATCCTCAGTACACACTATACTCTATCCTCTACACCTATTGTAACCCATCAAAACACAAATATACAGTTGCAAGATAGTCATTACACACACAGTTATAGGTTTGACAACTTTTACATATAATTGTTAAGCTAAGTAATCGAGATATGACTATTTCCACCAATATATTACATTTATAACTAATACCATGAATATTTCAAGTTCCTTAATCACAAGACTTTCCTCATTCACAATCAACTATGTTAAACATGCAATTGTTACTCAAAATAAGGGTAGTGAATCTTCATACCAGTTTGGAGCAAACATCAACTAGGTGTCAAGGATAGTTCATTCATACAATACTCACAAAGTTCTATATAGACTAATATGCTCTTCAATAACACAAGAACATATATAGCAAACCATCAAAAAATAGGGACATGTATCTTTTTCTCCAACTCTGCATACAAAGTCTTCTACAACTCACTGTTCACTTACCATTACAGTCCATTCAGGGTTCCATCCCAATTTTAAGCTTAAGATCATTTGGCATTCATTCTGAGGATAATAATACACCTTTGAGATTAAGAAACACATACATGCACAACAAAAATACTGATATCATGCAAAACTATCAACATCTGAGTTTTCTCCTTTGCTAAAGTTCGTGAAACTTTATAGCTTGATTCATACCCGGGTAGAATGAGGTAGATCGGTTACAATTTGCATTTTATACTCCTCCACTCACCCTATAACTTAATATAGGTTCATAGACTCATGTTCATATGACTTATTTCTACACTTAACACTAGGTTCCTTAATTTAAAGGCTCAAGTTCTTAATTATTGACTCATATTATGACTTATAAACCCCTAACAAGAACTAAGACACACATTTTTACCTCTTTTCATCCTTTTTAAGTTTACAAGCCCATGAATTCATGAAAACAACAATAAAAATCCAAAAATAGACTCCACATTTAAATTTTACATTTTGGAGGGAAATGCCCTATTTGAATTTTGAAGAACCTAAACCCCTAGTACACCTAAAAATGACTTAAATTGACCTATCAGACTCATGACCATACTTGACAAACCAAAATTTTGATGTTGCCATCCTATGTACACTCTAGAGTTGATACCCCTACATCAAAATCTCACATCTTACCTCAACCATTCCCATCCTCGTCGTCCAAATCAGCCATCCTAGGTCAATTCTAACATCCTAAAACCATTCAATAACTTAATCAACAAATATCCAATCTTCAATCTTCAATCAAACAACCACCTCCTATAGCATCATCTCCCCACCAACCCCATCAACAATTTCCCCTTCCTAAGATCCCTAATCCTCACCTTGTTGACTTCCTCTTTGAGGAACCCAAATCATCTCAATCCACACCCCGACCTAATCAACATAAACATCTATCCCCACAAGCCAATTTTATAAACTTTGACCACCTCACCAACTTTTACCTAGACCAAGAGGACCTCCTTCATGTCCTTTCTAATCCAAACACCAATCCCAAGCCCACACAACCATCCCGAATCCCAACCTCTAAATCCCCTATTAATAATCATAGCATACACCATTCTCCCATAAAAACTCATGTGAATAATCCACCACCATCCAAAATCTCAACTCTTAAATCTAATCATCATCGAACCTGTCATTGAGTCCCATTCACATATCCACAACAACCCCAATAACTTAACACAAACTTATTATCGCCCACATCTCATCTTAATCCTCCATCCTCTTCCTCTTCATCATCACAATATAATCCTATAGAATTTCTTGTAGATAGTACCATATCCCCTACTCCACCATCAAATTCAGTCTCTAAGCGTATTTCATCCCCTCCTTCACCTAAACCCAATCATGTCAAAACTATCTCATCCACTGTGACTCCCAAGTCACCCTTGTCCCCTTCTACCCCCAATTCCAAACCATATAATGTGTCTCCTACACCACCTTCATCCTCTTCATCGACACCTAATCCCATCTTACCCCCTTCATCACCTAAACCTACCACTATCCTATCCTCTAATATTATTTCAAATACACCATTCCCCAATCCTGAAACATCTAACGTGACTCCTAAGTCACCAAATCCTAAACCTAACAAATCCAATCCAAATCTTACCCAATCTAACAAGCCTCCTATACCACCTTCATCTAGTACACCCCCTAAATAGACCAAATCTAATGTGACCCCCATATCACACCCATCTCATTCGTCTAAATATACCCCATCCCCTTCATCTACATCTACTAATCCCAAACAATCTAATCCTAGGTCAAAACCATCTACCTCACAACCACATACTCCAACCAATCCAAAACCAATGAAATCTACTTCGACCTCCAAGACAAAACCATCTGATTCAGTCCCCAAGACTAATCCATCTCCTTAATCTTCTAATCCACAACAATATCATTACACTCATAACTCCAAATCAACCAAAAAATTCATAATCCACCCACTCCTGCACCTTTACTTCATGCTCCCCCAAAACCATTTAACCCAAATCACTTCACTCCTTTAGGAGAATCCTTGACCACCATCTTCCATTATCTAATTGTCTAAAAACATTTAACATGGTCATCCATCCCCCAATCAAATCACACGATCAAAACCTTCCCAAACCATCTTGGTATCGAGAGCACTATTATTGTGACTTCCATTGCACCCATGGACATTTGACCAATTATTGCATGTAATCTAGGTCTTATGTCCAAAACCTCTATAACCAAGGGAATCTTGCCATTGTGCCTCTCTATCCACCAACTTTTCATAGCAATACTCTCCCTAACCATCGTCCACCATCCAAATCCCACTCGACATCTAAACATTGTTAGCTATCCAAATCTCATCGTATATCCAAACATCCTTCCCCAACCAAAAACCAAAACAAATCTCACCTCTCATCCTTTGTTAAATCTCACCCCTTAGCGGATGACAAAAATACAACCCCATGTCTCATGATGACCACATGATATCATATTCCCAATCCACTTCATATCCTATAGCCAAAAATATGTTCGCTAATATGAAACATCAAGGAAAAGTCTTAGGAATCCATAAACAAGGCATTCAAGAACCTATCTCCCTTCATCAAAATTCAAGTCGTTTAGTTTTAGGGTATAAACCTAACACTAATAACGTCACTCCCACTACTCCAAAACTCATTCCTCATGTTTATCCTACCATCCCAACCACTTAACCCAATCACAAATCCTTTAATCCCCTACAAATACCAAACACCTAAAATTGGATTGAGCACATAATCCTTCATTTGCACATGGATGTTCTTTCCTTTCCACCCATACTCTCATCCAACAACGAACTCCATTTACATCTAATCATCACATCCATTAATATCCTTTATAAATCCATTAATTTGAACACTAGATCATCTTGCTAAAACATGTTGTAAGAAAATAGTACCTTCTACAATCGTGTGACCTTATTCTATCATTACCTCCAACATTCAAGAAAAATTGTCCTCCTAGAGATCCACACAAATTAACATAATTAATCAACTAGTGGTGAAGAACCTTGGATGTGTCTTTTGACACTCTAGCCAATGGCATATCCACACTCATTTCCATGCCCCATCAAGCCACTAGTGATTCTCAAACCCTTGAGAGTTCTCAAGAGTGTATCCTCTTTATGAAAAAAAAATCCATATATCAAAAAGAAAAATATCAAAAAATCATATCAAAATTAAAAATATCACATAAAATAAACCTCATGACTCTCTCTATGGGTGTTTCTAGCAACTCAACCAGAGCTATGGATGCTTGGTTGGAAATAGAGTAATGTTGTGACAAGAATTAGATGTATCTCTATCGGGGCTATGGACTCCTAGTTGGTAGCAGAGCAATGCATTGATTCTTCACTTAAATCGGTAATTAACCCACAAAATCACACACACTTTGATCTTGTAGAGTTGTAAGGCTTGCATGTTTCTGGGTATTGTTTAGGCCTTGGTCACACTTATTTTTTAGTCCAACTCTTTCCTTCAACATGTGTCATTAGGCTCATATTTTGTTCATCACTAATGTCATTTTACTTCCATCCATCACATCCACATATTTTTTTCCTTGGATCGAACATCTGTGGGAAGACAACAATCCTATCCTTTTCATCCAATCCTCCTCATGTCCCTTTTCCACTATCATCATTGTGACTAGGGGAATCATTGTTAAGAGCATCATCAATTTTATATTCCTCTCACTTTCCATCCTACCCTACACCTGGGGGAAAATTAAACCCATCCATCCATCCACATAGGCCACCCTACTTTACAGTTTGGGGCACACCACATTTATTCCTCAATCCACCCCCTATACCTAGGGGCATATCTTATCATCTTCCATATCCCTCATCTTATCATATACCACATCCCTCGTCCTATCTATCTATCTCCCATCCCACCTCCCATTTAATCATAACCTATCAACCAATCCCTATCCTATCCAACCTATCTAATTTATCTCAATCCTTCCCTTTCATCCTACCCAAACATTCCTTGGGACTTATAAGAGAAAGTCACAACCCTCCTTACATCGCTTCTCATCCCTCCATGAGCTATCCCATCCCGAATCCTTTTATCTTTCCTATACTCAACCATTCCCCCCATCCTAATCTAAAATTTCAACATCCACCATCAAATAACTTAAACATCAAATAAAATCAAAACATCCAACATCCATTAAGAAAAAGAATTACACAAAATTACAAAAATACAATATGTGTGTGTTTGTTTGCTTGTATGCATTTATATTTTGGCCGATGATATGAGGCTCATTTTGTTTCTTTTTCTTTTACATGGTCCAATGATATGAGGAACATATTTTTTGTATTAATTTTTCCAATGATATGAGGACAAGGGAATTTTCCAATTCAATCATCATGGTCTTTATACCTTGATGCATCCTGATAAATTTCTCACAACTAATGATAATTAAATTGAGACCTTTATGGTAGCACACCCACTTCTATCAACATCATTTAACCTTATCATCATCCACACCTAATCCTCATAATCATCTAACTAACTATATAACCTCCTCATCCTCCTATCCAATCATTCCTTTCTCAATCCACATCCACATCAATCTTATCATCTCGCATCCACCATCTAAAATCCTCGTCCTTGAGATAGGGAATCTTATAACATCCTCTCATCCATAAAATATGATCATTAAACCCAATCTTTATTCTTTCATCCGACATCCTCAAATATTCAAATCCTACCCCCTTGACTGGGGAATCTCATCATCTAACATCTTCAAATACAACATCCTCAAATATTCAAATTATACCCCCTTGGCTAGGGCATCTCAAAATCTACCATTCTCAAATCCAACATCCTCAAATCTAAATTCCAAATATTCAATCCTAACCCCTTGAATGGGGCATCCTCTAATCTAAAAATCCTAAATCTTCACCCGTGTTATACATCATTGAATAGGGCATCCAAAATCCAAACTCGAATATCTTCTAATCTCTTATTTCTCTAATGATATCTCCTAATATTCTAATCTCATATTCCTCTAATCCTCTCTCCTAAATTTTCGTATTTTATTCCTATAATCATCTATCCTAATCTTCTACTCTCGTATTCCTTTAATCCTCTTTTATAATCTTCTCATCTCCTACTCTTCTCATCCTCCAATTCACCTATCTTCTAATCCTCTGAATCCTCTAATCCTAATCCTGTGGATCCTCATATCTTCTCATCCTTTAATTCGAATATTTTTAATCCTCACATCTTCTCATCCTCTAATCATCTCTCATATACTAACTTGGGCCTCTCATCTTTTTGAGTAGTTATCTGAATCATTCCTTCCCCGCCTAACCCCTCGAGGAGGCATCCTATCACCATCCTAACATATCTTTTTATTTTTCTTATAACGGTCATTATTACGCAATAACCCTTAAAAGAGGGGGAAAATGTAGACATCTAAAATTTCGACATGATTAATTATGATTAATTTTTCTCGTACATATCCCAACATCCTCCATACAATAAATAATCTCAAGATTAATTATTATTATTTAATCCATTTTATCTTATTTACCCCTTATCATTATTTATCATTCCATCATTGATCCTTTTATATCATTATTATATCCCATTTTATCATCAATCACTTTAATTCCTTACTATATCCTATTATCCTATTTTAATCCCTCGTTAACATTTTATAGGAATTTAACATTCCTACATCTCACCTACCACCTACTCTACACATCCCTACACATATTATTTCCATGTAATCCCACTCCTAATCACATGCTCCACCTCTAAATCTAGAGGCTTCTATTTCTATAAGCCTCTCTAAACTTCCCTCCATTTAAAAATTCAAATAAACCTTCCACTCTCCATAGAATATTCTCTCAAATACTAGAATTATACATTCTATAATTCTTCATTCTTCTCATGCATTCTCCACCCTTGATCCCAATCCAACATGGATTCATCTTAGCCATTAAATCCTCCACCCCTCAACTATAAATTGAACTCTCATACTCCATTAGATCTAGATAGAAGAAATTTGAAAATCCGTAACTAACCTTTGCCATTTTTATCTTCAATCATCCAACCAATCTATCCACTCTATCAATCCATCTTCAATCTACTCCAATAAATTCATTGTTCATAAAACATCTTGCAATTCAAGGAAATCAAGGGGAGGTTTCTCTATAAGTGACTCCACGTCAAATATGGAGCAATCAAACTTCCATCCATGATAAAATCCAACACATCAAAAGAGGAGTTGTGCAACTTGTAGGTAAGTGTAGGTATTGAATCTCTCCTTTCTTTCTATTCATTGCTCTATCTAAGGTTTTGTTTGAGAAGACTAGATTAGGGAAGAAATTTTTTTTTGTTTTCTCACATTCTACTAACTAATATTTTCTTGCATTACACCCCCAAGTGATAGATCATCTGAATTCATTTTCAAATGGAAAATTTTAGCGAATTTTCAAGGTTTTTCAACCATTGGATCACTAGCAATGAGCAAAAGGTGATTTTAGAAACATAGAGCATGAAGTTGGTTGTAATCACTTCCATGGAGTAAAAATATGAATTTTCAATGGATTTCCATGTTACACTTCATCTATGTTCATGTCAAGGTGCTCTTTTTGAGGGGTGGGAAACTAGTTTCAAAAATGACTTAATGTTAGAGTTTTAACCCTTTCTTTATTTTTTAGCACTTTAACTCACCATTAACCCAACATGGCTTAACCCAAGTCAGTCAGGGGTTAAAGGGTGAGTTACAAACATGAAAATAGGGAAAATTTGAGGTGAGGGGATAATGGGGACACTAAGTTTCACTTTGCACCATATTTTGACAAGTGTTACCATGCGAGATCATGTGAGGGAGATTAAGGGGATGAAAATAAGCTTATGAGAGATGAGATGAGGTTTTGTACTTGAATGAGGGCCAAATCCATGAGTGTGGATGTAATTTTGTGTCCCCACTATCCCCTTAGATGTTGATACAATGGAAAGGGAGAGAAAATCTCAAAAAATTGTGTCATGGGTCAATATTCACATGAGGAGGGGGTCAAGTGAGTGAGAACACGGGTTACAGCCTTCCTAAAAACCTAAGTTATCATTTTAAGTGATGAAAATTATTCAAAAAAGTGGGGGTTAAATTTTGTGTCTTCATTATCCCCTTTCACCAAGGGATGAGGGAAAAGGGACAACAAACCTCAAAAAATGTGCCAAGGGTGAAGGGGTCATGATTTTAAGTTGTGAAACAAGCCTAAGAGACAAGTTGTAAAGTTTTAAGTGACACAACTCAACCAACAATAATGGGAGTCTAATGTTTTCTCTCCACCATCCCCTTTCACCATGGGAAAAAGGAAAAGGAACATAAGAGGTGAAAAAGTGTTCTCAACCTTAAAAAACATGTTGATGTCGCCTTATTAATGCAAGAATAGAACATGGAAGTCATTTTTTCTTCCCCAGGAGATAATCTTGGAGTTCAAAGGCCAACAATTATATTATTTTGACTCTAAAAGACATTCTGAGTACATTCCAACAATTTTAAAGAGTATATTTTTCCTATAATTTTATTTTCATCCTAGTTTACTCTTTTAGCACAAAGGGGTGGCAAAAGTGACCTAAAATATTATGGATGTTTATGGGGAAAAGGGGAAAAACCAATATATCCACCATGTATTGGAATCTAAGATCTTTCCATTGACTATTTTCTATCTTTAAAATCCTCCTAGAAATCCTAAAATCTTCATTACAAGGTCACTTTCTCCATTGAAGCTTCCATTCTTTGTACCTGAAATGACCTGGTTTTGCTTAGATGGATCCCAACATCACATGCATCCACAATATTCCTTAAAAATTCCATGGATCTATTAATTTATATTTTTCAAAACCTCCATATTGGTTGAGCCATGACATGTATCTTCTAGAGGATGTTCTCTTGTTGTAATATGACTAAAAATAGCCACTTTGGTGCCTTAGAGAACACTATTCCAACTTAGAACTTAATAGCTTCATGAATCCATTTATATATATTTCCCTACACATGAAACACACTTGAAAAACATGTTAACACATTCTTCTAATCCATAATGAGGATGACATAGTTGATAGGATGGTTGGAAGAAGGGTTCACAATGACCGGGAGAGGAGGTTTTAAGTGGGGGTTTGGTTGTCATGGCCAAAATTTTAAATTTTGCATGATATAAATTTATCATGAAAACACCATATTAGTTCAAAGAGCATCATTGAATTATTTTAATTTAAATAAATCAACCAAAATATGAGACAATGGTGTGCTGAGATGATATAATGTTTTGTGCTAGAGCCATTGTCAATTATCACATGTTTGAACACTTAGTTTTCTATTTTAGAAATAATAAATAATGGTATATCACATGTTTCAATCCCACTTTTGTTATGATAGGGGATTCATACTTGATCCTATAATCATATAATGTAATAGATGAGGAAGCCAAATTCTAAATGTTTCTCATAAAGTTTGAAAAATAATCGGGGTTATAGGTAGACAACTAGATTGATTTCAACGGTTTGGTAAGGGCCTCATGGTCATTAGTGTTGGAATTGTGTTTTCAATGATGTCAAATTATTATCTTGGTAGTATTTTCTAAGGAGTCACTAATGTCAAATGAAGTGTGAAACATGAAGTTTGATTAGTAGTGGCAGTTGAGTTGTTTAATCTTGGTGATGTTTTAAGGTGTCTTGTGTAGTGTAATGGCTTGTAGGAGTATGGTAATGAATTGAAGAGGTATTGATGATGATAGAGTGTTTTCATGGAGTGTGTTGAAGGTTCTTATAGTTTTTCAAGAATGGAAAAGTGATTAGAAGGTCAGTTTTAGTGAAGCAATCATATTCATGGTGTTTGTTCTTAAAGCCTAGTAAGCAAAATGAGATATGGCATGATGAAGTAAAGAATGTAGCAGTTTTTTATGCATTTTCATATCATGGATAGATTGATTATGAGGTGTTGATACACTCATAAGTGTCTTATAGTGTTGGTTGAAGTGTTAAACTTGGTTTTTAGGTTTGTTCCTAGACCTAGTCTTTGAGAAAACACGCCCTAGTGAAGTGAGTTGGATTGTTTTCAGCATGGTGATGAAAATTTGATCATTGGAAAAGGTATAGTATATTTTTCCTAAGGTGTGGACCAAGTTTCAGGTCTTGGAATGCAAGATTAAACAGGTTAAGTGATTTTTTACCTTACCGAGTTTGTGGAAATGAGAATTTAACGCCGAATTCGATAGTTTGGTGCTCATTGCCATGTGAAATTTTTGCGTGGTGGTCCAATATCTTCATGGTAGTTAGGGAATAGTTTGAGATGACGTTCCAATAATTATTTCATACATTAAGGCCCAAAATTTTATGAATAATCGTTAAGAAGCTAAACTGGTTTTAAACCCTACTAAAAACCTAGGTATGAAGTGATGGAAGAGAACTTGATGGTAGTGGCCCAGAATGGATTGGTTTGTCGTGTAAGATGACTGCTCATGTGTAAGTTAGTTGCTATGGTTGTGTGGGGACCGCACTCAAAAGGCAAGTTTCTAGAGAAGTTCACTTTTCTCTCAAGTTTTACATTGGACCTGTTAACTAAATTGGTTGTGGATGAATTATGGTAGCTATTATAATTTTACATGTTGGTTTCATACCGTGTTGGATCCCTTAGGAGGTCTGTTATGGCTTGTTTTGTAAGACTGGTTTTAGGGTAGTTTTGGGTAGTTTTATCTTATCTGGTTGTAGAGGTGTTTTGGTGGCTGAACTCTTCAGTATGATTTATGGAATCCTATGCATTTGGTGATGACCCTGAGGTCATAATCATTCCATTTATATATTACACTTACATAGGTGAGGTCATTCAATGGGGGTTTGAGCTTCTTTTCTGAAGACTAGTTTTGAGGCATGTTGGTTGTCCTTGTTTTCAAGTGGCTTCATGAACTGAGATGATGGTACAAAGGTATAATAGATTGTTGAAGGTTTTTAGTGGTTTTAAAAACATTTATAAGTTTTTTACAAGTTTTGGTGAAGATATTTTTACTCTAGAACATTCATTTTTGGCGAGTGGGAAGAATCGGTGCTTTAGGGCTTCTTGAGTTCTAATTGTGGTTTTGAGGTTGTTCATGCTATTTCTGACCTATATGGTCCCTTGTAAGAATGTATTTTAGATTTTTTTACTTTTTTATGTTGAGAAAGTATGAAAATGTGAGCTAGAGGGCTGATCAAGGAGTTGTAAGAGATATATGTGACCATCCAAATAGGGAAAAGAAGATGATATGATGTTACAGAGTGTGATTAGATATGTGTGAGCTAGGTAAGATGATCATATCATCTTGAAGGAATAATTTCTTGAGCAAAGAAGGATAGAAGTTAGTTTTGAAGATGATAGAGAGAAAGTGATCTTCATTGTGTCATCATTAGTTGTTGTAGCAACATTCAAACTCATCAGGTGGATTTTTTAGTGATGATTCATCTAGGGGTTTGGTTTCTCCTTGTAGGGTTGGTTATCTATTAAAATTAGGGATTGGTGTTGCTAGTGGGGTTGGTGCCTCACTAAATTTAAGGGTTGGTGTTCCTTTTTGGGTTGGTGCTCAACTAAATTTGAATCATGGATATAATAAATATTTAATTAAGTGGGTTTTCTTCCCATTGAGGGTTTCCCACTTAAATTTGGTGTACTTTAGTTATTGTGTTCTCATGGTGTATGCTCGTGTGTTTGATTAATCATTTCTTAATCTATATGTTGATGATTTTTTTGTGAATGCATTGAATGGTTGATGGATATTGATGTTTAAGAGAATGAAAGATTTAATGGCCCAATGATTCAACCCCCCAATTTTTTTTCTTCCAATAATTACAATATCGAATAATGAGTTCTTATATATTGTTATCTTTAATTGGTTGATGAAGTTTTTTTTAGCATGATGGTCAGATGTGAGTGTGAATCCACACTTGTGATGATGTTGGTATAGGTGCAGGTTTGGATGTTGGTTTATATTTTGTGTTTTTATCTTAATTTCTTGTCACATTATGGATCATGCCAACAAAATCTTAATGATATGAAGATGATGTGTGATGGATAAATTGGTTGGCTGAAGTTGTGTGTGACTGTAAAGTATTTTTGAAGACATTCAACTTCATGTATAGTTGAGCTATAGCGTTTTCAACATGAATAACACATTTATTGATGAGATCTTGGATAACATTGCATAATTAATGACATTTTTTGTTGCATAACCTATGATTCTATGATAGGCATACTTGTAAGTTGATTGTTTTTGTTATATCTATTTTGGTGCATTAGGATCCTCATGTCATGTGGGAAAATGTGTGATGATTTGAGCATTGAGGAACTTTTGCAATATACTAGGAATCAATTCAGTCAAAGGATTTATTATTGATGCATATGAAAGGGATCCTATGAGGTATTTCGTGGTGTTGTTCATAATTTTGGGTTGTTATAAGTTTTGTGTAATTTTTCAGTGGCATTTTATGAGGAAACTTGGTTATCCGTAGAATGGATAACTACATTATTAACTTGAGGAGAGCTTATAGTAAATTTGGAAAAACCATTCTTCTTACAAAGATTGACTTAAACAATACTAACATGAACAACCTCTATTCATTTTTCCTTCATTATAGCTTCCAAAAATTATTGGATTTTTTTGGATTTGTAGAGTATGTGATATGCATTTAGCACAGATTTAGAAAATAATTGTGTGAGTTCTAGTTGAGGAATGGGAATGTGAGTTTATGGATAACCACTCTATGATGTGACACATAGTCAGTAAGAGGATCATCATAACTATTTCAAATTATATAATTTTTATTGTGAAGTAGACTTGGCAACATTAACTTTAAAATGTTTAATGAATAGTCCAATAAGTTGTTTAAATGAGATTACACTACATTGTTAAATTCTAGTGTACCAATCCAATGCTTGGCCACTTAAATATAATGATAATATATGTAACATGAGATCATCATCATGGATAATGAGATAAAAATACAAATTTTAACATGCGTAGATGATTTTGAGGCTCCTCCTTTCCTTTGAATTTTTCAAATTTAGGCATGTTGAAATGTGAATGATATTTCCTCAAAGGAACCATTGGATGTATGGGTTCATTACACAATTAATTGTATGTGAGTTTGGGAACTCCCATACCCTAGTTTTATAGTTCAATGTTATGAACCATATATAATCATTATTGGTTTACATTTGGTACATGTTAGAATGTGTGACTTTGAAGAAGTTGTGTGAATGAGTATGTAGAATGGTTTAGCAACATATAACTGTAAGTGTGGGAAAATCAAGGTGATGTGTAGGATAATATAGATAAGTGTAATTGGTGAAAGGAGGAATTGTTGTGTCAGTATGAAGATCAAATGGTTGTGTGGTTCTTACGAAATAAATATGATATGTATATATAATGGTGGAAGGCACGTAGGTATAGTATAAATGGTAGTGTGAGGTGCTTTTGTGGTAGATGTAGAGGGTTCATTTTCTAAAGAATATATTTTCATCTTGTAAGCATATAAATTGTAATAATATCTTCTTAAGTATTTAGTAGGGTATTATAGATTGGAATATAATGTTTCCTCAAACTTATGATCAAAATGTGGTGTTTTGAAGAGGTCAAAATCGTCATCGTGAGGAGAAGAAATATGTGAAAAATGCTCTCTAGTATGGGTACCAAAGAAAGTGGATTCTCCTACACCCCACCTTTGGTTAGAAGTGTCATCATGTGAACGGGATGAATGATCTGTGGTGTGGGGTGAACTGTATGATAATAAGCTCATGGTTGTGTCAATATTGTTTCAACATGGATGATTTGGACAAGATTAGCTATGGAAGAAAAATATTAGAAATGCAAGTAATAAAAATGTAATTTATGATATCTAAGTACATTACAATCGTAGTTGTGATTGTGCTTAATAAATGGATAGAAAATTTGAGGCACACCATAAGTGTAACCACCATGCTTCCATTTTGTATGAGAGAATGATGGACAATTGGAATTCAAACTACTAGTCTATCAAACACAGAGAAATAAACATATGTTGATAAGTCACAACTTGTAATCTAATATCAATATGGTGTACAGTCATATTGAAGTACTTTGGTACACCAATAATATAGCATATACCACCATGACTAGGTCCAATGTAAGTGCGAGCAAGTTGATGGACAAAATTGGAATACATAATTGGATGTCTACAATGCACATGAAAAACATAATGTTAACTAAGTTGGCATTATTAACAATGCATGACACTCAAGATTGCATGACATGAAATTTGGTAAATCACAATGGAGATGTGGATGGGAGGGTGCCTGTGATGAGCATCTAGATATTCTAATTAACTGCATTGAAAATTCCAATAGAGACACCATGGTATCCGTGGATGAATGGTTCACTCAAATGGTTTAATGACTAAATGGTATTTAAACCTTAATTTCAGAGTAACGTGATGTAATGAATGATAGTACAGGAAATAAAGCCCACAATATTGGATGACCAAACAATAAGATATATTAATGATGTAGAAACCCTAAGTGAGAGGAAAAAATGCCACTTAGCTCATTTCGCATGAGCTGGAAATGATCTGGACTGAGTAATTAGCTAAAATTTTACTGGGAATAACGTTAAACAGACTTAATGAGTGGTTCTTGAACTCAACACTACACTGGATAGAAGAGCACTTTCCATTAGCCCGCCATAGGAGTGCATGGGCAACTAATGATTGGATTGGGCGCTAGTGACTACTTAGATGCTCAAGTATATGGTCTTTTCTACGGCTGGGATGGTAGCTTCGTTGTTGATTTTATTTTGTCATTATGTGTTTCGTTGTAATGTCGTCAGTCGTACCTATAACCTATAAAATAGATATCTACATGGGAAACAGTGTCCCACAAGACCTACTATCAGTAACCTAATTATAAGAATGATGTGGAATGGGGATTCTATTCACTGATCCTGATCAGTCATTTCTACAAAGAGTGAACAGTCTCCCCTGACCGCGGTGTTGCACTACATCTCAAAGTCCATGTAGTTTTGTGTGCTTTTTTTTGAAATGATGACCTAGGTTTCCCTTATGTAAGTTTCACGATGATAGCGACATAGATCTAGAATGTACCAAATATATCGAATGTATGTGATGGAATAAAATGAACTCCCCTCCTATGATGCACTGTACCCATCATGAATAATACATACCATTGTTCCTTCCAATGAGTGTGTTAGATGGGTATGCCTTGAGAATGCTCTATGTGCCTTTGATGCAAGCTACTACTGGTGATGGATAGGATAATGTCTTATGATGGGTTTGGCAAGGTTATTAGGGAGACTTCACTATACCTTATAATATATGATTCCCTTGTTTGCCATGTTCATGGTACTGTATTAACTGAAAGGTCTGACTCAGGAAGTTTTAAACATCCCTGACCAAGAAGTCCATAGAGACCCAAAAGAGTTTAACTAGTAACAACATTTCCAACCCATAAAGAAGTAAATAATGTTAGGTGCACTTAGGGTATTGGAGACAAGATGCACCTAAGTGCCTCATTACCCTAATTGGGTGCTAGTGTCTAATTGAGCTCATACTTAGTAAATAAATCAGTACAAGTTCTTCACAAAGTTGTTAGATATATAAGGCCAATAAAAGTGCAAAAGATACAAGTAAAAGGTTTTGAAAAGATAGTTGAATCAACCACTAGTTTTCTTACCTTAGGAATCATGTGTATATTAGTATGTTTTAGGACATAGAAATGACCCCAAACATATAGATTTTGCGTCTACAAGAGGATACACCTAAAATTCACAAGGGCTTGACATTTGCATACTATGAGGGGAGCACAGGGATGAAGTGCCCAACTATCAGCCTAGCTAAAGCTTTGACTATGGCTAAAATTTATGTTTTGGCCAAACAACCCCTACCATCCTAAAAGCTCTAAAAAATTACCATCAATAAATTTGATCTTGGTAGAATAATTATTGAAATAAAGTCATTTTACACAAGTGTGAGGAATGTATCTTTATTTAAACTCATAACATGAAATTGATGAGAAAAATGCTAACACGTTGATATAATATTTTTTATTGAAAATCTAGATGTTAGTAGACATGATGTAAATAATATTTAGAGATAAAGTGACGATCTTGAAAATAAACCCACATCAAATCTTAGCCCTGCTACCAACATTCTGAAATGCATTTGCACCATTTCCTAGTGCCATCACTAGAATGTTGAATATCTAGCTCCATTTTTTACACTTCCTATAATATCATTGTACTGTCTCATGTCATCATGGTTGTATCTTGGACACATTTTTTCAATCGTTCATTTTTTATTGATCATGCTTTATGAATGTTCATACCCTTCGAAAATTTGAAATAATTGGTCTGCAACAATGCGGCATCATAAAAAAGGAAGTTACTTATTTAACAAACAATTCAACATTCATAGCATTCCGTATGATCGACATCTATTAAATCAATGAACATATTATGGTATAATGTCAAGATCATCTTAATTGGTCCAAAAGGTAACTATTGTAGTGTATTAAATACAAGTGATAAAATACAGTAAATGGGACAAGCAACAATCATGTAATAATATGTAAACCCTTGTATGCAGAGAAAAAAACAACAATAATGAAGATATATACAAATAATACATGCAAACCTCCCTCGTAATTCTTCCAGTGCAAACCTAAAGTAAGGTTGTGAGAGCACTTGAAGTCTGTGGAACCTTGTGCATAACTGGATTGTGGGTGCTCTAGAATATTCTTCAAACATGTGAGTGCAAATGCTACAAACACAGATATTTAGCTTGGATTATTGCTTCCAGAGTTGCAGAAGTTGGACAGAGTTTAGCAGAATTATTGTAAACTGTGAATTCAAGAGGATTTGTAAGAGAGTAAGCTTGCAATTTATAGAAGCAAAAGTGGTTAGAAGTTGGTTGAACACAGTTGAACGCAAATGCTAAAAATAGCATTGGAGGAAATTACAGTAGTGTCTGGGGACATTTAGGGGCAATAATGGAAATTTAATTAGCAGAAATTTGCATCCGGGAAGGTGGTTGTTCATGCATGTAAATTAATTGCCTCCACCTTTCTAGGATTCTAGAAGTGTAGTTAACTAGGATGAGGATGTGGAGTACAAAGTGGTTTTTGACTAAGAATCCAAGTGGCAGTTGACTGAAATAGGTGGAATGTACACACTAACTAGATTTAATTAGTCATTTAATTAATGAGGATGATAATTAACCATTTAGAATAAATGGGTACTAATGTTTAATTATATTAGCTCCAGAAGGGTGCAATGTGTATGAATTAATCGATTTAATTAATTCCAATCAGACATGGGTGAATAACAGGATGTACTAGGATAGCATTAGGAACAAGTGTGTAATTTAGGGTGTCCCCATTTTCCCCTCTTTAAAGTGCTATTACGAAGTAATATTGCTTTAAAGATATTAGACATATGAAGAGTAACGAGCAGAAAGCAATTGATGTGAATCCAGCTGCAAGAGGTTGAAATACCTCCAAAAACACACATAAACAGCTTTGCAAATAAAACCAGGAGTTTCAAAATAGATTACTTCTCAATGGGTAGGAATTCACACTGAGCTATTACATCAATATAATTCTGATTTTAATTCAAGACTACTCTAAAACCCTAAAATGCCAAAAAACCCTAATTTGCAAAACAACTCAGATGGACCCCATTAATTTGATGTGCCAAATATGCATTCATAAATTAGGGGTCACGCAAAATTTCGGACTTATTCTAGACAAGCACAACAAAATTTAATTAAAGTTCTAAGACCTAGATCAGAAGTGGGATAGAGTATTCGTATGCCAATTTTAGGCCACTAGATGACGGAATCCGAGCCCGAAAACATGCCATAATTAGCACAACCTTGCAATTAAAGTTGTCCTCATTGCGATAGTAATAGTGCTATATCTACCAAGATAGTAGACACATTGCAGGATCGATCCAACGGTCGGATCAAAATTTGTGAAGCATCTGCAAGTTATGCTCCCAGCAAGCAATGAAGCATTAGGATGCCCCAGTGATTAAAATGATAGAGGAATTCCTCCTTAAGTAGGTAGATGATGCAGCAAGGTGGCGGACAACCGCTTGATAGGAAGAAAGCAAGGGATCAAAACAAGGATGGGAAATGACTATGTTCATAGCATGAGCGTTATTTGGAGAGTAAATTTTTTAGATCAACCTGATTTTTGTTGTTGCACAATAGAGTTGTCATCATGATTATGAAAGAATCAAGATGGTTAACCCAGATGTGCACGTAAACAAACACACACAACAAAGAAAAGATAAAAAGGAAAACAAACCCAATATACAAAGTAGATGTATGACATCAAGGTTATAAAGGAACCAAGATGTAATAACACTACTCGTAAGTGGTCCAAAAAGTGTAAACATCAACAATGCAACACAAATTCGGAAAATAAGACAAGATGTCATGCCCCTAATGCGTGCCACAATGATGATTAAGTAGATACAAATGCTCCCAAGTGGGAATAGGATCAGACTGGAAGAGTGGAGACTAAAGTGACTCCTTATGACACTCTTGTTGAACCCATTGTGCAAATGATCACGGTTGAAATTGCCCCAAGAAAAGTTATATCGTGAAGGAAAAACAATTTAGTGACTTTCCCCAAGCAGAATTAGCATATCATGCAAAGGGAAGAAAGTGATAGTTGTAAGATTGAAACAATCACTAGGGTAATAGATAAAAGTATGACATTTATCAAGATTGTGTTGAGATGTTGAATGATTCACTTTAAGTGTTTTCCAATTGTAGGATTCTTGTGATATGTGAATGTTTGTTCAAAAGTTTTGTAATAATTTTTATTTTATTTTTTTGGATTTTTGAAATATTTGATTTTTTTAGATTTTTGCGAGTTTTGAAAAATTTTGAAATACAAATGGAAACAAACATGAATACACAAAAAAAAGGAAAAAATTACACAACTTAAATAAACCGGGAGGAAAACACAATACATGCAAGTGACAAGAAAACACAAAACAAGTAATGTAAACAAACACAATATGAACAAGAAGGATCGACACCAAATTTTTATGTGAACTAAGATGTGAATAAATTTTCCTGTAATTGGTCTACAGTAAAGGTAAACAAATTACGATAAAAATAACAAATTGAAAGAAGAAAAACCAACGTCACAATGTTGACAAACTACAACAGTACAACACAACATGCAAAAATGATGTCTAATGAAACTTTGAATGTCCCTGAGTGATATCTTAGAATGTGAGAGGATTGGATCAAGATGAAGAGTGGAGTGATACTTAGATACTCCAAAAGATATTCTTATCGAATCCTATTGAAGTTTGATCTGTATTTAGATTAAAATGTAAAATCCAAATTTTCCCCAAGAAAATTTATATTGTGAAAGGGTAGATGATTGCCTCATGCATATATATACACCACTGGTAGTAATGATGATTATTGAAAGATGATCTTGAACGATCATGAGGAGCAACGTCAAATGGTGAAATTGTTTAACCATGTTATCCAGTTGCTAAAACTTTAGTCAAACATTATTTGAATGTTTTGATTTTGATAGTTTTATATTGTTTTTAGGTTTTGGAACAGTTTTATTTTGTTTTTGTAATTTTGTGAGTCATTTTTGAATGTTTTTGTATTTTACAACTCGATAGAAAGGGTGCACTACTTGAAAGGAGGTGCAAAAAATTAAAAGCATTCCATTCCATTATAAAAATGTAGATGGTAAAATGATAGAGTGTTTCACTTCACTCGTGGCTCCACGCAACAAGGAATATTTGAGGGCTCATCATCAAGAGCCAAAAAGGATGTGAAAATGAGGTGAATAGTGATATGAAAGTGAAGATAATGGATGTTAGGACACAAGGTGTAACAATGATCCATATAAGAAAATGTAACTCATCTCCTGTCAATATTATCTGACTAATTCCAAGATGATTCCACTTTTTGTTTTGACTCGACTTAGATTTGTAGATGACCTACGGATTGGAAAAAATTCAGTTGAAGGAATTGGTGTCTCTCTTAACATGAGAAACTAAATTACTTCTGGGGATTTTTATTTTTTATGAAGCACTTTTGATTAAAATTTCATAAACACTTTATTGGTTAATTTTCTTGTGAAGGACCCCCTACATGTTTCCCCCTGCCAGCAGTAAAAGGAAAGGGCTCAACACCTAAGAAAAAATGTAGGCGAGTAAGGTCTTCCTCTTTTACCACTATCATATTGCTAGTAAGAAGTACGGGCTTATCACCAAAGACTGTGAAGGAAAAAAGGGGTAATGATTTTATAATTTTTTTGTATTTTTAGATTGATTTAATTTGCCTTGTATATTAATAGTGTGCTTGTTGGGAAGGAACATTCTTCCCTCAAGTCTCAGCCTCATGGGACTAGTAGGATGCAAGGGTTCAACATCGTATATTGAGATGGGTGGTCAAAAAGGATCAGGTAAAGAAGTTTATTTTTTTTAAAGAGAGAGCTTATTTGAAAGGAGAATTTTCTATTAGTAAGCTTTGAGACAAAACCGTAGGTAAAAATATCTAAAATGGTAAAAACCATGACAAAAATGAGACACACAATGCCCAATAAGAACAAGGTTAACCATGTGTTGTAATAGGTGAAGAATGTGACTACATGATAATGGTATGATTAGGATATCTGCCAATAGATGGAATTTTTAACATTATTTAGACTCACTTTTCCATTTTTGATTTACAAACAGTGCTTTAATACAGATTTTTATTCTCTTTTTATGCTTTTTAAGTTTTTTGAATTTTGGAGGATGAGAATTTGAAATGGACTCATTAAGAAAGGGGTCCATGTTCATTAAAGTTGAAGAGTCCTAAAATATGAGACTTGTGTGGACAAAATCTAAGTCAAGAGAGGGAATCAAAAGATTCAACAAGTCCAAAAATATGAGACTCGGGTAGACAAGGTCCAAGTCAAAGGAGGAAATCCAAAGATTCGATAAGTCCTACAATACAAGACTTGGGTGGATAGGTTCCAAGTCAAAGGATGTGTTATTAGATTAGTCTTCAATGAGATCAAAATACCTATGTGATGGTAGAAGAATATTTTTTATGTGGAGAATATTTTGAGATTCATATTCATGTGTTAGTGGAGGAGTTTGAGGAGAGAAATATTGATCTCTAGATGTGCACTCGAGGATCCTTATAGTCCGTAGAGAGGAGATATTTAATATTTCTCCTTCTAGGCTGTGAATTAGTTTATTTGATAAAATATTTGCAATTAACTCTTGAAAATGTTTTATAAGGTTATTCTTGGGTATACATACCTCATAGAGTGTACTCATGTAGATGTCTTGACAAGTAGGAATCATCGTTAATGAGATTCCTACAAGATTGATCGTGTGAGGTATAACAGACATGGAAGGTTGTGTTGTTGCAAGTGTCCAAACTTGTTGTGGTTATGTTTTGACAACAAGAATATATATGTTAGGCATAGGAACCAGAATGGGAAGAATGGAATCAAGCTCAATTATGTTTGATGAAGGACCCTCTTCTGTTATTTCAAGGGTTGAAAGAGATTCTTGGAGAAAAGTCAAGATCTCATTAAGTGTTAGAAGATTATTGTCTAAAACAGGTTCAATGTCTGTTTGGGTGAACGGAAGAAAATCTAGAGAAGAAATATATTGGTTTAAAGGGAGAGATACTTGACTTGTGTCATGATCTCCTGGAGTGTCAGTAAATACAAAAGTGGGGATAACAGTCAACTTTTCATTTGAATTTGTTGAAGTTTACATATCATCGAGTGCGAGAGCTTTGTCTTCAACCTCGATGGAGATGGTTCTGTCGTTAATTAAGTCTTGAACATAATGAAAAAGAGGTGTATAATTATCAATAGAATGTCCATCCATGCGATGGTATTCACAATGTTTAGATGCATTGTATGACATAGGATTGGGTTCCCCATTAGAAATGGGTCTCGTAGGTGGATATATTAAATCATGTTATCCTTTACTAATTGTTGAAAGGAACTAGATAGACCCTATCTGAGAGGTGTAAAGTGATGTTCAATGGTACACATAGTAGTGTCACCAATACAGGCTATGATATATTTATAATCGACGTTGTTTGAGGATTCACCATGGTCCTGAGATTTTCCCTTTATATCATGGTTAGATGGTAGGTCTCCAGCCACTATGTCTCCATTTTCAATAAGGTCTTGGATGTAATTGTGAAGTTTTTTGCATGTTTTTGTTTGATGACCATCGGTGTGATGAAAATAACAATATGTGTTAGGTCTATACTAACTTGGCTTAGGTTCTCCTTCAAGGAAGGGTTGTGTGATAGGATAAGTGACCAAATTGGCACTTGTCAGTTATTCTAAGACATTTGAAAGAGATTCCCCCAGAGATGTATATTGTCTTCGATTGTAATCACAAGGAGGAGGAAAGGTTTATATTTTTGGAATTATGACACATGGTTTAGACTTAATCTATTTTAATTGATTTTTTTGTAAGTTGTGCACGTTGCGATTATCTGTGACACCATCATTGACAATGTTATGGTTCGGTTGATGTACCTAGGTTTATCATGAGAAGTGCTTGGGTTATTTTTATTGTTATGATGATTATGCCCATTGTCATTATAATGAGGCTTGATTAAGCCTTTAGAAATGAGATCTTTTTCGATTTGAGTTCCCTTTTCAATAACTTCCTCAAAATTGTTGAGGTTGTGCATCTACATGTGAAAGGATGACTCATCATTAAGGTTAGGGATGAATATGTTAACCATTTGTTTATCAGTGATTAAACATGGGAATCGAATTGTGATTCCTCATCATCATTGTAAGAACTATACAAATCTTTCATTTTGTCTTTGTTGAACAAATCCATCATGGTGACTTCATAGTCAAGGTTAAAATAGATTTTTTTGATGAAATTCTCTGAGAGGTCTGCAAAGGTAGAGATAAATCCCTTTGGAAGGTGTAATAACCAGTCTAAATATTGTCCACCTAGACTCTTAAGTAAGAGGTGCAAGATAAAGATATCATTTTAAGCCACCTCTTGGTATGCCATGAAAAAGTCCTCAACATGCTCTCTAGGATCAGTTTTTCCCTTGTATTTGCCAAATTTAGGCATCTCGAAAGAGCGTGGGAAGGCTATGCATAATATGTTCATGTCAAAATGGTATGGACACAATTCATCAAAATTGAATTTTTTGCATTGTTTTTGCATGCCCGAAATAGTGTCCTTCATCATTTTCCACTCTTGATAAAATGGTGAATTTTTTTATGGGATAAAAGGTGATTTATCATTCGTATGATTGTTGTTCTCGTTATTGGTCGCAAAATGAGTTTTGAAGGTGTCATCACTTTTATTCGTGTGTTCGATACCTTTGGTATCATTTTTAAAGTGACTATAGAGGATAAGAGATCCAATTATTTTGCCATTACATTGATTTAATCAAGAAAGGATTGGTTGGTGTTAAAGGACGAAGCAGTAGATTTTCCTTTATTATCGTTATTTTTTTTACTTGATCCTTCATCATCATGTTTGTGTGACTCAAATGGTGGACCCTTAGGATATTTAGGTTGTGATTTTAAGGCTTTCAATTCATCCTCATCAAATTCGGAGGGAAATATTGCTCCAATTGTGAGGAGATGAAGAAGGAATTGGTCTTTATTTTGTTGTTAAAGTGGCGTTGATAGAAAGGTTTTTAAGTCTTTCTTTGTCAAAGTTGATATGGAAAGGATTTCTTTCCTCCCATCGAAAAAGACTATAATCACGATGTCACGTTCACACCATTGTTAAAAGGGAGGAGGCATAAGAAGATGTGTGATAAAAAACTAAACCCTTAGCAAAGTGAATGCTAATATGGAAGAGGGAAGAAGATTAAAAATCTCGACCCTTAGCAAAATGAGTGCTAAGAGGGAAGAAGTGAAAATGGTTAATTGATTTCCCATCTCTTAACGAAATGGGAGTTAAGAGGAAAGGGAATTAATGAGGTTAGATTAATTTTAATCATTAACAAAAATGGGTGTTAAGGGAAGAGAGACCTGATAAGGTGGATGCGATCAACTCTTAATCAAAATGAGTCATACGAGTGATGAAGAGATGTGAACAGGTTAATTACTAATAAAATGAGTGTTAAGAGGAAGGAAAGGATGACTTCGCAACACATAAAAAAATGAATTATGTTAAGGTGGAATATGGATTGAAATGTTAGTTTAGAATACTCTTAGCAAAATGAGTGACAAGAAAGATGAAGGAGTTTGAAAGACTTCATGAACCTTTACAAAAGTGAATGTAAAGAGGGAAGAGGCAAAATGAGTGTGCTCAACTTGCGACAAAGTGAGTGTGACAAAAGGAGAATTACAACACGATGAAAGATGCTCAATTCTTAATGAAATGTGTTAAGGGAAGAGACTTAGGAAAATGATGAAGGATGCCAACTTTTACTGAAATCATTTTAAAAGAGGGGACACAACAATGAAATGAGAGTACTAAAAAAATGACAAAGTAAATGTCATCATAAGAAGTGAGGTAATGACAATGAAAAGGTTCAAATCTAGCAAAAATGGAGACAAGAGACAAGGGGAAAGTGATGGATTAGTGATCTCAAATCAAAGCAAAGTGGATGCTTTAAAGAGAGAAGTGAAGAAGAAACGAGGATGTCAACAATCTAACAAAATGATTATGAAGTACGAAAATGTAAGATGAGGAAAGAGAAATAGTGAATATGTTGTCAATTCAACAAAGTGAATGTGCAATGTGACAACGTAAGATGATGGGGGAGATATATGAAAGAGGTTGTCAATTCAAAAAAGTGGATGTGAAATACGACGATGTAAGAGTAATGTTTAGAGTTCAACAAGAGGTAAGTGTTAAACATTAAGAATTACAACAATGAAATATCAAGATGATCAAGAGGGTGCTTAACCGGGATGAAGCAATTATCACAATATCAAGACTTAGTGAAGGATAATAAAAGTTCTCAAGTTTGGATATGGATGTCATAACCCAAGATTTAGACATGTTGACAAAGAAAAAATGTGGATGAGAGAGAAGAAGTGAATAAAAAGGATAAACACAAGTGTGTAACATGTGAAAAAAATGAAAAATGATGTTTATGAAAGTGGTCCTCTACCTTAGATTGGTTTAGACAAGACGTGGCTTCATAGGTGGTTCACTCAACTGGGTGTCAACAGTATACCCAAGTGAGTGTGGTGTTATTTCTAGTTGTCAGCTTTACTTTACCCCCTTTGAAACCTTGAGCAAAGATCTTGCTCAGAATGAATCACACTAGGGTCACCACTATTGGGTATCTGTGACTCTAATCTCAAAGGTTGTACTAGACAGTTGGGATGGGGGTACCCATTTCGTCGGCTAGTTCCCTCAAGGTGCCGACTACTTTGAGGTTCCTATGGTAATCCTCAAAATATTTTTATGGCTTATGCCAAGGCACTTCCCACAGTTATGCGGACGGGTTTTTACCCTTATTCGAACATGAAAATATAGTGTGTAAAAATGTTCATTTTATCTTATTTATCTACAATTCCTTGTACATAAGAATTAGTAGTTTGATGCTCAAAAGAAAAGGCAACCTCCAATTAGTAGTTTTTAAGTGCTTTTTTTCAACCTTCATGAGAGCAATCCACTCTTATAGGCACGATTCTTCAACCAAAATACTACCCATGGAAAATTAAATCCTTCTAATGACATCAATATCAAAACCCATCACATATCCACACATGATCCTATAATTTGATAAATTTCCACCCATAATATTGGCAAGGATTTTCTCTTATAATGATTACAAATGAACATAGGGGAAAATGACATGACCAATCATCTCACAAAGAGAGACTCTTGGAAAAAAATGTAGATCTTGGGTATATGTTTAAAATTTCATATAAATTTTTCAATGCTATACGTTTAATATTGTTTCATCTAAACTACAAACAAACATTCTTCTCTTCCTCTCTGAACCCACCAATGCCAGATCCTTGCAATTCATTGAAATGGTTAACTCGTACCATCCTCCGCTCGGTCTATAATCATCATCTGATTCTTCATCTTCTTAAATTTCTTCATCATCTTCCATTTCCTCATCATCTGATTCATCATCTGTGCTGCTAAAATTGCATTTGCGCAACATTTCCTGTCTTCCTTCCCCAAAATGACTCATTTCCATCTTGCTTTACTCAGACTACCGATATTCGCCCCCATCAATTACTCCGAATCGGACTCAGACTCTGAATTGTACACCTAAAAACACATGTAATCGCAAGATTTGATTTTTTTGTCATGGCTTTCAATTTTAATATAGTCGACAAAGTTCAGTGGCTATCGATTGAGTACGTGAACTACTATGTAATGGCCGGTGCCAGCATCCACACCGAAACCCTCGAACTAGACCCATAAATACTTTGCTCTGTCGATGAAAGGTAGGCGGTGGAGTTTCGTAGTAAGGTTCCACACGCTTCAAAGATTTGGAGTTTGGAAATCATAGAAAAGTATCAGGCCATTACTGGAATTCACATTCACACACTTGTTGCCTAAGTGGAGCTCATGAACGATATGATTATCTGTTTCTGAATCTATTACTCAAATCCTGCCACTTCCACCCTCGTGTAACTTGACGGATTTTGAACACGATAAAAAACCCTTCATTTCTGAAATCGCAATGCCGAATATTCTCAATCTGTTGAGCCACAGGTACTTCCGATAGCGGAGGGATTTTCCCTTTCTCGCTCTCTTTTAAAAGAAAATGATGGCCTCGAAAAACATGGATTTCTTTAAAACGTGAGAATGGAAACCTTGTAAAAAAACATTTCATACAAGGACTGAAAAAATGTCTAAATCTACACAAGACCTAATATCGGTTAAAAATAGCTTGAAAAACGTGAAAACATCCAGACGGCCGTCAAACAGTCAAATTTAACACAGTCGCAGAAACGTCCGCAAGGGCCTTTCCCATAGGGGGAACGCCTTCGGCGTAATAAAGTTTTTTTTGGTTTACTTTATAAAGTTTTAAAAATCAACAGTGGTATATAATGTTTTTATATATAACATTTGTATATATAATTCTTTAACTTTATAAAGTTATTATTATTATTATTATTATTACCTTTTTATATAAAAAATAAATCTACAAAAAATAAATAAAAAAATAAAACGTGATATTTGAAGTATTGTATAGGGGATTTTTCAATTTATTTAATTAAATGTATAAATCTTAAATAAACATTATTTTAAATATATGATTGTAATGATGCATAGTCAATCGGTAACTTTGCGGTTTATGCAAACTATAAGTTATAGGGTCAAACTCCTCCATTATATTTTATATATAAGAAATTTTGTTTTTCTATTCTTATCAAAGATATTTTTATTGAAACTCTAAATCTAAAAAATAATTATTTTAATCTTATTTTATTAGTTATCAAATTATTATTTTTATGATAATTAGATGTCATAATTATGTGTTTTTAGAGTTTTATTCTCCTCTAAAACTTTTTTAAAAATCGTTTACATTTCAACAAAATATGCCTTATAGTCAAACTAATATGTTGTTTGTCTAGAATATTTATTTGACATGTCTAATTTCGATGTGAATAAGGAAAATCCATCGAAATACGATTGGTGTAGTTTGAATGATGATATGGGATTTTTAAAAAGTGTTTTATTAAAAACCTCGTTGTTCTCATTTGTTGAAATTGTTTAAGTAAAAATGAGATCTAATCATTTTATAATTGACAAATCGTAGATGTTGGATAGATCTAATTACAGCATCTAGAAGATAAGATTGATGGTGGAATTCATGGTTCCTGCTGGGGTTAAACCATATAACAGTGTTGCATAGATCTATAATCAGATAAAGCATACAAGTAATGAATGCGGATATAAACTAGAAGATAAAATAAACAAGAGAAATATAACACCAGATTTAACGTGGTTCATCCAGTGTGGGCTACATCCACCAAGAAACGGTCAATATTATTATTCAGTACTTTACAGAGGAAATATAATGAATATTTGTTGTCTTCCAACACCTCATCGGATGTTCAATGTTTTTCCATCACTCAGCTACTCTTTATTACTCACCAAGACAACTAACATGCAAACAATTATTATTTTCTTCTCCCATGCCCTCATATAATGCATACATGCATATATATTTATTCTGGGCAACTAACTATGCTTTTACGATCAAGAAATTATCTTTAAAGCAAAGATTTATTCTAATTCTCGACCAAACAACAAAACACCGTCGCATAGGTGACTGATGTCGGTCACTGCCTGACCGATGTCGGTCACTCCTTGACCAATGTCGGTTATAGTCTGACCGATGTCGGTTGCTTCCTGACCGATGTCGATCACTGTCAAAAACTAGCAACATGTAAAAGCAAGCTTTATGTGAAGTAATTAAGCTCCACACTCAACAATCTCCTACTTGGAGATCAATGTTGCCTTGTATTGTACATCACCATCCTTGGTTCCTTTTCCTTGGCCCATTTCTTCCTCTTCAAGTCTCTAACTCGGAGACCAACAGAAGTGGAGTGAAGCTCCAACTTCTCCCTTACCAATGGCTTTGTTAGCATATCCGCAGAGTTCTCGTCCGTATGGATTTTCTCTAACTTCAGTTTCCCATCCTCTAACACCTGTCGTCTGAAGTGATACCTTAACTGAATGTGTTTTTTTCTTGAATGAAATTCTGAGTTCTTGATGCAACCTAGAATTTACCAGAAAAATCTCAGGCGCGCTGGCACATCACTCAGCCTAAACTGAGCACTCACCTGAAGCGCGCAAAGGTACTAGGCCCCTCTTTAGGGTTGATGTTGCAGGATGTTAGCATGATGAAGACTTAATGCATTCAGATCCATCATTAATACATCATTCTACAATTCATGTTCAAATCTAGATCTAAAGAATAACATATTTAAATGATAACCATGATGAAATCAAACATGCAAGATCCAATTATACTCAGAATTAACACTCTGATTCAATCAATACACTCCATTATATAAAAACACAATAATACATAGAAGCTTCTAAAAATAATAGCATTATATGTTCATGCATGTAACAGATCTGACAGCATAATCTCACAGTAATCTAGTTCTTACATACCATATCTTCTATATTACATAGTTCACTACATATTTATAAGGGTGGGGACTTTCCCTTCACCATTTATCGGATCCCAAAATAGGTCACATGCTGAAAATAGCCACGTGCCTTTATAATTATAGCCACACATGCAAGTGTGCTAACAATAGATTTCTCCTAGTTAATTATCAGTCGCAATTCTATCTTTAGCCCGCATCCATGTAAAGTGCTCCATAGCCGCTCTTCCAAAAATAACCCATGTGTGTCGTGCAAGTCTTCATCCCGTTTGTGTGCTCCACACGACATCTTCCAAAAATAGATCATAATCATGAAAATGGCTAAGTTCCTAAATCTATCTCTGTCCTCCTCGCGTGATTCCTTTCCGATCCTCCCGCACCTTTGAACGTGCTCTGCTCTTCCGTGTGAATCTTCTGTATGTTATACATTGTCTATTCAACATTACCCCACACTAACTACATTGCCACCCCAGAAATGGTTACCTTTTGAATTCTTAAAGAATGAGAAAGAATATAAATAGAAGATAGTAAAGAATTTTCTATACAAAAGAATGATTTACTCAGCAGTATCCTCTACTTCAACTAGAAGAATAAGTTACGGATATTATTCTTTTATTTCTACCTCTAGGGTCTATCATCCACTCAGCGTGGCCTGTTCCTTTTCTAGGATATTCACTGCAATAGATTCCAGCTCATCCTGTGCAATGTCTCCCTTTTCATTTTGTAATACTAACATAATGTTAACCATTGCAAACATTATCCCTTCCAGCAGATCCATCTTTTGAGCTATAAGCTTCCCTAGTTCATCCAATTTATTTTTGTGGGGCTCCTGGGCCTTGCACTTTTGCTTCACCACTGTCACTCTCTCCGCATGTCCTAATGTTTCATCCTTTGTAGATTTTAAGAATTCATTGTCCTCTACCATTGTTCTTATTTTGATGACTGCTTCCGGAGTTGTGTAGATGTTCAATGCTTGATCCACTTTCTTCAGCTCCTCCTGAAGGGTTTGAAGCAGTGCCTCGTATGATGAAATTTTTCTAATCACTGCAGCCTTTGCCCTCTCTACCTCTTGTTCAGGGTCTTTTGGCACTGGCACCCTAGTTGGTCCTTCTTCAAGCACCATATAAACTAAAGTTCGCGAATAGTGCATAGCTGAAGGGAACTTTTTAGGCATCTTGGGCTCTAAGTATAGTCTTACTTAGAGGACATGATCCCTGATCTCCTCTTCCATGCCAATAAGAACCCCATTATTTTTCTGCTCTAAGTCATTTCCTTGTTTCAAGCGCGCGATCTCTACATCCTTGGCTTTAATCTCTTCCCTCAGCGCCCTAATAGTTACAACTTTATCCACATTCCTCCTTGCCACCTTTGTTGATACCTTTACCAAGGCATTACTTACCTGTTCATCCGACGTAATAGTAGGCTTTACTGTTATGTCTCTGGCTTGAGGTGTCTTTTTCAATCTTTTGGATACACATGACTCTTCACAGACGTCGAAGTCTGATTCGTCCATATGTGTCTGCATTGACCAAGGTAGTTATTTCCTTTTGTGCATGGTGGCCATGCCCTCATCCATACCATTCCTTAAGGCCCATCGTGCTTTGGAAATGGGCGCGAACAATTTTACTCGGGTCCTCAGAGTAGCCCATGACCGGTGCAATATATTCTCCACTTTTCCTCTTCGATCTTGGCCCCTTAGGAACTTGAGCGCCAAGATTTAAAGCTTGTTCTGATATGCTCCAAGTAGTCTCTTGTGTTGTTCTATCTACCTCTTTTACTCCTTCTCCATCATTCATTTCTTCATCCTTTGGATCTTCTATGTCCTCTAGATGTGTAGGAGATTCGGGCACTCTCTCCTTAGACTCTTCCGCCTCCTCGGTCAGCTTCAACTTCCTTCTTATTTTCTCATTTGTCTCCTTCTATAGGGAGAGTCATAGTGATCTGTGCATTGACTGTGGTGTAGCACCTTGGGTTCTGGTTCTTCTGAATACCTTTTTGAAACAATGCTCTCCTTGTACTACATCCAAGTCCTCGTCATCTTATTCTTGCACCTGAGGTGGTGTAGTCACGTGCTTAGTTTCTACCTTGTCCGTAGGCTACCTTCTTCCTCTATGTTCTAGGCCACCACTATCTTCTTGTTCATCTTCCTCTTCATCCACCACTATGGTATTTGCAGGCTATGGAGTTGGCACATTCTCTATTACATGCTTACCCTTAGGCGGCCCTGGAAGTGCAAACTCATTTTCCACATATTTTTTATTCTCTAACTTGGGCTTAAGTTGAATATACACAAGCATTGCTCCAACATCTCCTAATGTCAAGCTTATCGGCTTCATGTTTATTATATCTGAGATAAGCCTCTCAATGTAGGCAGTGCGTCATGGATATACATATGATTTTCTCATAGTGTGATAATCACAATCTACCTTGTCTGTGATGAAGCTTAGGCAGCACACATCTGTGAACCGGTGAACTGATGCCTGGAAGTAGCGTGATGTGAAGGCATATGGCAGTTTGCACCAAGGGCTCCAAGCTTTGTCCTTCATTACAAATCACACGATGCAAAAATGTTGGTAGACTGCAAATTGTATTACCTTACCCACAACCGAAGGTAACTCCTTGGGTATACGCCACTCCTCTTCGAACATCACACAGAGGCTATCATACCACATCTCCACCCTCTGTTTAAATGGCCCACTCATGGTCCCTTCACATAAGTACTTACCACATCTTTCCGCCAGAGATTTGTGTTCCGTGGGGTACTCCCAAATCTTTTCCTTTGGCCCATCGGGCACTCCAATCTCCATAAACACCAAAGACAATAAAATAGTGCCAAAACTAATTCTATCACATTTACACACTTCTTCAATGATTGTCTTTGTTATGTGATCCACGATGTTGTAGACCACTCCTTAAGACATCTTTCTTGCAATGTGTAGCCACATTGTATTCACCTACGACCACCTTTCTTGGTAATTCAACATTTTTACAAGATGAGCAACTACTTGTACCACTGGGTACTTCCTTAATATATCGATGTCCATACTGTGTAGACCCTTGGTATATCCTAGCTCCTTCCTTATCTCCAATATCACTACTTTATTTATTAAGTTGCTCTCCAGATCTGCTCCTAAGGCCCTTACTCTTGTCACTGTTGAAATCAAGGCGGATGTGATTCTAACCCTCCGTCTGACAAAGTAGAAGAAGTCCTCATGGACTCTGCTCATTAACCTCGATACAATGGTTCATACTTTCCAAAGTATGGGACCTCGTAAAACTAGTAGACTCCAATATGCTTTAACAACTTCTCTCCAGCATCATCGTACACTGTCATGTCTTCTGATGTGTGCTTGTTTGTTTTCGTGCTCAACAATGCATCTAATTCCTTCTTATTATCTGATGTGAGATCATTGTAATCACTTTTCTTATATTTATGGATGTGGGAATCCTATTCTTGTCTAACAATTACGGCCTCTAGATACTGAATTTCTAAGAAATTACTATCGGGAGAAATTTCTTCTTCCACTTCAACCTTCTTCTTCCCTTTTACTCCTATTGCAGGTGCTTTCTTCAACGCCATTTGAAAATTTCTCCTTTCTACCCTCTATAACAAGAAATTTAAAAATCTAGTTTGAATCTTCATGCCCTAGTGGAAATCGTGTTCCCTAGCTCCTTCGTATGCATCTACTTCACTCTAACCCTTCACCTATGGGGACGCAAGCTTCTCCTGCACACAAATCTTCTCTCCACTTCTGGTTTCACACTCTTTGCACCTCAACACGATTTCTCGGCTCATTTTCACTTAACTATTTTCAAACTCTCGCAATTTCAAAGGTAAGAATGAATTCACATCCCGTCCTTATATATATTTTTTCAAAAAAATTGTGCATTTATTGCTCCTTCACCTACCAGCAATCCTCTCATTAATCGACCATTTTTTGTTCTTTTTGCGGGGTACATCCTCGTGCCCAAGCTATAACCTTCTAGCGCGCCTTCCTACCTTCTAGTTATGGACTTCTCTTCAGTGCACCTCCATGCACCCAAGTACCTTGCCACTGTGCCTTCCCTCAGTAATTCTTATGGCCTCTACTTACCTCGTGTTATACCTATTTCTTCATTCATCTCCACCTATGGTCCTCGTTTCCATTTTTTTTTCCAATTCTCCAACTTGAATAACACCCATAGGAGTTTGTTCCTTTCATGGGTACTTATCTTCAATAGTCTTGTACCTGGATATCATTAACCACCCCACACTAATGGTATGTGCAATCCTCTACGCATAAAAATTCTTCAAATACTAATTAGCTTATGGTGCGCAAATGCACTTGTTACACAAAAACACCAACTAAATTGAAAAAGCATAGTGATAAAGAAGGAAATACATAATTTAAAACCTATCCTAAATGGAAACACTGCCTTATTACAAACACTAAGAAGACTTATTTATAGTAGGGCTTCAGCCTACTCCCATTGAAGTAACCGAGTAGCAGTTTTTCATCAAGCGCCTCTAATTGACAAGTGCATGTTTCAAGTATGTCAGTGATAACATACAACGTCAACCAATGTACTTTGAGTTTTCCTGGATGGAGCAAAAACTTAGAATCATAGAGAAGCACCAATTTTCCTATCTCAAGATTTTTATCCCTGATGTGCCTATCATGCCATGCTTTTTTCCTAGCCTTTTCTTGTTTTTGACTCCAACGTGTTATTGTTCATCGCTCATCCAGCTTGATTGAATTTTCAATTATTTCTTCTAATGCTTTCTCATCAGCTAGACCTCTAGTGTACGCAATACGCAAAGACAGTAACATGAATTCCATACGAATAATTACTTCCGTGACAAACACTAACTGAAATGGCGTAGCTTTGTTCAACCTTTTATATGTTGTGCAATATGCCCAAAGTACTGTAGATACTTTATCATTCCAATCCTTTCTTCCAACATCACAATTTTTTCACAGTGTCTGGCTCAAAATCTTGTTGAAAGCCTCAGCAGTTCCATTTTCCTTAGGATGATATGGTGTATTCTTATGGTGTGCAATCATGAATTCATCCAATAAAATTTTGATTGTCTCATTCAAAAAAATGTGTGCCCCTATCACTGGTCAAACTCAAAGGACATCCATACATTGTAATAATATTTTCCCATAGAAACATGGATGTTGTAGCCGATGTACAATCCTTTGTAAGCGTTGCTTCTGCCCACCTTGTTAAATATTTTGTGCAGGTAATGATATAGCATGATCCAGTCTTGTGCGTGGCTGGTGAAATAGGACCCACAAAATCAATAGCCCATTTCTCAAATAGTTCTGCACTAGTAATAGGTCTTAGAGGCATTTCATCTCGTTGACCTGGTTTCCCAAGGTGCTAACAGTGATCACAAGCCTTGCAATATGCTTTACAATCTTTCTCCCACCATAATCCAGTAGTAGAATCTTGCACGCAGTGGTGTCACCTACATAGTGGCCACCTGCAATACCACCATGAGCTTCCTCGATGATGTCTATGTGATCATGTTCCAGTACACAGTGATGAAATACTTCATCCTGACCTAAATTTTATAGGTCACCGCGAATCAACATATAGGGTGTCACGCATATAGCAAGTTGTTTCTTCTCTAAGGATTTCATTCCTTCTAGTGTAAAACTTGTTCCTAGAAAGACAACAATGTCCTCTAATTCCAATGGCGCTCGTTGTAACCTATATAATTATGCATCTGGAAAGGTATCTTCAATTTCCTGTGCTTCTTCTCCTGACTGTATTCTTGTTGTCGGCCCTGAAATTCCCCTCTTTTGGAGTCAGTTTTCAAAAAAATTGAGTATGTTCCTTGGAGTATTGAGTCGTGTCAGGACTAGTATTATTTGTAATTTTTTAGTTCATGGAGAATGGTTTGAAATCATGTGTAACAGTGGAGTCTTTTCCCTTCTTTTTATTTTTCTTCCCACAGTCGGGAATGGCAGGCGTATTTTCCCCGTTAATTTTTGCCCCAGAGTCCATGGGTAATACGTGTATATCTTTGATTGGATGCAGTTTGGTCATTTTTCAAGCGACAACAGAGGCCCCCACATGTCCAAACGGTGCAACTCTAGGGGTAGGATCTAGGGGACAGTCCTCAAATAAGTGCAGGCCTTCCCCATGTCCCAAGTTCAAAATAAAGATAGAATAAGCTAAAATCAGCTAAGTATTGAAGTTTCAGCGGACCGTGCCACGTGCCTCATCAGCGCAACTTCAAGAGTCAAAGATGGGGGTGGTTCTCAAACTTGCGCTGGTCCTCCATGTGTCCTAGGTCCAAAATGGACAGAGATGATAGTTAAAATTAACTAGGTATGGGTGGGTTGGCAAAGACCTCCACGTGCCTCAACGGCGTGATTTTAGAAGTGAAACCAAAAGGCGGGTTTCTAAATGAGTGCCAGATTGCCACGTGTCCAGGGTCAATAGAGAGACAAAGTTGGCCATTGAAAAGTCTAACCCCAGTGGAAGGAGACACACGTCAGCTCGGCATAATTTTAAGGGGTGCTTCCAAAATAAAAACTCGAATGAGCATCAACCCTCCACGTGTCTTGGGGTCAACATAAGTCAAGTGCAGAATAATCCCAAATAGGCTAAGTATAAAGGGACCGGCGGAGCTCTCTAAGTGTCAGCCTGACATTGCTTTAAAGGCAAAGAATGCAATAGGTGTTCGCAGGCCTGCTCCAGTCAATTTCTCCCATGTGGGTGGCCCAAATTTGAAGTTGTAAAATCAAATCAAACGGCCTAGGTTTTAACTAGAAAACTAATGTAACAGTCATATATTTTTGAACCTATTCTTCTGCCATTAACGTTTCTCTGCGAATCAAGAATTTGAAGGGGTGCGAATGATTAGAATAAGTTGTAACTATTTCTTGCTTATTTGAGGAAGTTATAACTGTCTCTGGAAAACTATATTATGGGCTTTCAAAGTCATTGTATGGGTTGGAATTTTGATTATTCTGGAACTGTAATTTCGAATTGGAGTAAATCAATACAAAATTTTCTCCCCTATTCTTTTGATTTATCTTTCTTTCTGGTTCTGATATGTGAATCATCTAATCCTTGCGTGCTTGAAAACTTTGTGTTCTAGTTTGTTCAAGTGGATGGTTTTATTCTGTATCTCATTTGAACAATACGTATAAAGGTTTTCTCTACCATCTCTTTTCCCTAAAAGTATTCTCTTCTTCTGCCTCCCTCCTCTCTTCAAATTCTTCTATCCTCATGTATTGAAAACTTTCTAGGCTTAAAACACATTTCAAGATATCAGGAAACCACCACTGAATGAAAGACTATACATTTGTACATAGGTTTTGCCCCTGCTTTCAATAAGGGAACCTCTCCCATTAAAGAGGAGGGACTTGCTTGTCCCTGACTATGGTTTCATCCTAAGTGCTAATCTAAAACCCAACAGTTTTTGGCGACTCCGTTGGGGAATTTGTTCAACGAATTTCCTTTCTAAAAAGAATAACTAATTTGATCATTCCTTTGATCTGGCGACTATAAGATATAATCGTGGTATAAAGGCTCTCGAAATCAAAGATCCCTAATTTCAACTCTTAGATCAACAAGGTTTTCAACTTCCTCCAGTAAGAAGGAATAGAAGAGCTCGTTCCACGAGCACACCTCCTATTGAAGAAAAAGCTTCTTGTAGTAGCATTCCTCAACCCCAACTTATCCCTAATCTCTGTGCCCTAATTCTTGTTGGTGTCTCATTTCCACTTCAAGCAATCTTTCCAAGGATGACATCACCTCAACCTTGGGGACAAAGAGTTAGGCCTCTGGCTCTTCCTCAACCATTGCATGAGTTACCTAGGAGTAATAGGAAGAATTTTCCCAAATTTAAAGGTGATGGCAAAGTGCACCCTGACGAACACATTACATCCTTCACTATTACATGTGGGGTGCTGGGAGTTGAACATGAAGATGTCTTTGTTAGGCTGTTTGTGGAGACCTTGCAAGACAATGTTGCAGATTGGTTTTACCATCTTCCTGCTAGGACCATCACTGATTGGGATACTATGACAACTCAGTTTGAGCAGCGTTTCAAACCTGTTGAAGATGTGCATGCTTTGTTAGCTTAGATTTCTCAAATCAAGAAGGAGTCACATGAGCCTATGAGAGAATTTGTGGCAAAGTTCAACAAGTTGATTAACAAAATTCCAGTAAATACTAGAACTATTGATCAGATTCATAAGTGTTTCTTCTTGAATGCTCAATTACCGGAAGTGAGCTATGCCATGAGGAGAGAAAATCTTGCAACTTTGGATGTTGATCAGATATTGGTTGTCAGTGTGGAAGATGATTTGATCATGTCTGACAAGCTGAAAAGGGATTCTTTCAAATCCAAAGCATCTTCTTCTTCTCCTTCTTCTAGAGGTAGTGCATATCATTTGGTGCAAAATCTTGCTAATGACCTTATTACCATCAAGAAACAATTGGCTCAACATGCTCCATATCAAGATGTTCCAAGGAAGAATTTTCAACCTAGGAACTTCCTGCCTTCTCCTCAGAATAAATTTTCCATTGAAGGTTCGCCCCTCAAGGTGCCTGTCAATGTTACTTGTGAGGTTCTTGAGCCTGATAATGAGGAAGAAAATGGACTCTATGATGAATAAGAAGAGGAAGCTGATGAAGATCTGGAGGATCCTGGTGATTCTCAGGTTCATTTCCTCACCACTGAAGGTGTAGATGATGAAGATGACTATGATGATTTAGTGTCTGAAATGAATAGTGAGTCATATGCTGTTATGACCTAGGAGCAGACCAAAAAAAAGGAAAAAGTGGTGCAACCTGCAAAAATATCCAAGGAGTACCCCATTACCATTCCGGTGGTTGCAAAAAGAGGAGCTCCTATTCCTACTACTTCCACTCAAAAGGTAATCTCTGCTAGTCCTTCTTCCTCTACTTCTACTTCTAAGAATTCTTGTCGAAAAAATGATAATACTGATAGATCAAAAGCTCCTCCTACTCCTAGTAGTAATTCCCCATCCACATCTAGATATTTTGATATTATAGACCATCTTAAGAAGACCAAGATTTAGATTTCTGAGGCAGAATTCTATCAAACCCATCCTAAAGCCTTTTCCAAAATGGTTAACTTTGTAAATTCCAAATCTAGAACCTCAGCCCATTCTTCTTAAGGAATTTTACCCACTCCCTCTTTCTCACCTCAATCAATCCTTGTGGCTACATTCACATCCCCTAATGAGAAAATTGAACCATTCTATGTGACCCTTCTCATACTTGGCCATAAACTCAGTAATTGTGTCATAGATTTAGGAGCTTCAAATAATGTAATGCTTGCAAAAGTGGCCCATGCTTTGGGTCTAACCCTAACCCGCACTTATGGCTCTTGTTATTCCATGGAGAGTAAGAAAGTACCTTTGGTTGGCATAATTAAAGATGCACAAGTAGCTTTTGCTGCTTTTCCAAAGAAAAGGGTCTTAGCCACCATTTTGGTAGCTGATATTCCTCCTTCATATGGGTTATTGCTGAGTAGGAATTTCTGTAAGGAGGTAGGAGGGGAAATTTGAATGGATTGGTCACATACCTTAATCCCTTTCAATGGGAAGATGAAGAAGTTACTTCCTGAGAAACAAGTAGAGTATATTGTGCAAAAGATAGATGATCCTAAAGCATAAATAATGTATGCAGACATTGGGCATGGGAACTACATGATCATGTCACAAGAGGAGACAAGTTTGTCAAAGGGAGTGTTGCTTGACCCTAATGGTGTGTGGACTTTGGAGTTTAATGGGAGCTACTCTTCAGCTAGTTCTGGAGCTGGTGTAGTGCTCATTTCTCCTGAGGGTAAGGTTCATCCTTTCTCCTTCAAGTTTCAGTTTGAAAATACCAATAATATTGTTGAGTATGAGGCCCTCATTCTTGGGTTGAGCATGGCGAAGGAAATGGGAGTGAAGAACCTTCTTACTCATGGAGATGCCAAGCTAATTATAAAACAAGTTAGATACCTTTATCAAGTAAAGAACAGAAGGTTAAAACACTATAGGAATCTGGTCTAGGATTCCATTGAATTCCTTGATACTTTTTCCATTGAAGCTATGCCAAGGGAAAGGAACACTAGGGCTGACTCTCTAGCTATTTTGGGGTCCTTGTTAATTCCTCATCCTGATTTTCATCAAGAAAAATTCACCATTGAGACGATCCATAGACCCAATGTGCCTGACAATGTAAATAATTGGAAAGTTTTTAATGATGACCAGTGTTTGATTTCTTTCTTAGAGCTCAAAGAAAACTTTGATTAGTTGTACTTTAAAGGAAGTGACAATCTTCCAAGAGAGTGTGTGTCATCAAATGAAGAGGGTGTCAAAGAAGAGATGGATCAAGATGGATGCATCAAACTAAAAGGAAACAAAATCTCTAAAGGGCTGGTGTGTTTGGAGGATCTTTTTGATAAACATGATAGATATATGAAGTCTAAAGTTTCCCAAGGATCCTGGCAATCTGTTGAGACTGAGAAAGTGAATATTGGGAGTCTTGATGATCCAAAAATGGTCAACATTAGAAAATGTTGCACTCATGAAGAAAAAAAAGAAGGTGGTGGATTTGTTGAAGAGGTATGTTGATGTTCTAGCTTACTCTTATGATGATCTTAAGGCTTTTCAGCCTAAAGAAATGCAACATTTCATTCCTCTTAAGCCTGGGATCAAAACTTTCAAACAGAAGCAAACGTGTTATAATCTAAAGATAGCTGATACAATTTCCAAGAAATACAAAAGCTTTTGAAGGCTAGGATCATCTTCCCCATCCACCATTTAACGTGGATTGCTAATATAGTGCCTGTCAGGAAGAAGAATGGTGAGATCCGTATCTATGTGGACTTCAGAAATCTAAATCTAGGTTCTTTGAAAGACAACTACCCTCTCCCCATGATGGACCAAGTATTACAAGTTGTTACAAGCTTGGATATGATATCTATGTTGGATGGATTCTCAAGGTACAATCAAGTAGAGGTGAATACTGCTAATCAAAATAAGACTGCTTTTACTACTCCTTGGGGCAGCTTTGCATACAAGAAGTTGTCATTTGGTCTCATCAATGTTGGTGCTACTTTCTAAAGGGCCATGGACTTGGCTTTTGGCAGTTTGAAAGGGAAATGCATTGTTGTGTATTTGGATGACTTGATAGTGTTTTCTAAATCAAGAAAAGATCACATCCAACACCTCGAAACAGTATTGCAGAAGTTTAGAAGTTTAGAAAGCATGGGATTTCTGTAAATCCTAAGAAGTATATGTTTTTTGTCACCAAAGGAAGGGATTAAGATTGACCCAGAAAGATTTTAGGCCATCCAGCAAATTCCTCTTCCATCAAGTAAGAAATGTGTTCATTCATTCTTTGGTAAGATCAATTTCCTGAGGAGATTCATCCCCGATTTTGTAGAACTTACTATGAGCATTGCTCACATGATGCAAGTGAAGCAAAATTTTGGTTGGTCCTCTGAAGGGAAGAAATCATTTGAGGAAATTAAACAGGCTATTGCAAAGACTCCAATCTTGGCAAGCCCAGACTTTAACAGAGATTTCATTATCTATTGTTATGCCACTGAAAATACCTTAGCTGCTGTGTTGGCCCAAAAGAATGCTAAAGATCACGAGCTCCCAATTGCATTTATGAGTTATGTCTTGAAAAATCATGAGCTAAAGTACACCGTGATGGAGAAACATGCTTTTGCAGTTGTCAAAGTTGTCAAGTAGTTTAGGTTTTACATTCTTAATTCTAATTCTATGGTGCTAGTGCCTGATACAATAATCAAATCCATTCTTACTTGGAAATAATTTGGAACCAAGAGAGGTAATTGGGTTGCAAAGGTGTAAGAGTATGATCTTGATATCAAGCCAACAAAGCTAGTTCGGGGTAAGGTCCTGTGTGAACTCGTTGTTAAGGGATCCATCAAGGAGTTATTTGAAGATGAGTTTGATGCCCCTATTGTTTTATTCCTCAGCTCGACGAATGTATGGTATGCTGACATTTCTCACTTTCTGACCTATGGAGAATTTCCATCTCACTTGAGTTCCAAAGAGAAGAGATCCATCAAACTGAGGTCTGCATAATATGTGCTATGGGAGAATGCTTTGTTCAAACGAGGCATATATGGAAGGTTTTTGAAGTGTGTAGACAAGGAATAGAAAAAGAAGTTGTTCTCTACTTTTCATGACCAGTCTTGTGGAGGTCATTTCTCCTCTACTGTAACATCTCATAAAATACTTTGTGTTCGTTATTATTGGCCCAATCTATTCAGAGATGCATCAAAATGGGTTGGTAAATGTGAATCATGCCAAACGTTTGTTGGAAGACCTCAGTTAGTTGTTTTGCCTCTCGATCCTGTAGTGATTGAAGAGCCATTTTAACAATGGGGTTTAGACTTCATTGGAGCACTCAATCCATCTTCCAGTGCTAGACATACTCATGTGTTGACTTCCACAGATTACTTCACCAAGTGGGTGGAAGAAATCCCAGTCAAGAGCACTACCTCTGAGGTAGTTTGCAACTTCATTAAGGAAAACATATTGATCAGGTTTGGGATCCCAAACAAGATTTTGACGAATAATGCTTCTAAATTTTCTTCTGCTAAGATGATGGACTTCTGCTATGGATATGGGATCTCCCTTGCTCACTCTTCAGATTACTACCCCCAAGGGAATGGACAAGAAGAATCGAAAAATAGGAATCTGATAACTATAGTTAGAAAGCTTGTAAATGATTCGTAGAGAAATTGGCATAAGAAGCTATATGATGCACTTTGGGCTGATAGAATTATGCCCAAGAGAGAAATTGGAATGTCCCCTTTCCAAGAAGTGTATGGTGTAGAGGATCAACTACCAATCATGGTGGAATTTCTTGCCTTGCATCTGATGAAAACCATTGAATATTCAAGTTTCAATAGCTCTTTGGATAAGAGAATTTTATACCTTTAGAAGCTTGATGAAGATAGATTGCAAGTAGTGGACAGGATAGCAGCTCATCAGTTGAAAGTGAAGGTTTTGTTCGAGAAGAAAGCCAAACCTAGATTTTTCCAAGTGGGAGACATTGTGCTGCTTTGAGAAAAAATACATGAGCCACGGGGAAGTCATGGTAAGTTTGATTCTCTTTGGCTTGGTCCTTTTGGAATCAGACATTTTGCTAGAGAAAACTCTTTTTATTTGGATACATGGATGGTTCTCCTCTCCCACTTCATTATAGTGGGCAATATCTTAAGTTGCTCAAGTCTTAGGTGACTAGGAAGTTCTTTTGTATATTTTGAACAGTGTTTTGGCTTCAGTCGTTCTTTCATGTTTTATTTTGGATCTTTCCCAGTTTTGGCTTGTTTTATTTCCTGTTGCTTGTTGTTTGTTGCCTTGTATTGGTTTTTCTTTCGACTCCTTTGCCCAATGGATAAGGCACTGGTCCTCTTTTCCTAGAGTTATTTATAGTTCTTGATCTTGCCTTGTGTCTTCGTTCCAAGCTAAGTTATCCCCAAAAAGAGCCAGTTGTTGTCGACCCCAAAATTCCCCTCTTTTGGAGTCTTTTTTTAAAAAAATTGAGTCTATTCCTTGGAGTATTGAGTCCCGTCAGGCCTGGAATTGTTTGTAATTTTCCATTTCATGGAAAACAGTGTAAAATCAGGTGTAACAGTGGAGTCTTTTCCCTTCTTTTTATTTTTCTTCCTGCAGTCGGGAATGGCATGCATATTTTCCCCGTTAATTTTTACCCCAAAGTCCACAAGTAATACGTATATATCTTTGATTTGGTGTGGTTTGGTCATTTTTCAAGTGACAGTGGAGGCCCCCATATTTCCAAATGGCGTAACTCTAGGGGAAGGGTCTAGGTGAAAGTCCTCAAATAAGCATGGGCCTTCCACATGTCCTGAGTTCAAAATGAAGACAGAATAAGCTAAAATCGGCTAAGTATTAAAGTTTCAGTTGACAGCGCCATCTGCCTCATCGGCGCAACTTCAAGATTCAAATATGGGGGTGGTTCTCAAACTTGTTTCGGTCCTCCATGTGTCCTAGGTCCAAAAAGGGACAGAGCCTATAGTTAAAATTAATCAAGTATGGGCTGGTCGGCAGAGGCCTCCACGTGTGTCAACGACGTGATTTTAGAAGTGAAACCAAAAGGTTAGTTTCCAAATGAGCGCTAGATCGCCATGTGTCCAGGGTCAATAGAGAGACAGAGTTGGCCATTGAAAATTCTAACCTCGGTGGAAGGAGACACGCATCATCTCACCATAATTTTAAGGGGCGCTTCCAAAAAAAAAACTCAAATGAGCGCTAGCCCTCCACGTGTCTTGGGGTCAACATAAGTCAAGCACAGAACAATCCCGAACAAGCTAAGTATAAAGGGACCGGTGGATCTCTCCATGTGTCATCCTGGCGCTGCTTCAAAGGCAAAGAATGCAATAGGTGTTCGCATGCCTGCTCCAGTCAATTTCTCCCATGTGGGTGACCCAAATTTGAAGTTGTAAAAGCAAATCGAATGGCTCAGGTTTTAACTAGCAAACTAATGTAACGGTTGTATATTTTTTAACCTGTTCTTCCACCATTAACTTTTCTCTACGAATCAAGAATTTGAAGGGGCACGAACAATCAAAATAAGTTGCAACTATTTCTTTCTTGTTTGAGGAAGTTGTAACCGTCTCTGGTAAACTATATTATGGGATTTCAAAGTCATTGTATGGGTTAGAATTTTTATTATTCTGGAATTGTAATTTCGAATTGGAGGAAATCAATACAAAGGTTTTTCTCCTTTTCTTTTAATTTCTCTTTCTTTTTGGTTCTGATCTGTGAATCATCTAATCCTTGCATGCTTGGAAACTTTGTGTTCTAGTTTGTACAATTTCTAGAACTTTGAGTCTATGAATTATGTCTGTTATAAACGTGGATGGTTCTATTATGTATCTCATTTGAACAATACGTATAAGGGTTTTCTTTGACATCTCTTTTCCCTGAAAGTGTTGTCTTCTTCTGCCTCCCTCTCTTAAAATTCTTCTATCCTCATGTATTGATAAATTTCTAGGATTAAAACACATTTTAGGATATCGGGAAACCACCACTAAATGAAATATTGCGCATTTGTACATAGGTTTTGCCCCTGCTTTTAATAAGGGAACCTCTCCCATTAAAGAGGAGGGACTTGCTTGTCCCCTGACTATGGTTTCATCCTAAGTTCTAATCTGAAACCCAACAATTTTGGATAAATTGTTTGGTCTAGAATTACTTTTTCCTAGTTTTACCACAACTCTGAAGTCAAATTCTTGAAATAAGAGTACCCATCTGCATATGCGCCCCTATAAAATAGTTTTTTTACTAAATACTTCAATGTCATGTGATATGTATAAAAGACAAATGGTGTAGCTAGCAGGTACTGTTTGAATTTATGTAGCACATAAATCATTGACAAAGCTGTGCACTCTGTAGTTGTGTAATTCTATTCTATAGGAGTCAAATTTATACTATCAAAACAAATAGGATGATCTATAATACCTTCTCTTGGCTGAGCCAACACCACACCAATGGTCATGCCAGAGGTGTCCACATGTACATGAAATGGTTCGTCCCATGAAGGAAAACACAAAATAGGAGCAGTAGCAAGTTTCTCCTTTAATGTCTTGAATGCGTGCTGCTGCGGTTATCCCGGGTAGAACGTACCTTTTCCTTTCAGTAACTTCTCCAAAGGTACAGCAACCTTGGCATACTCCTTTTTGAATTTCCTATAATACCTTGTATGACCCAAGAACCCATGCACCTCACTTTGAGTGGTAGGATCTTTTAGGCCAATAATGAGTACAACCTTAGCTGGATCAACCAACAAACCTTCCTTGCAGATTATGTGTCCTAACAGTATTCTAAATGGTGTAGCAAATATGCATTTTTTTATGTTCAAAGAGATACTCAATTGTCTACATCTTTCAAACATCAAGCACAGATTGTCACAATGGTCTTTGACCATTCCATACACCGTCTAATCATCTAAATAAACCTGTAAGAAGTTGTGAATAAACTCTTTAAACACCTGAACAACTATGCATGAAAATACAAGCGTGTTTTTCAGACCAGAAGGCATCACAATATAGGAAAAATTTCCCCATTCAGTAGTAAAAGTAGTCTTATCCTGATCCTCCGGGCAATCCTAACCTGATGATACCCAGAGAACCCATCTGTAAATGAATAGATTTCGTGCCATATAACGCCTTCTAGTATTTCCTCAGTGAATGGAATAGGAAAGGGATCAATCACACATGTAGCATCCATCTCCCTGTAGTCCACACAGATCCTAATCCAACCATCCTTCTTGAAACTGATCACCATTGGACTAACCCATTATGACTCGTCCAGGGGCTTGATGATTCCAAACTTTACCATTTTTTCAATCTATTCTTTGACCTTTTCGCGAAAGTTGGGGTTCATCATGTAGGGTCTCTTTCTAACTGGGTGTGCACCCTCTTTAAATTTTATCTTCATCTCCCCTAACGATTCATGTATGATTTTAAGTTCATGGTACCCCTGAGGGAATAAGTCTTGATAATATCATAGTAACTCTATTGTTTTTGCGACTTCAGAGTCTGACCAATAGTCTCCAATTATGGCATCCTTAGGCTCAGCATTTGATCCAATATTCACTTTCTTTGTCTTCATAGGTTCATGATAATCGTGTGTGGTCTTATCTGCACTGTCCAACACCTCACGCCTACCTGATGAATGGTTCATGTCCCAATTTTTTACTTCTTCATCATCCACTAAGTAGACCATTTTTCCTTTTTCTTTCTCAAGGAAAGTGCACTGAAGTAATGTGGCATCTGTTTATGTTTCTTCAACAAAATGTGCTCCTGAATCTCCTTCATCAAATAACTCCTAAATGAGTTCTTCCACCTTGGCACTATCACCCATAGTTAATTGCTTTATGACCTTTAATGTTACTTCCACCAGAGGTTTAGTAGAGAAGAATTCAAATTTTTGGGTTAGTCCTGTAATTAAATCCTGCCAATTTCCAGTCTCTCTATGCAGTTCTGCATATACATACCAAGCACGCGCGCAACCATGTAGAGTGGAATAAAACTTGTGCACCCAGAGCGAAGGTGGTAAAGCTTCCCACCCCTTTGTCTAGAGTCTCTCACACTGTTGAACATGGTGCTGAACAGGTTGATTACCATGATAAGTGCATATTTGAGTAGGTTCATTACTCCTGAAGAACCTAAGTGCAAGAGCAATCCTAATTTCATTCAATCCTATAATATTATCCTTGTGGACCACCCACCAGCGCGTTGTTCTCCCGCATAGGGTATATGTTAGCATAATCCTTCTCTCTAACTGGTATATCCAGTTTTCTTCCATGGCGCGTAGGAACACCATAGGGTCTCCTTCTCCAGTGTAACAAGGTACCAAGTTGTTACATATTCTCTTGATATAACACAGTTTGTTGTCCCTAGGAAATATGCTCTTCACTTCGTGCCCTACCAACTCATAAGTTCTATGAGACCAATTATCACAAGCAACACTTGTAGTGTCATTGATAGACTGTGCATCCTCCCACTGAAGGATTTCTTCTTTACATGGCTCAAGCACCTCTAGATTCTGGACTATGCGTACATAAATCCTATTTAGGTCTTCCTCACTCAAGGGATCAACATAGGGAGAAGATTTGTCATCAGTTAAAGGGATAATAACCCTTTCCTCCTTGTTTTCAAATTTTATATAACCCTTGTTGAACTGAAGATCAACATTATTTGCATAGCACCATGGACGCCCCAGTAGAGCTGGGAAGCTATCTGCCTCTGCCAACGCTAAGACCTCAAAATCTTCAGTGAACTTGGATCCTTGTATGGTAATGGATGCATCGTTTAAAAATCCGATGGGAGTGGCCTTAGTCTGATTAGCCATGAACAATACATTAGAGGATGGTTGCAATGGAGGTCTCCCCATTTGTACCCATGCATCTAAAGTAAGAACATTGACTTCCGCGCCTGTATCAATCAATATATTACTCAATAGTACTCTTCCACAACAACATTCAAATTGATTTCCTTGTCATAATCAATGTTATGAGGGGGAAGATTTGCATGCAAGATCTACCATCTAGTTTCAATACTTGCGCACAGTGTGTTTCCCTTTAACCATTTCCCTAATAGTGGAATGATATTCTCCTGGCACAACATTTTGCACACTTCTCTAGAGTCATCCATATCAGTTTGGATGGTCTCTGATGCTTTCTTTTACTCCATCTTTCGTGATTGCTCCTTTAAATATTGTATTTCACCCTAAATATTTCTGATTACCTCCATGGTTTCCTGATAAACCTCCTTCTGATGGGTAGGATCTGGGTACCGTGTATTTAGAACCTCCTCCTTAGTGATAGTAGGCTTCTGTTGCAATGCCTCTTTGGCGTGCGCTGCTTCAGCGTGGGTAGTGATCCTTACCTACAATGCCTCATATTTTGCTTCCGACTTGGGAATCCACTAATTTTCCACAGCACGTTGTATCCAAACCATCCCTACGCCTTTGTTTTCTTATTTATGTTGCTTACTAAGATGCTCATACAAGTCCGAGAATTCCTCATAACTATGATTCTTTCCATAGAAAGAACATGTAATATTCTGAGGACATTCTCACCTTTAGTGGTTAGGAGATCCACATGTATAACATGTTCCACAAGGGAACTCACCCTGATTCACCACCATGTCCTGCCACCATGGTATCATCGACCTCTACCACAACCTCCTTCAAAACATACTTCACTCTGATCATAGCATGCCTGATTGTGATCTCGATCCTGATGCATGTTATTTCCTTTAGAGTTATCTAAAACTCATGTCTGTCATACACCAATGTCTATAGCATCATGGATCTAACCAATCAACAGGTAGTCTTCTGTGTCATGAGTCGTGGACCTACAGATTTTACAGTACCATGAAATGTTCTTCCTTATCGCATGTTTTAGTAATTGGCAGTGGCTAGCATCATGGTTTAAATGACATATCTCATAGTCCAACAACAATGAGTAGACTGATCTGCGGGGAAAACTATCCTTGGTGTGACCTTCCATTTCACAATCTATGCACCAAATCCCTGTGCACATCTCATGTGCTAAATTTGTCGATAGTTTCTCCAAATGCTTTGCCATAGCTGCAATTTGTGCTTCTAAAAATGGGCTCATCCTAGTGTCTATACTTCCAACTACCTCAACACGTAAAGCTGCTTCAAGTGCTTCACGTGGATCAGTGTATGTGATAGCACCATTCTAAAAGGTGTTAATAAGCCCCCAATGAACCATTATGCATGCTAGATTGCATGAATATCATAAGAAAATTTTAGATAACAATGTTTTGAAATGAGCATCATACTCTCTGACACTTTTAGTAGTGCCTTGCTTTATATCCTTGAGTGCACTTATACTCTTCTGTTCAAACTTAAGGATATTAAATTCTTTGAGGAAATCATCTTTTAAAGCTACATAGTCTACGCAAGTCTGATCAGGGTCAAACTTTCTGTACCAACTATGTGCGCGCCCTTGTAAAGTAGTAGCAAATTGACTTGTCCTATGCTCAAAAGTCAGAATTCCTTTTTCGCGCCACAACATTTCACACATGTGTATGTATTCAACAACATTTTTTATGCCTCAATACTCTGGGAGATGAAGAGAAATCTCCATGTAAATATTTTGGGGTTGGTGCAGACCTTGCCCACCTGATCTGAAACCTCATGTGTTTCCTCTGCCTCCAGAACCACTAGATCCACCAGAAATAGAGCCACTTATGCCTACTTATCCCGAACCCATAGCTAGAGTTAGACCAGAAGATGTACTTCCTTGTGTCCCAACAGTAGTACTTAACTACACCCTGATAGTCTGCAAAGTATTACTACTCCCAGAAGAGAGTCCAAAAGTATACGCACCTGAATTCTGTGTGGATGATACACCCAAAAAGGTACTCCCATATAACAATGAAGTCATTTGCATTGCCATCATTGTGCTTTTTATATGACTCACTCCTGCTCTCCCACTACCTAAATTAGCTTGCTGACTGTTTGTTGTACTACATACTAGAAAACCAAGTGCAAGGGCAAGGTTACCAGGTGGATTCAGATGCGCACCCGCGGCCTAAGTTGTCTCTACTGGCACACTTCTATGTGAGGCTGAGGAGGGTTCCTTGTCATGCTTTCCCAAATGGGGGAGTTCCTGATGCTCATGTTCCACGTCTTATGCATGAACTTCAAATCCTTCGCAAACTATCTCTCTCCACAATGCCATTCGCTCTACAACATCTCATTGCTTTCCTATCTCTCTCTCACACGCCTCATTATACTTAAGTCACCTTTACTCTCTCTGCCTTTCTGTCGTTAGGTCTTCCATCTTTCACCAAACCTGCTCCTACCCCCACACGTGGTGGGGTTTAGTTAGCCATTGGTTTGCTCTCCAAGTTCAGGGTTACCATCAAAATTTTGATCACCAGTGGAATGCCTTGTAGGTAAGTTCCCCTGAGATATCGTAAAAATTGGAATTCAGCTACCTTTGGGCACAAATAAGTGGAAATTGAGTACTCCAAGATATAGTTGTTCAAAACACCATAGAACCACGTATCCACAACGCGAGTCCAAATTAGATCAGCATCATAAAGGGTATGAAATTCTTCTTACATCCAGGCAAGTGTGTGATACCTCCAATTTCATTTAGATGCATAAGAAACCAGCCACTCATACAATTCTACCAGAAAAATAGCAAAGAAGCTCTCATACAAATAGTCATACAAATTCTGCTCCACACACGTGCGTGTGTTAAACTCATATATGATGTTGAACCTCCATGTGTATTCTTCTTCTAGGTTGTGTATCCACTCCTCAACACTTGCTAGGTTCAACCGATATGTCTTCATCATGAACCATCCTGAAAATAACTAAAAAAGAGGTCCCGACAATGGAACCAATGATGCAACCTAGAATTTACCAGAAAAATCCCAGGCACGTTGGCACATCACTCAGGCTAGACTGAGCACTCACCCGAAGCGCGCAAAGGTACCAGGCCCCTCATTTGGGTTGTTGTTGCAGGATGCTAGCATGATGAAGACTTAATGCATTCAAATCCATCTTTAATACATCATTCTACAGTGCATGTTCAAATCTAGATATAAATAATAATAGATTTAAATGATAACCATGATGAAATCAAGCATGCAAGATCTAATTATACTCAGAATTAAAATTTTGATTCATCTAATACACTCCATTATATAAAAACATGGTAATACACATAAGCTTCTTACAATAATAGCATTATATGCTCATGCACGTAACATATCTGACAGCATAATCTTACAATAATCCAGTTCTTACATACCACATCTTTTATATTACATAGTTCACTACATATTTATAAGGGTGGGGACTTTCCCTTCACCATTTATCTAATCCCAAAATATGTCACATGCTGAAAATAGCCATGTGCCTTTATAATTACATCTACACATGCAAGTGTGCTAACAATAGATTTCTCCTAGTTAACTATTAGTCGCAATTCTATCTTTAGCTCGCATCCATGTAAATCACTCCATAGCTTCTCTTCCAAAAATAGCCTGTGGGTGTCATGCTAGTCTTCATCCTGTTTGTGTGCTCCGCACGCCATCTTCCAAAAATAGATCATAATTATGAAAATAGCTAAGTCCCGAATCTGTCTCTGTCCTCTTCACATGATTCCTTCTGATCCTCTCGCGCCTTTGAACGTGCTCTGCTCTTCCGCGCAAATATTTTGTATGCCTTCTGCTAAGTGTTATACATTTTCTATTCAACATTACCCCACACTAACTACATTGCTGCCCCAGAAATGGTTACCTTTTGAATGATCAAAGAATGAGAAAGAATATAAATGGAAGATGGTAAATAATTTTCTATACAAAAGAATGATTAGCCATAAACCTGATCACAACTCCCACTACCTGTGCAATGGCTGGTCTAGTACAAACCATGGCATACATAAGACTTCCTACTACTGAAGCATAGAGAACATGTGCCATGTACTCAACCTCCTCGTGTGATGAAGGACATTGATCTTTGCTCAATTTGAAGTGTCCTTCCATAGGTTTACTAACAGGTTTTGAATCTTGCATGTTAAACCTTTCCAACACCTTATTGATACAAACCTCCTGAAACAAATACAACTTCTTATTTTTCCTATCTCGGTGAATTTGCATGCTAAGGATTTTCTTTGCAGCTCCCAAATCCTTCATTGCGAATGTGTGAGCTAACCTTTATTTAATTTTACCGATGTCCTGCATACTAGATCCTGCAATTAACATATCATCCACATACAGTAACAAAATAACATAACTCTCATTTTTAAGATTCTTAAAATAAACACAATGGTCAGATTCATATCTCATATAACCATGCTCATGAATAAAACTGTCAAATCTCAAATACCATTTCCTTGGAGCTTGTTTGAGCCCATATAGACTCTTTTTCAATTTGCACACAAGTTTCTCCTTACCCTTGACTTCATAACCATGTGGTTGTTACATATAAATCTTTTCCTCTAAATCTCCATTAAGAAAAATTCATCTTAACATCAATTTTTTCTAAATGCAAATCTTATGTTGCAACCAAACTTAGAACAATACGAATAGAAGTCATCTTAACTATAGGAGAAAAAATCTCATCAAAGTCAATACATGATTTTTGTGCAAATATCTTTACCACAAGCCTTGCTTTGTACCTTTTCAGTCCACTCTCTCCTTCCTTGATTATGTAAACCCATTTGTTTTGTACTGTTTTCTTACCTGCTAACAACTTGACCAAATCCAATGTCTGATTTTGTTCCAAGGAATCCATCTCCTCATCTATGTCATGCTCCCACTGCATGTGGGTATCTACCTATATTACTTCTTCAAATATTTATGGTTCACCACTATCAGTCAATAATAAATAAGAAAAGAAAGGTGAAAATATCTTTGGAAGTCTACTTACTTTTTGTGACCTTCTTACTGAGATCTGGGGTGTCTAGGGCTCATTATGTGTCTGTTGTACGTTCATGTCAATCTTTGTCGGTGACCGACATTGGTCACCTAATACCGACCGCAGTTCCTATGTCTGCCAACCAACTATGGTTGCCTCACCAAAAACGGTTTGATAAGTACCGACACCAGTTCCAGTAGTTGTCTGTTATGAACTTGATCATGTTTTTTGATGCCGGTTAGCCTAACTGGCATCGGTTTCTATAGAAATGACGTCGGTGTTTGTGGGTGTCTATTTCAGATCTAAAAGTTGATTTTTCTTAAAAATCTCATCAACTTGTTCATATTTAGGAACCAAAACCTGATCCCTGTACATTCTTTTTTCATTCTAATCAATGTCACGACTCCTAATAATCTTAGAATCTTCTAAATCCCAAAATTGATATCCGAAATCACCAGAGCCATAACCAATGAAAGTACATCTCTTATATTTAGCATCCAACTTCTTCCTATTTTCCCTATCAACATGCACAAAAGCTTTCTGAGCCAAAAAATTTAAGAAAAGAAATATCTACCTCTTTTCCAGACTGATATTATTCTGGTATTCACCTATCCAGTAGTGTTGAAGGCCCACGGTTGACTAATTACACGTATTGTATCCACTATTTCTACCTAAAACTTCAAAGGAAAACTGACATGTATCCTCATGCTTCTAGCACATTCTATTATTATTTTATTCATTCTTTCTATAACTCCATTCTCATTTGGAGTTCTAAGAACCGTTCTTTATCTTCGTATTTCATTCACTAAATAATAATAATTGAAAACCTTGCTACTGTGCTCACCACCCTTCTGAGATCGAAGGAACTTTAATTTTTTTTTTTTTTTCATTTTCCAAAAGGGCTTTCCACCTTTTAAAAGTCTCAAAAACATCATATTTATTCTTAATACAATAAATTCATACCTTCTTTGTGGCATAATCAAAGAAAGTCACATAATATTGGGATCCTCCAATAGAAGCTACCTGAGCTGGTCCCCACACATTTGAGTGTATAAGCTCCAATTCTTGTTCCTTATTGGTTGACCAAAAATTGTGAAATCTCACTCTCTTCTACTTTCCAAAAATGCAATTCTCACAAAATTCAATATCTAATTGTTTCACATCTGATAAATTACCCTCAGCCTTTAGGATTTACATTCCTTTTTCACTCATATGGCCTAGCTGATTATGCCACATGGTTTCATATGAATCTATAGTAGATATCACGAAAAGGAATCAGTAACACATGGAGACAAATATAAAGTTCCTACCTTCTTACCTCTTGCCACAACAAGATATCCCTTTGTAACCTTCCAAGAATCATCTGTGAATGTAACCACGCATCCAAATTCACCTAGTTGCCCTGCAGATATTAGTTTTCTCTTTAGGCTTAGCACATGCCTCACATCTTTCAATACCCATGGATTTCCATTCTCTAACTTTAGATGAACATCACCTTTACCAGTAATATTTCATGGCTCATCATATCCTAAATAAACTTGTCAAAAATCACCTTGAACATAATTTTTGAAATAAACCTTACTAGGGGTAGTATGGAAAGAAGCTCGAGAATCTAAAACCCAAGATTCTAATTTATTATCCAAGGAGAGAATAACGACATCTTGATTTATCTCACTTGCAACGTGTTCCTCTTTACCATTTTCTTTACCTTTTTCTTATGTATTCTCTTTGTTTTCCTTGGACTAACACTCCTTTACGTCTCATCTCTTTCCACAATTCTAGAAAATTAGATCTCTGTACCTGGATCTAGATCTACCATTTCATGACTTTGATCTCCCATTATTCATTATCATTGATGATATCTCCTTAGATCTCCCCCTACTTTTTAAATTTAAAGAATTTCCAGATGATGCTTCTTCTAATATTTTCCTACGTATTTCCTCATTAATGATTACACTAACCACATCCTAAAATTTCAAGCCTTTAGAAGCAGACGTTGTATTACTAATAGTCATTACCAAGTTATCCCAACTATTTTACAAAGAGCATAGGAATAAAAGTTCTTTCACTTCATCATCAAAAGGAATTTCTATCAATATTAATTGATTTATAATAGACAGGGAATCATTCAAAAGATTATATACAGATCCCCCTTCTTGTATCTTAGAATTAAACAATTTTTTCATCAAATAAACCTTATTCAAAGCATAGGTAGTTTCATGCAAAAATTTCTAAAGATTCCATGAACTCTACCGTGATTTCTAGATATGTAAAATTTGAATCGCTGATGTTGCCAAGATCAATCTTATAGATCCTAGAGATTTTCTATCAATAACCTTCCATTCTTCATCAGTCATCATGATCGGATGTGCATGTTCATTCAACTGTAGGTATAGATCCCTTTGATACAAATAATCCTCCACTTGCATCGTCCATAGTTGATAATTTTGGCCATCAAATTTCTTTACCTGGTATTTTCTATTATTTTCCATTGCTATGATCCCACTCAATCAAAAAACCCTCTATGAGTAAATCTTGTCAACACATAAAAACCTCCAAACAAAGCTTCGATACTAGTTATTGGGTTTAAACCATATAACAGTGTTGCATATATCTATGATTAGATAAAGCATACAATCAATGAATGCAAAAATAGACCAAAAGATAAAATAAACAAGAAAAAGATTACACCATATTTAACGTGGTTCACCTAGTATGGGCTACGTTCACCAAGAAATGACCAATTTTATTATTTACTACTTTACACAGGAAATAAAATGAAGATCTATTGTCTTCCAACACCTCACAGGATGTTAAATGCTTTTCCCTCACCTGGCTACTCTTTCTTTCTCACTAAGAAAACTAACATGCAAGCAATTACTATTTTCTTCTCACATATCGTTATACAATGCACACATGCATATCTATCTATTCTGGGAAAACTAACTATGTTTTTCAATCAAGAAAACATATTTAAAGAAAAAAATTTATTCTAATTATTTACCAAACAACAAAGCACCGTTGCATAGGTAACCGATGTTGGTCACTGCCTAACCAATGTCGATCACTCCTTTATCGATGTCGGTTATAGTCTGAGCGATGTCGGTTGCTTCCCAACCGATGTCAGTCATTGTCAAAACTACCAACATGTAAAAGAAATATTTTTTTTGAAGAACTTAATCTCCACACTCAACAGTTTCCAAGCTCTAGGAGGTCATGAATGGTACAAAGAAAGCTCCGACTGGCAGACAAGCAACAACAGACGATGTAGTTTCATATTAATAGATGGTGCAGGAAACGATGTCCATTATATTGTGGAGCATGCATGATTTTTTTCTTCTTCACATTCAGAATCAAAAAGGTCTGAGTGAGGTTTAGACCCAATTAGAATCAATGCATGAAGGTACGCGTTTATCAAAAATTATAAATTTGATTCTTGAACTGATGACAACTCCTATGAAGGGAGATGAAAAGGTAATCAATTTTTTGTTCAAATATAGATAAGTCAAATGTTAGTAGGCATACAAAAGAATGGATTATATGTGTTTAAAATGTTTTTCTTCAGCTTCTTGGTTATCTACTCAAAATAGAAGTAATGTTCAATTGTCCCATGCAAGACTAGGTCATGTCATATTTAGGAGCATGTACAACATGTTTTGACTTACCCTAGTTTCCGATCTACCACCTATCTCTCATGAAAGTCGTGAAGGGTGTTTACATAGTAAACAGTCAGAAAAACCCTTCCTTAGACATCTTGAAGAAAACTTCTCATAATCCATGGAATTTGTCAGTGGTTAGAGGATCTTATCCTAGATGATTTAGTGTATGTTATGATTATTCTTGCATGATTTGGTTATCTTTTCAAATATGTTATCTATCAAGTCTTATCTCTTTTTTAAAGGATTTGAATAAGATAATGAAGATATATATGTTTTTGATCAAACAGTTCTAAAATTTCTTAGTATATGATTGCTAAAATATTATTATATGCATATCAAATAACACTTGGATATGCCCTTGCGTTTGTATTGGAGACGTCCAATATTGATTGCATCTAATATATATTTTACAAGAATAACATGTTAAAAAAAATTAAACATATTTTAACATGGTTAGTTATTAAGCATATTGAAATGTTAGTTATTATACAACTAATGTTTAACTTTTACAGATGTTTAAAAGTGAAATCAATAATGATTTATATTTATATGTTTATTATGATGTCTATATGGATATTGCGACTCTGACCATGTTGATTTTGTGTTAGATATAAGATATACTGGATATGTGTTCAAGTTTTTTTAGTGCATGAACAATTACTTGGAATAGCAAAAACCAACCAACAGTCTCTATTTCTTCTACTGAGGTAGAGTATAAAAGTGTAATGGAAGCAGTGAAGAAGCCATGTGGCTAAAGTGGTTGTTAGAAGAGATACACATGGAAGCTAAATGAAGTATGGCCTTCTATGTGGTGGTCAGAGTTGTATTGCTCTTGATAAAGAATCAAGTTCAACATCAGAGAACGAAGCATATTAAAGTTCATATGCATGTTATCCGAGAGAAGGTTCTTTGCGGTGATAAAGATCTCTAGTACTATCGAACTAAAGATTATATTGCAAATGTTTTTACGATCCATTGTGTACTGTAAAGTTTTACAAGTTTCATACAATGTTTTACCTTTCAAAGTTTCCATTGAGGGGGAGTGTACATGGCAATGTCACTTCCTAATGGTTGGTCAGTTGTTGACTCCTTCTCCTTTATACTTATGCTCTAGTATAAAATATTGTAAGAAGATCTTATATGATCTATGTAAACTGATAGAGTGTACGGTATATAGTCCAGTGTGTTGCATCTATTTTTAAAAGAGGTCCTTGTGTTATAAAAGGCTCCTAGAGATGCAGTTTAAAGAAATTTTCCATGAGAAATGATGGGATGTAGTCTCACAAATCATGATTAGCCTAAATCATACTTCTGATTTATGGATTCCAAATCCTTTTGTACTAAAAGGTAAGTTGAGCATGATGAAGGTGTTATATTCCTTCAAAAGGAATATGTTAGCCTAAACATTCACTAATGATTTATGGATTTGAAAATCATGTTGTATTAATAGGTAATGTTGGCATATGGATCCCCACTTAATATTAAGGGGGAGTGGTAGAACATAATATTAAGTGTTCATAATATTTAGTTTATGATTAAATAATATAGAATATAATTTATATTTTTTATTGTTTAATATAAACTTTATATTAGGTTTATCAGTTATTTAATAACTAATTATTTATTAAATTGTGGTGTACCCTATCACTTAATATTTATAACCCTTCGGGTTATCTAAATATGGTCGTGGGCCATAATAGGATGTATTGTATTTTACATTAAGTTAAAAACATGGAGCAAGAAGTGAGGAAGGGAGTTACTGGAGTGGTTAATAGTTTCTCCTTTAATGGATTTCGTGGTTTTTTACTCCATTGGGTTTTTCCACATTGTGTAGACACCTAAAATTCAATATCTCTACCCTTTTTTGCCCTTGCATGCACATATTTTCTTAGGATCTTATCTAGGACCCCTTTTAATTATATACACCCCTTAATTTAATTAAAATGCACACCCCATCACCTTTAATTAATTTAATTAATTTAATTCTATTAATTAATTAATTAATATACACATCATATCTTGCCCTAATCCACTTTCTATTTAGGATGCTTTTATCCCAAATCCCTATCCTATGCTTTTTCCTAGCTTTCTTCCTATCTATTTTTATGCCCTAACTACCCATGATTTATCTCCAAGCAATATAATCCCACACATAATCTTTAAAGCACCCTTCCAACTCTTAAAAACATGAAATCACACCAAAAACATACAAAAAGCTATCCCATTAGTGAAAATTTCCCCATAGTCGATGGTGACTTAGGCCAGTCACTATCAAACCTATAAAACTAAGTTAGTTCTTTCCAAAAGAGAGATCAAAAATCAAATGCATGCAAATTTTGGATCCTTCTTGCGACTTGTGAATTGAACCTCATGCCTGATCATTTTTGCAATAGTTACAAACTTCCTTGACATCATTTCAATGTGCTTACATCACTCACACTCATCCTTCACAATATTATCATTATCTTTGTGTTGCTTTATTCAACTTTTATTGTATTATTGTTATTTTTCTTGTATCTAATATTTTACAGGTTCAGATCAGCTTCTGCAACACCTAGAGCTTCTTTAACAACATCCTTTTCCATCTTCTTTGCTTGCAGATCTCCCATTTCATCCTTTTGACCTCAACCTTATCCCAAATTTCATACAGTCTCTGTCGATTCAACCTAGTTGCCATCGACTAGGGTCTTGATTCCTAATTTGCCATTTTCCAATATCTATTTTTTGTAATTCTATGGTTTTTGTTCCTTCAAATCCCTTCTATAGGTTCACTCCAACATATACAAGCCTTTGATGCATCCAGGTTACATACAGATCTTGCAGGGTTTGCATATTTCAGTTGCATTCCAGATACAGCCTCCCAGGTCGCCATCGATCTACCTTTGCACAGTCTGGGTTCGCATCAACCTAGACCAGATAACATTTCATTTACAATTATTTCAATAAAATCATCTTTCAGATCAATTTTAGATATTTCTCATATATAGTAGTACTTCTATTTCTGCATGCAATTTCTTTCTGAATCCTTTACTTCAATATTTATTTATAATGGTGGTTAACATCCACCAAGGAAGTTAACGCTTCTTAGTTCCGATTTATTAGGAAACCCCCACATATCTCATATAATAAATCTCCTTTTCTGTATGTCTTATTTACATGTCATCATCTAAAAAAATATTGACTAATTAACGCCCTCGTTCATCCATCACATCACATTAGAGGTACTATAAACCCTCCATGTTATGATTTTCTAGTTGCTTTTAGTACTAGTTCATTCATTTGATTAGGAATGAAGAAACTTGTCCAAATTTTTTGGCATGCTCAGTGGGACCACCCTTTAGTGATCCATTTAAATTTATTTCCTATTTTATTACTTCTTCTATCTTCTATTAACACTGCATTGCGAGACCCTACTTCTTACTTGCTTGTGTTGGTCCGACTGTTGGGTCACTCTTCGCTAAAGTTCGGATAAAAAGGAAAATCTTTATCTAGGTTTTCCTCTTTTTCCTTATGTTCTTTTTTCTGCATCATATTTCCCTTTCCTGTGTATGTCTTCATCGAAATATCACACTTTGATTTGGTTTTAAAAATAATATCTCTTTTCTGCATCCTGCTTACTCACATAGTTTAAGTAGGGGTTAACTTGTTGCATTTCACAATCCTCACACAAGACCTAAAACTCACAAATCAATCAACACATCAAAAAAACATCCTACCTGGTAGATTGATTGGGATTTCATCACCTAATATGAAACTATCCTAAGACTCTCCCAAGCCAAACAAAACTGAAACCAGACATAGACTACCTTCTTTTAGGTACCCCGTTATCCATCCCCTTTTCTATTTTTCACATTTTTCTTAATTAAAAAAATAAAAAAGAACTGTTTTCTTTACTTTCTTGGTTTAGTTTACATAAAAATTGTTCTTTTTTCATGCCTGTAATTACTTGTTCAAAAACCAAAATAATGGAACAAAACTTCCCTTCAAACAGTGCCACCTCTCACTCAACAGATGTCCACTACAACAATTACTTTCATCCATGCCCTTGATTACCTCTTTCATTAGTAATAATCCTCTCTTTAGTGTCTCTCACCCAAAATCCTCTATTCAAACCACTACCTTAAGAGAAAATAATCTCTTCTTCTATCATCATTTCACCTCGTCTAGACCAGCCACCCCACCATCCACTAGAACAAAACCTTTTGGACCCCCTCTTATCCCTCGTGGTGATGTGTAGTTCTAGGAGATCCTTGATGCCAATCTGGTGGCTCTTTAAGATTATCTCCTTAGGAAATCAACTCAACTTCCCCTAGATGGTCCACTACTTCAGCATATTTACCCTTATTAGACTAATCCCAACGCCAATCAAACAATTTACAGTAAATGAGCTTGCCTCATCTTCTAACAATCCTCCCCCTCACCAAACTGTTCAATTGGTCATGTCCATTCCACCCAATCTTCACCCGATCAATACAACCATCACCACTACCATTCCTATTACCTCTTCAGCCCCAATATCATGTCCCTATTTGGACAACATGATCCCCTCACATCACACGTGCATATCACCACCTCCTAACTTCCTCTTACTAGGTGCTCTTCCTTATTCAGTGTCTAACCCCTTTCAACAAAAATTTCAGCCTACTTATACTCATCAAGTGCCTACCCAGTATAAAAAATCATACAATATCCCCATGCCACAACACCAAACATTCCAAACTCAACCTTTAACTCACATTCATCAAGTAATCCCCCAACCACACATTCAATCTCACTAACAATTTTATCCATCTACCTTGCAAATCATGCAACCACAACCCATTATCACTTCATCAAATGATCCTATGCATGCAATCATGAATAGGTTATCCAACCTTGAGGCCACCATCTTAGGCTTAAAAGTTTCATTATCTATAAAAAATCTGTAATGAGCCAATTCATCCATCCGTACCAATTAAGTCGTATCCTCCACATTGGGAATTTCCAAAATTTTCTAAGTTTAACAAGGAGGATCCACAACAACACCTTCATGTGCATTCATACGTATGTGTTATCTTATTGCACAAAATCAAGACTTGATGCTCCACACTTTACCCATCTCTTTGGCTGGTCTAGTGTTAGACTGGTACAATAACATCCCTCAATATTCAATATTTACCTTTAATTAGCTTGCACAATCATTTTTAGAACATTTTTCGATCAACATTGTGCGTAAAATAACTATCAATGATCTGTACACCATTCGACAGTTTGAAGACGATTCCATTGTAGAATTCATCACATGGTGGTGTGACATTATAAACCAGCTATCATTTACCCTTCCTGCAAATTGAATCATCAAGCTCTTCTCACATTCATGTGTAAAACATATATCCTCTACCCTACAAATCCAATCCTTCCAAACCTTTGACGAAGCCTTCACCATGGCTCGCAAGCTTGAAACACACACCCTTGAGTAGGGTCATTTAAAACTAAAATTAAACAAACCTAAACATGAATTCACTAAAACATCCTCACATAATGAGAAATCTAAGGGAGTGGCCAATGCTGGTTCATCAAATCTTCTTGCACCAACATCTAACATGTGGACTCAACAACAAGCCCTACGACAGACACCCAATTACACTCCCCTTAGGGAATCATATGCCTCTATCTTTGACAAGTTGATATTATGGAAAATCTAATCACACTATGGCCTATCTGACCAGTTGATGAGTCAAGACCGAAATCCATGTGGTATCATGAAGACCATTATTACAAATACCACCAAACCCGAGGTCACGACATAGAGAAATGTCAAAATTTCAAGGATTTGGCTCAAAATCTCATTGATCAAGGTGACCTTCAGGTCAACAATCATATTTCTTCACCAAATCAACCACTTGACATCTTCAAAAAACCTTTCCCAAATCATGCACCAACAAGCCAAACTGCTACCACTTCCATAACCAAAACACCTAATTCTCATACTATAAACACTTTAAACAATTGATCAAGAATCTACAACTTCCCCTCCTTCATCACCAACCACATCAATCCCCTTTGATATTATTCCTACATCTACAAACCCGTTAACACTCATCCCCATAGCCATACCAATCACATATACATATCTACCTCGAGTATCCATTCTTACTACTAGGACCCCATTCACAAAAATCATACCTTTATGAAACAACCATTCCCACCTACTTCTATGGTTGACATTGGTTCCACCTCTACTAAGTTACCTACTATATCCAGTTCATTACTCACCAGATCCACCTCACCGGATCTAGCTAGCTTACCTACATCCATCCCACTTCTAATAGTTATATTGTCCTTAGAATTAAAATCGGTGCCTCTTTCAGAGATTTTACCCAGTACCCACATCAACTGTTGAAATTGTATCCACACTACCTTCTTCCTCAACACCACCTTATTTATTGTTTGAAGAACTTATTGGAAATGCTTCCACTTCTAACAACCTTCAGATGATTCTTCTACCACATTGACACAATGAAACCAATATTCACTTCCTTATATTCCATCAAATAAATAACTCTTCTTACACCTATACCAATTGTGACACCACCTCTAGGGCCCTCTGGTGGAAATTGTTGTCACTCCTCCTAAGGACACACCCTTATAAGAAAAATATACAACCATTAGTACATGACCTCAAAAATCTCTTATACATTCCTATAAGAAAATTGACATTACCCACCTCTAAACCATCCAACACAACAACATCTTCATCAAGAAAATTTTATCAACCCAAATTGAAACCATCCAACACTAAGAAATTAACCTATGCCAAAACTAAATCCAAACCATCAAGACATCAAAAAAACTCAAAATTTATCATCTCAGGCATCCACTTCTTCTAAAGACCAAAACATTATGCAAGGACAAATCACCTCCTAAGGCTTTGGGCGGAATCATATGGAAATGTTTTCCAACATTTAATACGAATTTCCACAATCAAGCTTTCACTTATTAGGGCCTTCGAATCAAATAACAAGAATCCCTTGTGGTGTAATCCCAACCTCATTTATGCATATCACCATGCCCCTAGACATGAAACTTGAGCATTGCAGAGAATTACAAGCCATCGTTCATGGATTCATTAAGGAATAATACCTTTTCCCCAAGCCAAATCAATCTTTTCCTTCCACTCCAATATCTACACCTTTTAACCTCATCCATCAAAATGAAAAAGTCCCTAGTTCTTCACAACACTTTTGCAGCCATCTAAACTCCATGTGATGATTCTTCTGAAGGATAGTCCCCCCTTGTTCATTGACATTTTTCAGGTGACCACTTGGTCTGACCAACGTGAGCCTAATTCAATATCCCAAACAAAAGCTAAAACCTTCATTTCCATTCCTCCTCCTAATTAGTCAACCACATCACTCAACACCTAAGGTTTCTATCTTAACATCACCTAGGCCTATTGAACAGAGTATATTCAAATAAATCCATCAGGCCTCGGTCAATATGTCACTCTATAAGCTCATCCAAAGCTCTCCAAAAAATAGACATGATCTTACTAAAGCCATAAAGCACATCCCGACATCCAGTGACAAGGATCAGCCCTTTGCATCCCTTTTAGGAGCACTGCATGGCTTCTACTACCATCTCATTTGATGATGCTGAGATTTTGGATATCCCACCAGAATAACATGATCTTCCCCTCTTTATCATAGTCAATATTAATGACACGTTCATTTGACAGTCCATGGTTGATAGTAGAGAGCAAGCATTAATATCCCCCCATCACATACTTTTTATCAACTTAAGATACCAAAGGCTTTAATTGCCCAAACACCACGTGATCCTTCACACTTTTAATGATGTTGTCGCTCCCACCTTAAGAACAATCTTTCTTCCTATCCGCGTTGGTGAGAAGCTCCTCCATGAGGTCTTCCACATCATTAAGGGAGAATTTCAATACAATGTTTTCCTTAGACGTGTTTGGATTCATGTCATGCATCGCATCCCCTCTACACTTCATAATTTCATTAAGTACAAGCATGAGGGGAAGATTTTGACACTTCCTAGGAACACTTCTCCCTTCCATGTGTGAAACATGACCTATAGACCAAAGGATGTATTCGTTCCCAAGAATGATTCATCTGCACCATCCACTAGCTCAGTTATTCCCTCATCCAAACTCTCTAACGATGATTCCCTAGATAAGCTAATGGATAAACTTACGATGGGGGAGTATCATATTCTCACACTTAACACTCTTCCCACTCCTCACCGTATCGGTAGACCTGATAAAACACCCATCAAACATCAAAGATGTTATTCCTTTTGGTCCACCACATCTTCACACCAATCTCATTTATGGTGGTTTTGATACCCCCTCTTCTCACATCGATGATCTTCCACATGCTAAACCTTATACTGGTGGTTTTGGATTCCTTAACAAACCATCCTTTTCCCACACTTATCTCTACCATTGTGCATGGAAGGGATTTGACATGGGATGCTATGAGTAGGGTCCACACGGCCTCATTATTGATCAGTGCCACAAGCCTCACGAAAGATTCGGGTTAGGTTACCAGGAGCATTCCCCTGACCCCATTCCACCATCTGAGATATTCATGGACATGCCTTCTCCACCTTCTCCATATTTTCTAACTCTCGAAGACATGGACATACCTTCTCCACTTTCTCCATATTTTCTGACTCTCGAAGACATGGAAATGGATGACACCATTTCTATTGCCTCCGAATTTTTTTTAGTCTCCACCATAACTTTAGGACTGGTCACCTATCAATGTGAGAACCAGACTAGGTCCCTTCCCCTTTGTCATCAAGACATGATAGAAGAAGACTCTTCTACCATTGACATACTTCAATGCGCTGATGACGACACTATTCTTTCCCACATGGGGGCAGAGGATTCTTATCTTCATAAGACCTTACCATCTGACACATTCACTTTTCTCAACAAAACTACCATCGACGTCAATATTTGGACTCCTCAGGTGCCTCGCATCCTCAAGGTTGGTCAGTCCCTCAATCCCCATGAACGTGAATCTTTTACCACATTCCTCTCATGTTATAGCCTAGAATTTGCATGGTCATATTTAGACATTCCTAGGTCTTGACCCTTCTATTTTCATCCATAATATCGTCACCGTTCCCTAATGCAAAACAAGTTAAGTAAAAGCTTCTCCACATGCACCCTCGAGTTTCTCTCCTTGTCAAAGAGGAGTTGCAACATCTTATTTCCACCAATTTTATCATCCCCATTGACTATCCCCAATGGGTTTCCAATGTTGTACCCATCACTAAAGTGTCTGGAAAAATTTACATATGTACAGAATTTTGAGATCTTAATCTCGCTTTCCCTAAAGATGACTTCCCTCTTCCCAACATCGATCAACTTGTAGATCTCACTGCAGGCCATGAGATTATTTCCCTTATGTATGTGTTTTCTAGTTATAATCAAATACTCATCTTAATAGAAGACCAACATAAGACTTCCTTCATCACCCCTTGGGGGACCTTTTACTACCGTGTCATGCCCTTCAATTTGAAAAATGCCAGAGCTACTTATCAGTGGGCCATGACTTACATTTTTCATGATCTTATCCATAAAACAATAGAGGACTATGTCGACGACCTTTTAGGTAAATCTAAACATCGCCGCAACCATCTTTCTATCCTCAAAGTCCTTTTCGAGTGCCTTATCCATTTTTTTCCTTCACCTTAATCCAGCCAAGTGTGTATTTGGAGTGCTAATTGGAAAACTCATTGGATTTATCATTTCCATTAGGGGCATTGAAGTTAACCCTGCAAAAATCAAAGAAATCATTGAAATGCCACCTCCTTCCAATCTTAAGAAAATTCATAGTCTTCAAGGCCAACTTCAATCAGTTCATCATTTCATCTCACTAACTTTCAATCATGCCAACCCTTTCATCATCTTCTTCGTAAAGACATAGAATTTCAATTGGGATCAAGATTGCCAAAGATCCTTTGATGACCTTAAATAATATCTTTTGTCTCCACTAGTGCTCACACCTCCACGTGAGGGGGAGCCTTTTTATCTATATATTTCTGCTAACTGATCATGCACTAGGGGCCATGTTAGCACATCATGATGACCAAGGTCATGAGAAGGACTATTTATTACATTAGTTGCACCCTTCACGACTATGAGACTCGTTACACTGAAGTTGAATAGTTGTGGTGCGCTCTCTTCTTTGCCACCTCTAAACTTTGACATTATCTTCTCAATCACAAGACTTATGTTGTTACTAGCTTCCACCTTCTTAAAACATTGCATTCTAAACCTTATCACAATGATCATGTTACTCGATGGCTCATGCTCATGACTGAGTTTGACCTTGAGTTTATTCCTCAGAAATCCATTAAGGGCCAATCTATCATAGACCAATTAGTGGAAGCCCCTCTTCCTCGTTCACATCTTCCTCATGAGAAATTCCCAAATGAATCAATCAATCATTTTCATCACGAGTATGGCATCCTTAAGATGACCCTCTTCTTCGATGGTTCTAAGTGTCAGCAAGGGGGAGGCGTTGGTGTTGTTCTAGTTACTCCATAGGATACTTCCTATTCCTCCTCACCAACAAACTCAATTTTGAGTGTAAAAATAATATGGCAGAAGTACGAAGCCCTTATCTTAGGCCTTGAGACCACTCTCTTTCTAGGAGTTCAAGTCCTTGACATATATGGAGACTCTGAACTTATCATCAAACAAGTCACAGGTGAGTATCAGTGTAAAAATGATACTCTTCAAAAATATCGTGACATTTTTCATCTTCTCCTTGAATCCTTTGATTCTTATACTATCTAATATGTCCCTCGATTGACCAATCATTTCATTGATATGATGGCATCTCTTGTAGCTCTCATTCCTTGGACAACGGAGGACTCCAAACTTTTTGTTTTTTCATCATCATGATCGACCATTTCACGATCTACCCCAAGTTAATCTTGTTGAATCTAGTTTGTCGGATCTTTGGTATCCCAAATCTTTGATTATTTATCCAAATCCATCATCCCATCTGATCTATCCAAGAATGCTAGGATTTATTTCCTTCAGTGCCTGCTAACTATTATGTAATCCTTGGCGGCATCCTTTACAAATGTGGATTTGATGGTATTATCCTTCGATGCCTTAAATCCCATGAATATTCTTCATGCTATCCAAGAAGTCCATGATGTTATTTGTGGTGGAACTTTAGTGGCTTAGCCATCGCTAAGCACATTCTTCATCTTAGTTATTATTAGCCTTCCCTTAATCATGAATGTTATGAGTACATTAAGAAGTGTGAAAAATGTAAACAAAATTCCAATCTTATTCACATTCCTATCTAAGATTTTCAGTTGGCTCAGGACCTTTGGCCCTTCTCACAATGGGGTCTTGATCTCATCGATCATTAATCCTTGATCTTTGCAACAAAATCATTCCATCATCACTGCAACTGAATAATTCACTAAGTGGGTGGAGGAAATTCCCCTCACTTCAACTAAATCCTATCTAATCATTAACTTTATCAATCAGCATATCATTTTTCGCTTTGGCATTCCTCACAAACTCATCATGGACAATGGAAAGTCCTTTAAAAACAAATATCTTAAGAATCTTTGTGATTCATTTAACATCCAACTCAACTTCTCTTCTCCATATTATCCTCAAGCTAATGGCCAAGCTGAAGCCACTAATAAAACTCTTTGAAACATTCTTGCGAAAATTATTGACCAGTCAGGACATGACTGACATCTCCATCTTCCCTTCACTCTTTGGGCTTATTGAACTAGCATCCATACTTCCATGGGGGCTACCCCCTTTTCACTTATGTACAATTCCAAAGCCATCCTTCCCCTTGAAGTTTAAATTCCATCTTTACATGTGTCCCTTCGTGACTTCATCTCTGATGAATACTATCACCAAACACGTCTAACACAACTTGAGTTGTTAGATGAGCGTCACCTTCTTGCTCTTGAACACCATCATGTTTATCAAGAGCATTAAACATGCTTACAACAAGCACATCAAATAACACAAATTTAATGTCAGTGAAATATTTCTCAAATAAAAACATAACGTCACTGCTCTAGAAAGGATCCAACGTGGAAAATTTTCCCCCTAACTGGATTGGTCCATACATTATCATACATAAGTATGGGTCCAGGAGCCTATCAATTGGCCTCCCTTGATGGTAAACGGAAGTGGAACCTCTTAACACATTGCACTTGTGACCATTCTAGTGTTAGTGTGTCTTCCAGTGAGCTCTTAGTCATATCCTTAGATCATCCCTCCATCATTAGCCTCGTCCATCTTTCATCGTAGTGATTTGGAATTATGTGGTCATCCGTCACTTTCCTAGATGTGACCTTAAATATGAGCACCATGGCTCTGCTCATAGCATATTCCTTATGGATAGGTTCTCCCTTTTAGTGAGAACTCCATGATCATTACATCCATCACCCTCTCATTCACCTATTGGAACCATGCAAAGGGTCCAGGGGTGTCTCTTGTACATTCATTATCCCCTCCTAAGTGGTCTACTTAGCTATTCCCAACTCTTCCCCATGTCAAAAAAAAAATCAAAGGATGCTCCAATGAAAATTCAAAGCATGTAAAAATAGACTGCTCCCTTGAAGGACAACTGTTCATGTCAAAAAAAGAGAGAAAAGAAAGTAAAATCAAAATCAAAAAGAAAATAAATAGACCGATCCCTGAAGGATGACTATCATATATGTTATATTTTTGTCATCTATATTACATATGTATAAAGTAGACCATACCCTCGAAGGATGGCTACTCTTGTTATCATGGCATTGAAGGCTTCCCACATTGATCAACCTTCCATTTTATTTGCATCCTAAGAAAGCTTCCCACATTGATCAACTTTCTTCTAGTATTTCTCTTCCCCCTTTCCCAGAGCTAGGGCATAGATTTAGGGAACACCACTAATGAAGAACCCTTTTCCCATGTACAAGTTACATCTCAAATCCCTTTTTGTGTCAACATTAGGTCTATGAGTTCATTCCATCCATTGTCTCTTTATGATCTTTGATATAACTAACTGACGTTGGTTACATTCTAACACATGTTTTGGTCGCATGTGCCTTGCATTATTCGGATCCCCTCTTGTTTACCTCCAATGCAATTAGAGGTATATTTTTTTTCATGCATTCCTTGATATAATGCAATGTCATTTGTACCTATAGGTCACCATCATTTGGTTGCATTATCTCAATCTATCCTAAATACATCAATCTTTACTTACACTAATTGATAATCACATCTGCATTACTTTTCCATCCACATTACATTCTATCCATTCATTTCATTACCATGATCAAATTAAAAATGAACATGTAATCCTAATCCTCATTAACCATACAAAAAAATTCACATCATCAATAATCCATGCATATACAAATCCCAAGTAGCACAACATCACATCCAACATCATAATCTAACAATCCAAGTAAAAGTAAATCATTTCATATTATACTTTTACCATCATCATCAAATATAATTAAAAACATAACCAATCTTCATCATCATCACATATACTATCAATATCAACATCATCATAAATCAAATAATCAACATTACACAACACACATATATCAAATCATGAAAAAATGATATCATATATATATATATATATATATATATATATATATATCAAAATCAAATGTATCAATACATCATTTCCCTCTAATGGGGCTCTCTCAAAGCAGAGATATCAGTAAAACTAGAAAAATGAATGTCAGAGAGCCTAATATCCTGCCCCTATGGGATAGATCCCTCTATCTACCTATCGGCCTCATCGCCTCCTCCCTGGCCCTCTCCTCGATGTGGCTGAGCCACACTCATTGTGCTCCTCGATGGCCCAACTCCACCTGCCCGCTATCTTCTACAGATGCTCCCAGTATCAGAGTGTCTTTAGAAGCTTCTTGATCATGATGCCCTCATAATACTTAGCCTCTGTGGCTAAGGCTTTGTATCTATCAATCAAGATCATACCAGGAGGTGTCATCTCTCCTCCTCCCTATGGTGTTTTCTGTCCTCCACCTGTAGCCTCGGTAGCCAGTATAGTAGCAAGATCTCCAAAATGGACCCTATAGGCCTCCCTCTACTGGTGGTATTAGTCCCTATCCTATACAACTACGTCCCTCTCCTGGACCACAACTTCTCTCTCCACCCTCATCTGATCTAACTTGGTGTGAATCATGTGCTAACTCTGCAGTCTCTCAAAATCCTCCATCTCTACCTCCAGAGCTACCTCTACATCTCCCCAAATCTACATCTCCTCTACCTCCTCCTTTCCTCCCTCCACAACCACCCTAGTTACCTAGATAGTGGTCATCTAATCACCAAATATGGCTCTAAATCCTACATCATCATCATCATCCCATGGTGCAGCCTCCTCCTCTAATGGATCTTCCATAACAGGGCTTGGTAACTCCCTGTCAACCTCCTCCCACCTATACAAAATAGGAGCATTTGGTATAGTCTAGATGACCCCAAAATGTTGTCACACTCGATCAAACTGAATGGCCTCAATCATCTTTGACTCATCTCCCCTAAACCCACCAGTGTCTGCCTCATCCCAGAAAACTCTGCATCTACTCCTGGCCATACAGGGAAATCCCTATATGTCTGGCCATCTAATCTGATCAGTCTCTAACTCTGCAAACTGATCGACATACCAATCCACTCCTTTGTCCCTTTGTCTCCAAAGGCCTGGTCATCCCTCCATCTCAAAAACCTAAACGCCAACTCTATATGATCCCTAATAACTCACGAAATCCCTAGTGGTTGAATCACCAATAATGTGCTCATAGGCCCAAGCAGTGAAGCAAGAAACCTACATCCAATCCTAATCTCTTCCTACCCTGTACATTGATAGCTCATGGTACACCTAAGCTAACAAGGTAGTCCAAAAGAAAATATTATCTAGTGATCCACTATATCTTCAACTACACCAGCCATTGCCCATGGAAACTAAGCTCCACCTGAGTCTGGAAAATCATAGTAAGACACTACCATAATCACCAAATAGATCAAATGACTACGTGGTACACCTACCTCATACCTCATCTCATATGAAAATGCCCCTGAAGAGAACCTGATATGGGGCACATCAGCTCTAAATAGTCATGTCAAAACTACAAGTCTACTATCAGTTGTGATGGGAACTATCTTCTCCCCTGTATAGGAAATCTCAGTATCCTATACACATCCTCCAGGGTGATGGTCATCTCCCCTGTCCTGAACCATAAGGTACTATTATATCGGTCCCATATCTCTACCAAAGTGATCATCAACCCCACATCTCATGGGATCCTCTGATAATGTTTGAATCCCCCTAACCCCATGGCAGACCAAGTGATCCCACTCGGCATCTATCACATCTCCTCCTTCTATCGTATAGAGTAGGAACGATGTCTCTCAAATATAGGGTCTCTCTGGCCTACAATCACAAAAAAACATGTGAACATCAGATCCTCAATCCTAAAAAATCCAATCATTAAATCCAATTAAATTTAAAATCCAATCAAAATCCAATTCAATCCTAACCAAATCCAATCTAACCCTAGTCGACACTGACCCAAGTTGGGTCGACGTATTTTGGGGTCGATCAAAGTGCCTCGTATCAATTCACCTTAGGGCTCATCGACATCCCCACTGGGTCACCTCCAACTACCCCTGACATCATCCACTTTTTCTAAAAAATGTATAAATAATAAATAAAATACAAAATTAACTTAAAAACAAGCTTGATTTTTGTTACTCACCATCCTCCGCACCCTCTGGCATTTCCTTATAGCTCCTGCGGCCTCCATCTCTCAGTTTTCTCTTTAATCACTCTGATCTCTCTCATCAATTTTGCACGTGAAAATGAGCATTGTCAGTTGACCCCCAGGCTTATATAGCCACTGACACTTGGTCGCTCGTCAACCCCCTTGGGTCACCGTTGATTGGCCTTGGTAGCCTTCGCTTTGGATTCCCTGATATTTTTTTATGACCTCCTATTAGGCATTCTTCAAAGTCCACCTTTGTGGCCATATTTATTTTCCCTTTTAGGGCATTATATTTCAATATTCCGATCCTTATCCTTTTACGATCTCAAATTCCACCTTCGTGACCATACTTACTCCCTCTTCAGGGATTTTATTTTTCATTCCTATCCAATTTGCACACAAATTCCACCTTCATGGCCATACTTATCTTCCCCTTGGGGTATATTATTTCACTACTCACCTTTTCAGCCTTTTCTTGAGTCCTGTGTTGGGGCACCATTATTTTCATCCTTGTCCTTTGTGGAGGCATAATTTTTCACTCGATTCCTCTGTGTACGAAGGATTTTGCATAATTTTTTACATTTAGTTGTGCATACTTTGATGCTCACCTATGACCTTGTGATCATTTCATCTTGCATCCATTTGAGATCTTTCCCGTTGGATTCTCTCCATTTTGCAGTGATCTTCACCCACTCGCTGACTCGTAGAGAATTGTCACCTGTCTCCATTGAGACCACAATTTTCCCTCTACCGATGTGATATTGGAGTCACCGCCATGGTTTTCATTTTTATTGTGATCTTTTTTCTTGGGGCATCTTACCTTACGTTATCCTTTTACCCATCTTTCTTCACCCACCTGCCCTTCATCATCTACCTTTTTTCAAACACGTCATCAATTTCCTCTGGTGTCATCAATCCCTCATTTGAGGGGGAGCTCATCATCTACCTTCCATCAATCTACAATTACTCTCCCTCTCACTATTTTTGTCTCATGGCTTGCTATTGCACAAACCACTCAACAAAAAGGGGAAAATGTAGACACCTAAATTCGGTATCTCTACCCTTGTCTTCCTACATGCACATATTTCACCTAGGGTCCTATCTAGGCCCCTTTAATTAAATTCATCCCCTTAATTTAATTAAAATTCCCCTTATTATCCCATCACCTTTAATTAATTTAATTAATTAACCCCCCATTAATTAATTAATTAATATCCACATCATATCATCCCTAATGGACTTTCTATTTAGGATGATTTTATCCTAAATCCATATCCTACACTTTTTCCTAGATTTTTTCTATCCATCCCTATCTTCTAACTACCCATGATTTATCCCAAGTAATCTAATCCCGCACATAAGCTTTAAAGCATCCCTTCCCTCCTTGAAAACATGAAATCCTAACCAAAATCACAAAAATCAACCCCATTGGGGAAACTTTCCCCACATAGTCAACGGTGACCCAGCCCAGTCACCATCGACCCTATAAAATTAAGTTAAATCTTTCCATAATCAATTAGAAATCATCAGATGCATGTGAATTTTGGATCCTTCTCGTGATTTGTGAATTGAATCTCATGCTTGAGCATTCTTGCAATAGTTACAGACCTCCTGGACATCATTTCAAGGTGCTTGCATCACTCATGATCATCCTTTGTGAGCTTATCATTATCTTTTTGTTTCTTTATTTAGATTTTATTGTATTATCACTATTTTTCTTATATCTAATCTTTTATAGGAGTAGGTTCATCCTCAACAGCACTCAGAGCTTCTTAGCAATATTCTTTTCCAACTTCTGTGCTTGCAGGTCATCCATTTCATTCTTTTGACCTCGACCTTACCCAAATCTGCTACAGTTGTCGTCGACCCAACCTAGTCGCCATCAACCAGGGTCCTAATTCCCAAACATCTCATCCAAATTATTGTTTTATGTCCTTTTACTGGTTTATGCTCCCTCAAATCCCTTCTACAGGTTGACTCCAGCATACACAAGCCTATGTGCTACCTTCCAATTTTCACTCAAGTTCTTGTAGCCTGTTGCATATTCCACATTCCAGATCTTCTCTTTGAGGTCACCATCAACCTACCTCTGCATAGTTTGGGTCACTGCCGACCTAGACCAGGTAACATTTAATTTACATTTCTTTCAATCAAATCACCTTTTAGATCAGATCTTAATTATTCTCAAATTTAGTAGTACTTTTTTTCTACATGCTATATGTTATTTCATCCTTTATTTCTCTTCTTCTTTAAAATGGGGGTTGACATCTGCCAAGGAAGTTAACACTTCTTGGATCTACTTTTTCAGGAAACCCTTGCATATCCATCTAATCAATCTCCTTTTCCAGTCTATCTTACTTACAGGTCATTAGCTTGTAGTAACAAGGATCCATCATCACTTTGCGCCCATGTTCATATATCACATCACATCATAGGTACTATAAACCCTCCACATTATGAGTTTCTAGTTATTTTCATTACTAGTTCATTCATTTGATTAGGAATGAAGAAACTTGTCTAATAATTTGGTTAAATATTTTCAATAATGTTTGATGTGTTTATTAATTTAATTTGATTAATTAATTCCTCAGTCCTAATATTTTACCTGAAACCAAATAGCTATCTATGTCTGCATGTCAAGGTGTTTTGGTAGAAATATCAAATAAGTGCTCATCTAAAAAGGAGTCATCAACTACTTACTCTTCATCATTAGTATCCATCCTGAAGAGAAAATTTCCTACCATGTTGTCCTTGTCAGGCTTATCCACTATGGTGACATCAAACTCTTATAAGAGGAGTAACCATCTGATGATATTGTTGCTTACTACATGTTTGTTTATCAAATATTTGATTGCAGCATGATCAATGTGAATGAATATTGGATAACCTTTGATGTAGTATCTAAATTTTTTGATAGCGTATACAACTGCCAAGAACTCCTTCTCTATTACTATATAATTTACCTCTGTATGCTGCAAGTTCTTGCTAACATAATAAATTACATAATTTAGAACTCCATCTTTTTTCCCTAAGACAACTCTAATAGAGTGGTCTGATGCATCAGTGTAGATGTGGAATGATAGGTTCCAATCAGGTCCTCTCAACATAGGAGCAGTAGTTAATATTTGTTTCAAGGTTTGAAAAGCATCTTCACAATGTTCAGTCCAAACAACATTAGTATCCTTCCCTAGTAATGCAAAAATTAGTGTTGCAATCTTGCTAAAATCTTGTATGAACCTCCTGTAATATCCAACATGGCCTAGAAAGTTCCTACCATCCTTTTGTTTCTTTGGTGTTGATAGATTTATTATAACAGATACCTTTTCTAGACCGGCTTGAATTCCTTCAGATGAAAAGGTAATGTCCCATAACTATACCTTCAGACATCATTATCTAGCACTATTCATTACTCAAGGACAAATTGTGTTCTTTGCATCTTTTCAAAACCTTGTCCAGATTTTGTATAGCTTCATCAAAAGTGTTGCAATGTACTATTAAGTCATCCATGTAGGCTTCCATGCAGTTATTTGTTAAATCTGAAAAGATACTCAAGACTGCCCTCAGGAATGTAGCAGGTGCATTACACAAACTAAATGGAAGACATGTATATGCAAATGTTCTCCATGGAAATGTGAAGGTAGTTTTGTCCTAGTCTTCTGGTGCAATTTAAATTTGATTATAGCCCTTATATCCATCAAGAAAAGAAAAGTATTTCTTACCAGCCAAAGTGTCAAGCACTCGATCAATGAAAGGCAATGGAAAGTGATATTTCTTTGTTGTTGCATTCAACTCTCTATAATCTATGCAAATCCTCCATTTTTCATTCTTCTTTTGTTGGGGTTAACACATCGATTGTACAGACAATATATCAGATCTAAGCATACATGCAAATAAAAGCGGATATTCTACCAAAAGAATTATACAAAACAAGAGACATAAATCAACACTAGATTTAACATGGTTCACCCAGTGTGGGCTACGTCCACCAAGAAACAAGTCAATCTATTATCCAAAGCTTTGACAAGATATACAATGAAGATTTACAATCTTCTACACTTCTCATATGTTCAATACTTTCTTCCTTCAAGATTTTTCCTTCTTCACCAAGAATTCTCTCTCATATAATTATCTTGTAATTATGATCAATCCTCCACTCTAAACCCTAACTTTATGCTTTAAATAATCGTTTAAGACTTTAGGGCACTTAGCCATGCAATTACATTCATGAAATCTATTCTAATGCTAAAAATAGAAATAAATCTAGAGAGTTAATTAAAATCTCATCGCACAGGTAACCAATGTCGGTTATGTTCAACCGTCGCCAGTTCCAACTTGCAGTGACCAATGCCGGTCACACTCTAACCGATGTCGGTATGCCCTGACTGATGCCAGTTACTATATTTTCTAGCAAGTTCCAATTACATGCTAAAACATGAGTAATGTAGCTCCATACTCAACAATCTCCCACTTGGAGATTAATTACTGCACTATACCTATACAGTACCATTCTTGGTTCCTCCTTAGCTTTGTTTCTTCCTCCTCAATCCTCAAACTCGAAGACCAAAATAAGTGGAGTGTAGCTCCAATTTCTCCTTTGCTAACGGCTTTGTTAGCATATCCGTAGGGTTCTTACTCATGTGAATCTTTTCCAGATTCAAATTTCCATCCTCCAATACCTGCCGTATGAAGTGATACCTCAACTGAATGTGTTTCGTTCTCGAATGAAATGTTGAGTTCTTTGCCAAATGAATTGTACTCTGACTGTCACTAAACAGTTTACAATTACTTTACTCCTTTCCCAACTCTTCCATTAACCTAATTATCCATATCATCTCCTTGCTAGCCTCTATAGCTACAACATACTCTGCCTCTGTAGTAGACAAAGCCATAACCTTCTGTAATCTCGAAATTTAGCTAACTGTCGTTCCACCTACTGTGAAAATATATCCAGTAGTGCTCCTTCTACCATCTAGATCTCCAGCCATATCCAAATCAACATAGCCACGTAATGAAATATCTGAACCTCCATAGCATAACTGCATGCTAGATGTCCCTTTCAGATACTTGTATATCTGTTGGACTACTTTCCAATGCTCTTTACCTGGATTAGCCATATATCTACTCACAACTACCATTTCCTGTGTAATGTCTGGTCTTGTACAAACCATAACATGCATGAGACTTCCAACTGTTGAAGCATATGGCACTTGCGTCATGTATTTGGCCTCCTCTGGTGATGAAGGACACTGATCTTTACTCAATTTGAAGTGTCCAACCATAGGTGTGCTAACAGGTTTTGCATTCTGCATGTTGAACCTTTCTAACACCTTGTAGATATAATCCTCCTGAGACAAATACAATTTCTTGTTTTTCCTGTCTCTATGTATTTTCATGCCAAGAATTCTTTTTGCAACTCTCAAATCCTTCATTGCAAACGTGTGAGCTAGCTTTCTCTTAAACTCGCCAATGTCCTACATACTGGATCCTGTAATAAGCATATCATCCACATACAGTAAAAAAATAATATAGCTCCCATTTTCAAGCTTCTTGAAATAAACACAACGGTCAGATTCACATCTCAAGTAACCATGCTCATGCATAAAACTATCAAACCTCATGTACCATTGCCTTGGAGCTTGTTTGAGCCCATATAGGCTTTTTTTCAACCTACACACTAATTTCTCCTTACCCTTGACTTCATACCAAAGCAGCTGCTGCATATAAATCTCTTCATCTAAATCACCATGAAGGAAAGCCGTCTTCACATCTAGTTGCTCTAAATGCAAATCTTCTACTGCAACTAAACTCAATACAATACGAATAGAAGTCATCTTAACAATAGGAGAAAATATTTCACCAAAGTTAATACTTGCCTTTTGTGTAAATCCCTTTACTACAAGCCTTGCCTTGTACCTTTTTTGTCCACCCTCTTCTTCCTTAATTTTGTAAACCCACTTGTTCTGCAATGTTCTCTTTCATGGTGACAATTTAACCAAATCCCAAGTCTGGTTCTATTCCAAAGAGTTCATCTCCTCATCCATGCCATGCTCCCACTGAACGTGAGTTTTATCCTGCATTGCTTCTTCAAATCTTTCTGGTTCATCACTATCACTCAATAATAGATAAAATAGAGAAGGTGAAAATATTTCTGGAAGTTTACTTACCCTTTGTGACCTTCTCACAGGAGTTTGGGGTACCGGAGGCTCAATATGGACCTCCTGGACATTAGTATCAACTTTTGACAGTGACGAACACCGGTCACTTCTAACCGACGTCAGTTTGGCTAACCAACACTAGTTCTGCTCCTCTGTAATCGTTGGCAGTTCATTTGACTGATGTCGGTCAAGGCTTAACCAACCACGGTTACTGTGTATTTTTGAAGGTGTTTCTTTAAAACCCAAGAGTTCATTTTCATCAATAAACTTCTCAATTTTCTCATCCTTGGGTACCAAAATTTGATCCCTGTACATTCTCTTTTCATTCCATTCAACATCACGACTCCTAACAATTTTAGAATTCTCTAAATCCCAAAAACGAAAACCAAAATCACCAGATCCATAACCAATGAAAGTGCACCTCTTAGATTTTGCATCCAACTTTTTTCTATTTTCTCTATCAACATGCACAAAAGCTTCTGAACCAAAAACTTTAAGAAAAGAAAGATCTACCTCTTTTCCGGTCCATGCTTCCTCTGGTATTCCTCCATCTAGTGAACTTAAGAGGCCATTGTTAATCAAATAAACCGTTGTATCAACTGCTTCTGCCCAAAACTGCAAGGGAAATCCAGAATGTATCCTCATACTTTTAGCACGTTCCATGATTGTCCTGTTCATTCTTTCTGTAACACCATTCTCCTGTGGTGTTCTTAGAACTGTTCTTTCTCTACGTATCCCATTCACTAAAAAATAATCATTAAAAGCCTTGTTACAGTATTCACCACCATTGTCAGATCTAAGGCACTTTAACTTAGAATGTTATTCATTCTCAACAAGGGATTTCCATCTTTTAAAAGTTTCAAAAATATTAGATTTGACGTTTAATACAATAAACCCATACCTTTCTTGTAGCATCATCAATGACAGTAACATAATACTGGGATCCTCCATGAGAAGCTACCTGAGCTGGTCCCCACACATCTGAGTGTACAAGCTCCAATTTCTGCTCCTTCTTAGTTGCCCCAACTTTGAGAAATCTCAATCTCTTTTGCTTTCCAAAGATACAATGCTCACAGAAATCAAGATCTAAATTTTTCAAATATGATAACTTACCCTTAGCCTTTAAGATCTACATTCCTTTTTGACTTATATGACCCAACCGATTATGCCACATGCATGCATCTAAATCTGAAGTAGATAATGTAGGAAAAGAATCAGTAATACAAGTAGATAAATATAACGCTCCTACCTTCTTACCTCTTACCATAACAAAAGCACCCTTGGTGACTTTCCAAAAATCTCCTGTAAAAGTAACCATGCAACCAGATTCACATAATTACCCTATAGAAATAAGATTCGTCCTGAGGCTTGGCACATGCCTCACATCTTTCAATACCCATGTATTTCCATTCTACAATTTTAGATGAACTTCCCCTTTACCAGTAATACTGCAAGGTTCGTCATCACCCAAATAAACATCCCAAAATTACCCTGGACATAATTTCTGAAATAACCCTTATTAGGGGTTGCATGGAAAGGATCTCTTGAATCTAAAACCTATGATTCAATTCTAATATCTAAAGAAAGAATAAGAGCATCTTGCATTACCTCTGATGCAACAAGATTCGCATCTTTACCTTTTTCTGGTTGTTGGTTCTCTTTATTCTTTGACCAACAATCTTTCTTTGCATGTCCTTTCTTTCCACATTTCCAACAAGTAATTCCCTTACTTCTGGATTTAGATCTGTTATCCCTTGACTTTGATTTCCCATTACTCTTACTCTTATATCTCTCCTTCTACCAGCTCTTACTTTCTACATTCAAAGCATTCCCAGATGATGATTCCTCTGTACTCTTCCTGCGAATTTCTTCATTCAAGATTATACTAACCACATCATCAAACTTCAAAATATTATTAGCAAATAGTTGTATTACTAACAGCCATTACCAAGTTGTCCCAACTATCAGGAAAAGAACATAAGAATAAAAGTGCTTTTACTTCATCATCAAATGGTATTGAAACCGATTTTAACTGATTTACAATAGATCGGAAATCATTCAAATGACTAGAGGCAGATTCACCTTCATGCATCTTAGAACTAAAAAGTTTCTTCATCAAATAAACTTTATTTGAAGCACTAGGTTTTTCATATAAATTAGCAAAATATTTCATTAAGTCTACCGTAGAAGCCACTTCTGTAATATTGGAAGCCACAGATGCTGTCAGGCTCAATCTTATAGATCTCAAAGCCTTTCTTTCATGAATCTTCCATTCTTCATCAGTAATCTTTATAGGTCCTAGACTTCTCATCCAACTATAAGTACAAATCTCTCTGATACAGATAATCTTCAATCTGCATCTTCCATAATTGATAATTTCAGTCGTCAAACTTCTCTACCTTGTATTTATTATCTTTTGTCATTGTTGTAGCTCCCACTCAATCAGAAAACCCTCTGTGAGTAAATCTGTCAACACACAAAACCCTCAAACAAAGCTCTGATACTAGTTATTGGGGTTAGCACACCGGTTATACAGACAATATATCAGATCTAAGCATACATGCAAATAAAAGTGGATATTCTACCATAAGAATTATACAAAACAAGAGACATAAATCAACACCAGATTTAACGTGGTTCACCCAGTGTGGGCTACGTCCACCAAGAAACAAGATAATCTATTATCCAAAGCTTTGACAAGATATACAATGAAGATTTACAATCTTCTACACTTCTCAGATGTTCAGTACTTTCTTCCTTCAAGCTTTTTCCTTGTCCACCAAGAATTCTCTCTCATGCAATTATCTTGTAATTATGATCAATCCTCCACTCTAAACCATATCTTTATGATTTAATAGTCATTTAAGACTTTAGGGCACTTAGCCATGCAATTACATTCATTAAATCTATTCCAATGCTAAAAATAGAAATAAATCTCAGAGAGTTAATCAAAAGCTCGTCGCACAGGTAACCGATGTTGGTTCTACCCAACCGTCACCGGTTCCAACTTGCCCTGACCGATCCCGGTCACACTCTAACCGATGTCGGTCTACCCTGACCGATGTCGGTTACTGTATTTTCCAGCAAGTTCCAATTGCATGCTAAAACATGAGTAATTTAGCTCCATACTCAACATCTTTGGCATAATGATAAGAGGTGATACCCATTGATTGTCTGATATGGGATATATAAATCCAACATCAAGTAACTTTTTAATTCTCATCTTATAATCTCTTTTATTGTTGGGTTCATCCTCCTTTGTGGTTGCTTGATTGGTGTACAACTTTCCTTGATAGAGATCTTATGAGTGAAAAGCTTAGGATGAATCCCACGCATGTCACCATAGTCCCAAGAAAATGTTGTTTTATGCTTTTGAAGAAGAGTTATCAACAATTTATCTTATTGCATACTCAACATGTTTTTTACATTAAGTTGTCTTCTTGGTGTTATTTCTACTTGTTTGGAGAGATCCACCATTGAACATACATTGTTGTTAACAGAATTCATTATCCAGTCATAGGGAAGAAGTTGATGAAAAATAAAATTCTTATATGGAATGTCCATGGTGCTTTGTTGTGGTAGAACCTAGTTCAAGGGGTAGCTTAAAAACGTTAATCTATTATCCACTTCTTTGTTCCTTCCATAGTTATTCAACAAGACATTGGAGAGAACAACATCCTCTTCTTGTCCTTCAATTATATAAGACTTCTCCAGCATTATGAGCTATTTTACAGAGATTTGATCTGCTTCAGGTTCTTCAACCCAAATTGTCTAATCTTCATCATTTAATGGTTGGGCATGAGGATAGATCATGAGATTCTTAGTGCCACTTCCATTAGAAATAATCATGTTGCCAGACCTGCAACATATGAATGTATCTTCAGTGGCCAACCATGGCATTCCTAGAATAATAAGATAACCTCCTAAACTTTCTTTTGGTTGAAGGACACTAAATTAAGCAAGGTATTCCCAAGATTCTACCACTATAACTATGTCCTAAAGGACTCCTTCAGGTCTCAATATTGATCTATCTACAAGTTCTAAGACTGTACTAATTGGCCTTAGTCTTTCCAGCTTCAAGTCATCAATGATTTACTTGATCATGACATTTATTGATGCCCCTAATTCAACTAGAGTGTTCTTTATTGTTGTGCCATTACTTGTAATGTTTATCAAAGGGTTGCCTCAATCTATATACTTTGGTAGAACTGAATTTCCAAGTGTGATATCAGCCAACTGTCCAATAACTTGTACAATGGATGGATCTTTCCTTCTTCTGCATGTTTTTTTATGCATAGATCCTTTACTAGCTTATTGTAGATGGGCACATCCTTAATTGCTTTTATAAGTGGAATTTTAACACAAATATCCATCAGCTGATTGACAAAATTAGAATCAGAATCTGATTTGAGGGCAGTATTTATTTCCTATAATATTTCTAGAAATGGTGGTTCATTAGCTTGAAACTTATCCTTATTGGAATTCTACTCACGTTGTTGCAGATCAGTTTGCAGCAATGGTGGTTCATATGTAACCTCTATGATGGTGCGTTTACTTGGTGGGAGGAGTAATATTCCTAAGAGGAGATGGATATCATTAACATCAACTAAATAAGTAGAGTATTAGGTTGATTTAGTGGTATAGGCTAGTTGAGCAGCTTTATTATTGGGGTTAGGTGTTGGTTCTAGTAGCTGAGTGGCTTTTGGTTGAGAACCTACTTGGGGGTTTGGCGTTAGAGCTTGTTGTTGTGGATAAGGAGGTTGGTGGTAGGATTTTATGGTAGTTTGGAGGTGGGTTATTCCATTGTTTTCCTCCTCTCAAAGGTTGTTTCCATGAAGAAGGGGGTTATTTCCATTATTGGCCTAAAAATTGAGGTTACCATTACTGTTTGTATCGGCTAGAGTATAGATCTCAACCTTGCTGAGTATTAGCCCAAGGTGGAGGTTGCATATATGGATTACTAGCCCAATTATGCAAAGATGGCATTAGGTCTTGTGGCATACCTCCTTGTCTTTTTGGCCAAGGATTTCTTTGAGTAACTTATAAGACTTGTCCATCCTCTATTTCTATCATCTTGAATTCACGTGCATCCTCCCTCTCTTATGTAATGTTGGTTAATCCTCTGCATCTGTAATCATCTTTCTTTTGTCTGTATGTATGGAAGAAATTTGTAAGTGTTGCCTCCGCATCTTCTCTTTTCTTATTAGCATGTAAAACATCAAGTTGGGTAGCCATGTCATTGATTATCTCCTGTTTCATATTTTTTAACATGTTTACAATCTTTGTTTTGGATATATTGCCAATTCCTTTGGTAGTTGATCCACCCTTTGACCTAGAATTTTTTATTCTCTTCATAGTTTCTCTAGATTAATTCCTACAAGCTTTACAAATATCGTCAAAGGTAGCTTTTGAAATGTCTCTTGCCCCTATCAGGTCCAAACTGTCCATATCCTCCTCACTTAGTCCTTTCAAGAAGAGTAATTTGAGAGAATTGAGAGGTAATATTGTGTGTCTTGACTTTTGAACATTGAATAAGAATCTATTTAGGTAATCTTCTAGTGGTTCATCTTCCTTTTGTGCCATCTTGAAGAGTTCATCCTATCCTCTACTACTTGGCCTGCAATAGTCTTGGTACTTAGTGAGAAGCTTCTCCTTCATCTAATACTAGGTAGTCACAACATCTCTTCCTAAACCCATGAACTATCTCAAGGTTGCATCCTTGATTGTAGTAGTAAATAGATTTAGCTTATGTACTCCTACATAAAATGTCAAAATCAAACAAAAAAGTGTTTGGGTCTTCAGTTATGGATCCATGAAAGTTAGGAAGGGATGATGGAGAGATATTCTTCATTACAGCAGGTAAATTATTGTTGGAGATTAGGAGCTCAAATGTAGTTTCTCCTTCCTCAACATTTTGATTCACTTCTTCTTCCATGATGGATTTTTCAGGAGTAGCCTCATAAGTCTCACTTAGAGGGGTATCTTCTACTATCAAACCTTCTACAGAGGAAGATGTGTCTTCTTCAAAATCAAATATAGCAATTTGTGTTATTTGTGGATAAGGTAAGAATCTACCATGGGCATCTCTTAGATGGTGTATGTATCAACTAACTTAACTCAATCAACATACATTAGTGGGAGGGTTTTGAGGTGGAATTTCCTAAAACCTAAACTGTTTCTAAGGAATGCAAAAACCTCTCAAAAACCCTATAACTTGGTAGTATCCTCAGTAACAGCTCCAAAAATGGTGGTACAAATTAACTTGCAGCAATTAATATGTTGTTCATTAATTCAAAATCATTTAATCATCAAACTAGGGGACGTAAAATTTCAATAATGTTCGTGCTCTATGCACAGTTATAGATAATTTAGGAGGTATGGAAAGAAATAGTTGTCACTACAATACTTGAAATAATAATGCTTGAAAGTACGATGCTTGAAACAAAACTTAGAACTGCAAGCAAATGGCTTCTAACACTATGACTAATGCAAGGCTTGTAAATTCAGAGTACAGATAAAGAGATAAATTGCTTCCTAGTTTAATCATGCAATGAAACAGAGAAAAAAAACTATGGAGGGGATTATCATACCACAAGTGGGACTTGCCTTGGGTGTTAATCCCTCCTAAGTCCTGTAACTAAAAGCTACTGAACAAAACTTGGATCTTTTATTGAATTGACATAAATGTTACATCTAGGAGCAAAGCAACTTTTGTATTTGTGTATCTTATAGTCTCTAATTCCTCTATTCTCTATATTCTCCATCTAGATAGAATTCTAGCATTAAATGTTTTCTTTTATACTTCTCCATTACAAAAAAATGTGAGAAAGAGTTTAACTGGGATTAATAAACTAAGTAAAAGATATTTGGTAGAACAAGTGGAAGATCTCAAACAGATCGACAAGAGTTTCAAAACATACAACATAACTAATTAACATGAATCCAAATATCAAACACATAACTTAAGTAACCGAAAAGTTCCTTAAATCACGTGTTAACTAATCAATCAGTTCTTCAGTGAGTTATAATGAATAATCAGATTTGTTATTGAGTTATCTCCCAGTTCTTCATGTCCCATTTGTAACTACTCCTTCAACGACACATATAAACTTGAATGTTGTCATTCATGTTCTAAGCGATCTTCATGATCATGAATTCTTTGTTGTAGGTTATCCCCTTTTGGCTACGGACAAGTGATTATGGATGGTTCCTTAGTTGTAAGTGATTCCCTTTGGATATAGATGGGTTGTTGCAGATAATTCCTTTGTTGCATATGAGTTATTGCATATAACAAGTTACTTCGTAAACAAGAGTGGCATCACACAAAGCATCATTCAAACACCTTATTTAAATCAATAGAATAAATGCACACACCAAATACCACAAAATAAAAATAACTAGGAATAACTATATTAATCAGTATATATGTCATAAGTTCAAGTTGTGATGATAATGTTCAACAGTATAACTAGGAAATACAAGGACATGGCTTTAATGACTTAACAAAAATACAGAGGATGAGTTGTTTAAAAAGGGTATTTTCACAACTCATCAAATATAGAACCAATGCAAGTAGAGACAGAGGCCACAATTCCTTGTGCACAAATAATTTTAATGCAAATATCATAATTTTTTTAAGAATTAAAATCCAAAGAACAAAAAAACAAGAATCTAAAAGTAAAAAGGAGGAAACCACCAAGGAATATCTCTAAAGAGAAAAAGAGTAAGAGTGCATTGTGAGGGAAGAAGCAGATGTAAAATTTTCCAAGTAGAAGAGGAAGGAGCTGAGAAGAATGTATAGGTAGAGAGAAAAGATAAATCGGATGAGGAAGAGTAAAATTACAAAGAATAATAAGTAGAGAAGCAACATAAGGTAATTGTGTAAGTTGAAACATAGAGATCCCTCATTGAAAAACAACACAAAGAAGAGTACAATAAAATGAAGAAGAAGAAAAGGCTAAGAAAGAAGAATGATATAAACAGAAGGAAGCAAAAGAGAAGAGAAAGGTGGAGGAAGAACAATCCACTAAGGAAACATGACAAAATGAAAAGTAAAATAAGAATGTTTGGGGAAGCAAAAAACATTTTTGAATCCATTACAAAAGCGGAATAACAAGCTCAGATTACGAAGGAAAAGGAACTCACACAATCAAATACTAAATATGAGTAGAATAAAATGGAAACCAATCAATGCATATATTCAACCACATCCAAAAGAGAGTGCCACAGAGATGGTAGACTCTAGTTTGGAGAAAAACAAAACATAAGAATCTATGGAAGGAAACATGTAAACATTTTTTGGGAATAACAATCAATGGCACAAACATTAAAGCATAAGTTATTCCTTCCCTCCTCTCATATACACACATTATTTCCTCAAATTACATAGACAAGTGCACAAACTACAACATCACAAACATTGGTTAGCACAGTGGAGGTTGATCTTGATAAGCTTCCATTACAAACATAAATTAAATGGGTGTTACACAATTCAAGAAAAAAATAGTGCAACCACAATGAAATTATCCCAATAGAAAGAAACATTGTATAAAACATTATGTAACCTAAAGTCCTAAATTGAATATAATTTTCCACAATTTGTCACTGAAGTCATAGGTGAAAAAGTCATGAGTGAACAAATACAACTAACATGATGCAGGAGAATCAACTCTAGTATGTACATAAGGATGGAACTATGAAATTTTTGTTTGAAAAGGGTGGTCATAAGTCCTGGAGGTTATTAGGATTCATTTAGATGTGTTAGTTATGGTTTAGGCTTTTCAAATTTTGAATATTTCACTTTCCCTCCAAAAGTGCAAGTTTGAATCTTGGAGGCCTATTTTGGCTTGTTTGAGTAGGTTGGTTTAGTTATTATTATAATTTAGAACTTTGGAGCCATCTCATGCTTAAAATGGTCTTAGGAAGCGTAATAGGTTACAAATAAGGGTTTAAAAACATGGTCATATGCTCCAATGCAAAGGTAAATAAAAATTAGCTTGTTTAAGTGACCAAAGGAGTAGATGAAGGGTCTTATTCAGTGGATAACTAAATGAAAGGCATATAAATGTGAAAATGTAACTAATTTGGATCATTCCATTCAAATGAGAATCAAGAAAGTAACTCCAATAAGGTTTAAGAAGTTTTTGCATGATATTTCTTATTTGCAAACAAGTTGAGAAAGTTGTAGTGCAGTGTGTGTATGAGCATTATAGATCATTTTCTTGATGTCATTCTTAGTAAAGGTGCTTGCATCTTGGATTGTGGATATATTTCTTTGTTTTTTGATTAAAAGGGTGGATTTTTACATTGCTTGAGTGTTTATTATCTGTAGAACTCAGGGACTAACTGTGAAAATTGTGAGAACAATAAAAGTTCAGTGTTTGAGGAGTAAACCTGGTCTGAGAAGGAAGGATTGAGTTTGAGAAGATGTGTGATCTATATTTTTAGGATTGATGGATTAATTAGTTTACTATGGAAGAGATTTTGTTAGCTATAGTTGGGCAATACCCTACAATTCTTTGCATAAAGCTTGATTAACTAAAATGCATGTGAGTTCCTAGCCATGAATCTTATAATAAAGGACATCTAAATGGGTGGTAAGATATTAATTCCTTGTTTCAAAACATTTTGGTGATCTGTTGTGACTAATTTACTTGTTTTTTAATAAAACTATGTAACACTTGGAGATTTGAGCACAACTAAACCTCAGAAGGACAAGTTGAGAGTAGTTTTGAGAAGAATCTCATGGTTTAGGGTTTGTAGTTGAAAGAACACGTTGTCTAAACCTTAAATTAGCTTCAAGGATATTTGGAAAAGAAGATACAATTATCATTTCATTTGTGAATACTGATAAGAAACTCAAATCCTCTGTTCCATGCATAAAGCAGCTGAAAGTTGATTTATTTCATCATTGTATCTAGAAGGAAGAGACTTACTAGTAAAGCCCACATGTGGAGGAAGGTAAAATAGGTATAGGGGTAAATTTCGAGACCTTGACATTGCACATTAGTTATTGTTGTATATATTTCCTCCCCCCGCGACAGCGGGAAGAACAGAACGCGGCCCCCGAGACAGCAGGAAGCGGGAGGAAGAACAGGACGGACCGGGGGAGAAAGCGGGGCAGCGAAACCCGACAGCAAGGGAGCATGCCGCAAGATCCACGAGGCCCGATCCAGGAGAAAACAGGGCGCGAGAGGCACATGCCGGAAAGGCCGAAAAGAACCCGACGCACAGAAGACAAGCGGGTTTCGAGGCGCAGAAACATGTCGGGAGTCCACCAAAACCCGACACCAAAAGGCATGTCGCAAGGGTTAAAAAAATCCGAAAAACAAGCAAATCGGGTTTTCGGGTCGGGAAAACAAGTCGGGTTTTCACGTTGAAGAAACATGTCGGGAGCTCACCAAAACCCGACACCAAAGGACATGCCGGGGGGGTTAAAAATTCCGACGCGCAAAGGAAATCGGGTTTAATAGTCGGGTTTGCACGTCGGAAATGCACGGTGAAGGAGCATGTTGCAAGGGTCCCAAATCCCGACGCAATGCATTTCGGGTTTCGGGGGCGGAACAACATGGCGCATCAAATACATGTCGGGGGGTCTTCAAAATCCGACAGCAAGGGAATTCGGGTTTCTGGATCGGGTTTTCACGTCGGAAATGCACGGATCAGAGGCATGTCGAGCAGTCCTCTATACCCGATGCAAATGCATAAGGGAGTTCCGAACCCGACAGGCGTTGGGGATCTTACCTACCACCATGGTTGTTGAAGAATTGAATGCAGTTTTGGAGGTGGTTGGGGCAGATCCGAATCATTCTCTTCTCCCTCTCTTTTTCCTCATATAAAAATGTAAGGAGGGGCTGTTTTTAAGGGTCGAACATTTTTGTTTTGTGCCTCCTCCCTTCTTCTCTTTGGCAGGTGGAGTTGTGGAGCTCGAACCTCCCATTTGAAACTGTAATGCACCTTTGCCTCTGGGCATTTTTTGCAGTGTATTGTATCAACCTTCGGAGCAAATAAATGCATGACTGTGGATGTTTCTCAACCCTCTATGTGTTTCATTTCGCATCCTCCTGATCTTTCACTGGGAATATGTTTATCTGTGCATGATATTGCATTACATTTCTGTGGTCTGTGTTTAATTGGCAAAACATATGTTCCTCATTCCTCGGTGCATCACCTCCTTAGCTTAGGTTTATTTTTATGCATTTCTCTCTCCCTGTCTCCTTGGTAGTTAGATTAGGTATTTTGGGTAAACCTCTGCGTTTCATTGGTGCATCTGAACAGAGGAATAGGAGCCGGCCTTCATCCGGAGAGCTTTTCCGATTTCGCAAGGTCCCACACTTGGGAAAAGCTCCATGTTGTGCAATCGCACTGGGAGTCTCAAACGATCGCGTTGCGGAGTCCCAGGGGTGCTGCGTTTCGACACCAACAGTTATTTTATTACAAAAAAATCTCCTACCGGGTTTGTGGGAAACCCAAATAGGGTTTGATGAGGGTTTAGTGATTGAGGCCCTAAATGATGGAACTTGAAGGAGAAATTTTGATAAAATGATCATAGAAATTTCCTTTCATGGATTTTTTTTATTAGAAGGTTTAAGCATTTTTATATTTCACATAGTGCATGACAGTTTGGAATCACGGTGTTAACATAAGTGAAGGAGGCCCAAATGTATAATGAGACAATGATTTTGGAGATTGTTTTGAAAATAACTTCACACTGAAACTTTTCAAAGAAACAAATGAGCCAAATGGGTATTTCAAATGGGCCTTGGATTTCCAAATGAACCTTGGAATCAAAAGTTAAGGGGGGAAAACCACATTGACAAGGTTGCTATGGACTTGAGCAAGTAAAGGGAGTAGTAGTGAAAGGTGGATCTATCAAAGGAGTTGAGTCATAAAATTTCACCCACACCTCAGGAATCCAAATGGGTGATTGAAATAGGTTTCATATCATATTATAGAGATCCCTTATAGTTCGTCTTATCTATGAAACTACCAAAGACATTTGTCTGAGAAGCCAAATATGGACAGTTTAGTGAAGATAGCTAAGTTTGAAACCTTTGGGTGATTTTGATCAATTAGATAGAAAGGATAGCTTGGTTAGAGGTCTAAGGACATGACTAAATTTTTGACAAACACAAGTAAGGGTGAAAAGATCAAAGTTGACATGATTTGAAGCTTTTTATCTTGAGAGAAAAGATCCAAATTAATCTAAACATGGAAGAGTTAGAGCTAAAACAGATTTGTAGAGGTTCTTGGCTTGTGAAGGAGCATTGAACACGTGTTTAAGGTCTTGAGGAAGGATATAATGCAGTGTAAGTGGACAAGAATGACAAGCTATGCATGAGAAAAGACTAAAATCTTGTTTGTTAGAGTGGTTAAGGGAAATTTTGACAAGATTGAGGTAACTTACTAATTATTTTGCATTTATTCAATTTAATAGATGAAATAGTCATGGATGAGATGTACTAACAAGGATTTGGATGAATGTAAGCTCAATTTGGATTTTTAGGCTATGATGATGATAGGAAAGGGGTGAGTAAAGCTAAAGAAAATTAGTGTTTAGCTTGTAAAGGCTTTGTATTTGGAGGTTGAGTGTAAATTGATATTGTCAATTAATAGGAAAGAAGTTAGTCTTTGTATCATAACCACCTTGGTTAGTAAACTTGTGGATAATTCATAAAAGAAGTAAAATGTAAACAAGGTAAAGGTGCATGTATTTCAGTTAAAGAAGGAAGTTAATGATGTATTCCTTATTATGTAAAATTATGTCAAGAAGCTCTAACAAGCTGAAGCACATGCCAAACATATTACATTTGAGCTCCTCAACTAGAACATGCAGTTGCAAGCTACCATGAGTGAGAACAAGATGTATATGGATACTGGAAAAAAAATGCAAGATCAAATTCTAATGTAAATAGATTATCAATAGGTGGAAAATGCATTGTTAACATCATTACAAACTCGAGACAATGTATGTGACAGAATGTGAGAATGGTAGCGCAATACACCACATAATACTTTTATAGAAGTGAAAACACAACGCATGAGAGATAAACTAGAATGGATGATCTAGGGCATACGAAATACTATAAATCGCCATGATACAACTACAAAAAACACAAAATATTATGCTTTGTTTGAATTTACGCAAGCATTGTCACAATTGTAGATATACTTTGGTAGATTAAATAAATCTCTCACAAATTAGAATGTGTATAAAATAGACTTAGAAATATTCCTACCAACTATGAAGATAATGACGAATAGTTTGAAGTATGTCACCCCTCATATAATGTCCAAATAATCAAGGCAACACAAGATTTACCACCTCCATCCTCCACTCTAGAAATACAACAACATCTAAATACGGCTAAGTAGTTTATGCAACAATAATAGGATATGGAGTAATACAATTTTGTGGTGGGTAATAATTTTTGAAGTTTCATTGTGAAAAAAATGTTTTTTATATTTGTAAGCAGACCCGCATAGATTGAAAACCCAAAATCATAGTCTATGAGGGAGTTTTTGCATATTGAAAACTTTAAAGGGTGGTTTGTTGGAAAGTCTACTTAATTAAAAACCCAAAATGGTAGTTAAGTAGTGCACAAAGGATAAAAACTAGTAAATAACATTCTTTATGTTGACTATGAGAAAATAATCTCGGTGCACAATGTAATAAACATTTGGCATGCCTAAAATATAGAGCATGGAAACTCCTAGAGTTTTGAAACATCTTTTGTCTCAAGACGAGACAACTATTTAATTCCAACAAAGTGTTGGGATTGTATAGGGGTTAAAATTCCAATGTGAATATATTTTTGGATATTGTTGTATATTGTGTAATTACTAATGTATGTTCCTACATATAGAAAAGAAAAAGTATAGAATATGTAATGTTCTTTAAGCATAGATAGATAATTTGAAGAGCCTTTTCTATGAAATAAAGGAAGAAGAAGGGAATATTAACTCAACATTCACCTCACATTGTATAAAATCATGTAAGCACATAATATAGAAGGTTGATCTTAAATCCTTATTATTGATATTAGTGTTTGTTCTAAGTTTATGTCTGATTTCTTGATTTAGTAATGTCAATTCCATTCTATCATTCCATAATCATGTATCTTATTTATATCTTACTTGAATTTTTTATGTTATTATTTATAGTGCATTATTTTTTTGATCTATTATATCTTTCGTGCACCGTATAAATGTAATAATATCGATTTATCGTAGACTAAAACATATTACATGTCCTGATGTCATGATCCAGGGATCCCTACTAATAAGATTTATGTGAAAATGATACTCTTGAGGGAGAATGCACATGAGGATTTGGGCATGTATAGCTCGGTGTTTATGGTTGTCTAACCACCATTCCCTAAGGATCCCTTCTCCTGTAAATGCTAATGGAAAGGTCCTCATATTACCTTTGATGCTTGGGAAAATTTTGTGCAGGATATGTGGTAAAAAAATTATTTTCCTGTAGAAAAGGGGAGATGAGGATAAGTCCTTTAAGACACCTTCTTGCACCAACCTCTAATGTCATTTTCATATTTCCAAGCTATATCTATGGAAGAAATTATCTCATAAACTTACCTTGGCATTAAATTTTTGAGACTTCCATAGTTAGACATAACGGATATATATTTGGAGAGGACTGGTCCATAAACTTCTACATTGGAACTCTACGAAATCACACAATTATGTTGTTCTACTTTCAACTTTGGAAAATGACAGATTAATGGAAGATTGGAGCTTTAGTGATTGATTATCTAGTGATATAGAAAGGAAATTGCAAAGAATAGGAAATAATTCAAACTCCCAACACCAACAATTTTATCTTGGAAACCTCCAATGGAGGAAAACCATTCAGGAAGGGCAAAACACTCTTTCTTCCCACTTTTATTGGTCAATTATAGACAATTACAGATTACAAGAAGTAGAACATAGAGACAACAATGTAAACCTCTCCCTTCCTAAGCTTGTTTTCTCTGTTTCTCCACCTTGCTCCTATAATTACACTCAAGCACTGAAGATCTTGTTCACTTGCTCTCATATAAGCTTAAACCTTTGCTCTTTGATCTCTTTAGATCTCTGAATGCTCAATTCTCTTGCTCTTCCTTGTATTTATAGCATTCTCCCATGTCCTCCCGTGCACTGGAGAATGGGAAAGGTCAAAGAGGGAAGAGACACAGTCAAACACTTCGAATTCGCGTCCATTCATGCTCCATTTCTCTTTTCTACTCAAAAGTGTCAGGACTGCCACCCTGAGTAAACTAGCAGTTTCAGGACTGCCGCCCTGGCTGGGTGGTGATTACAGGATCACCACCCTTCATGGTGGCGGTTCTGCAATTGTCACTCTGTACAAAGTGGCGGTTCTATCCAGAACCTTTGTTTTACCTCATTTTCCTCTTTTTTCTTCAATTCTCCTTCTTGGTGCTGATGGAATTGATGAAGGGGTGTGTTTTTATGGATCATACCTCCCCTGCTTAGGAGGCTTTTAGTTCCACAAAAACTTAGTGGGGGAGTGGTAGTGGAATCAACTCCCTCTCTTGCTCCTTCAAGTACTACTGGGTCTACCTTAGTGTCTTCTCTCGTCCAGCCTACCAAGACTCCTATGGATCTCTGGTTTGTTGCTCCAGTGCTACATCCTCCTCCAAGTTTCCTCGAGTACAATCCTCTTTGGAAGGAAAATTTTGTATCTTTCCTTTTTGTCATGCATAGATGGCTTTAGTAGGTGTGAGCTCTTGCAACTTGCTAATGCATGCATCTGCATGACGTGTGGCCTGAAGTTTTCTTTTCCAACCTGCTCAAGTATGGCGAAGGTCCCATACTGTAGTGGTTTAGTCCTTTTTACTTTTCTTTGTCTCTTGAGATGGATTGACCAAATCCTCTCCATGTACGTTGTTGCTATAGTCACCATTGTTCCTTGTATCTCCTTTTCTCCTTGCTACCCCATGGTCAGGTCCAATGAATTCTTAGGTAGATACGGTGATTGCATAACAGAAGTTTTTTTTGCTCCTTGAATGAGTAGTTCCTATGGTGGCTTCTTCTGCAAAAATTGACAAGTGCTATCCAAAATATCCATGCTCTCAAGTCCATTTTGATTTTCTTCCAATGAAAGTAAACAAAATTGATGACTTTCTTCAATAAGTCTTGGTGCTTGGTGCTTGGTTGGCACTTACCATAACCTTATTTGATTTGTTCTGGTGTGCCTGGATGTTGAAACGGACTCCGTCCTTGACCCATCTGTACCATTTCTCCCTCCTTATGAACAGAACATCCTTGGCATACAAGTAATAACTTCTAAAGACAATGTCAAATGCATCAAGTGGAATGATATCAACCTCTAATACATCTATGTATTGGGTATTTATCTCAAATCAAAACTTAAACATTCTTGTAACTTGTATTTCTACACCCTTCTTCACCCATCCCAATGGGTATGGATGTGGATGCATGTAAGTCTCTAAACCAAGTTGTTCTACAACTGTATCAGAAATCAGATTTGACTAAGAACCATAATCTACTAAAGTGTTTACCTTAGTCTTCTTGATTTGGATTTTGATTTGAAATGGCTTACTAAACTCTTCTTTTACACCCTTGTACATGTTAGTGTCTGTGCATCCCAACCTTTCGTCTACATCTGAATCATCCCCAATCTCCACCTCTCCTTCTATTTTCACAGTAGCCATGGATTTCTTGGAATCCTTAGTTCGGTGCTTTGGGTGCAATTCCGGATGTAACTTCCAACATGTGGCGTCAGTATGTCCATTTATATCACAATTCTTATAAAAATTCTTAGGATCTTTACAAGTATCCAAGCAGTAGAGACATGTTTACCTTTCCATTTACCTCTAATACTTGTCTTCCCTTGTTCGTTTTCCCGCTGATCTGTTGACTAGTCTCCCTTTGGATTAGTTTCTCCTTACTTCTTGTCATCAATGTAGTATGCTTATATACAAGCCTCATTGAGATCCTTGGGCTTCGTGGATATTACCTTCCTCCGAAGGTGAGTGTGAATTCCTCCCAAACACTTGTTCAAAATGTCCTCATCCTCCAAGTCCATATTAATCAACATGGCTTGTCTCTAAAATTCCGTAGTGTAGTCTTGCACGCTTTGACCGATGCCCTGCCTAAAGTACTGCCACTTAATCATCATGTCAGTCTTATGGCCAATAGGATATAAGTTAGCTCTAAGAAATTCTTTAAAAATTTCAAAGTACTGACAATAGGACGTTTCTTTTTTTCACAAGTGGTTAGATGGGTTTCCCACCAAACCAGAGCATGACCTTCCATTTTAAGATGTGCAAAGGCGATCCTTTATGCCTTAGTAACATTATGCACACTAAAATAAAATTCCAACTGTTTTAGCCACTTATCAAGCAATTTTGCATCTATTTTTCCTTCAAAGTTCTTTATTTCAACTTTCGTTTGGACTTTAAAATGTGTATGAGCAGATTTTACCTTTTTGCTTACAATTGGCGTCTCTTCTTCACACTCTTCCCATTCTTCCTCTTCGTGTCTCTTTTTGGTACCGATTTTTTCAGCTAGTGCTCAAACCACTGAGTCCATGGAATCTTGCTTAACCGAAGTTGTCTTTTGCATATTTGAAATCTTCTCTTGTTTTCTATGCAACCTATCCATCATGGTGTCTAGCATTTTGACTCTACAAACCAAGTTCTCTTCCTCCATTTGAGCTCGAATTCTCTGTTTCCACTTCTTTGTAGAAATATCTGGCTCGCAAGGTAAAAAAAATTTGCCTTTGGACCTTGTCACTGTCATACAAATCACAAGAAAGAATCGAATACCACATTCCTGGATATATAATCAGCTCTGATACCAAAATGATTCGTAAACTTCTACTTTGGAACTCTACAAAATCACACAATTATGTTGTTCTAGTTTCAACTTTGGAAAATGACAGATTGATGGAAGATTAGAGCTTTGATGACTAATTATCTAGTGTTATAGAAAGGAAATTGTAGAGAATAGGAAATAATTTAAAATCCCAACACCAACAATTTTATCTTGGAAACCTCCAATGGAGGAAAACCAGTCAGGAAGGGTATAAAACGCTTTTTCTTCCCACTTTTATTGGTCAATTATAGATAATTACATATTACAAGAAGTAGAACATGGAGACAACAATGTAAAACTCTCCCTTCTTATGCTTACTTGCTCTGTTTCTACACCTTGCTTCTACAATTCCACTCCAACACTGAAGATCTTGCTCACTTGCTATCATATAAGCTTAAACCTTTGCTCTTTGATCTCTTTGGATCTCCGAATGCTCAATTATCTTGCTCCTCTTTGTATTTATATCCTTCTCCCATGTCCTCCTGTGCACTAAAGAACGGGAAAGGTCAGGGAGGGAAGAGACACAGTTGGGTGCTTCAAATTCACGTTCATTCGTGTTCCATTTCTCTTTTCTGTTCAGAAGTGTCAAGAATGTCACCCGGAGTAGACCGGTGGTTTCAAGACCACTGCCCTGACTGGGTGGTGGTTACAGGACCACTACCCTGTAGGGTGGCGGTTCTGCAACTGCCGTTCTGCACAGAGTGGCGGTTCTGTCTAGAACCTTCGTTTACCTCATTTTCTTCTTTTTCTTCAATTTTTCTTCTTGGTGCTGATGGAACTGATGAAGTGGTGTGTTTTTTTGGATCCCTATGGATCAAGGACCATGTTTAAAATTATTTTGATACCAACATTTTGGGTCACATAAGTAGACCCATCATTAGGGAACAAAGGATTAGAATGAGAAAGATTGTTGGATTTAAAATTAAATAAATATTAGTAAGAATTAAAGATTCAAAATGGGTCAGATATCAATAAGTTGATTAAAGCTATAATAATTAATTTCATTATTATATTTTAATTTACATTCCATTTATTAAATTAACAAGAAAGAGAGGAAAAAACTAACTATTTAATTAAAGTTGTATTTAGCTTGTTTTCATGTTGGTTTAACTAAGAGGCTAAACTAGGATTTATAATTGATTCTAAAGGAGATATTTAAAACTTGGTAGATAATGATTATAAATTTAAAATAACTTTGGTTTAAAAATAATATAATATGATAAAGGAAGGAAAAATTAAAAGTTAAAAGGAAACATTATTGTTAAATTAATATTACAATTCGATTGCTTACAAGTTAGAAAAGATTGGCTCAACTTGGATGGTAAATATAGTACCATATCTAATTCTTAGGAGCATATAAGACTAATTTGAGAACAAATAACCACCCACTTTAGCTATGAAATCTCTTGATAGGAAGATGGAAAACAAAGGAGGAAAGTCAATGACTAGGACATCTTGAGTTATGATTAGACTCAGATAAGCATGTATGGTTAACTCAAGATATTTAATCACTCTTAAAATATTGATATTTGAGCCATTGAGTTGCAAAACACCTATAGAAATAGGATTGTAATTAAGACCTAGGATATCAACAATGTTCTTAAGTATTATAAAAGTACTAACCCCCGAGTCAATCATGCAATTATGAACCAAGTGTTTGCCTAAAATAAAAGACACATAGAAGGGTGGGGTCTTCTTAAATTTTCTTACTTGTTCCTCCTTTTTTTGGCATAGGTTGACTGCAGGATGCACCTTTTGAATAGATAGATTAGATCGAAGGAGTTGCTTTAGAGCTTCATTATGGAGATCTCTCTACGATGGAATAGCTAGGGCATCCCACATTGTCACATTCACAGTTGTCTTTTTCATCTGCTCCACAATGTTGAAAGGAATGATATTGTATTTGTGCATTAGAGGTGTGATGTTCTCTTTTCTCTATTGTTTTGACATTGGGACAGGTGCCTTTGGTTGGGGAACAACATCTTTTACTAGGCTAAGTCTGTTAGGAACACCAGACAATCTGTTCTTACTTGAATCTGCCCCAACTTCCTTTTATTTATGAAGAGGATTGTCTTGATTATAATAAGAGGAAGGTTGAGTATCCAACATTCTCTTCTTAGACCTTGTATTATCAGAAACATAAACATGAGATCGATTGGAACTGTCCACATCTTGATTCATTAACAACAATTCATCAACCCTAAAAAACATGAGATTGGTGTTAGGGGTAGTTTCTTGAGCTCCTTCCATATTGGAATTAGATGTCTCCATCAATGGTTCTTGCTTATTGGAAGAATTATGAACCATATAAAGTTGAACTTGTAATCCATTTGTATAATTATACTGACTACATGACTAATTGAATGGAAAGCACCACTTTGTTTTTTATATTACATTATTTTTCACTAGAACCATAGCCTTGCTTGAGCTAGTAGCAGGAAGTGGTTGGGCAGGAGCAACTGTCTAAAGAGGAAGGTGAATTTTTTTACCTTGTAATCTATCATTTTGTTGATTTTGGCCATATCTTTGATTTGGATATTGGTTTCTATAGAGTTGATAACCTTGATTGAATCTTTAGCTAGAATATTTTCCTTCATTACGACCCGGGTAATTTCTATATGATTGGGCTTTTTGTTTCTCCAGGGATATAACTTTATTTGATAAATTATTGATCAAGGATTTCATTTCACCTTCATCCTTTTGCTTTTGGGAAGAGTAGGATATGGATGTAGCAAATTAGGAGTTTTACTCAGGAATGGGAGTAACATAGGGTTATGAAGCTTGAGGTAATTCAGGAAATAAGGGCATACCTAATCTAGGGGTTATTTTTTCCAAATTGAATCAAAAAATTCTCATCCCGAATGGGTATTGGATAAGCATCATGTAATTAAATGACACCCATAGATTATATCATTATAACAATACCATAATTTAGATCTCTTAAAAAGTAAAGAAAAGCACCTTGTGGATTTGGTCTAAAGAAAATTGGAATTATGTCCCATGTTTTCTGGAATATGAAATTGAGGTAAACCATAAGCTCATTGGGAGCCCTCTTCATAATTGACAATTGCTCTAATAAGTATATGTTGTCTGCTTTCTCCTCAAACTGTTGACATAGATTTGTGTCAAGCTCATCCCAATCGTGGATGGAAGTAGGTCTCAAGCTTTTATACCATTGAAGTGCTTTAACTTTAAGTGAAGAAGCAAGAATCCTAACTACAACATCATCTTCTGTAACTAGGTGAACTAAACAGACACTAGCAATATCTTGAATATGATCAGTTGGGGTAGTGTGACTTTCACCAATGAAGAAAGGAATACTTTTTAAAGAAAACATTGGTATATCATGTTGTGTATTTATTGCCAAAGGACTACCACCATTGAAGCTGAAACAACACAAATTTCTCAATTGTTACATGACCGAAATGGGTCTTAAAACCCTAGAGGGCAATAAAAAAGGCCTACCTAAAGGAGGAGTATAAGGAGTTATATTTGGAGGAGATGGTGATATCTTAACTACTTTATTTCTTCTTCTTTTTGATGATAAATGTAAATATTCAAAGGGTTCACTCCTTGTTGCACTCTATCTTGTCTGTATTCTTCTCATATAAATGGGCACTTTGACTACTGAAACCAGTAGATTTGAACTTGGGAGTCACCAGATGTGTTGAAAGATGTCTCCAAAGAAAATAAATCAACTAAGACACAAACCAATCTTAAAAAATGCTATAAAGTTCATTATAAAGGTCTCATTAGGTGTGTCATAATTGTTAGAGCTGAAAATTGCACTTTGCCCTTGATCAACATGAGAGATTTAAGATTTTGAGGCAACATGGGACTGTCTGAGAGATCCAAGATTTTGAGGCAACATGGGACTGTCTCCAAGTGTAGGACTAGCTACCTAAGACATACCTTCGGAGAAGGCCAGATTCCTCTACCAATTCCTAATGCTAAATCTACTCCTATAGTTGAGATAAAAACCATCCAATCCTAATCTAACAAACCAAGGGACCAGGGGTAAAATGAGATGCACAAACTGGAAATTCTAAGCTAAAGAGAGGTGATAACACTAAGAAAAGGGGAAAATACACTCTCAATGAGGGAAAAATGGGAGGAAATGATGATGAAAAGGGAAGACATGAATGTCACAGATCAAAACAACACCTTACCTTCCACTTCCATGCAAAACACAACAAAAATAGATCTTGCAATGTGAAGAAACATACAAAACATACCTACGATGAATGAAGAGGAAAGAAAATGCAATAGAACATAAGCTAGGGCAGAAAACAACCACAAAACATGAATTTTATTGCCTTATAAGGATCCACACTCCATTATAATGAAGGAAGAAGGCACAAACACATTGTAAAAGTCTAATTTTGAGACCTACAACTTTGAAACACTTATGAAACAATTTGAAATGATTCCCTTGTATTCAGAGAGGGTCCAACCTTTACAAATGAGTACCAATTGCCAATATATAGAGAATGGGATAGAGAGGAAGGAAAATTATATTTATACCCTCAACCACTAACAACATGCATTAAATCATTAAAAACAAGAATGGGAACCCTGTTAAACCCATTCCCCATGATATATTGCTTGTTGGAGAAGGTAAAAGCCCCATACTTCATCAATTTTGGTGGTTGAGCTACATGGAACTGCACTTTAATTATTGGGACTATTTTTGCCTTTTTTTATCCCACCTGACTCTAGCAAATTTTGAATTTTGTGATGCTAGAGTGAAGCTCTTGCAAATACCTTTATAATAAGACCAAAATTTTCAAAATTGGAGATGTATGGACAAATATATGGCCATGCAGATTTTTAGTGTGCGAGAAGAACAAGAAAAAGTTCCTTGTGGGTCATGACAGACCAATTTTATTGTTTTTGTGTGGTTGGTGGATGAATCAGCTAGGTAGGGAACTCATGGAAGGGCATAACAATACCTTATGTGCCACTTGGGCCCGACTTACCTGATGCACCTGAATGCCTTCACTTTTTCGCTTAATCGGTTGGCTCGGGCCCTCAGCAAACACTAGGAACGTGGTAACATTCCTATTGTACCCTCTAACTCTACCATAATCGACACCCTACCCCCCAAAATGGAATTTGTGGAAAATTGGGGAACGCATGGAATAAAGGAATAGTTCCCTATGTTCTCAAAATATCTGATTTGGATGACAGAGTCCTAATCTTTCCCAATTTTAATCTTAAAACATGAAATTGGCTAAGTATAGAAAAGGAGGGGCCCAGAAAGATCGATATGGAATGTTCCCAACACTAATTTCACCCCTTGATGATCAATTTGTACTTCCCAAGTCCAAGATGGAAATACAAGTTATCAAAATAGCCCGGGAGGTATTTTGGATAACAGTGTATTAGTGTGATTTTAATTTTCCCTATTACATTATAGCCTATGCCACATTATTTCATGTCTTATTGTGTTGACACGTAGCATGATAGATTTTGGAAGAATTCACAAGTTATCCAAGCATACTAACCATTTTGACCACTTACATGTCAGCTCACCGTCTAAGATGTTCCAATGACCATGTTAAACATGGCACGTTGTTTAAACCAACCAAGCTCATGAGGTTGTTCCCATTCTAAACTAACTCCCAATGTCAATGCGTCTGAGTTGCTCAATAGTCACAACAAGCTCACAGGATGGTTACACCGTATACTTAGAAAAACCATGGGAAAACATGGCCACAGCCACATCCATCTAACCACCCCCCACCCAATATAAACTAAGATGGAGGATTTCACACAGAACATGTGGGATTTCTCCCCATAAATGGAAAATAAGGTGCTTAAGGGGATTCAAACCAGAGACCTTTGTGCCAAAATATAATCACCTTCACAAATATGCCACGCATTTCCAAACAACATAAAAGGCATTTTGTTATATTTGAAGGGGACTAAGCCAATGACTGTGTATAGCCAAATAATGGTAGTTTGTAAACATCATCAACTTTGGCCCTTCAAATGACATTTTTAGGAGTTTGACAAAACTAAAAATATGTTCATATTTTCTAGATGACCAACTTCAGCTTTGAAATGTCCTGATTAGTGTTCGTTTGACGCCATTTTGGAATATTTTTTACCACTTTTGACGTAGAACATGGGGAAATGGATCGTGTAAGTGTTACAGGAAGGTTGAGAACATCGTTGATAGAGTTCAGAGTTCTTCAAAGGTCTAATAAGCATGTTTATTACACGTTTTAGGGTCTATTAACATTTGTAAGATATCATTTATACTTGTAAATTTGATTTTTAATGGATCGTATTGCATTTTAGCAGTCCTGGGGATGTAGCCTGATTTGTGAGTGAACTCCATTATCAATTTTGGAGTTTGTGTTCAATTTTGCATCTATTTATTTTGATTATTTACATATTTAAATCAAAAATTAATTAATTTGGTGAAATTATAATGCTTTCACACATTTTCATAAAATTGTATTTGATCATGCAAACTGAAAACGATTATTGAGTTTGAAATAAGATTTTTAATTCAGTTTTGATCACATTTAAATCAAATTTTCGATCAGATTTTAATCAATCCCTATTCTTAATTTCATGAAAATGATTATTTTTTAAAGGATCCATTTTGATAAACTATTAATAAATGGGCTCAGTTTTAGTTTATGGATCATTAAAGAGACAAAGGATGAAATGGGTCTCATCAGAAGGTCTGTAATCAAAACAAGAAGGTGAAGGCGTCAAAAATACAACAACCAGTTTAGAATCTGTCGAACACCCAATCCATCAAAAGAATGGCCCATAAAATCAAGCTACCACTATCTAGAAAAGATAACAAGGATGCGGAGGAACAACTTTTCATATTAGATTCATTCTGGAAGAGCAACAACATCACAAATGTTGCAACTAAACTCTATAATTTTTTTGGAACACTTAAAGATGACACCGTAAGGTGGTACATGAAGATAAACCCACAACATGTGGAGTATTGGGATGTCATGGAAAAATAATTTAGGGTATACTTTCATTACCCTAAATCACCAATAAAAAGTGTTAATAAGATGAGGGATCTGATACAGAAAGAAGAAGAAATACTAAAATAATTTGAATACTAGTTCAAGAATGTTTCAAGAAGGCTAGAGGAGGACTCATTAACATATAAACAAAGAATTGAATGGTTTCTCTAGATCATTACCTTACTTGAGAGATTCACTAGATGGGAATGTTTTAAAAGGTTTTTTGATGTGTTAGAAATGGCCACACGACTAGACGCCCAACCATGGAGAAGGGAAGAAGAAAATTATATAAATACTGAACTAGAAAGGGTATAACTATAATTGGCTCAATTAAAATTACAACAGGAGATTTAGAGAAAAGAGGACTTAACTAATTCACTTCCAAAAAAAACCACAAGACAAAAAATCTAGTGTACAATATGTTGCGCGGAAGGACATAGTAAAATAAAACGCCCCTATATAGAAAATTTTAAAAGAGTCACAACAATAAGACAACATTAATCAGAAAAGGCTTCTTCTAGCAACATACCTATGGCTGAAAAAACTTTGTGTGCAATATGTAGATTATGGGACAAACATATACAAGATACTTGTCCCCTAATTGAAATAGCCCCACCTACAAATCAGTTGATATATTGTACAACATGTGGATCCTTTAACCAATATCATCATACTTTCCCTACAATAGATGTCATGGGAGACTTAAAAGAATGTAATGCCTAAAGAGTAATGGCAGCTAGAAAAAATGTATTACGCACACCACCACCACAATAAGCAACCCCCAATATACTAGTACAATAACCCTCCACGATACAATTACCAATAATAACCGCCCCACCACGATACCAAGGCTACCAAGGTGGGCCACCACACTATGGAGGAGGATATCAAGGGAATAAATATAACCCCAACTACTAAGTTTATGATGGGCGGTATATAAGTGAATATAAAGGTGGTTACCGGGGCAAATATAAGAGAGGTTACAATAACTATCAAGGTGGCAGGGGGTATCAGGGCTCCCAAGGAAGAGGGTACCAAGGTGGAGGAAACCAAAACATTCCTGAAAATGGACCGCAAGAAAGAAGGCCGATGAACTATTACAAGAGCAAGAAAGATGGGAATTTATCTAGAAATTAAATTTAACCATAGCCCTGTAGGTTCTATCATGAACAAGGAACCCATGATTCCTTCGGTTATCCTAAAGTCACCCAGATATATAGAAATGGAGGTACAAAATCAGAAGCATTGGGGAAGGATGCTCAAAAGAATGTGAAACGCCTCACTAGAATACCAAGAGAAGAAGAAAACTCATCAGACGAGTAAAGAGAAAGCATCTAGTTGAGGAAAAATAAAAATATAAAAAAATAAAGAAAAAGAACGAACTAAAGAAAACTACTTTAAAAGGAAAAGAAATAAGAAAGGGGAAAGTGAGAAGGAAGAAACACTCTATAGAGTCGCAATAACTACAAGAAGTGGCTAGAAAAAGGAACAAGGAAATGAGAAGAAAAAATCATCAAACCACCCAAGGAAGAAGATGCATCCAACGAAGAAGAATGAAATCCAAAGTGGTTTAGACTAGAGCCACATGACAAAAAAGTCACAAAAAGCAAAGAAGTGATAAAGAAAGCTCAAAACCATGAAGAAATAGAGCGAAACAATTTTTGAGGAGATGACTGCTCTTAAGGAGATAATAAGACTAACTCTCAGACGTGGGTTGGTAGAAAAATTAAAACAATTCAGTAAATATTGGAATAAGGAATATAAATTTTTAATGTTCATCAGATTGAGGCCACACATAAAAAGAAAATAAAAATGTATTCCACATAGAAATAATGCGACATAAATCTGCTATATACCTAGACATTGAGATTTGCGACACAAGAATCACCAAAATACTATTGGATCTCATCACAAATGTAAATATAATGTCAAATCTACACGGGAGAAACTTGGAATACCCTTCCTGGATGCCGCGAGATATGACATTGGCCTTATGGATGGATCAAGGAAATCCCCTGTTGGAGTACTATGGAACATATAAGTCAACTTTATGGAGATAAATAAAACAATATATTTTAAATTCATAGAGAACGTAGCCAAGAAACCAACGTAAAATGTTATTTTAGCACTTGAATGGTTTATAGATTGCAATGACACATTGAATTCCGAAGAAGAAGAAGAAACACTGGAATCAAATGGTATTCAAGGCCATCTACCATTACAAATAGGAATGAGTGTGACATGGTCAAAAGAAGTCTGACATAACACAAAATACAAAGATTTTGATGACATGAAAGAGATATATACCCTTAATAAACTAGCAAATTTTGACAAGGAATTTGAACCCAATTCAGAAGGAATAATCTCGGTATATAGTGAATCCACAAATGAAATCCCAAACCAGATAGTAGAAGTGTGGGTACATGGATTCCCAAAAGCAAAAGTAAGGAAGTTGTTACACACAAAAAGACTAGGATCTAAAATATATTGGCCCGTGAAAGAAGAATTCTAAGAAGAAGAAGGATATACATCCACATAAGAAGAATCTCACCTCATGTAGTATGGTAAAGAAGAAGAAGAACTAGAACAAATGGTGAAGAGGGTCTACAGACTAAGTTGTGAAGCTTATCATCGCACCCTACCAAATTTTTATAGTTTTGGGTACTTAGAACAAATGGTGAAAATATTTACGATTGAAGTAGATCAGATGGAAGTATTGGATGATACTTTGACAATCAATATCGCTCAATGGTGGGTAACTCACAAATCTAATATTTCATATTGGAAATCAGTTATAACACTTCTCAAAATAAGATATTTGGAGAGTGAAGGGTATTATGTGGCTATTTTGGAATATATAGGTGAAGGAGACCCACAACAACACATCAAAGCATGTTTGAGGCGTTAGAACATATGCAGAGAACCATATTCCATACTATGGATCTAGTTATTCTTCTTGACATTGGAACCCCTACCCATATCTTGGTACATCCATTAGTTTATAAGAACATAAAGAAGAGAGTGGAATCCGGTGGTGATGGACTTTGTCACACTTTTAACTTCTAGGAAAAGGACTTAAATACATTAAAAGCACTTCAAAAGATCATAAAATTTCCTATTCTTAACCGTGGAAGATGCCACTGATCAATTTTCAAGGGGTAACCCAGTTCAAGAATGCAGACAAAATATGTACCATAAATAACAAACAAAATTAAGAGAGATGGTATTTTTCTTTACAATAGACAAACAAGAAAGAGAAGAAAACAATAAATTTTAAAATATAAAACAACAAAAGAATAATGAGAAGTGTTAGAAACCAAGATAAAAGATGAAAAATATTTTTATCATCCACAAAAGCTAAGAAAAGAAAATATTGGAGTTGAGGGAGAAGAATTTTTTTTCCAAAATTGGAGACTACTAGTCAGAAAAAAATAGCTAAAGTGGTGGAATTACTTGGAGAATATCAAGACATATTCCCCAAAGATGTCAAAGAAAATAAGAAGTGGGTACAATGAAAATACAAATAAAAGAGGGAGTCAAACCGCTAAAGAAAAGGCCATATAGAATGAACCCTAATCTAAAGGTGAAAGTCAAATTTGAGATTGATAAAATGTTGAATGCAAGCATAATCAAACCAGTAGATGACACATAATGGATGATCCCTATAGCACAAAATAAGAAAATGGGAGGAATAAAGATATGTGTGGATTATAAAGACTTGAATAAGGCTTGTGTACATGACCTGTTCCTTACTCCATTTATCGAAGAAGTTTTAGAAAATGTGGCAGGTAGAGAAGTATACTCATTTACTGATGGTTTCTATGGTTACCATCAATTTAGAATAGCACCCGAGGATCAGCCTAAAAAAACATTTGCTACCAAATGGGAATATTTCATGTACATTGTTATGCCTTTTGGTTTAAAGAATACACCCGTGGTATTCAACAGAATAATGATCAATGCATTTAAAGAATTTATCCATGATTTCTTAGAAGTATACCTTGATGACTAGACAATGTATGGAATTTTGAAAAATCATATTCAAGTGCTAAGATTGATGTTCCAAAGATGGCGTGCATTACAAATGTCATTAAACCTAAAGAAATGCATCTTCCTTATACCTTTTGGAATATTATTGGGCCATATCATTTGTAAAGAAGGACTCTTGATAGACCCACTGAAAACATTAACAATTGTAACAATTCCACCACCAAAAACACAAAAATATGTGTGAACAATCTTGGGATATACATGATACCATAGAAAATTCATAAGCAACTACGCAACCATAAGTGCACCATTGGAGGAACTAATGAAGAAAAAATCAAACAAACAAATAGAATAGAGAAAAGAGTGCGCATTCGCATTCAAAATATTTAAGGATGGGATATTGCATGCCCCTATCCTAATATTCTCATATTGGAAATTCCCATTCCATGTTCATATAGATGCTCTAGGAATAGTAATAGTCGCACTCCTAACACAACCTTAGGAAAATATGGATCATCCAATAGCTTTTATAAGCCAAAAACTAGCCAAAGCAAAAAAAATATTCTACAACAGAAAGAGAAGCCTTAACCATGGTGTACGCATTAAAAATGTTCAGACATTATCTACTGGCTACACCGTTTGTGTTCTACAGAGATCATGAACCCCTAAAGTACTTACTTAATATACTAATTCTACAAGGAAGAGTATGTAGATGGTTAATGTTATTCCAAGAATATGATTTCACCATCTCTATGAAGCTGGGAAAGTTAAACAATGGGCCATACTACCTATCATGCATTGAAACATGATAAGATGTAATCCTAATCGATGAAGAGTTCCCCGGAGCACATTTATTTAGGGTGGAAGCGGTCCCCAAAGAAATGGAAGATATAACACAACTATTCACTATAGGAGAGTTCCTCGCAAACTATATAAAACAACAAAAATGCAATCTACTAAGCCACACATTTCCATTTACTCTAATCCAAGGCCAACTTTACAAGAAATGACAAGATGAAGTCCTTAGGTGGGTGGAACATGAAAGGAAGAACATTCTAAGTGAATCTCATGAGGGGATAATAGGGCAAAATAATGGTAGAGACACAACAAAAAAGAAGTAATGATGGCAAGATTATGGTGGCCTACACTATTCCACGATGTACAAAAACATGTTATATCTTGTGACATTTGTCAATGGGTAGGAAAACTGAATGGCATAGATGAATTTCCCTTGAGACTAGTTCTTACATTAGCCCCATATGAGAAATGAACAATAGATTTAATTGGATCCATTAAACCCACGGAAAGACATTCCCAAGCAAGATTCATCATCACGAGAACATAATACTTAATAAGATGGGTAGAAGCAATGCCAACAAAGGATTGTAATACAAAAACCATGGCAAATTTCATATACTAGAATATCATAACAAGATTTGGGTGCCCACTAAGCATCACAAGTGATCAAGGGAAATAATTTGTGAATGAGCCAATAAAAAAACTACTTGAGCATTTTATGATTAATCATAATAAAAGTAATTCTTCTCACCCTCAGACAAATGGAAAAGTGGAGGCATTTAACAAAGTCCTAGAGAAATTTCTAACAAAAATATGCTCCCTATGGAAGGTGAATTGGGACTTGAAAATACCCGCAACATTATGGGTATACCGCACAACATACAAAAGGTTAACAAAGTATTCACCATTCTATTTGGTGTATGGGTTAGAAGTTACGGTCCCAATGGAGTTTATCCTCCCAAGTCTTAGAGTGACAATAACATTCAAGATGAATGAAGAATCATCAATGCACGAGAGGCTCATAGAATTGGAGAAGCTAGATGAAAAGTACTTCCTAGCCAAGTATAATCAAACACAAGAAAAAAGAAGACATGAATCTTGACATGATAGGAATTATAAACATAAGGAATTCGAAAGACAAAGTGATATTGTATGATAGCAAGTGGAAGAGTCCCAAAAATTTAAAAATTGGATGGCCAGGGCCATATGTAGTCAAGAACATTCTACTATCTACAACCTTAAAACTTTAAACACTACAAAATAAATAAATATCAGGCTATGTAAATGGAGTGCGACTCAAGAAATATCATACCAAAGAGTAAAACAAAGAAAACAATAACTCAAAAATTGAAAAAAAAGAGATACAAAAATAAAAATTCGTCTTCTCTGAAAAACTAGCAATTCGGAGGAGTTGATGAGGAGGAGGGTGAACACCCGCAACGACACACTCTCTCTACCAAAAACAAGTTAAAGGAAGGAAAGAAAGAAAGAAAGAAAGGAAGGAAGAAAAGAAAGAAAGGAATGAACTAAGGAAGACAAGAAAGGAAGAAAGGACAAAAAAAGCCGCGGGACAACCTATACAAGTAAGAAAAATAAAAAGCTGTGAAGAAATCTACATATTAAAGAAAATGACAAACCTGCAAAAAAACCCACAAAACAAAGAAATCAACAGAAAAATCCATGGAATCAAGGAAAGAAGAAAAACCCACAAGAAAATTCGTGTAACGAAGAAAGTTCATAAAACAAACAAAGGAGAAAATACAACGACACAAAATAAAAGGAAGTAGGGAAACTCATGGAACAAGGAGGAGGAAACCCGTGGAATGATAAAGTAAACAAAACGAAGTAAGAGACACCTATGTGTAAAGCAAATGAAAAATATATCCATGGTAAAAGCAATAAATACGATAGGTGGGAATAAAATGTTAAAGGAGAAGACCACAAGGTAAAGACCCAAACTCGCAAAAAATAAAGTCCAAAACCAAGAAAAAAGTCAAAAGTAGAAACATGAGATAGGGAAAAACAGAGCAGTAGGGAAAAATGGAAACTGCCAACGTCGTAGCTCAATCCAAACTCCCAAAGCCAAAATTCCAAAAATGAACATTAAAATCAATGCTCCCACACCCTGCGAGAGCTTTCTCTCATGTCCCCTTCAAAGTCGCGCATGCACGCGACACACAAAAATACATCCCCTCTTTCATAGTTGAATATGATCATACATGGTTGGAGTTTGACCGTCAATCACTTCTTTAGAAATTATTTAGAAGAATGAGGATACAAGAAGAATGGAATATAAGGAGAATGTGAAGGTAATTGTAGACTTAAAATTAGACACTTGGAGTATGGTACCGTAATTTTCAATGCCCAATAAAGCCATTAGGGTTCTCCTCATCTGGTTGCACAATAAAATTCTCTACTTGGATCAACCCTATCAAATCAACATGGAAATAATGGAAAGGGTGACGGGACTATGAGCGAAAGGACACTCAACAACACAAAATAAAAAAATTCCAATGTAGCAAGTCACATGACTGATGGGAGTCACAATGATCAAAAGAAGAGTGTGTATTGGAAAAATTAAGAGCAACACCCTAAGGTATGCTACCAAAGCTATTTGCTTAAAACAATTATCATACAAATAGAGAAGATGGTTTCCATGCCACAAGTGCCACAATAGACCTAGAAATGATAATTAGCCATTACAAATACAATTTGTGCGAGGTTCTCACGGTAGAATTCATGAAAATACTTAGAAAATTTAGGAGGGAAAACCTACTTTTTGTTATGGGTCATTATTTTTTTGCCTAGTCATGTATTTCACAAACGACCTATCAAGAAAAACAAAGCAAGTATTGTGGGATCAAAATATACCTATAACAGAACAAATTTTGGCACATATGAATACTATGTCCCAAGTGGACCAAATTACTTCACTAATTGGGTGGACTGAGAATATTATAAGAATGGTTGTCAATAAAGCTAGGGTTTCTGAATAAGCAGTGGAAAAATATGAGAAAGAGGTTGTTTTTATTGTGGATATTGACTATACATTCCTTCGACCTTTCACTTTGTGGATTGCTCACATGACCCCACTCCCATATGAAGCATTAGATAAACTTGTGGCAACTACAATCCAATAAATTAAAAATATACCTATTGATAGCATGAAGCCAATATCACCAAGCATTGATGATATAATTGCAAAAATATGGGAGGCTTGTAGAAAGAAACATCCAGAGGATTTCACTCGGGGGGAACAGAGTCATTTAACTCACTGGGAAAACCAATAGCATGGAGGGAAAAAGGGAAAAATAAGGGTGGAGAGAAAACAATGCCAGGAGTCTATAAAAGGAAAAACCTAGATACCAAAAAAAAACCTTCTCCATAAGCCCCAAATAAGAGACATAAGGCTAGATTACCAAGAAAAGTGGTATTGAAACAAGAAACAAGTGAAGAACCAGAGTATTTGGGTGAAGATCCAATGCAAACCACATAATCTGACAATGAAGGGCCTCGACAAGTGAAAACACAATATTAGCCACCTGCAATTAGATTTCGGATTTGCTCCCAGTTGATTTCTCACATTTTTATTTTGGCCCCTTTAATCTCACATTACGTTGACATGAGTAGTGCGCACGAGGTTGGGACGATTAGGTGAAGCACATATACATCTAACCTTTCAAATCAAATGCTTTCCATTCGTAAGGCTTGCTGTTATGAAACAATAAAATAACAAGCTTTATCGATGAATAAAATATAACTTTCGCTATTTTATCCAATCACTTGAAGGCCTTTCCTCTTCTTTGGTCCCTTAAATCACTAATTGCACTCATGAATAATGCAAACGAGATTGAGACAATAAAATGAAGCACATAAAATATACAATATTTGGGTTGGACCATTCTAAGCCGTAGTGTGGGACATGGATGTATTTGGTTCCCACTATTTAAATTTCAGTATTCCATTCACGCCTTTGACTTGTAGAACAAATTAAACATTGCCCACTTGAAACTGTAGACGCTAAAAAAAATATAGCAACCCCAATTCTATGGTAGTCACTATGTCGTTGCCACCAAAAATGGACTGCCACATGCCGTCAACTCTTTATCAAATCTTCACCATCCTATATTCTGCAAATCTTAACCACCATCTCTTTGTTACATGCAAGGAATTAACATATGGGTTTCAACTTTTCATTTAAACTTTTTTTATGTTGTTTATTTTGTTTATCATGTTACATCCACTATTAATTACTTCCCACATGTTCATTTCCAACTTTCCGTTCATATCCTCGTCAAGTATGTTAAAAAAATAAAGGCGTAGGATAAAAAACCTTGAGTTTTTGACCTCTATCGACATATATTTTCTACTACTCATTCATATGGCCAGTCAAAGTGCGAGCTCTATTATTGTTGGTTTTTGGTACATTGTTTGTTTCTTTCATTTGCCGGAGCTCGCAACTAGAAAATGGGGCTGCAAAGTGCTGCAATAAAGACATCTTCGTTGCATTTTTTAATACCAAAAATCAATTACGATTCCCCCAATTTTTATGTTTGACCCTTTAAGCTGACATATCAATTCCAGACAAAAATCACATTAATGAAGTTGAGCATATTTATCAGATTGTTTGTTGGTTGAGTTTCACATTAATTCCCCAATCCTCTTCCACCTTTTCTCTTCCTCCAATTTGACTCATTCAACAGATCACTTTCAGTGTTTCCGTCGTTCATTTCAATTGGGATTTCTAAACTAATGAGGCCTCCTTTCGAGTTGAGACTTAGCATTATTAAAAAGGTAAAATGACTATAATTCCCAATGTTTATCCCATATGCACGTGCCTTGGTACGAGGACATAAATCTACAATATTTCTCGTGGCTCATACTCGTTCGCATATCCCGGGTCCCCACAATACCACTCGCACGCAAACCCCCTCCTCACATTTTACACCCTTCCCAAAAATAAAATACCATTATAGAAGCAACATATAAAAATAAATATTAGGAAAAAACCTAACGAGTCTATGACGTCACGTGGGACAATAACATCCTCACATTTTGCGCAAACCTCGGCTACAACTTTACTCAACTCCGGACAACTTTACTAAACTCCGGTTAAGCCATGTTCACCCGAGACGCGTTAAAGAGGGGGTTAAACTAGAGTTTATTTGTTGGCTTGTTTCTTGAATGTTCAGTCCATGGCTCTGAGACTCTGTTAATCGAGAGAAGGGGAAAAGAAGGTAATGGAAGGATCCGTGGGAGCTTGCGTGCCTTGTTCTGTGGAGACTGGGACGTTAATGGTGGAGGGGCCACCGTCGTCAATTGACGGGGATCATAATAACAGCAATGGGGAGTGGCTTTCTCAGGGTTCCAACCCGGGCCTCACAAAATTGGATATGGACAAGGATTTTTTTTGCCCTATTTGTATGCAGACGATAAAGGATGCGTTTCTTACGGCTTGCGGGCATAGTTTTTGCTATACGTGCATTATGACGCATTTGCATAATAAGAATAATTGCCCCTGCTGCGGACAGTATTTGACCAACAATCAGCTGTTCCCCAACTTTTTGCTCAATAAGGTTAGATTTCCATCTTTGAACTTACTTTTTTGTTTCAAATTAAAGTAGAATGAGATGTAAGTTTCGTCATCGTGAAGGAATTATAAAAATTGGAAGGCGTTTTAGCTCGATAAGTTACGCTTACTACCCTGAGGGTCGCTCTAGTTCAAATGCGAAAGCAGAAGGCGGAAATTATGCGTGAAACTTTGTTAAATGTGTAATGTTGATTTGTCTGTAAATTTGCGTAGAAAGTATGAAATTAATTTGGTTTTTGGGCACCATATGATTTTAGGCCTTTTTTTAGTTTTAGTGAAAGCAGAAAGTTATTTTATTTAATGTTCGTCAAATGTGTAACGTTGCTTCTGTCCTCACGAAATATGTGTTTTCGGAGTAAGGATAGATTTGTAACGTCGGAGTTACTTTTTTGCTTTAATTTTTGGAGCAAAAGGCTTAAATTTTGTTTTGAAGTACAGTAAATGTGCAGTATTGGTTTTGTCAGCACGAAATATGCTTAAATTTAAAAACACATATTGATTTGCAAAACTTAAATCATCAGATTTACCCAACATACTTAGAATGTCTTTAAAAGTAAGCACGGTTCTAATCTTGGAAAGATGTGACTCTTTTTTATGCCAAATTTATGAGCATGGGAGAGGAGCTTTGTGTAGGGAGTCTAAATTGAAGAAACGTGTAAGGGATATGACCCCATAACTGCGCCCCTTAATTTTAGGGGTGCGTAGATTTATATAGAGGTTTTGTTAGTGAAAAAAAAAACATCATTGTGTAGCATATGATTGTATCACATCACTATTTTCGTTTCATGTATTTATTTGGAGGGAAAGGGGATTTTGAATTGATTTAGTAGACAAATGATTTTTATAAAGCATTTGAAAAGTGTACCAATAACCGAGCGCCCTATGTGTTATATTGTGGTTGGCTCTTAAAAAGAACCATTAATGAAAAAGTGAAAAACTATTGGTACTTTTTCCATCAAGTTATGGTGAAATCCAATGTACATGTTTGAGTACATGCACAACTATGGGGTCATCTCCCTACCTCTGATTTTGTCTGCCCTAAATAAAAAAGTAGGTGGAAGTTTTGCACAGAAAGTGTAAAAATTGGACGCTGTTTTTGTTTACTAAGTTGTGATTGCTACTTTGAGTTTTTATTGTTTAAAATTTAAGATCACAAGGCTGAAATTTTGTGTAAAGGTTCGATAAATTAGCAGTGTTGGTACTATCCACACTAAATAAATGAATATCTATTCTATGTGCATTTGAGTAATTTTAAGAGAATAAGATTGAAATTGTGTGTAGAAAGTGTACAAATTAAAGGTTTTGTTTGTTGAATAAAGTGTGATTACTACTCTTGAGACTTTTTATTGTTTGAGTGTGATAGGCCAAGACTGTACTTTTGTGTAGAAGTTCAGTATACGTGTAGCATTGTTTTTGTTTGCATGAAATATACTTGTTCTATGTGCATTGAGTTTAAAGCTGTAAGAGAATAAAATGGAAATTTTGTGTATAAAGGGTTAAAAAATTTAAGGTTTGTTCTTACTTAGTAAGGTACGGTCACTACTTTGAGGCTCGTTTTTGTTTAAATGTGAAGGTACAAGGCTTAACTTTCGTGTAAAACTTTAGTATATGCACAAATGTGTATTGCAAATTTTGACTGCATCGAATATGCTTATTTTAATTAAATTATTTGATGTTTCTAATTCTGAGAATATGCACAGAGGATTGGCATTTAGGCACTTAAATGTGCTGAAATCAAAAGATTTGCTCGCCCGAATTGCACAGAAAATTAAGATAAGAATGCTGAAATTTAGTGTGAAAGTTTCCGTAAATGTGTAGTGCTGATTTTGTCTGCATGAAATTTTCTTTTTTTGTGTGCATTTTGAGCTTGTGAAGTTTAAATCATTTGATATTCCTGATTTGATAATATGTACAGAGAAAAAGCATAAAATTACAAAATTTTAGTATTACATCAATAAAAGCTTCGCCAATCGGGAAAGAGCCAAGGGGGTGAAAAGCCCCAAGTGGTGGATTTCAAAAACAAATTACGGTTTTTTTTCATACTAGCAAATGTTTTGAGGTGCTTGGTGCTTTGTGGGTCATAGAGAATGGTAATTATGGAAATGTCATCTAAGTGATGACTTGAAAATTAAATATACTCCCACGTAGTGAAATCCCATGAAAATAAGAATGTGTATTGAAAGCAAATAAGCATTCAGGCTCTCTAATATGCAATATTTAAGCATTTACACTATCAAACTTACAAATTTCAAAGAATTTTCACACTCAAAATGCACAGAAAAACATGAGGGGAATTTGTCTAGGAAGTCTGAACTCGAAGAAATGTGTAGCATTGATTTTTTCTGCTCAAAATTTTAGAGCATAAAACTGAATTTTTTCGAAGTTAGTGTAAAAGTTGAAGGACGCTTTTGCTCTATAAGGTATGATTACTACTATCAGATTCTTTTTGTTAAATGTGAGAACATGACTTAAATTTTATGCAAATGTTTGATAAATATAGTGTTGATTCTGTCTGCACGAAATCTTCTTTCTTTTGCACAGAAAATAAGCTTTTACACTTTTAAAATTGTTGACATGGAAGGATTTATTCACTCAAAGTGCTCAAGATTTAAGCATAAGACTTGAATTTCAATTAGTTCAATAATTATAGTGTTGATGTTTTGGAGTGTGTGGAGTTGAACTTGTTTGATATTTCTAATTTTGAAAATATGCACAGAGGATTAGCTTTAGGCACTCGAAGTTGCAAGTATTAAAGGATTTACACTCTCAAAATGTATTGAATATTGGTATGATTCTAATATTGAAAGTTGCGGTCTTTTGCAACTGTTAAGCTACTCTTTTGTCTCAAATTGAAAAGCATAAGATGCATTTTTCCTTGGTAAAAAGTGTAAAAATTGAAGGACTACATAGCATTGATTGTCTGTTATCGTTATTAGAATATTTGTTTTCTGTGCATTTTGAGTTTGAAATTTAAATCATTTACGTTTTTAATTATGAAATTATTCAGGGAAAATAAGCGTTTTAAAAATCCAAAATTGTAGTTATGAAGAATGTAGGCACTGAAAATTTTGCGTAAAAGTTCAGTAAATGTTTATAATTGAATTTGCTCGAATGAAAAATGTGTATTGGATGTGCATTCTGAGCATTCTAGGTTTATATCATTTCATTTTCCGAGATTGAATATATGTACCGAGAATTATCATTCGGGCTCTCAAAATTGCAAGCATTAATGCTCCTCAAAATTCCAGAAAATAAATACAATTCTAATATTGAAATGATGTGTGAGCCTTTTATGTTGAAATTTTGTATAGAAAGTGTAAAGTTTGAAGGAACATGTAGCATTCATTTTTTTACATGAAATATGCTTAAAATTTAAGTTAGATATTTTTTAGTTATTGAAATCTGCACAGAGAATGAGCATTTAGACAGTCAAAATTACATTGGTCTAGCACGAGATTTACACAGTCCATTATATTAAGAAAAGAGGCTAAATATTTTTTAGTTTTGAAAATCTGCATAGAGAAGGAGCATTTAGACATTCAAAACTACAATTATTAAGCATGTGATTTTCACAGTCCATTATATTAATAAAAGAGCTTTTGGAAAAATTCTATGTTCCACCAAGTTTCCGGGACGGGGACGGCAAGGGACGACTTTTAAAAAATAAGGAAAAATTTAAAAAATATAGGAAATTTCAAATATTCATATGATGACATTGCTAAAGCATTCATCACACACATTATAAAACCTTAATACATAAAATTAAACCTTAAAAATATAGGAAATTTCAAATATTCATATGAATAATGATAAGTATAACACATTGATAAACTTAAACTCAAAGCATTCATCACACACATCATAAAACTTTAATACATAAAACTGGAGCTGAATTGAGATTGCACATAAGATTTAAGTTCCAATTACAATGAAATGCCCAAGGGCCACAAAATGTCTTAAACATAGAAAATCAAAATGAAAATTTATTGTTGCCCCTAATCAAACTCCGCTAAAGTGGCATCAGAATCAGACTCCGAGTTTGAGTCACTGGAACTATGAGGGGCTGCCTCATCCAATGGAATTCCAACCAATCCCACCTGTGCCTCCTCATCAATATGTGTAGCATCTTCGGGATCAACATCCCAACGTGCGGCTGGAGTTTGACGATACTTAGGAGTCTGTCGATCTTGAAGTCTCAAGGCACTATGCACGGCTTCTAACTTCTCTGCTCGTCGAGAGGTAAGGTGGTTCCTCTTAACTGTGTGGATGAGGCCATATGTGGACCAATTCCTCTCTGCAGCAGAGGAATTAACAACCTGTGAAAGGAAGTGAGTGGCAAAAATCCTCAAGTCTGGTGCATCCTTGCCATGCCATGTCCACCATCCATTAGGGTCTACTTGAGCTAATGTAGCTCTATCTGTCCTCGCCTTTGGCTTGCTAAATGTTGGTCCACGGAGAATGACAAAGGATAGCCATTGGGTTCGCAATAAAGTGGACTCCTCATCAGTGTACATCTTTCGAAAGGCCTTCATGAGCCCTTCTTTCACCTCTTCATCATCAGATGGAGACACTCTCTCAGGTCGTGCTACATACCATTTGGGATTTAGAGCATAGGCTGCCATATGAAGCGGGGTGTTCATTGTGTTCCACCGCCGTGTCACAATGGGCCTAATATGCTCCTCGTAAAATCCCAAAGTAGGATCCTTGCTATGAATGGCTTGCTTCATCTGTGCAAGCATACTGTCAAATGTCTCACAAATCTCTCCAAGATTAGGAGAGTTTGTATCAACATATCTTATGACTCCCGCTACAGGTGAGATGAAGGAGCAAACATATTTGCAAACAATTTACAAAAAAATTAGAAAACATTAAGATTCAAGAATGAAAAACTAAACTAATTTACAAGTTATAAACATGGATAAAAATATTTAAAAATTAAAAACTAAACTTACATATATAAAATCAGCAATAGCTTACCTCATTGTGGCCCCACCAATCATCATCAAGGATATTTTGTTTCACACCTTTTCCTTCAGAAGTGTTTGCCTCTGGCCATCTACCCCACTCCTGATTAACCATCATTAATTGCAAAGCCTCCTGCACCTCAAGCATCCTCTCTAACAAAATGAAATAGGTTGCATATCTAGTGTCCACGGGCTTGAGGAATTCCTTCCTCGAAAAAGACCTTAATAGAGCAAGTGAGGTGTGATGGTTGCAAATGAACATCTATACGTGTCTAGCCTCTGCCACCGCTGCCTTAACCCAATCTATTTTTCCAATGTCTTTCAATGCGTTGTTCAACGCATGAACACAACATGGAGTCCACAAAATGTGTTTGTAAGCACCCTGAACCATCATGCCAACTAACTTACATACACGGGCTGAATCAGTCACCACTTGTACAACATTAGAGGGCCCAATCTCCTCTATGACATCCATTAAAATTTGAAATTGGAAGGTTGCATCCTTCATCTTCCCTTTACAATCAATAGCTCTAAGAAAATAAGGGCCGTCAGGGCATGTGACAATGATATTGATGAGTTGTCGATGTTTAATATCGGTCCACCCATCCATGATAATAGAGCAAACCACCCGTATCCAAGTTTGCCTCATCTCCTCCATTACCACACTCACCTTAGAATATTCTTTATCAAGGAGGCTGGTTCATAGTTTATGTTCTCCAAGAGGGACATATGAGGAACCAACAACAATTACATCTTTGAACATTTGTTTGAAGAAAGGGGAACGTGACACATGAAATGGTATAACATTGACAAAGAAGAATTTGGCAATAGAAGAGTCAGCTACTTCCCTTGATTGCACGTTACACATACCTGCAACAGTAGAAGCCTTTCTCTTTCCCTTGGCAAAATCCTCTTCTCTTTGACTTTCAACATCCATGGATTGGGTAGGCACTTGTGTACTATGTGTAGTCTCCAATGGCATCCCTTTTTTCGTTACCTCACCCTCCATGTGCAACCTAGTCACCTCGGTCTTCTCTGCTAATGATATTCTTTCACAACCTCTTACCCCTTGTCCAGTTATGTCCAAAAGATGTGAATAAATCCGCGTGTATGCCCCTATATTCTTTGTTGCAAATATGGCATAACCACACTGTACCCCCCCTTGATTTTTTTTTTCTTTGTCAATGGTTACAAATTGTGAAAGAGGCTTTTTAGTTTTGAATGACCCCTTTGCATAGATTTTGAGGAGTTGTGAAGGGCAATCAAATAGATTATTTGAACCCACTGTTGGTGCAACACTCTCACTCCCTGAAGAAACCCTATTTCTGGTTCTACCTTTATGTTGCATTGCCAATTGAATTTGTTCACCCTCACTACCCTCACTGCTGCTCATTGTTTTGTATTGGAAATGCAACAACCCTGCAACTGCAAGTGAAAACAAAAAACAAACAAAAAAAAACTTCCCAAAGTTTGTGAAGCTTGAAACTTTGATAAAAATAAAAATAAAAATGAAACAATGAAGAAATATTTGTGCAAATTTGTAAAATGAACAAAGGGTGATAAACATACCTCTAATGGAGTAGAATATTGCTCTCTTGCCTTCTTCTCACTGCTGCTCTCTATTCTTCTCTATGCTCTTTTCTTTCTTCGTCTTCTCCTTCACAAAATGAGAAATGAGCTTCTTTTTTTGTTTTGATGTTTGTTTTAGGTTTAGGGCACTTAGAAATGAAAGTGAGGGTCCTTGTGGCCCCCCACATTGCTTTAATTTTAATTAAAAGTGTGTTTAAAAAAAAGGCGTATTTTTAAGGCTGTTTGCACGGGGGACGACTGGACGTTCCCGGTACAGTCGAGGGACTTTTGGAAGTTCACTGAATGTACCGGAGACGTCCAACCATCCCCTATTTTTTTGGCGTCCCCGAGACGTTTCCTAAAATTGGCAGAGTTTGGGGACAGGAAAGGGGATGTTTCTTACCCGTCCTTGAGGTTTCGAAATGTCCCCGGTACAGGGACGAGCTAAAAAACATAGGGGACGTGTCCCCGTGGAACATAGGAAAAATTGTGTGGCTAAGTTTTCTATTCATGTTTTGGATCACACGTGATCCATTATCAGGATTACAACAAATGTATATGGATTGCAGACTTGAGCTTCGTTATGTAGGTAATTCTAGTAGGTACAACGATGCCAATTATTGGGTCCAAATAATAGAGGTAAATAAATTAAATGCACTAGATGTCACTAGCATTAAACTAGTAGAGATATCTTAGATACATCTATCTGAAAAATGCCAAGAGATATAATTCTCAAGGTCCCCATCTTGGGATTTTTGCACACCACATTGATTAATAACTTCATTACCTTCTCCACGGATTTCCCTTTGACTGGTGACAAATGGTGTTAATGTAGATGCACCATTGTATTGGGCTCGAAAAAGTATTTCTTGGAAAATAGGGTTCCAAATTCCATTGCATGGCCAAGATATAATAATTTTTCAATTTGACTCACCAAGCAAAAAAAACCGGAAGTGATTTTTCAACATAGTTTAAATAATCTTGCGTCACCAAAGCATGTGTTATATTTTTCACGAATGTTACCTTGGAATAATTGTGTCTCAAATACCCAAAGGCCTTGTATGTAATATATGTCGACAAGAGAGGATTTCATTGATTTTTAATATCTAACACTATGGATCCTGGGCCACAACCACCTGAACTTGTAAACTTAATACAGTTCTGGCAGATGCTACTAGTATACCTTTAGGTAAATCTATGTAAAAGATGCCAAGAGATATCATTTTTGAGGTGCCTATGTTGGATTTGTGACATAAGTTGAATGGTCGCCTTGAGAGTGATACCTCTTGGCAACTTTTACATAAATTTATCTAAGATAGGTATGCTAGTTTCTATTGGCGGTGACACTAATTTAATGCTAGTAAAGGCTAGTGCATTTAGTTTATTTGCCTCTATCCATAGATTAAAAACTTGGTCAGTACTCACCGTGTGCATGCGAAATGAGAACTTGGCACAATACTCCCGAGTCGAGTAGTGACAATAAACCACGAGTTTTGACTTGGTGAAACTTGGTGAAATTTGCCAAAACTTGGCAAGTCCGTGCACAAAATTCGACTACCACTGCATTAAAGAGGTGCGTGGAAAATATGTCTTTGTAATCCAAAAACTCAGATTTTCTTTTGTTTCTTCTCTGCCAGGTATATGCCTTTCGGTATATTTGTATGCATCTCTGGTTTTAGGCTTTCTCCATATGCATGTCAGCCATTTTTGTATGCATCTCTAGTTGAAGGATTTCTCCATATGTGTATCAGTCATGGTGTATAAACTATAATTGTGACTGTGATAATACTTGATGATGTATATTTTACATTTAGAGGTCTCTATATGAGACTGAGTAAAGTATTGACCCATTTAGGAACCTCTTTGAGATCAGAATAGAGATTAATTACTGCATATGATATTTGTATGCATTCTTGTAGTTGCATGAAGGGGAATAACAATGAGGAGATATCTGAAAATGATTATGTTAATCATATCTCATACTGCAAGTATAGAAGACATCTTTGTGCTAAGGATTCTTTTCATGGGTATGGTTATGAACGGTAGAAACAAAAATACCTTTCGGGGAGCCCCTTTTACATTTTTTGATCTCAATGTTAGGCTATGCAAAGTGGTGTTTATTAGAGACCCCAAATGCATTCGTTGTTGATGAACCATGAAAAATATTCTTACGCGTTTTGTACATTTATTTCTCATGTCAGTTAAGAGTCTTTTATATGTTATTTAAGCTTATTTTATGAATTCATATATTTTTTAGGTAGCAGTAAAGTTGTTGAGTAATTGTCGAGTCCCGAGTCCGAGTCTAAATTTTGGGCTTCCAAATAATTATCTAGAACAAGTTTTGGAACTATGGCCTATCAATTGGATTCAATAAGTGGCATCATTGTACCTACAAGATATACATATACATGTACACATATAAAGTTGTCGAGTACATGCTGAAGTCTGAGTCCCAAGTCCAAGTCAAAATTTTGGGCTGCCGAATAATTATCGAGAACAAATTTTTGAGCTATGCCTTTATCAATTGGGTTCAAATACACAGTTTTTTGAAAAGCCGGTCTTAATAATTAGGCAATTTGCTACTAAAAATGCAATTACTAAGCATTTCAATAGTCTAGTTGCAATTTTTGAGTATTTAGATGCTCAAAATGGTAACTATCAAAATTGTTATGCACTCATAATTCTCTGAAAATAAGTAAAGATATGGCCCTTTGGTATGCAATGTAAGAGTACAAGATTGAAGTTTTGTAAGAAAACTTATATCTCAATAAATGTTTTAGCTGTTTCTAGTCTTTATGTTCTTTGATCTGCAAAACATAGCAAAAAATATGTCTATCCTGTGTGCATTTTGAGCGTTTGAACTCGAAACTGTTTGATGTTTTCCATTTTTTTAAAAATTCACTCAAATTAAGTTCAAGTCTCTAAAATATGCGAATATTAAAGGATTGTAAAAATTATAAATTTTCAAGAAATGTGAAGCGTTGGTTTTGGCTAAACGAGATTTGCTTATTCTGTGTGTGTTTTAAGCTTGTATAGTTTACATTATCTAGAATTTCAAAGTTAATTTGTGCATATGCTCAGTAAGGCTATGTGTGCATGAGATATGCTTGTTCTGTGTGCATTTGTAGCTCCCATAGTTTATATCATCTAGAATTTCTAAATTCATTCGTAAATATGCTCAGTAAGGGTTTAGGTTATGAAGCTGGAAAATTACAATCAGCAATGTATTTGCACACTTTAAGTGCACATAAAATAACATCATCTTGAATTTCTAAATTCATTTATAAATATTCTCAGTAATGGTTTAACTTTTGGTTTTGAAGATGGAAAATTACAATCAACAATGTATTTGTACGCTCAAAGTGCACATAAAATAACATGGGGCCGAAATTTTGTGTAGAGAGTCTAAAAACTGTTTCTTAAGTTTACTTCTTTGTTCCAAATCTGAGAGCATAAGACCAAAGTTTTTGTGTAGAAGGTGTGAAGATTGAAGGACTGTTGATTTTGTCCACCGTGTTTTCGACATGGAGTACAAATATTCTTTGTGCATCTTGAGTAGGTGAAGTTTAAATTGTTTTATATTTTAAAATTTGAAAATATGCACTGAGAAAAAGCATAAGTTTTAGAGCTGTAATTTACTCAAAATTGTATTTTAAAGGGAATTTACACAACTTAAAATGCTCAAAAAACATGTTCCAATTCTGTAAAGGAGCAGCCTTTTTTGTTTGAAGTTTGAAAGGACAAGACTGAAATTTTCTCTAGAAGTTACACCCCAACCCCAACCCAATCCCTTGGACTCAGGAAATTGCATGTACTTAAAGCTTTGTTCGGTCTAAAATTCAGGGTCCTTTCTCTCTCCTTATCTTGTTTTTGTTTCAATTTGGTATTTATGTGAGCATTCAATCATTATTCTGTCTGGGCTGTTTTCACAAAATCAATCAAATCATCAAACAGTCCCGTTCTATGAATCTTCTAATAGTAATATTCTCAGTTTTAAGAGTAAGTTCATAACAATTAACAAACATCAGTTTCTCATGGAATTTCGTTTTCTATGCATGCGTGGAAAAGTGAGTCAAAGGAAGAAGCTGTGTATAAAGTTTACTGTTTAATGACACCTTTCCTTGGCATCTTGTAGCTTTTGAAGAAAACATCTGCTTGTCAAATAGCAAGTACGGCATCACCAGCAGAGCATCTCCGACAGTCCTTACAACAGGTTAGTGCTACTTCTGACTGTTCTTTCCAAGGATATATTTAACCATCTACAGAATTCTTGTTGTCTGTTGATTCATCTCTTTTAACTTTTCAACTTGTTCTTTGTGATGCGATATTTTTTGGTCTAAATCTTTGTCAAGTGTTTGAATTTATTTCAGATCATTTAAATAACAAGGGAATGAGCAACAACTAAGAGCCACACATAGTATTCATTTCAACATGGGTTTCTTTCTTAATCTTTTTCTGCATCCTGTGAAAAGTTGATGCACATCATAGTTCAGAGTTGGACCTTGCAGTGGTGTTGATTAGAATTTTAACTAGGCTAGTTAAGGCCCTTTTTATTTGTTGTATTATGTTTTCATGAGCTGTATTCCATACACATATTTAAAGCGAAGTCACCTAGGATACGGGGATGGGGAAGGGGCATCATTTTGAAACAGGTACAGGAATATATGAATAAGGGTGCAATGTACACCTATAGTCACCCGGAGATGTGAGTATGGGTATGGGGAAAGGGTCTCCATCCACAAGCCCAAGATTCCAAGTAACCATGCTTTAAAGGCTCTAAATGACCTCAAGGTTTAGATCAACACCTAGGCACATTTGATTGAATTTTTGTGAAATCAGCTAACATTTGTATATACTCTTAACCATTGTTGCATGGAAACTCATCTCCTACCACTAGAGATGCGTCTCAGAGACCGGTACTCGTCTCGGAGACTTGCATTTCAGATTTAAAATAAAATATTTGGCACTCTTGACCCTAGATATAATGAGATATCAAAGATAAATATCAATGTAATTACTCGTCATTTGTCGACATCTTATATCTTTACTTTAAAAGTTAATATTAGGCTGTATAATATTGTTTTCTCTAAAATCTATTATATATTTTTTGCTGTCTCTAAGTACCAGTCTCCTGTTTACTTTAATGTCCCCTTTTTCGAAATAATATAAATTGAAGGCTTCTTGCTCATCTTCCTTTCCGTGGGCAAGAAGAAGTTGAACAAGGGAAGAACTTGAGTTATATTTCAGTTTCTTTATTCATATTTATGTTTTTATTTTGTATTTTGCCTTTCAAGGCAGGTCAGCTGGGTTCTAGTGCTACAAACATGAAATTAAAAGATAATGTAAGCTCCTTGTGAGGTCAACAAGATTGGAGAGTTTCCAACATGGAAATAGAAGATAAAGCAAGCTTAAGAGGTCGGTCTACACTCTTATGATTCTTGGCGCCAACTAAAGGGTATAAGAGGAGTCTCATAGGCTTATTGGCATATACACTTATCAAATTGGACTCTAGGGCTGATTGCTCTATTTCCAACTCCACTAAGGCCAAAAATCCATAGTGTGGCATCCAAGGAGGACGACAACCTTCCTTGTGGCATATTGGAGAACGAAAACTTTCCAAATTTGGTGGTGTGAAGGAAAATATCGAAGATCCTCTTGCTGGTTTGTATCTAGGGCATCAAGGAGAAGACCTATCAAGAGCTTTTGCATGGTTTGGAGCCCCTCTCGTAGGGGCGACTAGGGTTAGAGTTAATTTAAGTGCCTTTTAGGGCACGAAACTCAATTATTATTTGATATTCAGATTTGACATGATTTATAAGGTTGAAATCTTTCATATTTGGCCATTGTTGGGGTTTGGAGACCTCCATTTTGATTATTTCTCTTAGCTGTACTTCTGCTGTTGATAAATAAATTGCCACCCATGTTTGAGATTGGATTTCATGGTGAATATTGTCCTAAAGTGTTTCTAAAAGGTTTATAAATATTGTGGATGAGTTTTATGGTGATATTTGGGTGGAATCTTGTGTTTTGCAAGCTGCTGTCCAAAAATCAGACTATTGTACATTGCTGATCTAATTTTTCAGTTTTCTGGTCTAAAATCAGATTTAATCAGTTTGGGGTTTGTGCTATTACTTTGTTTTTCAGTTTTAGCCCTAGAAAGGGATATTAGATTTTCCTAAAAAATGGTGTACCCACCGCCATCTCCATTCCCGTCTCCTTGTATCCGTACCCTTCTCCTAGTAACTATGCTCTCAACACAAGCTGCGAAGATTCTGTTTCCATGGTATAAAGCACTTTTGCTTTCGCAACTTTGGATGAATTTATTCTCATTTGGAGCTCATTGCACATTTTAAAAATAATTTTATGAAATAAGAACATTTACCTTATCTGGTACAAATTTAATGTTTTTTTTTATCAAAAGTTAAAGACGCAAATATTGAGGCTTGAATTGTTAGGAAAATGTTCTTTCCATAGCTTCATTATGCTGATAGGCATAACCTACAATGACAACCAAGGGGGGTGGCAGGAGCGAGTTTAGTAGTGTGAGATGTCAATAAAAATGGCCAACCTTTAATTTGTCGTCCATTTGACCATCGTAGGGCAGTTTTAATTTTTTCTTACTTGGAGAAGAAAATTAAAAAATGATGATATCTTGTTGGGTGTATGGTGGAGTTTTGCTTATGCTTTTCTTTGTGGAAAGATTTTTTTGAGTGCACTGTAGTGGTGCAGCTAGATTGAGGTCATCCATACTAGTCAATGGGAAATTCGTAGAGAAGGTGAGGGAGTCGTTAATTAATGTGGAACAATTCAATGGGAAAAACTATGTGAAAAATCCAAGATAAAAAACCTTGGGATTTTGATACATATCGGCGTTTTTCATTTAGATATATCAGTGTTTATAAGGTGGAGCTCATCGAACATTTTTTTATAATTTTTTAAAATAAGAACATTTATCTTATACAAATTCAATGTTTTTTGACTTTTTGAAAGAACAAGATGCAAATAATGAGGCTTAGATTGTTAGGGTTATGTTCTTTTCATGGCTGAAAGGACGAGTGTTTCCACTTCCGTTACCACTTTTTGATCACCAATGTCTAACTAAGGGCGATGTGAGATCATATGGTGGACAGTTGTTGAAACCCTAACTGATAATGTTGCAGTTGAACGAGTCGCAGAAAGAGCTCTGCTACTAGATGTGATGATCCTCCCTACAACAAATTAGGTCAACAACAAAATGAAATATGTAGAAAATATGATGCGAATTGAAAGAGAAATAACTTTATTGCATTGAAAGATTAGAATTGCATTACAAGATTGCAGGCCGCTTTGAAGGTGCAACTTCTTTTGAGCAAGCCCAATACAATTAAAGTTGCGGATCCCTTACATTTGCTTATCCATCACATTTATATTTATACTAGTTCTATTCAAGCAAACTACCATTTCCCATGCATGTGGGATTATTCTCAATAGCTCAAGTGATGACCTACAAAACATGTGCACGAAGGGTTTTAAAGAGAGAGGTAGGACGAAGGGTTCTAACAGTGGCAATTCTGCTTAGAACATTTAGGGTTCTTGCCCAACAAAAACGTCTAGCGCCTAGTCAATAGGTTAGAGTTTGGCCAACCCCAATGGGGCATTTGAATGACCCCTTTTTCCAAGGCCGGCTGATCGGCCAAGGCCTTCGCTTCTTTTCTAATTTTTTTGGTCTAAAACCACTTTCTTAATAAATGAAATATGCCTAATATTGCCTTCAAAATGAACCAGTTAAGCTATTTTCAAGTATTTTAAATTACATGAAAATATTATAGATCATTTTCTCACCGTGGGCCATAAACCCTTACTACATTAGCAAACCCTAGTCCTCAAGGGCCATAATTTTCACCATTTGCCCCTACAAGATCTTGTGCAAACCATCAAGCCTACTCTCCTATGCATTTTTTCATTCTTTTTCAGACAAGTAATCAGTGCAAAACTGATCTTCAAAAAACTTAAATTTTGTACTTATATGATCTCACAAACAAATCCATTTCTTGCGTGAGGAAAAGAGAGGGAAGAGAGTAATGGGTTTTTCCAATCCCCAGATCCCACATTCAGATTCCTCAACATAAGAACGTCATTTTACATGTAATATTGAATTTCAAATCAGATTGCAATAGCATGCTTTCCTTTAAGCAAGTTTTACATCGTCCGTCTCTTCCCTTGAGCAATTTTGAGACAGATTCTAATTTCTTGTCATGCTGTAATATCACATGAAACATCAGATGGCATACTTATTTCCTTTCTTAGAAATCAATATTCATTACAAGATTCTCAAGCTTGAATAATAAAGCTACTCAATACAAATAGAAGATTCTGGACTAGTTTTCACAATAACACTTTACACACTGAAACATCATTTCATAAGACCATGTTCAGGTCACAAGGTCTCCAATGCTGTAAATATTCAGCCAGGAGACTCCAACAACCAAAGGACAAAGCTCGTCTCCAACACAACCATTCCACATGCTCCTAAATTGCAAAGAAGCCAAAAGCATAGCCAAAACTCCTTGAAACCAAACCGAATGCACACAAAACCAAAAACCATCGTTGAATCATGGGGGATAAACAACCAAAGGAAAACCATTCAAGTCTACAAGACATCACACATACACAAGCCACCAACACTATTGACTCTCCCATTACAACAATAGGGTCTTAAGGGCTCGTGAGCGTCTCCTTAGTTAGGGGTCATGGGCGCACCCTAACAAAGGGCATATGGAGCTTACCCTAAGATCAAAACAAGGAGTAAAGGGGTCACCTGCAATACAAAAAGTTTCTCCAAGAGGGCTTCTTCTTCCTTCATTTCTTCACACACATTTTATCCTGTTTCCACAACTCTATGAAACCAAGGAGGTGGAGTGGCTACATGGGTTGCCCATACAAACCCCACTCTTCACTCAAAACAAACTTGCATGTATTGGTGGGGAAGGAGTAAAGGGGTCACCTGCAATACAAAAAGTTTCTCCAAGAGGGCTTCTTCTTCCTTCATTTCTTCACACACATTTTATCCCGTTTCCACAACTCTATGAAACCAAGGAGGTGGAGTGGCTACATGGGTTGCCCATACAAACCCCACTCTTCACTCAAAACAAACTTGCATGTATTGGTGGGGAAGGATTGAGTGGTGAGAGGGGAGGCCGACGGAAGGGAGGACCACCTTCCTCCAACTCCTACATATGAGAGCCCAACTTGAGCATTGGCACATTACTGATTATTACACTAATACAGTCCAAAACCAGCAAGAAAACTTGTGGAAAGTCCCTCCCCAAGCAAGAGAAATCAGCCACAAGATAAACTACAAAATCCACAAATTTTGCCATACATCCCAAGAGTTAGAAAACATACTTATTAACAAATTGCAAACTCAATCACACAGCAATTTCAGAAACATGGAAATAATATCCACTCCATTTTCATGAGAAATAATTTCAAGGGGAAATGGGCATACCTCAAACTCTTGCAAAAATCTCACTTTGAGGTTTGAACCAAGCTCCCAACTCTTGATCCAAGTTCTCTTCACAACCCTAAAATGCAAGTGAAAACCCCCACAACTAAGGTTGAACTCCTTGCCTAAGTATAAAAATCTAGCAAATGCCCTAATCAATCTCCATTTTACACATGACACCCCCTTTCCAAAGACCTATCATTGCCTCTTACAATTGCATTGATTGGACTTACAAAACTCACTTCTCAGCTCTCTTACATCTCTCTTCTCAAAACTCTTACATTTTCTTTTCTCAAGATTCTTACAACTCTGTTATCAAGACTGATTTTGGAGGTTCTAGGCAGCCCAAAAGAACCTTCTAATCGCTTTGGGAAGCCCACCTATCCTAACTCCAATGACCCTATGACCTAGAAAATACCTAAAAAAGTCCTCGCTCACCTTACTTACCCTCTAAAAGTATCCTCAAAGCCCAAATCTGAATTGCAACTCATTCATTGACTTGTGGGTCACTCAACCCACCCCACATATACCTTTTATCCTTTCGAGAGCTTTAGGACATGTTAATATCAAAGGGGAAAGGATGTGTTAGGCATAGAAAAGAGGTGTGTACATGGCACAAGGTCACAACACCACACCAACACTCGACACACATACAACACATATTTGTCAACTTCATTAAAACAAATAAAAACAACGTAAAATCACTCCCACATGAGCTAACCACATTTACTTAACATGGAATCACATTTACAAGGTTTGGACTAAGGCGGCTTGAGGGTAATATGACTAGGAATTGGTTTCCCCACGATATTTTTTGTGCGTATTTGTTCCCACATTCCTTAGCCATATGTATCCTTCACACTCAATGCAAACATCAAATATATCCAATATACAATTCTTCCCAACTACTAATCACAACTGCTAGTTAGCGTGTCAGCAGAACAATCAATCCATGCATATATCCTGAACATAATAAAAATATTGTGAAATTAATATACAATGAAAGTCTATCGCACATAACATCATGTCACAATATATCAAACTAACCATGATTTCGAATATCAAAATGAACCACATAATCATGAGCGCCAATACATCATATCAGTGTGATCACGCATAGCAAAATACACCAAATAATATGGAGTTCCAATGCATCATAACAATGATATCTTGAATAACAAACTAAACTGAATGATAAAAAGTCCCGACACGCCTCTATTGTATATCAAATGAAGTTAACATGATAATGAAGCACAAAGTCCAACATAGTACTGCTAACAAGTACAACCTAGGCACAAAGTGCTGCAAAATGATATAACATAGTCTAATTTGATATGTGAGACAAAACCAATGAAGTAAACAAGGGGAAACAAAATTGGGCCTCACAGTTTTGTTAGGAAAATATGTGTTTAACGCTGACATTATGCACAATTTTATCATGTAAAAAGAATATAGCGAGCCGTTTTTAACTAGTATGATTAGGAGTTTGAATAATAACAAATCACAAATATGTGAGAGATTGTGTGAGAGGAAGTAAGAGAGTAGGAGATATTTTAGGGAGGATTATGGTTAGGCGTATCACTTTGTCTTTAGGTGATTAAATGCCTATTTATTGTACACAGTTGTAATGAATGTTTGTCTTGTATGAATTGAAATATCAAGAATTCATTGTATGTTTAAATCTTGAAGCTCTTCCAAATTTTACATTTGGTATTAGAGCAAGTTCATCCTTTTCTTGTAATGGAGTTTTGAGTTTAACTTGGGGGAAATTATATTTATAGTTCGCTCTGTAGATGATAGTTGTGAGAGTGGTAGATAGTTTTCTATTTGAAATCTGCTTATTGATTTTAGAATTTGATTTGTGAGTACATCCGATAATGTGGTATTTTATGGTAATCTCTGTGAGCATCTACTCGCGCAAGTGCGCACGTATTTGTTTTCGCCCCAATTACAAAATTAACCATCATCAATCTCTACGTGTTGTCAGATTGTGCTTTCATTGATACATTATTGCCAATATCTTCTATTGGTATCCAAATTCGTTCTCCTTTTCAAGCCGGGCAACAACACAGATTCAACAGGGAGCTTAGAGGCAAATAGATCATACATGTGTATCGTTTTGTAGCCGGGGATGAAATCTAACTGACCCTTTGTTACTCGAGTTTGTGGAGAGATGGATAGCACCTTAAAAGGATGTGATCTTATCCTAACTATTTTAGGTTGTGCCTTTCAACCAAGGTAAGAGAATCTATTTTGTAACCTCTGTTATTGAAGGAGACGCAGAAACCTTTCTTTTGCACAAATTTTATAGAGAAGACCTTGGGAAAAATATGATGAACACACCAAATCTGACTCTCACGAGTTGTCACTTCCAGATTATGGGGATATTTTCAACACAAGGCAAAGGTTACTAAAGAGATTAAGAGAACCTGATTGTTCTGCATATTTTTGCAAGTAGATTTTGTTCCTTTGTTGATACATGGGACAAACAAGGGTGGTTCAAGGTAGGGTTAATTGTTTTTTTAATGATTTTTTGGTGGAAGATCAAGAAGATAGATAGGACTTTGCCAGATCCTTGAGAAACTTTGTAACAAACGCAGAACTCAATAACAGAAAGCTTCAAAATAGTTAAAACATTTCTTCAACCAGAAGGTGTGCATCAATGGAGGCCCAAACATGCACTTTTTCACACAATCTTTGAGATTCTAGCACGAAGGCTCGAGTTAGAAGACCCAATAAAACATCAAAATCTAAGATCAGTCACGCCTAAGGTACACCTAGAGGCTTACAAACAATCTCTGTCAACAGATGAAAGAAAAGTGATTTTAATTCGTTTATTTCATTCCCAGATGAAAGCTCTTTTGAAAAATGAAATTGCAGATGCCAGTAAACTATCACAAGGATTGAGATCAGTGTGATTCAAAGAGATTTTGTTACAAGATTGCAATAGGAACAATAAAAACTACTTGCAGACATTCTGAAAGTGAAATAAACACAAAATTTGCCAAAGATTTGACACAAATTAACTCAAAATTCATCAGATTCATCAACAGGGGAGAGTTATTTAAACAATCTCAGAGCTTGTTGATGGCTATACACTTGTAACCAACTCAACATGAATGAAAATTTAACATAGAGGAAGTTAACTTGGTTTCTCAGAAAGTTTTCTCAGAGGATGAGCTTTTCTCAAAATTTTCTCGTGAAAATGAACCCTCGACCATTTGCAAGAGTAATCTCATTGCATTTATAATACACCCTTTACATCCAATTTCCCCCCCCAAAAGAGGAATATTCGAAGCACCTTTGTTGCACATATCGGATCATGATTTGTAGAAAGTGACATTCAACAGATTCGCAAAAAAGTTGCCAGGTGTTTTCAAAAAAGGTGAATCATTGCAAATATTTGCATCATTGTTCTAACTGGAGGCATATTCTTTATCCTTGGCGCCTGCAACACCTTTTCCCTCAAAAGAGAAGAATATTCGAGGAACCTTTGCTTGTTACCAATTTGTTTTAGACAGAGACATTTAACAAATTCAGATCTGGAATCTACCAGGTGGACCAATTGTGAACAGATCACATTTCTTGGGCCCTCGACTACTGACTAGGATGCCATGCCACAACTTCTCGGGAGTCCCTTTAATCATTTCATCATTTTTCCCTTTGAAATTTTACTCTGTAACTTCCGGATCTGGCGATTCACGTTTTTCATGAACCAGAGTAAAAATTCATTTGAAAAATGCCTTGGATTCACAAATTGAACCTCCAAATTGATTAATTCGGACCCTGTAGGCCAAAACGACACGAATTGGCAAAAAATCCGATGAAGATTGATGCAAAAAACACATCTCCAAACTTCTTGGAGCTCAAATGGCGGCCAAATTGGTGAAATGCACAGCTACTGTCGATCTGTTCTTCAACTTCCAATTTGAGCCCTCCATGTGGTAGATCCGGGTAAAAACGGGCCTCAGGGCGCCTTTTTACCTTTTTACTACTTTTGGAAAATTTGCACAATTTCTTGATTTCCTCCGCCGCTCCGTCGATGAAATTTGGACTTGACATGTGGCGCAATATGATTGGATACGGAGTCGCGGCTCAATTTTTACTCATTTTGCATCTTTCTGGAAAAAGGAAAAAATTTCATTTTTCCTCCGTGGCCCTGCCTTCCCGCATCAAGTTTCTAAAGTGGGTCCTAGCGGAACCCCGGGTTCCTTTATGCCTTTAATTCCCTTTTCCCTCAAAAGGAAATCTTTTTATTTTTGCCCCGCTAGCCTGCACCTCCACTATTGACTTCTCAAATGGATTTTGACTTTTTACCCTCGGGCTTGCGGGTTAGTTTGATACTTTGAGTCATTTAAATATGAGAGGCAAAATTTCCAAGTTGCCCCCGATGGTCTGCCTCCCCGCCTCTTTGACTTTTCAAACTGCCACGTGTCACCACGGCCACCTTGAGGTGCTCCCAAAAATTTGATACCTTGAACGAGCGTGGGCTCGCCACATGTCTTGTTCCGACGAGATTTGTCTGAATGCTTGAAGCTTAGCGGAAGGCACCATGTGTCATACTCTGAGGCAGTCTCCTTTTGGCCGTTGAAAAGTCTGAGTAAAATGCAAAGCAAGCGGAGGCCTCCACGTGTCATCCTGGCACTTCTTTAAGATGGTGCCCAAAGCGGAGACCCTTAATGAGCGCGAGCTCACCACGTGTCCTGTTCCGCCAAACTGCTCCAACTGCATAAAAAATTTGTCCAAGTCCGGGCCAAGCAGTGGAAGCCTCCAAGTGTCCTCCCGGCGCTACTCCAAGGCCAAACCAAAAAGGAAATCTTCAAATGAGCGCCGTTCACCCACGTGGACAGATTTCAGAGTTGAGGCTTTTTATAGAATTTTTGAAGTGTTTAGCCGAGCCGCATCCAACCAAAAGGTGCCACGTCCCCTGTAGATGCAAGGATGCAAATTTGACCTGGAGAAACGTTCGTCAAACCGTAAAATACAGAAAAACGACCATTTGAGCCTGGAAATGAAATTTCCTTCAACGACAAAGAGTTTAGAAAGTTACAAGGCTCAAATACGTTCCTGAGGGACATATCAACTCATTCTTCTTCAAGTATTTAAGGCAGAAACGACAAGAATGACAAATTCCGACTGTGGCAATAGAGGGAACGAGAAAATGTGAGTTTATGAAAGGAAAGAGCACGGGGGACTCAAAATACAGACGTTTCCAGAGGAACAAAGAAACTAGGAGACAAATATGGACCCATACATGATCTTTGACCCAGGGGCAGACTAAAAATGGCAACAAAGACCAGCCAAGCACAACATGGGGAAGGATAAAATGAGAGAGGCCGTAAATCAATAAATTTCCAAGGGCACAAATGAGGCGAGACAATTTTGAGCACCAACATCTTCCACGTGTAATATTTTCATTCCTTGTAGGTATTTGTTGGAAAGATCCTATCCAATGCACATTTTGAAAGAAAGTTTAAAGAAAATTTAGTGAATATCAATACAACTTCTTGTGTTGGAGTCTCTTGCAATCTCGTTTCTATCTCAACACATCATCACTTGAGTTCTGTGCATTATTGTTGGGTGGCATGGAGATCATATTGAACCTTTATGAGTGAAAATGTGGGACTGTTTTGTTTGGAGATGTTGTTGTACCGAACAAAGGCCCAATAGAGTTCCTACCTTTGATCCACGTCGGCACTTGTCCCACTTTATGGTCTTGACCTTGCATCAAAGCCAGTTGTTCCCAACTTTCAGTGGAAGTTGATCCCACTCCCAACTTGCCACTTTGCAATCAACACTACCATCTATTTCGCCTCCTAAACAACCTTAGAGGTAAAGACGACTTCCATGTTCTGAAAAGTGTCACCTCGAGATTTTTAATTTGTTTGACAAGTGGGTGATCCATGCATACCTATCTCTCATGTATCTCCATTGCCATGTAAAGTTTTGGATACTCGGAGTGCCTTATGAATTGGTGAATGTCTTATAAATTTTGAATATTATAGATTGATTTTAAGTGAGTCTAGTCTCGAGTCATTAGTTTATGGAAATTTCGACATATGTTCAAAGTTTCGACTAAGTTTTGTCAATGTCATAGTTTTAAATTTAGTGTTGACTAAAAGATTGTGTATAGTTTTCAGATACTTTTTAGATTAATGATTTGTTTATATATAGTTTTTGTCATTGAGTTTAATTAGTAATTGTGTCATTTTGAGGCACGACAAAATATTTGTATGTCATTGCTCAAGCAAAACTCTATTAACGAGTAAAGTCAAAATTGCTAATTCTAAGTGTCTTGTACGTGTCATCAATAATATAGTCCTTGTAATAGTATTTATAGTCAAAGAAAACTCGTCTTGTCATGTTTGAATAGGGTAACTATATTGTCATCAGCAAGGTCAAAATTGAAATCTCATTGGTTTGTAAAGGACACATTTTCGGTTGAAACTGACACCATGAGTCGATTTGTGGTGGAGGGGAATATTTTTCATTGGAAGTAAGTAGCAACAGACTGGAGGATGGAGGCATTGGAGGCTGGAGGGCAATCAACGTCCTCTTGCACGTTGCTAGTGACAAGGCTGCACAACACAATAATGGTGAATAAATTGTGTAGAACGATTATGCTGGGGGTGATCGCCAGTGGCAGTGGCAGTGGCAGTGGCAGGGCGACTATTTATGATGTGCAAGATTGAGTAACAATTTAGTGCGCAACAAGAGATGATGAGGACTTAGGCCTTGTTTTTGTTTTTCATGTTTTCAATTTAGTGTGATTTGAAAAGAAGAACATAAGTGTAGTCCTATTCACATGATGTAATAAGTGAGCATAATTCCTAATATAATCCCCAGATGTAAAGATATAATGGAAAACAGAAAGTGTAGCTTATTGCAACATCATGATACTTGAAGAGTATGAACAATTGTGTGTGTTTGTGTTCATACCTAGGTCAGGTCATCATGTGAAAACCATTTGTGAAGGTTGAACAGATGTAGAATTCTTGTTCGTGGTTACCACACTGGTTTGATTAGATGAGTTCTTTGTAGGGCATGGTTGATGAGAGGTTGCCGAGTTCCTTCTCTACCTTCAGTTTGAGTTGTGGACCAAGATCATGAGCAAGTAGAGGTGGCACGCTGCAGAAGAAGTGTAATTGTTTTTCTACCATGTTTGTAGTAAGGGGGGAATGTTAGGAAATATGTGTTTAGCGCTCACATTATGCATAGTTGTATTATAGAAAAAGAATATAGCGAGTTGTTTTTAACAACTCGTATAATTAGGAGTGTGAATAATTATGACTCACAAATATGTGAGAGATTGTATGAGAGGAAATAGGAGAGTAGTAGATATTTTAGGGAGGATTATGGTTAGGCCTATCACTTTTTCTTTAGGTGACTAAATACCCATTTATATGTACTCATTTGTAATGAATGTTTGTCCCATATGAATTGAAATATCAAGAGTTCATTGTGTGTTTAAATTCTTGAAGCTCTACCAAATTTTGCAAGGGTTTATATATTGCTTTATAAAAGATTCAACATTGTGGCATGGCAGGGCCCATTCTCCTTAGCCTTTCCTTACAGATCAAGCATGATTATCAACAACTAATGAAAATAATATGTAGGGGAGAGCATTTGACTTGTTGGTCAAGGGAAAGAAGGCTGAGGGGTGAGGACAGAAAACCATTCAATCTATAATTGAGGGCATTTTTGCTCTCTTCTTACAGAAGGAAGGTGATCTATCAATTGAAAGCATACTTCCGCTAACCTAAAGGTTGAGTGCTCTTCCGTTTGTTGAGCCCTACCAATTGAGGTCATTTGTCTCTCTCTCTCTCTCTCTATATATATATATATATATATAGAGAGAGAGAGAGAGAGAGAGAGAGAGAGAGAGAGAGAGAGAGAGAGAGAGAGAGAGAGAGAGAGAGCACATAAATATTTAAAATTATAATAACACAATGTGGCATGTAGCCATTTGGTATTGCATACCATGCATCTTTTTATTCTTTTTATTTAGTATTGGAAGAAATCAAGTGCCATCTAGTTTTTTCTATTGTTTGAACCTGTAGTGGTCATTTCTATGAAGGCTGATGAGAATCAACCGCAAGGGGTGAACATCTTGATCATTCTAGGACCTCACCTTCTCACAAAGCATGTAAATTGGCTAATCAATTGATAACAATTTTTGGGTTTTCTCTACGCGTTATAACATACAATTTCATTGAAATTCTGAATTATGCATCCATCAACGATGCCCACATGAATTTATTTAGTGAGCATGTAATTTGATTAATCAATTGATAACAATTTTGGGTTTTCTCTATGCGTTATAAGATGCAATTTCATTGAAATTCTGAGTTATGCATCCATCAACCATTCCTACACGAATTTATTTAGTGCTTATACTTGTTCCATCTTTTGTGTAAAACTACAAAGTATCTAAGAAATGCAACAAAATTCTAGGATCATACTTGGTTTTTTATTATTTGTTGATCCAAATATAAGAGACCAATAAGAAGTCTTTCTAATTTCTATAAAACACATGGAGTAGGAATTCTTTGCCTTGTCCATTCTTGCTGGATCTCTTGAAACTGTTGCATTTGAGGAGTTCTTTTTAGCTTTAATAAGTTATTTTTGTGAAGTGCTTGCAGTAGACATTTATTTATTTATTTGGCTTCTAAGGAGCTCTTGTCAACCAATTTGTTACAAAATTCAGTCAAGACTTGAGAGCACATCTTTACACATTAATAAGCACAGCATTGGGACATTCGATTTACAATTGATAATTCTTCTTGTCTTGATTATATAGGGAGCAGAAGTCTCAGTTAAAGAGTTGGACTGCCTCTTGATTCTTCTTGCAGAGAAGAAGCGGAAGATGGAACAAGAGGAAGCTGAAACAAACATGGAGATACTTCTCGACTTTTTTCAACGTTTGAAGCAACAGAAACAGGAGGAACTGAATGAGGTGTGGTATCTTGTGTAGGACACCGGGATGTGATCTAATTACACTTTTTTGTGCTTTCTACTTTCCAATTGCATTGTACCATGCACTTTAAGTTATACAACTTGTAATTGAAATTAAAGAATATCAGGGAGGAACCAAAATGGTAATTGGTTTGTGAGGTCCTTGATGTTTGTGCTATCTGTTTATGTCAATGCTAAAGATTAAATGTTCATATTGATAAAATTGTAACGAAGAAAAAGATACCTTAGTTATATTATAGTAATGACACTGTGTAATACTCTAAAAATCAGCACTTATGTTTGGGATATTGCTGGCATTTTTATGTTTGTAGACATTTTTCATGAACGATGAGTGCATATTAGTAGTTTAGAGTGCTGAAGCAGTAGTTACAAATGTTATTCAAGACATGCAGGGTAAATGCATAGTATGAACCAGTTTATGCTACAACAGAATTTTAGCTCTTAGTACGAGTGTTTAATTTATCTATAATATAATAAACAAATATAAAATTTATATGAAAATACTACCACTATTGCCTACTTAGCCATGCCTTCTATTTTTGGCACTAATGGGCGATTGATATGAGAGCCAAGATCATGTTCATTCTTAATATCTGCTTCAAACACCGTACTATGATATTTTACATCAATGATCAAAATGCATTTTTCTTACTTATCGCAACAGGTTTTTAACCTTTTATCCGAGTCACAACAAAAAAGAGTCTGCTGCAGTTTTTGTGGACAAATCCCAGATACTTTACATTCATATGACTGAAACTAACACGAGTCATGTCATCATTCCAAAAAACACATGGAAAATTGAGGATGCTGCGAGTAACTATGGCATATATAAGGACTGTAATTTCTTAACCCCAACTGATTTACAAGTAATCAGGACCGTATCCCATGTTTCTTAAATATGTGGTAGGACCGAATTTATTTTGGGGAAGAACTGATTTAGCAAGGAATCTTCTGCAACTGAAAATTACATTAACTTGGAGACTATGATAGGACCAATTCCCTTGACTTCCACCTATCATTTTCTGTAAACCTGTAGAAAATTCTGAATTTATTTTGTGATAAAATCCAAATTAACAGTCATTGAGAAAAGTGGTTAAGGCCCCTGGGATTTGTGTTGGCCCCTGTTTACCTGTTTTGCATGCGAGTGGTTTGGTTTAAAGTATTTTGTATTGTATCCCTCATACACTTGCCTTTGACCATGCCTATCAGGACAAACCTTTGCCTGATGATTTGCGACCACCAGTGTTGCCATCTAGATCACGTAGGCTAAAACAGGTCAATGAAAATTCTGTTTGTTTGCACAAGCTGATTTTTGTAATTTTTCCTGAGATCTTTGTGGGTGTGATTTTGAGAATTGAATTCCATGATATAAAACCTTACCTAAATGAGGTTTATGGTCCTATTTGATTAAGGATAGAGAACACTAGTTCTCTCAAATTTATGCACGTTTTCATTCAAAACCGGTGCCTTGTTCATATTTGAAGTTCTGTTTTGTACAATTCTTTTCATGTTTAATCTATATATTCTTAGATTGTGCAGATTGGTTTTGTTCTCTTTCTTTAATACCCTTTCTACATTGTGTGATGATTTCATGAAAATTCTATTCATTTGTGCAAGCTAAATTTTTGTATTTTTTTTTTCTGGGATCTTTGTGGGTGTAGGTTGATAAAATTATACTTGAATTCCATGATATAAAACCTTACCTAAATGAGGTTGTAATGTCCCCATTTCAGAATTAATTGATTATGGATACCCGAAGCCTATTCTTTTTTATTTCCCATAGACTAAGGGGAATTAATGAGGGAAATAAATTAATTTAAGTGATCCAAGGGTACTTTTATATTATAATTGGAAAATGACACTTAAATCATATTTTAATAAGCGGGGCCAGAAAACAGAAGTGGAATAAAATATTATATTTCTAATATGGGGCGCCAAAAGGAAAAGTTAGTGCATGATGAGTGAAATAATAATAAAATAATGAAAGATAAGATAAGATAAGATAAGATAAATATATTAATGTCCAACGAATGACCACAAAAGTAGGTCAATGGGACTGCAGCCCAAACAATATACAAAGTGCGAGTGAGGACAACTCAAAACGAGTTCCCAAAAACCGAAAAGACAGCAGAAAGGAAACCCGAAGCTAAATGCCCTCACATGCGGGGGCAAAGGAGCAAGCGGGGGAGAAAAACGACAGAAGTGAAGAAGAGAATGAAAGGGGGGGGGGCAAGTGAGGACCAGAGGTCTAATCAGGAATGGTGGCCACACTCCTCCTAACATTAGAGGCCAACGAAAAGAGTGCACGAGGAATTAAATAATGAATTTCCAACATGGGGCACCATAGATAGAAGTGTTTGCAAGGGCATCAAACTTATCATTTAAGGATGGAGTGCCAACTTTGGATATGCCAATTAAATAATATTTAATTATTTTAAAGCATGCATGTGACTCCAAAAGGTGGCTCCAACTTTGGGAGGACTTAAAAGTTATAAAAGCAGATTTTGGGGATTATTATTATCTCATCTTAGAAATTCATCAACTACTTCATTGTTTGCAAGTATCATTTGCTTCTGCATCAGTAATAAAGGACAAAAATCCTCATTTACACACACATCTGAGGACGGAAAACCTCATATCTAAGCTTGATAGTGATCATTCAGAGTGCAAATATTCATCCAGTTCGGCTATGACAAGTACAATTAGGATATCCTCCTTTGGGAACAAACTACAGTGCTGGCGCCACGTCTGGGGGCATATTTCAATCAAATCAGCTTGCACGTTTTTATCTTATGTTCATCTTTCTAATTGGTTCAACGGTTGTAAAAAAATAATTGTATTAAGACATTATGGTATTTTCATTAAAGCTGATTTGAAATAAATAAGTAAAAGTTTGTTTTCCTACATATTGGGGTTTGTTGTTCTTTTATAAAAATCTGTTTATTGCTATTGTCATATAAGTTAAAATTTTTATACTACTTTCCTAGGATTTGATAAAATATCCAAATTTGTTAAAAATTATTTATCTGAGATATTACAGTGGTATAAAAGCTAATTTTCCTTCCATCTTGTGAAATTTTTTTTGCAGCTTTGAACTTCATGCAGGGTAGTGACAGAGAAGTTGAGCAGTTGATGACCAAAAACATCTTTTGTAGGGTAAGCTAGGGGCAGCACTTGTTGAGCAATTGACGACAAAGGGGGATGAGACCCAAAATGAACTCAGAAGAAATTGTGCTTCACTTATAGGGATCCATGGGGACCAGGTCATAAGTATCTTTCAAAGGGATAGGTGCATTGTATAGAAGTGATATCAGATGAAGATTACAAGAAAAACCAGAGGTTGTAAGAAGCACTCTTGCCACACAAGTTTACTACAATCACAACCCTTTAGGGTAGTGGAGTTCTTGGGAAAAACATTATAGTGCTGATTGATAGTGGGTCAACCCACAATTTAATACATGGATTGGTGAATAGGAGAGGTTTGGAGACAAATGATGTAACTAGTTTCAACATCATTGTAGCTGATGGTTTTACCATACTTTGCTAGAAAAACATTGAACAACTTAGCTTCACATTGGATGACCATCAGATGAGTGATGATTTTTATGTTGTTGGTTTGAAAGAGACTAACTTGGTGCTAGGCATACAATGGTTGCATTCGTTGGGGGAATTCATCCAAAACTTTCATAATATGGAGCTGAAGTTCAAGTTAGATGTAACGGAGTTACAACATTAGTTTCATCCTGTAGAATGGAGGGTATTACTGCTGCTAGCATTCTTTCCAGATCCCAGTTGATGCATGATTCCACTACTTTGGACTCTCATATCGAAGATATTAAAAGAGCTTCACCTAGTGTATGGTTTCCTAATCATATTAGAGAGGTGCAACAAAAGCCAACATCTTCAAAGGTTGGAAATTGTAAATTCCCAAAGATGGATTTGGGACCCCGATATTTGCAGGGAGGTTTAGAATGAAAGAACTGGAATGACATTTCTTGAAGACAATCAATTCTGAGAAGGGTGGACTGTAATGTCCCCTTCTTAGAATTAATTGATTCTAGATACTCGAAGCCTATTATTTTTTATTTCTCGTAGGCTAAGGGGAATTAATGAGGGAAGTAAATTAATTTGAGTGATCCAAGGGTAATTTTATAATTTAATTGGAAAAAGACACTTAAATCATATTTTAATAAGTGGCGCCACAAAATAGAAGTGGAATAAAATAATATATTTCCAATATGGGGCGCCAAAAGGAGAAGTGAATGCATGAGGAGTGAAATAATAATAAAATAATGAAAGAGTGCATGAGGAATTAAATAATGAATTTGCAACATGGGGCGCCAAAGATAAAAGTGTTAGCATGAGCATTAAGCTTATATTTTTAGGATGGAGTGCCAACTTTAGATATGCCAATTAAATGATTTTTAATTATTTTAAAGCATGCATGTAACTCCAAAAGGTGGCGCCAACTTTGGGGGAAGGACTTAAAAGTTATAAAAGCAGATTTTGGGGATTATTATTATCTCATCTTGGAATTTCATCAACTACATCAATTTGCAAGTATCATTTGCTTCTGCATCAGTAATAGAGGACGAAAATCCTCATTTACATACACATTTGAGGACGGAAACTTTCATATCTAAGCTTGACAATTTCATCCAAGGGTTGCAGTGATCATTCAAAGTGCAAATATTCATCCAATTCAGCTAGGACATCATATTCAAGTTTGTTTTAGTATCCAGAGCAACAGGTACAACTAGGACGTCCCCCTTTGGGAACAAAATACAGTGTTGGCACCACATCTGGGGGTAGATTTCAGTCAAATCAGTTTGCGTGTTTTTAAATTATTTCCATCTTTCCGTTTGATTCAACAATTGAAAAAATAATTGTATTAAGACATTATGGTATTTTCATTAAAGCTGATTTGAAATAAATAAGTAAAAGTCTGTTTTCCTACATATTGGGGTTTGTTGTTTTTAAAAAAAATCAGTTTATTGCTACTATCATAAAAGTTCAAATTTTTATATTACTGCCCTAGGGTTTGATAAAATATCCAGATTTGCTAAAAATTATTTATCAGGGATATTACAGTGGTATTAGAGCTAATTGTCGTTTCATCTTGTGAAAAAAAAATTGCAGCCTTGAACTTCATGCAGGGTAGTGACAAAGTAGTCAGGTACCACCGAAGGGAGAAAAAGAAAGCTACAAAACAGCCAGAAGTCACGGGTGACAAGAATCTGGATGAGGCACACTTTGATAGGCTTGTTCAGGGACGACACGTTATTTGATTTAATGGGTTAGTTAATCCAAGTTATGCAGGGCATGAATGTGCAAAGGGCTCCAAAGGGTGAGGGAAACTCTTCGGGGGTGAACCATAACCAATCCTATTAGAGCACAACAATTGGTTCTACTATTAGGCCCATACAACCTAACTTCCTACATAGAGAGAAAGTAATTCTGGAGGCAGAATTTCAGCCTTCCATAGCAGATGACATTACTGCTAGCTATGAGGAGTACATGATGCTTCTAGGTGAGATTAGGGAGGTTATATCACTCACCAATTTTATTAATTTGAAGAAAAACACGGGTGGACCAAGAGCTGAACTTAGGCCTCAAACTAATCATAAAGACCTGTAGTAGATATTGGGGAAGTTGTTACTCCCTACTTTTGATGGCTCTTGTAAGAGTACAACTCGTGCATAGATACAAAAGCTGGATACCTTCTTATCACTTAGGCCAATGATGGAGGAAGAAACCATCAATAGGCATTAGGGAAGTTTTTACTATTGGCGTGAGGTGTATTGCCACTTCACCAGGTGAGTTATCTCATTTAGGTGGGAGCATGGATCATAGGTGTCATATTAGTTATGACAGATTCCCTCATGGAATCTGTCATATGTGTAAGTATGTGTCATAGGAGTTACATTCCCCTTTCGGAAAGTAACTCCTCTTCTCCATCATGGAGGCTTCATTAGCTGCATGGGAGTTACTTAGCACTCCCCTATATGTACACCCTTCTTCTTGATCTATGAGCATTCCATTTGGAGTCTTATTTCCCTTAATGCATGCACATTGCTTTCATGGTTGAGTGCTTGTCTTGAATCTTGAAACTACACCATTCCATGGTTGAGTGCAACTCTTTGATGCACACGGATTCCCTCCATGTCTTCATCCTCCCTCCCTCCATCATGGTATAAGAGCTCAGGGATTGGAATCGTGTTGCTCGTTTCGGTTGCTTACTACTCACCGCCTCGTAGTTTCATGTGCAAGCTCTCACTCCTTGCTTTGTGCTCTACTTGCATTCCTCAAGGGATCTTGTACTTGGGTTGTGTGATGTTGGTTGTGTTCTTTGCTGGTATTACGTGTGTTCAAAATCAAGAGAAAATTTGTAGGTTTGGAGGTGCGAGTTTTTTTGGTGTTTGAAAGGTCGAAGGGCTATTTTTTAGGACTAACTCGGCCCTAGCTTGCTGAGCTGTCCCACAGCTCACCACACATTGCCTTGGCCGCACGTTGACAACTCCCCGACTCATCTTCATTTGCATTGGTTGGCTCGGTTTTTCAACACTGCATTGACTCAACGGACCGGTTTTGTTTTTGCCTTCGAATCGACATTGCATTGGCTTCATTGCTCGCTATTGCATTTTCCAAACCATTTCCACCATTCGTGCCTTGGTCTTGCTTTGCCTGCGACTCCGTGCATCAATTCTTGCTCAAATTTCCAGCTCGCTTTGTGATCTTGGTTCAACATTGAAGTTTGTTGCACCCGTGTTCATAGGCTCGTGCATCATTGTTGGCTCGGTTTTGATCCTCAACTCGGTCTGCGGGGTTTTCACTCGGTCACAACTCCTTGGGCTCTTGCATTGATTCGATTGTTCGTTTGCTTTTGCATGCTCCATCTTGCATTGGCTTTCAGGCTCCTGCTTGGACTTCATCCTTTCTGAGACATTGCTGCATTAGTTTGAATGTCGATTCGTTGTGCATTCAACTTAGCAGCTTGACTCGTGCATTCCGTCCACCTGTGCATCGAAGCTCCATGCATCCGTTCCCGACTGGCTTCCATTATGCATTGAGTCTCTAACTCGCTCGGCCCTTGTATTGTTTGTGCGCTCTGCATCTAACTCGCTTGACCTACGTGTTTAGGTTGGTCAGTCTGCTCTTGCTTCGGATGGTCTGCTTGTCCCTGTACAACCATTTCTCCGCTAGGGTTGGGATATTCTTCCCATGACCCTTGTGCATGGCTCGAGGATTGGACCTAATTCCAATGTCCACTCTATATTTTCTCCATCTTATGAACTTGGAAAATGACAGGGCTTCATGAATAACTTCCGGAAGGGCTTGATACTCCTCAAAGCTAGCTGCAACATTGTTAACCTTTGAAACCCTAGGTTCTTCCTTGAATGTCCTTACTCTCTGTAGGTTTTGCACGGTGAAGGCAAGAGAGTCCAAGGTGTCCGCTAGTATTTCTTGCATCTTCATCATTCTATCCATCTTTTCTTCACTTCACAAGAAACCCTCAAGTTGGGAAGAACGAAGCTCTGATACCACTGTAATGTTCTTTCTAGGGCTGAAATTGAAAAACAAGGAAATAGCACAAACCCCAAGTGCAGTAAACTTTGATTTTTATAACAGACTGAAAATTAGAACAGTGAGCAACAATCTGATTTTTAGGACAACAACTTGCAAATAGTGAAAATTCAACCAAATATCACCATAGAAACCATCCACAACATAGATAAAGACTTTAAGAATATTTTAGGGCACTTTTCACCATGAAACTCAAGCAATACCCAGCTGAAAAATTATTTATTAACAGAAGAAGTACAACCAAGATAAATGATTAAAAGTGAGGTCTTCAAACCCCAACAATGGCCAAATATGAAAGATATCAACCTTATAAATTATGACAAATCTGAATATCAAATAATAATTGAGTTCTGTGTCCTAGAAGGCACCCAAATTCATTCCAACCCTAGCCCCTTCCTAGGAGAGGGGCTCCAAACAATGCAAAAGCTCTTGATAGGTCTTCTCCTTGATGCCCTAGATACAAACCAGCAAGTGGATCTTCAGTAGTTTCCTTCACACCACCAAGTGTGGAGAGTTTTCGTTCTCCAATATGCCACAAGGAAGGTTTCCGTCTTCCTTCGATGCTACACTATGAATTTTTGCCCTTAGTAGAGTTGGAAATAGAGAAATCAGCTCTAGAGTCCAAATTGATAAAGTATATATGCCAAAAGTGATGTGCAAATGAGCCTATGCAACTCCTCTTATACCCTTTAGTTGGCGCCAAGAGTCATAAGGGTGACTTTTCCCCATGACTGACCTCTTTAAGTGCTTGCTTTTATTTTTAATTTGTCTTTATAAGCTCTCCAGCCCAGCCGACTTGCCTTACGGAGGAAAAATAAAAAAAAGAAAGCATTAATAACAATGAAAGAAAACATAAATGAAACCCAAGGACTTCCCTTGTGCAATTGCTTCTTGGCCACGGGAAAGAAAAATGGCAAGAAGTCTTCCATTGGTATTAATTTGAAAAAGGGGACATTACACCTTGATTATTTTTAGTGTGTCTATTCTTTTTATTTAGTTAATCTTTGATCCTCGGTCCTTTTACCCACTCCATATTGTAATTGGATGTATTTTTGAGTCCCATTAACCTGCATTTGGTCATTTGTAGACATTGATATAATTTATGCTGTTCATTCTGTCTGTACTGTTGGGAGTTGTCAGAGGTTGTCTTATTATAAAAAATGTTAACACATTATATTCCAGAAAATTTAGTACAAGAACTATGTACTGCTGAAATCTTAATCCTTCAATAATTGGTTCTTGTCTTACGACTATATTATGTATATTTTACTCCTAAATGTGACTATGCATTGACTGCCAATAGGTTCCAATGCATGGCTTATGTTTTTGACTGATCTCGTGCTTCCATCTATTGTAACTCTTTGTATGCTGAAGCTCTTTCTAGTTTTTTTTTCCTTGTATTTATGAGAATAGTTTATCAATCAAAAATATTTAATATGAGCAATGTGTAAAACTCTTTGTAATACTTAATTTACATTTTTGTATTTTTGGATAGGTACAAGCAGATTTGCGGTATATAAAAGAGGATATATCAACAGTGGAGCACCGAAGAGGGGAACTGTCCAGAGAGAGAGAACGATACTCCATGAAACTGCGTATGCTTTTCGATGATCCAACAGCCACTTCAATAAGTCATGCTACAGCTAATAATACCAATATCGGCTCTGCAGCTTTCATGCATGGTGGCCAAGGTGGTCTTATGTCAGGGAAATTACTACAGAAAAGGTCTGAAATGAAGGTGCAATCTAGTTCTCAAGGCATGCCAAAGAGAACACATCTGTGTGGTTCTGATTCGCAGGTTTTGCCTGCCCCATCAGGACTGACAATTGCAAGGAAGAGACGAGTACTTGCACAGGTAGCTCACATTCATATGGGTCATTTCATTACAATGAAAGCGGTGGTGTATTCGTTTTTGTTTTCTTCATCAGATGTGGTGCTTGCCTTTTCTTTGCTCTTCATATAGTTCTCAATGATTGTTATCTTTGTTTCTATTCCTCAAGTTTTTGCAAACCACATTTTGGCACCAATGGAAAAGCACACGATGAACTTATTTGTGTCATTGTCAACCATTCATTTCATATGATTGAATTTTTAAGCATTTGCAGTTGGATATTACTCTACCAAATATTTTACTCTCTTTGTAGGGAGCTGCTTGGTAAAAAAAGTTAACACCATACTTCAGACGATTACGATGTTAAATGATGACAGGATTATGTTAATTCTTGAAACTGTTCCAAATTTCTTGTAATTTCTGAAGGCTCAATCCAATTTTAGCAATTTTTTAGTATAATTTGATAATAAAGAAAGCAAAATCTCAATAGACATAAACACAGATTTTGACCTAGAATTTACTATGCTTCTGTGAATTCTTGTAATAGGTGACATAAATTTAGATAGAATAAAGGGGTTCAGTTCACTCGTCAATCATGTTTGCTTAACAATGACATTTTACCTCCCTTTTGAAGATATCTTTTATCTTTCTTCTCCCAACAGTTTGATGATTTACAAGAATGCTACTTGCAAAAAAGACGAGATGTTACTCGTCAATTGCGAAAACAATTTGATTCTGGATTCCGAAAAGAAAGGGATGGGAATAGTATTAGCAGAGAAGGCTATCATGCAGGCCTTCAGGAATTCCAATCCGTTCTCACAACGTTTACCCGATACAGGTTTTACGTTGTTTATTTCTTTCACTAATAATTCTTTGGCTTTAATGTGACTTGAATATAGACATACAGGTATTTCTCCAATGATTTATTGCGTTGTTGCATTTACCTATTTATGCAAATCCATAGTTATTCATACTCTCTATTTGTATTTTGTAGTCGTTTGCGGGTCATTGCAGAACTTCGACATGGGGATCTATTCCACAATGCAAATATTGTGTCAAGGTGAACACAATTTGTTATAGGGTTATGACTTATAGTGTGTTTTGCGCTTCAATTATTGCTGCAATGCTGAGTTATTAGACATTCATAAGTTGGAGAAATATGATGTTGATAATTGTATTAAATTATTGGTAACAATAAATTGATAATGGATATTCAATCATATGTGCATGTGAAGGGTTGTCTGCTAATAAATACGATTGTTAATATGACCTCACTTTATAACGTCTATTATTATATTTTGGCATATCTTTAGCTCTGAAAAGCTTTGACCTCAAAACATTGCTGAACACCTTACCTGCTTGTTGATGTTGAAAAGTATTGCTGAATGCTAGGTCTTCTATCTTGATTGTGAATAGTGAATTATGTAGATCCTTTTGTAAATTTGATAAATTTCTGGTGTAGACGTATGGTGAAAATGCCTAAGGTCTTCAGCTAGTTGAATCCAAGTCTGATGTCAACTCCTTGTAATGGAGCAGATACATGGAGTTGAGAATAGTTCTTCATCTGCAAATTGGCCTTACGACATTTCTGGAGCATGTAATTTCGCCGCTATCAGCGATATAAATATTTACATTTAACTGCTAAAACACAAATAACTAGCATCCTTGAGTCCATTAGACGTCAATAAAATTATGTGAGCAGCCATAGTTCATAAGTACTTATACTTCGGTGTTCTTATTTTTTGATCGGTACTTCAGAGTTCTGTCATGAGCATATCTTCTTCTTCTTATTGTAGATGAGTTCATAAATTGTGTTACAAATTTGCGAGTCTTTGGTAGTCATTATAGATATTTTTCTTGTTAATTAACTTTTTATCTCGGTTTTTTTAAATCAGTAAATAGGGGCTTACATCCAGCCATATTTCCATCAACATACGTGCAAAAAACTGCCTGACGGATAACTTGCAGTCCAGATAGAAGCCAAACTGATATGCTTGCTGAATATCCATGTTTTCTCCAAAAAAACGGGTTCTTTGAGTGAAGCTATTGAGTTACAAAAAATTAACCTACACTAAATGGTAAGAACTTCACATTTAATAATAGAATAATTTGAACGATATGCAAAATATGACGAAGATCGATAACACTAGAGATATTTGTGGGCCAAGATGCCCTGATGTACAAGAGACTCATAAATAGAATAATACACTTAGGGTAGGGCAACACACCATACAATACTTATTTAGGAAAGAATAACTCCACAATAAATCCCAACATGGAATACCTCTTTGCCTCTCTGAGGGGAACACCTCCAATATACTTATACCAATTAATATCCAAAGTATACATATCCAAAGCATAGAAACGTGAATGTAAACCATATTTGTCCATAGTGAGCTTCAAATCTTCAAAAACTTAAATATTCTTACCATCCACTTGAGCTTTGATACTCCTTGCGTGAACATGTATATGCTGAGCCACATCCATGTTGATGAAGTGATACTTGCTGCTAGGTTTTATGGATACAATTACCTTCTTCCTTTGAATGCTTCATGAAACTGAAATATTGCAGCTGTTTTCTATAGAGCTAAATCATTTGCTTCCTCTTCTTCAGCATCACCCATAGTCTCCTCATTATCATCTTTATGTTCCTCTTCTTCTTTTTCTTCATCATCTACACCCACTTCCTCCTTATCATCATTACCAACATCATCATTGTTTTCTTCCTCATCTTCCACAACCTCATTTTTTGCCTCCTCGTATATACCTAAAGTATTATTCATTTTTGAGACTGACTTATGTGTATTTTTCACACCCTTGCATATCTCTCACCCACTTCATGTAATCTTCTTGATCTATGATTTTGATAATGTCCAGGGTGTCACAAACACTAGTATCCTAGGATGTCATTTCCTGCCCCAAATCTAAGAATAAAAAAGCATATAGACAAATAGATTTGAATACCTCCTTTGACTTGCAAAAAATGACACTTGAGTTACTTACCTGGAATGAAAGAAATAAATATATTTCCACTGTCGCACCTTGAAAAATTGACAGATTTGCAATTCTGAAGGCCCACTTTGAAAGGACAACTTCATTAATACTGCTTAGAATCTTTCCACATTTCATTAATCCTTAACACAACCATTTTTCAGAGGCCCACTTTGAAAGGACACAACTTTATTAATACTGCTTAGAATCTTTCCAGTTTGCATTAATCCTTAACACAACCACTTTTCAGAAAATTCTCAATTTTTTTTTCCCAATGGTATAAGATTCATCTCAATCAAAAAATCAGGAAGCCCAAATGAAGCTTCGGAAGTTGACTATTTTTTGCCCTAATTCTGCTTGATTTTTTTTGGACAAAAATTAGGTTTTAAAGGATCAATTTCGGAAGGCCGTATCTTCCTTGATATTGCTTAAAATTCTTAGTGTGACCATTTTTCGGGAAGCTTTGAAAGTCTCTTTCCAACCACACTAAAATCACCTCAATTTGACCTCTGTTTGAGGAGAACGAACCTATGCAAGATGTATGCTGCCTTTTTGGATAAAAACCGCAAACTCTACCCAATACAATTTCCAATTTTTCCCAAATCGCAGTTCTGATAGTTGGTAAGATATTCATATATAATAATAGAATAATTCAAACAATATGAAGAATATAATGAAGATCAATATCATGAGATATTTTGGGCCAAGATGCCCTAATATGCAATATACTCATAAATAAAATTAGTCCAGCTATGTTATATACATATATTTAAAAAATGCGAAGAAATATCAATCTCAAGGCCCTTGTGATACAGAGTCTAGGTTTTGCACATAATATACCTATCACAAATAAGAGTAATTCAAGACTAATAAAGGAAAGTCATAAATTATTTTAAAAGCTTTAATATTGAATATTACACTACTTACAATTTGATAAAACACGATTAGGGTTAGGTTATGGAACAAACTCACCAGAATATGCAGACAAATTATCAGATAATGTGCTTAAGTTGTGTAAAGAAGTAGAACAAAAAGTTGTCAAGGTGCTTAGAAAATTGCAGATTTTGGAAATGTGCTTTGGATGGGTTCATAGAAGTTGGACAGTGTTGTGGCCGAATCAGCCCTAAGGGCTATGAACATATCCTCTGCATCTCTGTGTAATTTTTCCTGTGTTTGTATGTCTATTCTGTAGATCTGGAACCTTGTGATAATTGTCATAGAATCAAATATTGTCTCTTCTTTGATCAAACCCTAGCTCCATGCCCTTGACCTGAAAAAGGGTTACCATTATTGGGTTGGATGGCTTCAACACATAGCCATTGATGTGATGATCATTGCCTACATACCACTACTCTATAGAGGGATCAAACCACATGTAGTTCTCCCAAACATTTGATGAGATGCAACAAAATATATGATAGAGAACGAGCTTTTGTATTGCCCATAACACTTAGCAATATGCACTTTGAGTCTTTGGACCATGTAATTCAAAGTTACAGCTTGCTGTTGTAATAATGTGCTTTAAGGAATAAAATGTTATAGTACTTTCTCTTGATCTTCTTAGAGAGCTCTTAGATTGTGCAAGTTACCCCTAATAGTTTAGGGTGTGTTTGTATTTATGGGTGACCTTTCGTTAGTTCTCTCATTCAATTGACCCTAGAATATTGCCTAGGCCAACTAAGCCAAGCTACCCATTTGACTATATGAGCATTATAAGTTGGGAGGATTGGCTCGTGGAGGTTGGACAATATTGGGAACGATATTGTCCAAGACCTACAAACTTGGTCAGGAAGTGACAAAAATCTAAAATGAGAGAAGAATACTCTACACAAATGTTCAATGGCATATTATATAATTTTTAGTAAGTAAAATGGAGAAACATTGTCATTTAGTAGTTTAGAGGGTGTGTGAAGAGCGAAAATACGATTGAAATTGGTTGATTTTATGTAAACGGAATATATAGAAATAAGTATAAAAAAATACCATGGCCAAGTGCTCATATCAAATTTAGGGTACTACATATTGCTCCCTTTTTAATCTATTATTGATAAATACTGGATTCAAAGAAAAAATGAAATGAAAACCTTCAGAATCTTGATCCTAAGAATGGTGATGCAAACTTTTGAAACTTGTTTCGCAAATCCACATAAAAAACCTGCAATCACATTGAAAAGAGACACAGGTCAATGCTTGATAATGATGTGGATTCATTTGCAATTTAAATTTTGCTAACAATTGAATTTTTTTGTTTTGAAACTTACAATAAAATGAAATGTGCACAAGGATGACTACATCTGATGGTTATGCCTAATTATGCTACCAATCTGTTGAATTCTAAAAAGTGCTATTGGATGCACATACTCCCATGTGAAGTAAGCATTGAGTGTGAAAAGGGTGTTCTCGTTGGACAATGTTGAACTCTTGTTGATTTAATAGCCTTGTTGTTAGCATAGAATGCCATAGAGGATCAACGTTTTAGGTTGTTGAGGCCAAGATCAACTTTGTGGGTTGTTGAGGTCAAGGGATCTTGTTATGGATGAAGAAACCAAAAGCGTGCAATTGTGATGATACAATCTTGCTAATTTAATAGCCTTGCCAGTAACATAGCATCCCAATTTGTTGAAGTTTTGTTAACTCAATAGCCTTGTCGGGAGTGTACAATGCCATAGAAAACAATTTGTTGAAATCTTGCTACCTCAATAACTTTGCTGGTAGTATACAATGCCATAGGAAAAAGAATTGCTAAACTTTTTGCTAACTCATTAGACTTGCTGATAGCTTGATAATGCCATAGAATATGCTTGTGTGTAACTAGTGTATTTAAACAAATCTGTCTGATTTATGCTTCGTGATGCCCCCATTCGAAGGGTGAGAATGTCAGGAATTTGTTTGAGTCTGTGTATTCTCGGTTGAAATTTGTGTGAACTTCTAAACAAGTATGTTCCCATTTGAGGCGAGAGATACCCCCTTTTGAGGTGAGTGATACCCTTGCGTAACACTCATCTCAATAGAAATGTGGTTATATGCTCCATGTGTAAATAAAGATAAACCAAATAAAGCATGTATACAAAACATAGTTGGATAAGTCAGCATAATCTTATAAAATCATTATAGAGCAATCATAAAGTGTGTTATCCAAGGGAATAAGCTTATGCGGATATTGCTAGAAATCCAAACAAATAATTAGTCAAAGTGCAAGCATGAAGCTCATAGAAGTTCGCTAGTAAAACACAATGTGACACGACAGATCATTTGACGCATTTGGCATGACATGACGATACAGGACACAATGGGGCCACTTGCAAAACATTTGACCAATCTTAAGAACTTGACCAACATGACAACTTAATTACATGACAACTCAACCAACACTGATATCAGTAACAAGTACACAAGAATCATGCAACACGTATAGAATCATAGAGCAATTAATAGTCATAGATCACTCAAAGAAGCATAGAGAAAACAATAGTCATATATCATTCAAAGAAGCGTAGAGCAAACAATAATCATAAATCATTTAGAGAAGCATAGTGCAAACAATAGTCACACAGTACATAGAGCTAACACAAGTCATATAGTGCATAGAGCAAACATAAGTCATAGAATCATTCAAGAGAAATCGGCGCAGAAGTAGAACATGTGTAATGAAAACAATATGGTGTAGAAACAAGTCAATATCAACAAATGGTAACCAATGAGCAATCAATGTCATGATCGAGTACAACACTACAATATCCATGGTAAAGCAAGTGTTGAATTAGCATAAGCTAGTGCAATTGAAGTAGTTTTATATCACCAATGGACCCTACAAATGAAAGATATATACTAAAAAAACTTTGTGTGAATATGTCCCTATTGTAGGCATGCCCCCATTGTGGAAGAGGTTGTCCTTGGGTGTAGGACTAAAGAGTTGCAAAGCATATACGTGTCCATGACAATGTCTAACATATATGTTTCATAGCTAACTCGTGTATATCATTATGAGCACGTGCATAGAGAATCATATATGTTAAGTGCTAAAGCGTGATAAATAACAATGTTTGAATATATGTAACAACAAAGCAAGTCCAAGTAGGTTCTGGTTTTGGGTTTTTGCAATATTTGAATGTTTTTGCATTTTGAAATATTTGATTGTTTTTTCCTTTTTGAATAATTACATAATAAGATAATCTATGAATCAAACAAATAGGAAGCTTAGGGCCATAGGTTGTAAACCATAAAAGAATGGGGGAGGGTTCTAGTTAAACAATGATTCTCTTAAAAATCACATCAAACCCATGTATCCACTGTATCGTCAGGTAATACATAGTGTCAAATCAAAAACTAGTGCTTGAAGAATGATAAAAAACAAGTGAAAACATGTTGATGCCAAAACAGAAGCATGTGGATTGACACCAATGTTTTAAAAATCGGAACCGGACTCGGAACCGGCCGAGGTCCGGACCGGACCGGAACCGGAACCGGACCGGAACCGGACCGGTTCAAACTTAATGAACCGGTTTACTAAAAAATACATAAAATTTTATATTTTTAATGAAAATAATATATTTGAAACGTTAAAAACCATAATTCCAACAATTACACAGAATATGCAAAGTTTTCTTTTATATATATGCAAGAAAGGTGTTTATAGCAAAATGGCACGAACTCCAAGTCCAATACACAATACATATATCATAGATGAGATTCCGAAACAAAATACATAGACATTGAGGCTCAATGATCAATCTCCATAGTTCAAGACTCCAAAAAAACAACATGATATGATCATTGATACATTACAAATACTACAAGTTACAAAACTCTAGAATAAACTAGATGACTCATGACATCAATGATCAATCATCATGATCAAACTCTGCACCGCTGCTGGAAATGGGATCCTCAAGGTCATCCTCATCAATATGATCACCGGCCTCTGGCTCTGACTCGGACTCATCCAAATCCTCAGGTACATCTGCAACAACTGGAGCTGCACGGGGTTGGGGAGTAGCACGAGTGCGACTAGGTCCTGCTGTGTCTCGTGACGATGGCGGCGGTGCTGCTAATGGCTCATCAGATTCTTGATCCAAACCCATCCACCCCAAGTCATCGGGATCAAACTCTGCTGGCTGACTCTCCTCTACCCATTCTGAAGTTGGATCTATATCATCCAAGACAATGGGATCAGTATCAGGTCTTCGGTTCAACAACTGGTTACGCCTTAACCGAAGGTTGTACTGCACGAAGACAAGATCATTCAACCGTTGTTGTTCCAAACGGTTTCTCTTCTTCGTGTGAATCCGCTCAAAGACAGACCAGTTGCGCTCGCACCCCGAAGCACTGCAAGTTTGGCTCAGGATCCTAATTGCAAACTTTTGCAATTGAGGACACTGACTACCAAATGAATCCCACCAATGTGCTGCGATAAAAAATGTAAATGTTTAATTAGTAAACAATGACAAAAGAAGTTCAAAAACACAGTTAAAAATTAAAAGTAAAACATAAACTTATAACTTAAAGGTTAAAGCGTAATTCAACAAATTAGAAAAATATTGTCTTATGCTAAAAATTCATGATTATTCATTAAAATTTTTAATCAAATAAACTTCAAAAAACTTAGAATTTCTTACCTGGTTGGTCCACATCCCTTGCAATCTTTGCAAGGTTTTTTCCAAAGGTACCTGTGGCTCTGCTGAAGAAGCTGATCTGTCGGTGAACCTCAAGTTGTTGCATCTCATCAGGGACCATGCGCTCTAGGCACTCGTACAAACCATCTTTTACTTCTCCTGTTTGATCTTCTCCAAGCTGAGCTCTGTAATGATATTTTGGGTTCAAGAAATACCCAGCTGCATGTATAGGTCGATGGAGTTGATTGTTCCATCTATTATCTATGATCTCCCATATAGGCCCATACTTAGTTACCCTGTCTTTGTATGCTGCCCTTATCTGCTCCTTTGCCTGATCCATAGCCTCATAAATATAGCCCATGGCTAATTTGTCCCCATCCACCAACCGCAACACCTTAACAAGAGGCTCAGCAACTTTCACAATCTCTGCTGTTTTTTTCCAAAATAAATTATCAAAAAGTTTCTTCTTTGTGTCTTTCCCATCCTGTTTCCGGCTCCACTTTGATGCATTCCATTCATCACTTGAAAACATCCTTTTCAAGTTTTGTTGTTGGGAAATAAGAGATTGCAACGTGAGAAAGTTTGTTGCAAATCTCGTGATGGCTGGCCTAACAAGTTCTCTGCCCTCAGTGTTCTTCCTCATTAGGTTCAATACCCATGAGTGATTATAAATGTATTTGGTGATGCTCTTGCCATGCTCTACTGTGTTCTTGATCCAATCTTTTTTCCCTATATCCTCAAGCATGAGGTCTATGCAATGTGCAGCACATGGAGTCCAAAATATTGTTTTGTGTTTAGCCTCTAACATCTTACCAGCAAAAACATAATTAGATGCATTATCTGTTATGATTTGTACAACATTTTCCACCCCCCACCTCTACAACAATCTCATCCAAAAGCTCAAACAATAAATTTGCATCTTTCACCCTATTAGATGCATCAATTGATTTAAAAAACATAGTACCTTGTGGACAATAGGCAAGAAAATTTATTATGGTGCAGTTCTTGCCGTTACTCCACCCATCTGACATAATAGTACATCCAGTTTTAACCCATGATGCTTTACAACTCTTTCAAATATTCAGCTATGGATGCAACTTCTCTCTTCAAAAGTGATCCTCTCAAGTCATGCATACTAGGGCATTTGAAGCCCTTACCAGTAGCAACAATGAGAATCAAACATAGGCTGGTAATAAGGTGAGCAGGCAGCATTGAAAGGGATATCTGACATCATACCACCATCTAGCAATGTATTCAACAAGCTTCTTATTTGTATCGCTTCTTCCAATGGTTATCCAACGTGGGTTGATTTTCTGTTGGCTTGGAGGCACTGGCAGTGGCAGGTGTGGAAGATGGAAAAAAGCCGTGAATGTTCTTTCTTTTTTGAGGCCGATTTTCTTGACAATGAGGGGATGGGGGAGGCATATACTGAAAGGGGTCTCTAACATGGACAGAAGGGTCAGAGCAAGATCCTTCAACACTTGTTTGGGCCAAGGCATGTTCTCTCTTTCTCCCTATTTTAGCTTCCATCTATTTTTTTCCTAGCCTTCTCCTTTTTATGTTTCTCAAGCAAGTTTATCATTTCCAACCTAATGGCATCAATATCAGGTGCATTTCATGGAGAAAATGTGGTCTCTTTGACCAGTCAAGTGTTGTTTTCAACCTATGAATCCCCCCCCCCCCCCCCCCCCGATGTGTTTCTTACAATATTTATAAAAAACTTGATTATCGACAACATCTGCATGGATCCATGTAGGGGTACTTTAGTTTCGGGGGACCATTGCAAATGCAAAGAAATTTGAAAATGCAAATAAAAAACAATTTTTTTCTTCAGATTTCCTATTTAATAAAATTTACAAATATGGGCAAGTTTAAAATTTAACATTCCTTTCAATATACACACAAATGAGAGTGAATAAACACTCCAAGCTTGTATATGGGTTGCACCCTCCAAATGTAGATGTGAAGACCAACACAAAGAGGCCACACTTGATGCCAAACAACCCCCAAACTCATTCCAAATCAACGCTCTTCAATGCTGCCCCAAGCCTCCAAGTCTTTCCAAATAAGAGAGGTTCTCACTAATAGAGGTGAGGAAGTCTCTATATGGATGCCAATATCACCACAAAGATCCCACAAACAATGGCAAACAAACTCCAAGCCTCCAACTTCCAAGCTCACTCCAAAACTAAACTCTTCAATCTTATGCTCACAAATGATCAATGAGAGAGGTGTGAAGTGAACTAGAGGTGGGTGTATATATAAGCACCAAATTAGGGTTTAGGCAGATTTAAAAATATATATAAATTGCAATTAAAAATGTGAATTTTGTTTATAGAAAGTGCCATTTAAGGCTAGCGCGGGGCCACGACTTCGGTCGGTTTTGGGTCGAAACCGGACGGATTTCACCGGTTTGGCCCCAAACTGGTAAAACAATCTAGGTTTTAGTCCGGTTGGTGCTCAAAATCAAGGTCAAACTGGTTGAACTGACCAGTTCTGGTTCTAGTTCGACTGGTTTTTTAAAACACTGGATATAACTGTCATTCCACTTTCGTGATTCCCATACCTGATGCGTAGAAGTCATCCTATAATACCATTGTCTCCTGCACCTTGAGTTGTTGATATGGAGCCTAACATTGTCTGTATCGTCCCTGATCTTCCATCAAAGCTTCTGTGATTGTTTACTGATAGTCCTATGAGCTTGCGTGCATAAATCCGCTTTCGTTTGATCTTCCAGATTCAATGATCCATTCAACATGGTCAATAGTAAAATTTTAGGACTAACCATTTTGTACGTTTTCAATTCAAAGGAGGAGAAAACTGCATAGTATTCATGTCTAAAGACATTTATTGAAAGATCCCCTGTCGTTTCCTTCACGGTGACATACCAGCTGTGTCCAATTATCACTTGTGCACCTTTTTCATGACCCGGCATTGATTCCTGAATGTATTATATCAAATGTTGCTTTAACCTTGATATAACACATTAGATTTACTCCTCTGCGTTAAAGTTGTCCATATTCAATTGTAAAGTAAACATTTTTTTTAGTTTTTGAAAGAAGTATTAACTACACATGTCGTAAACTTAACCATAAGTGCAATCATTTATGAATGTTATTGTGAAAAGCAATGGTCTCCTTGAAGATCCGGGACGATTAATTTTTGTGGACGTTGTAGTTTAAAGTAATATCCCTATCAAATTTTGGTAACGAGTTGATAAAAGTATCATAAATTTTCTTATATATTACTAAATATAGCAATGAATACATGTGCAAAAATTCTATGAGAGTTACAAACTCGTAGTAAGGTTTGGCATTGATCACATATCAATTGAGTCATTGACAACATGGAACTTGGCCGATGCCGAATCCGAGATCGCCAGTGTACTTCAAGCTACTAGACCCAACTCAACATTGCCCATACAATCTAACTGCCAGGGCTTGTTCAACAAACAAGTCTTCATTGAACAATGGCCATGCTCGTTGTAGGGGAATGAGTAAAACTGGCAGAATTAGTGAGCTATTGCATGGCCATGAAGCCACATCTTACCCTCCTAACATAATTGGGACTTATGTGTAGCCTTCCCCTCATTCAGGGAACGATGCTTTGGGATGTCCCTCACACTGGGACTAAGGAAATCACACATTAAAATGTGATGGCCATAAGTGCAGGCCGAGTATACACTCCGCATGGGTAGATAGCATCAAACTTTTGCACTCAGGTAACTAAGCGCATTGCCTTTCATGTGGATTCAGCATAGTGTTTCCGGTAAATGTAGCGGACATAGAATCTCGTACATAACCGTCAAGCAATATAGTCAAGCCATACACGTTTCATGACATGTTTAAAAGGGGGGTGCTACAAGAGGTGCATAATAAGAGGTTTGGAGTCCTCACCGAGACGTAAGTGTGAGATTGAAAATTTTGTGCATACCCCCCTTGGGCATGCTTGGATTTATGTAATTTATGCAGGAAATAGGTTTGCATAATTATGGAACTAGTCGAAGGCAGTTACAGATACAATAGCTGTTAGGCAAACACGCTTGAAGCGATATTTGGGTGCTAGAGTGGTATGTGCCACTATAAGAGCATCTGCAAATATTATCCAAAAACATGCACATAGGATCTGCGGTTTTGTTTATAAAGGTTAACTTAGGCATAACAAAATCCATTGGATAATAAGAATAAAGGCCTTGGCGATCTAGAGGGTGGCTATGGACACGGTATTTCCATGTTGATTAGAAATGAAGTACAACATAGGTTTATGCTCACTAATTTAATACTTTATTGTTAACCTAGGTACCAAGCATTTTAGTCAACTAAACCATATCAAAAAAATGCGATAGTGTTATTAGCTGATGAAGGTTGTCTCCATGATGGGAACCTTGATTTACTTTCTGAAGATAATCTCATATTGCACGTTTCTGTACCATACAAAATAAATTTTCTTCAAATTCTTAGCTTAGGACACAGCTTCAGTTGTTTTGAGATGGACCCGGAGATGAGAGTTTTAGACACAAAGCAACTTAAATTTCACATCAATTTGCATGAGAAAGATCAATATGAGACGAGTAATGATGAGGGAGTGCACTGAACAAAAGGATTTGCAATGACATATTCCTTTCATGCACATTTATGCATTGTAAAACTCAAATCTTGGAACCATTAGGTTCAGATCTAATTAAATCTAAAAGCATTTAAGGGCAACAGAATCTGTTAGCATGTGAGGTCATGAGCCATTAATTATTGATTAATTATTGGTCGAGGTTGCACCAGTGAAGATGTAATAGGGAAACTAGCACTTTTAACAGGTAATCTAACTATCACGTGAATGAACAATAGAATTTAAGTGTAATAAACCCCCGAGGGTCACTAAATTTTTGTTAACCAGCTTGAATTCTTTGGTAAGATTTCCATTAACTTGTTTAAACCTATTACAGTTTAGATAAAACTCCAATCCCCTCATTTCTGACCATGTAACAAACTCACCCAAGTGAATTCCGAGGGCTTGGAGACAATAAGATACTTGATAGTGTGCTCAGGTCTGTTTACAATAGCCTAATCTCAAATGCAAGTGTCAACTTCTCTGTCTTAGCACTTGCAGTCATTTGGAAATGCATGATTTGGATGGTTCACAAAATGGACAATTTAGTAGCCGAAGGTCGTACTTGGGGGCTACAAACTTTGTATTAATTAGATTTTGAGCATATTCCTATTCTTAAATGCATTTATATTGTAATTAGTACTATGTTTATTTATTTGGTTGAATAGATTAAATGATAACTTTACCATGAACTAGAATTAAATGTTCATGGCATGAAATACGAATCTTCTTTGGAAGGGCCCTATATTTGTGTGTGTAGTACTATGAAGCAATGATTCTAGTCCACATTGAATGGTTGACGAATTTCACTGATACTTTCTTGATAAGGTTGATTAATGTAGTCACTTCCTACCAATCGGATGCTTGCAATGGACTGGATACAATGAGAGAATTGGCCAACTTTCTTGTTCCTCCTACGGGATAGCTTTTCGAAGTCTAGCAACACTCAAACATCCATAGTCCGACCTTTGATCTTTTGTGAATGCCTGAAAACATGTCAATCATGTGATTACATAGGGCAGTTCACTTATGTTGCTCTGAACCATTTGTAATTGGAGCTTGTTTTGATAATGCGATCTAAGGGAATTACCGGCTATGATCTGATCAGGAAATACTTTCATATGGACAACAAACTTAGCCGAGATATCTTAGAATCCATGCAAAGCATGACCTAATAGGTTAGCAGTCTATTTAGGGCATTTATAAGTGACCTATGGGATTCCACTTTTCACTATTAGAGATCAATGAAGAGATGCCATAGCAATAATTTACTCATAGCCACGACTAAACCACTATTATCCATGCACAAATAGCATCAATTACCTTAGAGGTTGGGATAATATTTAGATAAAGAGTCTAATTCGGTAAATTAAATACCTATGATCAGCTGCTAATTAGTGGTCCCACCATCGAGGGCTGAAAAAAGAGAGACCAAATCCGGTTTACTGGATATCATGATTGTCTGGCCCAGATCTGCACAAAATCTGGCATCCGGATTTTTTCAAGCACACACATATAAATTATTGTCCGGGTCGGCGCTATATGTTAGGAAAAGATTATATTTTATTCTTTAAATTTTTTTTGCAGTCTTCTAGGGCAGTCAACTCAACCTTATGATATTAAAAAACTTCCACTTTTTAGTCTCCAGTTAGCATTACTATGACCACGAAATAATTTCAATTAGCATGTGACAAATTTATGCATCAATCAGTTATAACTTGTCAACTCATATACTTCAGAGCTTCCGATTTTTCTGGTAACTTTTTCAAGAACTGAGCTATGCTTGAATTTTTATGCCCAGCCGCAATGGATCCGGAGTTTTCTGGACCTGGTAACCATGGAAAAAACAGCAAATCCCTCCATCGTTTAAATTCTCCAAAGTTCAGATTACGGCTTTATAAATTATGCTGAACAAGAATATCAAACCAAATTAGTGAAATCAACCCTAGAAGACATACCAAACCCTCCACCTATGCAAGTCGCCTAGGGTAAGAAGGTTGGTAAAAACCAGTAGTAAACCACTTGTGAAGCACTTTGGAAACCCCTGTATGGGATTCCCCGGTCAAGAGTTGAGGAGTTTTTGTTCCTCAATCTTCCAACAATGGAGGTTTTTCGTCCCCCAAAGTTGAGCCACACTAAAGGTTTCGTTCCTTAGTGGAGAGTAGGGCACACTGTGCACAAACCCAAGATATCCAATCTTCCAAATAAACATGCATAATCTTTTCAAACGAACCTTCATGTCTTTATATATCCTCAAGTGGTACAAACATCAAAATAGAAGCCCAATGCATAGGCCGACCTTCAAGTAGTTCTATTTCTTCGTTATCCTATATGTAGGCTCTCCAATCAAGGCCAACCCATAAGGATTAGAAGTCCTTCCACCATTTTCGAACCAAATAAGAGGCCTTCATGCCCAACTCACCACTAAAGTATTTAGAAATACTTTTACGCCATTACATCAAGTAGAAATCATCATCCATTGAGACAATATTGACTCAAACATGGACAAAATGGGAATTAGAAGAAATATGAATGGAATTCTTGTTATGTCCCATTTAGGGGACATTACACCTAACTTCGGAGATTCATAAATCTGGACTGAGATAGAGATTTTATAGATGTTTAATGGCATATTAGATGACTTTTGGCAAGATGAACTAGAGTAGGGCTGTCGTTGAGTGGTTTAGATAGTGTAAGGAGAGTGGAAAGATGACTAAAATTTGGTCAAGCATGCGTAAATAGAAAATACATTAGAATAGGTACGAAAAGTGCCATTGCCAAGTGTTTGGACCAAATTTAGGGTATTCCACCCTTGTATTTTTAGCAAACCACAATTTAAAAACTTCATTACCTTCTTAACAAATTTCCATTTAGTGGTAACAAATGGTGTCAATCTAGCTATACACCAATGTGTAAGACTCGGAAAAAATATTTGTGGAGAAAAAAAGGGTTCCAAACTCCACCGTATGGCCAAAGATGTTATGATTTTTTGATTGACTTCTCCAAGGACAAAGGGAAATTTCTTATTGATTGGCAAATATCGTCAAAATTAAAAGTGAACACACTCACAAACATTACAACCACCACCTTCTCCTCGGCTGCAATTGTAAACAACTTCTTAGCATAATAATACCCTTAGGGTTGGGCAACACCATACAATACTTCTTTAAGAAGGAATAGCTCGCCATATATCCAATATAAGATTTCCACATTGAGGACACCTCCGATATACTTCTACTAAATAGATAAGATAAGATAAGATAAGATAATTTTATTGATGTCCAAAAATGACCACAAAAGTAGGTCAATGGGATTGCAGAGTACAAAGCTAATGAATCTAGTGAGAGGACCCAAACAGGTCGCCCGAAACACAGAGAGAAAAGAGAAGAAGAGAAGGAAGCAGCAGGGGCCATAAGTGCCGAGAAACCAGAGAAGAAGAAGAAGAGGATGACAATGTGGGGGGAGCGGAAGAAGGAACACTAACATTCAAGGCCAATTGGAAGTAACCGGTGATGTGCTGATGTCCAATAACTAAAGTTGTGGAACATCTGGAAAACCGATGTTTGGGAGAGAGACGCTGCCTCTGTGTAGGCGTGGTGGATCTTTGTCTATGAGGGGGGGCTTCGGGATGTGCCTGAGGCAGAGAGCCTCTGGTGTAGGAAGCGGAGTTCCGAGTCCTGACAGATCTGAACTGGGGGTTCGTACTTGTGTCAAGATGTTGCTTGGTGCCCCCTTCGGGGAGAGCACCAAAAAGAATGAGATGATCCATCTGGTATCCATCCTGTCTGGGAGGAGGGTGAAGGAGCCTGTCTCAAAGCCTGAGGGACTCCTGCAAATAAAGAGCAAGACATCTTTGATCATAATATCTAAAGGAAGCTGTAAAGGAAGGATGCTCACGAAACAGGCAATGGAATCTCCCCCTAATCTCGTAGTAAACAAGACATCAGAAAATAAAGTGTTCTTCAGTTTCAACCTCTTGGAGAGAGCAAAGCAGGCAAGTTTGCTCTGAGTGGCCTAATTAGTGGTCAGTCTCCACACGAAGTCGATGTGAGCCCACTCTGAACTAACCTAAAGAGATACGAAGGACCTGTAACCAGTGTCGGGAGAAGTACATGGGTCTGATAATGAGCCTGTCGTGGATCTCAAGAAAGTGTGCGGCTTAGAAGGACATCTTCAGACGTAACCCCCCTGGAGGGTTGGTCCAAGTGTGCTAGATGAATTGTCTGTAGGTATCATCTCTAATAATTCTGTGAAGGTTCTATTGATTCAGGAGGAGATGGGTAGGGGCATCAAGGGAATAGCTGAAAGGTGGGAGGTGGTCCATTTGGATGCCAATGGATCTAAGAAGGTGTGAAACGCAGGCATACCGGCAACGAGATCGACCACTATGATCGGAGAGGGCAATAGCTTCAGAAGAGTAGTAGGCAAGGTAGATGTACCTGTTCATGTCTAAGGAAGAATCAAATAAACATCGGATGCGGTGCAACATCAACACAAGGTTGAAGATAGTCTCCAATCTAGAAGGGCGAGCCCCAAACTCAACAAGAATAATGTTATGAGGAACGGTCTCTTTGCACCTGATGATACGCCTGAGCATGAGGATCTGAACACGCTCAATAGTAGCCCAATCTGAATCCAAAAGGGAGGGACCCCAAATTTCCGAACCATACAGAACCGTGGGTCTAACCAGGGAGTCAGAGAGAGACATCTTGGAAAGGATGCCTTGAAAGTGATGGCAGAAGCACTGTCTCTCAAGTATCGTCAAAGAACCATATCCCTTATTAACATGGGGCTGGAGAGCAGGACGAAGGCTATAACGTGGTCCAAAGAACAAAATCCCTAGGTATGTGTAAGAACAAGTGATCTCAATCTCCTCCCCCCGAAAGAAGTGGAAGTCTGAAGTCTTCAGACAATTGAAGACCATAACTTTGTTTTTCCCAAGGTTCTCTGTTAACTACCTGTGATCACAAAAGAGGGCTAAGGCATCCAACTGCCTCTGGAGTCCCTCCGCAGAGGAAGCAAGGAGAACTACGTCATCTGCTAAGAGGAGAATGTATATCAGAACATGGTGCAGAAGACAACCATCCCCCTCCTGAATGTGATCCCAGAGAAAATCCTCAAGCTCATCGATGTAGATACCAAATAGGGTAGGAGAGAGGGGGCAGCCTTGTTTGACTCCAATAGTGATCCTGATGAAGTTGGGCAAGTCTGCAAAGGTGCGAAGACGGCTCAAGACCTCCTCATATAAGTGCAAAATGGCTGAAAGAAGAATTTCAGAAATACTTATATCTTTGAGCCTGTGGAAGAGTGCTTCCCATGGTACCGAATCAAAAGCTTTTCGAAAATTCACAAAACAACAAAAAACTCTGAAAGAGCGGTGACGAGCCTCCTTGATGATAGCCCAAAGAGTGAGGATGTGATCAATGGTCTGGTAGGTCGGTCGGAAACGTGCCTGTCCCCCAACTTTGCAATGGTACTGATCAAGGAACTCGGAAAACTGCCTATGAAGAACTGTGGCAAAGAGCTTGGAGAACGTGTGGCCCACCATTGTAGTCTTGTAGTTGTTGGGGTCGGAAGTAGGCCCTGACTTGTGGATGGGGTGGATAATGTGGTGGGACCAAGACTCTGGGAAATCTATACAAACCACTTGATTGAAGAGGTCCACAAGGTAACTGAGGAGCGTCTCCCGCCCCTGTTTGAAACATTCCGATTGGAAACCTTCCTCATCTCTTGCTTTGCTGCAACTCATAGCTAGAATGGCATTCCTCATGTTGGTGTAGGTGAATATATGACAATATGAGGGTGGGGAAACCACTTGGATTTGAGGGTGGCCAAAGATGTTATAAAGAGTGGAGGTGTGAGTAAACATGGAGTTGGGATTTAAGTCCAGGGGTAAAGGCGAATGTCGGGGAAGAATGGTGCGCTAGAAATGTTTGGGGGAGTGGTTAAGTGACCGACAAAGCTCATGGCGTATATGAGAGATAAAGGTGCATTTGTGATGACGAAGGAGACGACAATAGGCAGATTTCAGGAAAGGGAAGGAGGGGAGGGCGTGTATAGACATCTATTTCTTTTAGTGGATAAGTAAACACCTAATCCAAATGTAGGCCAACTCATTACACAATATAACTAATTCCACATGTTAACTATTTGACCCAATATAACTAAGGGAATGAGCACCATATTGACATCTTCATCAATACATATATTATAATATCACATCCCTAGGTACATAACACTAAAGCTCTATGTATCAAATTAATCTCTTAAAATCAAAAATCTCTTTTATGGTTGCAACTATTTATCAACAATTTAAATCCCCGACTATATATTAATAGAATTCTAAAATAAAGGTATATCATCAGCAACAAAAAATAATAGCTAAAATTCTAAACATGAAATAAAAGCCACGTATAATTCAGGAAATGTAGAAACCTTAAGGGAACTCTTTACTGGGTCTTTTCCTCCCAAATCATATCTGCATGTGTGTTGTCACTTACCTAGAAAAATGTGTAATTTTTCAAATTTTTTGAAATTTTTGGTCAAGTGACCCCTTGTAAAAATTGTTTGCCTTTGTGAAGTTCTGAGGAGTGAGAAAACATTTCAAATAGTTAGTCATTTCAAGTGTTTTGGGTCATTTCCTTTGTATTGCGGTAATTTCGGGTGTTCAAGGAACAAGTGGAACATGTTCCTCTGGGCTCTCATTTCCATGCATCTCTGCTTTACCCGCAATACCCTCATTTTACCTTGTGTGGAATTTTAACCTCTGGGGTAATTACTCTTAAGGTCCTTTGTTTTCCTACGCTCTTTGTATTGTGGCGTTGTTAGAAGTTTTGATAACTCGAGTCCCTTTGTTCCCTTGGGCCTTATGTTCTCCGAAGACTCGCTTTACCCACACTGGTCTTGATCCTTTGTATTGCGGAGATTTCAGACATATAAGGAACTCGTGACCCTTGTTTCATCCGGGCCTTTGTTCCCCGCGTCCCCTTGTTGTCCGCACTTGTCCTTGATATGTGAAATCCTTTGCCCTAAGTTCAATAGTGTTTCTTTGTTTTGCGGAGATGCGGATATTTCATGACCCCGTGGCCCTTGTTCCTTTGAACAGTGAGTTCCCTGCAAGCCCGATTTATCCGCATCCCTTCGTTTTGTTTGTGTTGCGGAGTTTTTGGATGTTTGAGGTACCCTTGGCCCTTGTTCCCCTTTTGGCATCGTGTTCCCTACAACTTCGCTTTTGCCGCACGTTTAAGCTTTGCATGTATTGCAGGTATTTTGGGTGTTGCGTGTCCTCATGCCCCTTGTTCCCTCGGGCCCACATTTCCCTGCATCTCAGTCATATCCGCAATATAAGGAGAAAACGAGTAAATTGTTCCATGAATCCCAAATTGATTATTTTAAAATTGTTCCACAAACCTTTCTGTTCCCCGCAATACATTGTGAATCCTCAAATTGATTATTTACCAAGTCATTTGTCGAATGGAAAAGGTATAAAAGGAATAAGGTAATTCATTTTTACCATTCCAAAGTCAAAGAATTTCAGGTGTGTGCTGTGCTCTTTCCTTTCTCGTGCCCTCAAGTACATTTCTAGCCGTAACTTGCTCATTTTTCACTCATTTTCAAAAAATTCAAATTGCATTGCGATCCTAGGGAGAATGCCATTCTTCCTGTAGCAAAGGTGAGTGATTCTAAAGCCTCCTATGTTTATTTGCTGTCAAATTGAGTTTTGTGCCCTGCTATTTTGTCCTTCCTGAAAGCCATTGTTAGAGCTCTATCCTTCTGAGTGCTTGTTTTCCCATATTGCCACTATGGAATTCCAGTATGGGGGGTATGAACACATTTCTTCTTTGGAAACATCTGTACCTAATATCAGGGATAGTGATATTCGCCACATTGACCTTAATGATTTTTGGGCCCGTATCTCTGAAGCTATTCCTACTCCCATGGCCCAATGTATCAAGGATAGTGGAATTTCCCATGCCGCCGGTTTCCCTCTCTCTGTCTAGTGTACAAACACTGCCCTAGCTTGTGCCTCATTGTTTTGATCCTACGTCCAGAGATATTAGCAATCCCTAGGGCCAAGTTATTGCTAAACTTGATGCCTGATAAATGCCCTGATAATCCCCATCACTGAAGACTCCAATACTCTAACCAGGATCCAGGCTCAAAACCTCTTTGAGCAAGATAAGGAAAGATATAAGGCAATGATAGCCAACTCATGGCTTAAGGTCCCAAAGAAAGGAGGTTCTAAGTTGTCAAAAGTCATGTACAGATCAGATTTCAAGGAAGAACTGTCAGATATAATCACCCTACTGGCTAGATTAATGGGCCCCCCTTACACCAATGAATTTCAATTTTGGATGTGTGCTTACATCAACATCATCTGTGAGGGGAAACACATTCTGAATTGGGGTGAGATAATTTGTGAAAATCTTAGTGAACAACTAGTCAATGTGCAACAAAACAAGACATTCTACATGACCTCCTACCTACCAAATGTACACATGAACCTAATGTACATTGCAGCATATAGGGTATGGGTAGGATTGTCTCCTCAAGAAGATAATAAGAATCAACCAGTTTATGAGTATTACCCTCAACTCATCTTTGAAAATAAAAAATCCCATTTCATAAGGGTTAATGATGTTTTCACCATGTACATAGTAAGCCTTTTGGAAGGAAATACAACTAAAAGAGTGTTTGCAAAGAAAAATCAGTTGATCTCCACATATGGCAGCCTCTTCATCCAATTCAGGAGGTTTTATTACATTAGGATTAGCTGGTTTTGAGGGTTCACCTAATAAGCTACCTATGTATTGCAATGACAAATTGGTTTTGGTGGAAGTTTGCCGATAACTGGACATGTTACATAGAACATGTAGAGATAAAAAGATCACAGGCATTCAATTCCCTATCTCCTTAGGGAATTATACTTGCAGAACTGCTTTAGATGCCCAAAATGTGGAAAGAACAATTGCTGCATTCAATTTTCACTCATTCCACAAAAGATCTTGCTTTGATATCAAAGGTTTTATCTCTAACCATCTCAAAATGTCCTATTGTCATGTACCTATTCTTGAGGATTACTGAGAAGATTGCTCAGATGAGTATGAAGTGGGAAGAAGATGCTTTGGCAAACTTTCTTGACAACAGGTCAGAGATTTCAAAGTGCATAAGGTTCCAAAGGACCTGTAGGATGACAATGTGGATTTGTATTTTGTGGAATATATTAAGACCATCCAACACATGCCCCTTCTTACTATTGATTGGTCGCAGAAGGAGAGAGATGATCTCTAGGAGATAATTAACTCTGTGTTGGTAAGGACTAAAGTTTGGTTCAATAGGAAAATGAGGGCATACAATAAAAATGTGGCACAATCCTCTTCTTAGGAGACTTCTTCATCACAGAAAAGGGTTTCTATTTCTCCTTTGAAGGTACAAACTCAATCAACTCCTTCCTCCTCACTTTTGGACTCTGCAACTAAAGTTTATACAAAATGGATAAAGTCAAGGAGACAGAAGAATTTGAAAAGACTCCCGAGAAGGAGGTAGAGGGAGAGAATGTTCAAGATTTAACAAAAGAAGTTACTTCCACTCTCGAACAAGTGACACAACCCCTGGAAGAGGAAATGAAAACAATTGAAGAAGATAAGGATGATATAGAAAAAATCAGCACAAAACAACAAAAAGATGATCAAGAGAAAAGTGGAGGAAATGAGGAAGAAAGTGAAGAAAGTGAAGAAGAAGAAGATGAAGTAAAGATCATAGAGCCGGACACTGGGAAAGTGAGTGCCCCAAAATCGAAATCACCAATCAAAGAAGTGTATCTTCTTCTACTGTTGAGGTACCTTGATGTTTCCTCTACTTAGCCTCTTGGTTCTCCTAGTTTGGCATTGGAAACACCTCCTCCTCCATCTTCAAGTGACTCTTTCACATGGGTTCAACCCATGATTGATAGCAAAAAGAGAAAGTTTACCCCTAAGATAATGGCTCTTGGTTTTGATGTTGTAGCTGAATTTCTTGGTACAACTCCAACTCCACCCAAAAGAGCCAAGGCAACTTCAAGGTTAGTCTCTGATTCAAAGGGCCAACAATTTCTGGAAATTGCAAAGCCAAGAGGAGAAAATGATGAAAAGATATATAACTATTGCAGACCTTGGAACTGACTAGGATTCCACTTGGTGAATCTACTCCTGAGGGAGAGGTTCAGAACTTGAAAGAGACAATTTCCAGAGTAATTGAGAGAGTGGAAAAAGACAAACAAACACAGGAGCAATTGGAAGAACGGGTTCAAGTTCTTTCCAATTTTATTAAGTCTTTCCTCTCAAGTGAAAAAGTCCTTGATCCAACTCCTCTCTCCTCAATGCCTCCTCCCACTATTTTGTCTGAGGAAGATGTCAAAGCTATTAAGGAAATTCATAGACATGCTGCATATGGTAAAGCTATTGAGGCATTGGTTGAAGGAATGTTAATCTCTGGTTTGAACTTCATAGATGAGGCCTACAAAGTATATGACAACATTTTATTAGCCCATAGTCAATTTTATACAGTGATCACAGGATCTGAGAAAGAACTCAAGTTATGGCTGGAATGCATTCAGGATTTAAGAATCATGAACACAGATGAGAAAATCCTCCTTTCTCACAAAATATTTGATTATTCCAAGAGTAATCTTTTTATAAATTGGGTGTTCATTGTTGAATGGAAGATCAAAGTGCTTGAAGAGGCATTCATTGAACTTAAAAGCATGGTACAAAAAGAAGAAGCCTTCAAGTCTGAGATATTGGTTGATTTGCAAGCTCTTAGATGCCAGGTATATAAGGACAATTCTAAAGAGAGGCACCTAGTGGATGAGGTAAAAGAAAAATTCATTGCACTTGTCAAGGAGGACATATTCAAGGTTGAAACTGTTACCAAGGAAAAGATGGAGGAGATTACAGAGTTGCACAACGTTGTCATAAGAGGCCACCAAGGGCTTGTTACAAAATGCAGGCATTGAAAAGGAAATGGAATACACTTTGGGCAGCTGGTTGAATGCTATAGACAAACATAACTATCCCAAAGGTCATGGAGATTGCTGGTGCCTTAGCAAAATTCAAGCATTATATACTCAAAGTGAAGACCCGTGCTGCATCTCTCATAAGTGCTCTTCTAGTTCTTGAAACTCCTTCCTTCTAGATGTTATATTTTTAAGTTGGCTTTATCATTATGGAAACATAAAATTGTAAATAAAGCTAGCTAAATGTAATTCATTAATTAAGTGTTATGACTTAATTAAATGACAATTGGTTAAGAAAGTTGGTTGCAACCACCTCTAGGCTATATAAAGTTTCTTTTTCATTGTAGAGGTGTTGGATTTTTGGTGCACACGAATGTAATGATACAAAACTTTTGAAATCAATACAAAAGAAGATTTTCTCTCCTATTTTCTGTGTTCTTTCTGTTTCTATCTCTTGACATTGCAAATGTGAATTTAGTATATTTGAATATTGAAACCGTGTTCGATCAATTTGTGTAGTGTGGAGAACTTTGTGTCTATTGCATCTATGATTTGTGAATTTTCAAATATACCAATTCATATGTTCTTAAATCTCCACGTATGCATCAGTAGGATATCATTTTGCAATCTCTATATCTGGAAGTGCTGCCTTCTTCACTTCTTTTCTTTACAATAGTGAGTAATCTTGCACAACTAAGGAGGATATTGTATTCTTGACTGGTGGTTTAGCTTGAACTTGGTGTCCCTATTTCATCGATCTTACTCATATAAGCTATTGTTTTCATCCTCTAAAAACCCTTCTCTATTTTTATCTTCTGTATTGAGATTACTAGAATATGGAGACATTCTGTACACCAAAATCTTCATTTAATGATATTTAGTTGTATATTTGTAAATAAGTAGATTCCCAAGTTTTGGTGAATAAGGGAACCTCTCCCATAAAGAGGAGGGACTACTGTCTCCTGAACTGTTGCTTGCATTCAGAGGCAAAATTTCCAACCAACAATATGCATCTTATCTTGCATTGATAGGTGGGGGAACTCTCACACACTCTAGCTATTAGATTTCAGCCTTATAAGAATCTTTGGAATGCAACGTGTCTGTTTGGGAAGCAAGCTTCGTCTCCTCCCTCTATGATTAGAAAAACATTTCTGTTAAGAGGGGGAGAAGGCTGAAGCAAACCACTAATCAACACTAACATGCAAATGAATGAGAAGGAGAATAGGAGGATACAAACCAAATCTTTGAGATAGGATATTTCTAGGAAAACCTAAGAAGCCAACTGTGTTAGTGGCTTGGTATACCTCTCTAAGTCTAGTGACACAGAAAGAGCCCGACCCTTGAACCTAGGGAGTAAAGAAAAAATGAATTATATTAATGTCCATGAATGACCACAAGTAGGTCAATGGGACTTGAGAATACATCCAATTACAATAGGAATTGCTAGGGTAAAAGAACCCTAAAATCAGAGTGGAGTGCACTCCTATTGTGTTTGTTTCATAACAAGCCTTTTAGGATGTGATGTTGATTGTTGAGCGTCATAGGGTGATGGTTCGCTTTCCAACTTCCTTAAGAAGGCATTTAAAAATCTATTATTTTGGACATATGGTGGAGTTTTGAGACCACGTGTTCTATGAGTTGCCTTTCATGCAATATAGTCATGCATCTTGATTGGTGCCCTTTGTCACCGGTCAGTGTGCATTTATGGAAAAAGTATTAGAGTGGTTAATCAAGGTGGGTTTTTTAACACCCATTAAAAAGGCTTCGTGATTTCACATCTTGACCATATGGCGGAGCTAGGAACCGATGTAGCAATGCGATCAATTTAATACCCTTTGTCACCATTTCACGATGAAATTGTGAAGAAGGTAATGAAGTTTATTAATAATTGTGGTATACTAAATATTCAAGTAAGAGCCTCGAGATTGATATCTCTAACATCTTTAAATAGATGTATTTAAAATTTGGTGTTTGTTTATTCATTTGAATATTTATGTGAGAATAGATATATAATATAGAGAAATGGATTTTTTAATTTAAAATGATAATAATAATAAAAAACAAATGATAACAAAAAAAGGGGGATACATTATAAAATTATTTGAAAGTGTTTGAGGGTAACGGTTGGAGGAGGAACGAGAAGTTGGTGAAGAAAGTTTGTTGAGTGATTGAGGTATGGTGGTGGCTGGTAGGAGATGGAGTGTGCAAGATCTGATAGGGCATGGAGCCCTTTATCAATAATATGACTGGCCTTCTCACTTTATAATTATTGTGGGTGGTAGTGTTTCATTGATGACTCTGCCCATGGGTAATTTATATTGTAGTTACCATAGTCGCCTGTAAGGAGCTCGAATTTGGAGCAGTGTAGAGTGTTTTGAATTTGTGCCACCTCTACAAGCTCTTTCCCACCTCGTGCTTTGTGCAGAACAAAAGATTGACATCTCAGGCATTGCTGCCCTACAAGAATGTTGGTGAGCAAGTGGTGGGAGAAGCTCGCTTGTTTAAAAATGAACGCGATGCTATCCGAAACTCACCAGACTTGTGTCAGACCATCCCACTTACCTCTATGGGTGAAGTTGTTATTTGGATGGCTCTGCCTTTGGAAGTCCATGTCATAATTGTCATTGTAGGGAGCTCTGGTTTGCAATCGAGCCATTACATTTCGAAACCTTGCTGCCTCTTCATGCTACTTCCTGACTTTGTGCATTGTGTGAGACAATCTACTGACATTTTGGTTTTGTATTCCGTAGGGAATGTTGGTTTGTGAGATGGGCGAGTAGCTCGACTATGAGCCTTGGGAGCTCACTCGTTTTCTTTAATAAAATGAAAGTGATTTTCATCTGTCCTTTTATTAGACCCGTGACAGGGTGCAAACATTCATTGAAGCATATTAAAAGGCAAATTTTTGTAGAGGTAGTTGTAGGTGCCTTGGTTAATATGTATGCAAAATGTGCAAGCATGCACAAGGCATGCAAAATGCAGACAAAATGGTTCTAAAAGAGATGGTCTCATGGAATGTCACAATTGTAGGATATGCACAAATGGTTGTTGCAAGGATGTTATCAAACTCTTGAGGAAACTCTAAACTTTATCATCAAGTATCGATAAAACCTGTGGTGGTTGAGCATATGTGCTTGTTTTTTGCCTGAGAAAAGGGCTTGCAGCCAATCTAATGCTTGGAGTTGGTTTAGAGAGAGTGAGAGTTAAGAATGTGGAAGAGATTGAGCATGAGTTTGAGATTGATTGAGTTGGAAGCGAGGTTGAGGTTGGGATCGAGGTGGAGTTGGGTGGTGGATGCCTTTCTATCCCTTATAACATTGGAGATGTGTTTCTCTTCAATATACTTCCTCTGTAATCACAACGAAACCCCATTGCCGAATTCGTCCTCGAAGTGGCTTCTTGTTACCGTTTAGCAAAAGCGTGCTAGGCATGGGTTTTTTTTCTCTCCTTACTAGCTTGCTATCATAATTGTTTTCTCGTTTATTTAGAATAGGCTTCTATAAACTTGTTAAGTATGTGTGTAAATGAATGAGTATTAAGTTTTTTCTGTTATGTGTATGTAATAATAAAATAAACTTTTTGCCAGTGAAAACTGGCCTCTATAACACCCCTTTGCTTATCAATACTGCAACAACCTGAAATGTACCTTACCATCCTACAAAGTGCTTCCCATAAATTTGTCTTGGGCTTGCAGAACCGTGAGAGCAAAACACTTGGAACACTAAAATTTACTGCTTAGAAACAACTTTTCTAAAGCTATACATTTGTCTCGAAATTGAAGCATGTCAAGTGTTTGTGGCCTCCCCTTGGGGGTAGTTTTATATTTTGAACGCACTTCTAGATGCTAGGAGATGTCAGAATGATCCCTAAACTACAACATCATCTCGTTTTACACTTTATTGAATTGTGTTTTCGAGCCACCTTGATGAGCTGGTCGTAGAAGGTGACCGCGCTCAACCTTATGAATCCACTTTGGAATTGACCTGGATTAAATGGGTGCGAACCGAGAATTCATGTCCTATTAACACCAATGTCTTAGTTTCTGCATTGGGATTATAAATCCATAATTAGTTTCACCATACTTCAAGGGGAAGCATTTTTTCTGCGCTAGTTTTGGAGCGACTTCAATTTACGGTGTTCAAAACCAAACCTCCACATTTCACTAACTCCCCCCTTAACAGTGCTCCTAAAATGAGCATCCCTTAGTGGAATTTGATTCCGTCAATTCCTTTGAGTTCTCACCATGTAGAAGAAAACATTGGAAGTGACGGATTCTTTGTTCGCCTTTCAGTGACCCTTTTCGGGGGCTGTTTTGTGGCCTTTTCAGTTACTTTAAACTACACCTTTGCTAAGTACTTTTGACCCTAAGAGACGATCCTTGTTGGGTTTGATATCCTACTTTTGGGAAATGATTCTTAGTACAAATTTCTCTTTAAACTCAATAATATAAACAAAACTTTGACACTTGGTGCAAACTATGATGTTTCTCTCTCTGAACCCTCTTTCAAAACGGTAACTGGAAATTATGATTGTGTGAAAAATGTTGTTTCTCTTTATTTGAACTCTACTCTAGCTTGCAAATGAACTTGAAAAATGTGTGGAAAAATGAATGGCTTCTCTATCTAGAACCTTGAAATGTAAAGGAAATATGAACTTTGTGTGAAAATATCGATTCATCTTTTTAAACTCTAAATGTGTTGAATTATTTGCAAAACCTTAATGAGTGATTTCAAGTACTTTTTCTCTTCCCTCTCTGGAAAGTTAATTGCATGATACCGTAGCTAGTTAGGAAGAGTGAAAGCCATGTTAGCCTTGTGCTGACCCACAATGTTACAGGCTTGCAGGTGTTCTGGCGAGAAGGTGAGGGAATGTAGATGCTCAAATAATTGCCCCATTTTGTATTTATTCTTGTTTTTCTAAATAAAAAACAGAATGAGATTTGTAATATCATGTATTTGTATAAGTGTCTTATATCTAGGAAAATGAGTTCTATTCCGAGCATTGTTGTAATTTTATTTGATATATGCTGAACAAACATTTCTTGTTATATTGTAATGTACTGAAACACTGATTTGAAATGTAATTTAACGAGTTTCACTATAGCTTATCTTTATGATGTTCCCCTTTGGATAAATCATGACTGAAAGCTAAACTCCAAACCTCATGTGAAGTAAATTATTTGTGACCTAGTGTAAAAGATTACTTGATGTATGTGCAAGAAGAAACTTCAGATGAGACCAATCTCTCAATGGGCTTGCTATTTTAATTGGCTTGAGTAGCTCATGTTAAGACCACACCACTGCTTCTGTGTAACCCTATGTGGAGTGGGATCACACTTATGTGACTCTCAATTAGTCTCTAGGCCGACAAGGTCCTCTAGCTTGGGTCTCATTCCCTTCAATTTTTTTGTTAAGTATGCTCAAACTCAATGTGAATAGTAAATCATACCAATTGACGTAAACATGTAACTTTCCTCCTATCTTGTGTGTTGAAGCTTTTAGAAGCCTTATATGTGACCTTCTAGTCCATATCGTGATCGATGTGTTACTACAAGTTATTGCTCTACACCTTGTGCCCCAATGCACTAATCTAGTGATGTTTTCATAGTGTGATTATTCTCCCTTAGCGAGAGTGGGATGAGCCCAACCCTAAGATCTCATTATGAGAAATTTGTGGGTGAAATATTATAACATTATAATGACATGGTTGTGCCTAGTAAAAGAGCTTGGTGGGTGTTTACTCAGGATGCTTGAGACACTCTCTTCTTGGACCTGTTTTATAACTTTTAGAATGTTTGGCTAAAACAAAGTGTGGTGCCTCCTATAAGGAAGTATGTATGACTGTTAATTTGATTAGAGATGAGACAATCAATTACACAATAAAGCTTCTTGTTAATAAATCAATGTAATTTAACAAGCACATATATAGGCTTTTAGATCTTCATAACACAAGTAATTGAGCTGTACAGTCTTCCAGCAAACACTATGAGTAGGTGAGTTATAATAACTCTCATAATAACAAACTAGTAAAATAAGTGACTTGTTATTTTACCAAATAACAACCTCACCTTTACATTTATATCCAAACCATAATACTAATGCTTATAATGAAACACTAATATTCCTAATACCCCTCCCGGGTGAATAAGCAAACTATAGGTGTTGGAACATAAATGCGTGTTCTTACAGGATGCAAGCTTTAGGTCTGTAATTCTGCTATACTGGATATCTGTTGCACATGATCACCTACATATGACAACTCAACAATTTTTGCTTTCATTCCAGTGAACTATTTCATTGGCAGACCACACTTCCACCAATACACATACATACGAGAACACAACAATTCCTGCTTTCACTTCCAGTGAATTTCTCACTGACCGATTGATAAAGAAGTACGATAGTCAGACGATCTATGTAGTCAACTGCTCTCCTATTCATCTGTTTGCAGTAATCACATGATACATAATAAATTGAAAAATAAAGATTTGAGGACTGCGTCCTTGTTATGTTTACAACTGTCTATAGATCATTGCCACTCTGATTACAAACAATACGCCACGGTTACCGCTGCCACGGGGAACCGATCCTGGCTTTAGTTGTTTTGCTGCAAATCTGGTGCCACTATTGCATTTGCGTCCCTTTCGTTAGCTGCGAACAAGAGGCGTTGATTAGCCTCCTTACTCCAATGCCTCCGATGTCTCTTATGTTACTGCTTACTTAGTGGATTTGGATTTGAGGTTCAAAGATTTCCACATTGTGTTTATTTTTATAACTCTCCCCCACGATGTGAAATATTTGATTTAGGATGTCGGTTTCCACTGAAAATGCATCAATTTACAAACAATTTATTTGGCAATGACACTCAAAATTTGAAACTATTGACATATAATGACTCTCAGTCTCTACCCAACGACATTAATACAACCTATAAGGCACTGGTCACAATTAAATGATGATACTACATGAAGACAACTTTATTTAAAAAAAATTATATTGCTCTATTTAAAGACGTCTAACTTAATGACTAGAAGTAAAATTACTCATTGCTAAACTCATAACAAATACCAAAATACTAAATTTAAAGAAACTAAAGACAAATTATCCGTGAGCAAGTATATGAAAATAACTATAGAGGACTCTAATATTCTAAACAAGACTTATGAAACCTAAACCTAATGCTTAAAAAAACATACATGGTGATGGACTTTTGCATAGAATAGATGACTGTAGGAGGTGCACAACTAGATGCTTTTTGGATTGGTTCATGATTGGCAGAGATATGTGGCTTGAAGTAGGTGAGTTGGAATTTGCACGTCTCCAAACTAGTTGATTCAGATTTCGTAACTTTCTTTATTTACATTCAATTTTGTTTGATGCCGAATATGGTTACATCCAGTTAGAAGTGCACACAATTCGTAGGCAATATTGAAATTCGGGATCTGAGTTGAGCAAGAGGTGTTTCAAGAGACGAGCTACGGTGGGAGGAAACACTTGCAGGCCTTGTTAAAAAAAAAACAATTGTTAAAAAAAAAACAATGTCAATGAGCCGAGCTTGCAGGGGGGATCCATAAATACAATGCAACGCAAAGAATGCATCACCAGCCAAGTCAATCTCAATGCAAAAAAAAACAATCGCTTTTATGTTGATCTCCAAATGGCAATGATACCAATGCAGGTGTCGATCTTGTGTGAAGAATGGCTAGGAGTGCTTTGAGAATGACACAAGGAGTATCGGCTTAAGTGCCTATCAAAATGGCCTGTTGAATAGGAAGAACCTGTGTTGATGACGTGCTCAGGCAGAAGACAAAAGAGTATGTATTGCTTGCGCAGAATACTTGAAGGAATACAAATCTGGAAGGACCGTTTTAGAATCTGCGCAACTTGGAGATCTCAGCAGATGTGTTTGGAGCACGTGAAGTAAATCTACATTTGCCTGCGTTCTTTTCTCTTTGGCACACAAGAAATAGCAATCTTATTGTGGGCACTTCCCTTGATATCCACGCCTCCAATTCTTGAAGGAATACAAATCTGGAAGGACTGTTTTAGAATCTGCGCAACTTGGAAATCTCAGCAGATGTGTTTGGAGCACGTGAAGTAAATCTATGTTTTTTCCTGTGTTCTTTTCTCTTTGGCACACAAGAAATAGCAATCTTATTGTGGGCGCTTCTCTTGTTATCCATGCCTCCAATCAAACTACTTAGTTAAGAACAAATGTGATTTTTAAATAAACATGCAAAAAGAATGGCACTCCTCAAGCATAATAAAACAACTTCTAAACTATCCTTATCAGAAATTTACACTCATAAATTTGGGGCAAAGACATAAACTACAACTATGCCCCCCTTTTAATTTTATTTTTCCATCTAATTACTCACAGGAAACAAATCAGCTCTGATATCAAATGTAAATTTGGTCCAAGATGAGACAATCAATTACATAATAAAGCTTCTCGTTAATAAATTAATGCAATTCAACATGCATATATATAGGCTTTTAGATCCCCATAACACAAGGAGTTAAGTCATATAGTCTTCCAACAAACACTATGATTAAGTGACTTATAACTCTCGTAATAAAAACTAGTAAAATAAGCGACTTGTTATTTTACCAAATAACAACCTCATTTTTACATTTCTAACCAACCCATAATACTAATTCTTATAATGAAACACTAATATTCTTAACAATGACTTAAGTGATGGAGTCCTAACCTTGTGTGATTGTAATCTTTATTCTGGCGTTCTTTAAAATGTTTTGCAAAACAAAGAATAAACAATTATGTAATGGCCCTTTCCTGGACAAATAAAGACAATTTGGGTTTTCCAACAAACCCTTATACCAAATTTGCAACAAATTGATTTTTATTCAAACCCTTATCAATAAAAAGTACAAGAGTTTGATATCTTCCCCTTTTAAACGTAAAATCAACAAAACAGGAATGCCTACAATGGCCAAAGCATTTAGAAAACCTCTCAGCACATGAATATGATGTCAAAGAATTTTTACAACCAAGAACTGAATTTATTTCTATCATATTTCAGACCACAAAATAGGAAAAATACCCATGTATGATTACAACAAATTTTCTGATAAATGATGCCCTAAATGGCATGAAGAGGCCAAATGACACGTATGTAACCTGGGATTGAAAAAAAGCTGCCCAGGGATGATGCCCTAGATGTAGGTGTGAAACCCCAAAGGGTGTAGACAGCCCTAGAAATGGCTGCAAATGTCTCCAAATACCTTCCCAAATTCAACTATGTTAAAATATAGAACATTATATAGCATTTAATGGAGTTATTTAATTGGTAACTGTTCAACCAATTTGTAACCACCTCTTCTTATATAATAAATGCTGTCACACTTGTTTGAGTGTACATTCAGCCTTCTCCAAATTCTTTCTTCTCTTTGCATATGCTAACATTGGTATCAGAACTTGAGGAAGCCCTTGAAGGGTATGGGAGTGTGAAACAAAGTTTGAGGAAGCTCTAATAGGGCACAAACTAAAGTGGTCGTTTTCGCTTGTTGAAGAAGACTTAGAGAAACGAAACTCGACTATTGCCTTGAACTGCAAGTCACAATCAAAATAAAAGTCTCGGTTTTATGTGTATCGCAGATTTTCGAAGCCAATAATCGTATATATATATATATATATTGTCTCAGTTTCTACAATCTAAGTTGCTGGTTTTACATTTCGCGGGTTTTAGTTATGAAACCTACAATCACTGTTTTTAAAGTATTTGAATTTAGTTGCAAGGGCAAAGACGTATTGTATAGATACAAACTTGAGGGCAGAAGACAGTCCAATCGCAAGAAGAAAAAGCGAAGGAAAAAGTATAGTTTTTCCTCCAGTCGTGAGGGCAAATACAAAGGGAGAAGTCTTTTTCCACAGTCACAAGGGCAAAAGCGAGGGAGAAGACATTTTTTTAATTGTTTTTCATGGTCGCGATTTCCAATATGCCAGTTTTGGTGACGTTTTTCATTAACGCGAATTCCAGTTTCTAGGGTTCTATTAGTTGCGAACAGGGTATAAAACTGCTTCATAATAGTCTTGATCATAGCATATTTTCATTGTGTGAGCAGGCTATTTTTTTATTATTTCCGTTATTTTGGAATAATAAATGGCAAATATATCGAACATGATTTTGTCGGACTTGCAAAAGTTGATGGGCACAAATTTCAAATATATGTGTTGGCAGAGAATTGTCTGCACCCTTCTGATTTAGGCATTAATTCAAGTGTCTAAAGGTCTCTGCAACAACAATGGGAGTATTTCTAAGGTGTGGGACTTTAACCCTTGAGATAAACCTCTAGAATAAGGCCAATTCTTTTCCTTAAAAGCTCCAGATCAACAACTATTCTAAACTAACTAAACGAAACTCTGCAAAGTTAAGGGGAAAGAATGCTGAAATTTGAAAAGAATGGTGATACACTAGAGTATGAAGGGATCACTCTCCGTGAGATTAAGGAAAAAGGGATGAACACAGTGACAAAAGGGAAAATATGAGCCACAATCCACACTGCATTCTATTAGCCTTTAATCCTCGGTGTAACAATAATAAAGAGAAAGTTAAGATGCAATGACAAAAGCCAAAGGATAGATAATAATCACAATAAGCTAGATATTATTGCTTATGGAATACACAATCTCTTACAGTCATTGAGAAGGTGGTGAATGCATTACATAGTTCAACACAAGGGTTTGCACAAACTCAGAATACTCAGAAACTAATTGGACAAAGTTTCCTTGCATTCAAGAGAGATAGTTTCACTTATGAAACTCATTACATTTATAGAAGGAGAAGAGAGGATAAGGGATTTGAAGATACCATAGGAGATGCTCAACCCACTTGACCCTTCCAAACTACCCTAGAACTGACTCGAAGGGTAATTCCCCAAATTCATGATGATCCACACCCATAGGGGTTCCTTGGCTTGCAAGAAAACCTTCAGATATTCCCTATGTGGATGAGCTCTAACTTAGATCAATGAATATCCATGAAAATAGGGGAGATAGATAAATAGTGAGTTGCCACATGTTCACTTTTGGTCACATACGTGCTTTGGACCATAGTTAAAAAAATCGTTATTGGCGATTTATCGGCAAGCCAAATTTTGACTCGGAAATTGAGAATCGGTAATTTATCGTCAATAATCGACAACTTTATCGCTACTTAAAAAAAAAATTTAAATTCATAAAATAAACTTAAATTAAATGTAAAAACAATGTTAAATGATGCGAGAAGTGACTCCATAGAATGTCATAGGACCATATGCATATTTTTGATTACGTTTTGACCAAAAAAGAGAGTACAAACTACAAAGTATGCAAACAAAAATGCTCATAGAGTCATGTCACATGTGACTTTTGAAGTATCACTATCAAATATCAATAATATTCTATTTCATCAAGCACGCCTAAAATAAGTTTGTTGCACTTGCGGCTGCCTCGTGGAAGTGGAAGGTAAACATTCCTCCTCTGTAACACCAACATTGTCTTCTACAAACATATCATCTGGATCATCACCAACTTCTAATGTCTCTGAAGGTATTGCTTCTTCAGTCTCCCTCTCTAAAGCAGCTATCTCCTCTGTAGTAAATATAGGCTCTGCATCATTAGGGTCAACAATCCAGTCATCATATGGATCAATGTCAGCCAAGTCAATTGCATCATAACTTTGTGCCCCCTCCACTTGTCTCACACGAAGAGGAAGATTGTAACGCACGAAGACAAGGTCATTGAGGCGTTGTGTTGTCAACCTGTTGCGCTTCTTTGTGTGAACAATTTTAAACATGCTCCAATTACGTTCGCATCCAGAAGCACTGCATGGCTGACACAAAATGCGGATGGCTAGCTTTTGAAGATTTGGTGTTTTTGCACCATAATCTTCCCACCACAAATCTGCAAATAAAACATTTATAAAATTGTAAGTTAACTAGGGCTTGAATAAATAAAAGAATTCTAAACTTCTAGTACCTAGTTCTATGTGTAAAGAGACTAAATACAGATGAGTCAATTTGTTTTTACCTAGCTGAGAAGTGTTTCTTCTTTTCACACAGAGCCGAAGAAAAGAGCCTCCCCTCAGCAGTCTTGTAAATCTGCAACTCGTCAACAATTGCATCTCTAATATCTTTGTTAGGTACCATCCTCTCTATGCATGTATTAATGCCATCCATAACCTCCTCATCAGCCTTAAATGATGGGGAAAAGAAAAACTTTGGGTTTAGATTGTACGCCGCTGCATGTATATGTCGATGGAGTGTCTTGTTCCATCTCCGATCGATTATGCGCCAAATGGGTTAATATTTTCACTGATTGTGCTTATAATATTTAGCTATGGCCTCCTTTGCCACATCCATAGCCTCATACAAATAACCCATTGGGTTTTTCTCTCCATCCACCATCTGTAGAACTCGAACCAAAGGCTCTGACACCTAAAACAAAATAACATAAATTTAAAATCAAAATTAATAAAAAAATATATAACAAACAAATAATAAATAAACAAATATTCAAGTTTAGTCTTCCATTTGCTTTGCAAACATATCATCAAAAATGGTCTTCACGACCCTTTCCCCTTCGGTCTTCTTGGCATAGGGAGACTCCATCCATTGCGTGCTCACAAACATTTGCTTAAGGGATGTTAATGAGGCTGCAATGCTTTGCAATGTAATGAAGTTTGTGGCAAATCGTGTGACCCCTGATCGCACAAGCTCCTTTCCATTGGTGTGCTCTCTCATCAAGTTTAGCACCCAAGTGTGATTGTAGATGAACTTTGTAATATTTCTTGCATCTTCAACCACATTTTTCACCCATGAGAGTTTTCCTATGTCCTCCAATAAGAGATCCGTCCAAAACAGTGTAGGGTGCCTCTCCTCAAGAAGTCTCCTTGTTGTTACATATGCCGCTGCATTGTCTATCACAACTTGGACGACATTCTCCATGCCCACCTCCTTCACCAACTCATCTAACATATCACACAAAGGGGCTTGCAGTTTTCACTTGGTGGGAGGCATCAATTGATTTCAAGAAGACCAACTGCCCACTTGATGCCACTAGGAAGTTAATCAATGTGCAGTTTTTCCCATCTGTTCACCCATCAGACAAAATGGTGCATCCTCTTTCTTGCCATACCTTTTTTTGCTCTTCTACAAGAGCTTTGGTATGTGCGATGGAATCCTCCAACAATGGGCCACTCAAATCAATGGGCAGTAGGAGCTTTGAACCCCTTCCCGACAACAGTCAATGCGGGTGACCAAATTCTCCCAATATAGACTTTTTGCCACATTGAAAGGAATGTTGTAGTACCAAAGTTTGCCGCAACTATTCTTGCTTCGTTGTGTATTTCTTTATTCCAAACGGTACCTTCGAGTGAGTGGTTGTGAACCAGGGCTACTTCGAGGAACAAAAAACATCGTTGAACTACTATTAGTGGATGAGCCTCGTTCCAATGTCTGACCCCGTGGAGTTTGGGCAATAGAAGATGCTCCAATGTCAAAATCTTCCCTCGCTACCCTCCTATTCTCAAGGGTTGCAAGTGCATCAACTTTCCTCTTCTTTTCTTCTTTTTTCTCTGCAGAAGCCGCAAGGAAAGCAGACAATTCTTGTTGAGTCTCAGGTGGTGCTTGGTTGCACACTGTCACTTCATTCCCTGGTATCCGGGCAATGTGGAACTTAAGGCGATAAACACCGCCACTCATCTTCATGCCACAATAATTGCATATAACAGAATTGCCTTCTGCTCGTTCACAATGCTTCCACCCTGGGTCATTTGAGTTAGGCTTATTACGAGCTGAACCGAATCCCATTGCCATTCTACAAAACAAAAAAAGCAATTGTCTTAGATTTACAAGCCTTAAAGAAATAAAATGTAAACTAGAATGAGCTAGAAATGTTTTAAATGTAAAACTATAAGTACATATATTAAACTCATTTAATTGTAAACTATATCTAAACTCATTTAAATGTAAACTATATTATTCATTTAAATGTAATACATATTACGAATTAATATGTAAATTCGTTTTTAAATCTATATTGTTAATATTTAAAATATTAAAAAAAAAAAGAAATAGAGTCATACTTGCAGGGTTAGGGCGACGAACCACCACGAAATGCACAAAAACCACTACGAAATGCACAAAGACCGCCACCAAAACCTCTAATACTGCCATGAAATGCTTTGTCACTGCCACGAAATGCACAAAACCACCACGAAATCCACAAATACTGTCACGAAATGCACAAATCCCGTCACGAAATGCACAAATACTGTCACAAAATGCACAAATACTGTCACAAAATGCTTTAATACTGCCACGAAATGGCATGAAATGAGTCGCAGAAGGAGAAGTGACCCATGCAGGAGAAAGGAGGAAAACTGAGCCACGCAAGTGAAAAAACGAGTCAGATTTGTTTTTTTTTCATTTATACCTAAGTTCGCGATTTTCCACGATTTATTTGCCGATTTTCCACGATTTTTGCAGGTTTTTCAGCGCCGAAAAACGCGATTTATCGCCATTAAATAAATCGCGATTTATGGAAAGATAAATCATTTTGCATGGGGAAAACGATTTATCGTGATTATCACCCTATAAATTGCGATTTTTAGAACTATGCTTTGGACCATTGATAACAACTCATTGCTTGTTACACGGACCATTCAACCCATTTTCTTCATTTTTGTGGGGGCATGAGGAGAATATACCATCCCGAAGGCATCATGAGATAAAAGGAATCAAATAAAAGCATCTATAACTGATTTGGGCATCAATCGATTGAGAAAATGACTCAAAACAACCCAACATTCTGTCATTAAAATATTCCAAGTATTTCCATCATTCTCCTTAAAAGTTATCCGTGAGTGAATCCCTTTAAAAAACGCTTCCAATGAGACTGGTCTCATGTCAAACGAAGCTCTGGATCAAAAGATATGAGCAAAAAGCCAATCCTATGTTTGAGACAAACTCAAATCCAAAATAGCTGTGGGACACAAATTTGGTTATTTGATCACAAAATGGCATTAACATGATCCAAAATCACATCTAATGCGTAGTTTGTTTCAATACCTTTCCAATGGTACCAATTTTACTCAATTTTGTGGTCCCCATCAAAAGTTATGACATTTTGAAGATTCCTGTCAAAATCACGAAAATCCTTTTTAGTGCGGATTTTCAATTCTTTCATATTGCGGCCCCGAGTGGACTTGGAAGTCTTTTGATGTGCGTCCTTTTGACGTTTCTATTGTGATACATGGCTCTTTTTGATCTTCATGGTCTTCTTGGCTTCTTCTTGTACCATGGGTCTTTTACCCAATTTTTTTTCTTTTACTTCACCCTCCACCACCTTTTCGCGGCGTTTGAATCTTTCGCGTAACTCCTTGTTAAGTGGCTTTTAACTTTCCTTGTTCTGCGGACAACTTCTCCTTCGTTCCGCGGACAACTGCTCCTTCGTTCCGTGAGTATCCATTATACTGTGGATTCTCTTTATTCCACGACTTTTCATTATACCGAGGATTCTCTTTGTAACGTGGATTTTCATTATACCGCAGATTCTCTTTGTTCCACGGCTTTTTATTATACAGTGGAGTCTCAAGGTTCTCTTTCTTCGTGGACTTTCAAGACTTTGCAGCTTTTCTGTGTTCCGCGACTTTTCATTATACCGTAGATTCTCAAGCTTCTCTTTCTTTTGCAGACATTCAAGCTTCCACGACTTTTCTGTGTTCCGCAACTTTTCATTTCCTTCCATGTTCAACTCCCTTTTTCTTACTTCACGGTGTTGCGCACTCCCTTTTGCCTTGTTCCGCGGCGTGTGACTCCACTGTCCTTTTCCTTTGTTGCGTGGACTTTACCAAACCCACAATGCACTACACCTTCCAAACTCCGCGGAACACTAAGTTCCTCTCATTTCCGTAGAACACTATGTTCCTTCATTTTGTGAGTGTCCTTTTTGAAGCCTCGCGAGTCTATGACTCGAATGAAGTTGTCCCAAATAAAATGGGTGCCATTTTGGACAACAATATGGAGTCGCAAAATTCTAACACTTACAAAATTTCGTGATTGTGATAAGATAATCACGAGTAGTGAAGGTCGACCAACGACGAACTTTGCTGATTATGACAAACGTCATAAGGAGGCTATTATTTTTTAAGTTGTTGGTATTGGATGATTTGATACCCGTGGTCTGGAATGCCACTGGGGCTAGTATGCTATGGACCAGTTTGAGGGATATCAGACGTTAGAAAAGAGTCAGGTTTTATACCTGAAGAATATGCTCTTTTCCATCAAGTTACAAGAAGGTGGATCATTTATCAAGCACATACTTCGGATTGAAAGGCCCTCTGAGGACCAGTTATCTTCCATCAACAAAAAGGCGGACGACGATGATATGGCGGCTCTGGTTCTAAACAGCTTACCTTTCTTCATATGAGTCTTTTGTGAAGGCACTCCATTTAACGGTTGAAAGTCAAACTCTCATGTTTGACAAGGTGAGTTCCTACCTGCTGCAAAAAGAGCGGAGACAAATTTAGGCAGAATCCAATTGTGACCAATCAAAGAGTGCTCTTGTCACACAGTCAAAGGGAAAGTGGAGACGTCATTCTGGCGAGTCCTTCACTCGGTATCAGGTCACATGCTTATTACTATCACAAGGTTGGGCACCTTAAGAAGGATAGTCGGAAGTGTAAGTATGATCTTTCGCAATAGAACAAAAACATCTGATGAGGAACATGTGGTAGCAGTTGCAGAAGAACAAGATTCGGAAAACGGAATTCGGATGACGGGCACGCTCTTTATCATCTTGCGACATCATGCTCGCATGGCAGTGGTGCTAGTTGTTGGATCATTGACTTTAGCGCATACTGTACACTTTTCATGTCGCAAGGACTAGTATGTTTCATTTACTCCAAATATATGTTTTGAATCAGTACTACTAGCTGATGAAGAATCACTTGCAGTAAAAGGGATAGGAGATATATGGATTGTAATGAATAATGCTCATACACTGTTGGTACAGAATGTTAGATATGTACCTTCTTTACAAAAGAATCTTCTATCTATTTGTCAATTAATTGAAAATCCCAATATTTATGTGGATTTTGTGGGAAGAAGTGTGTTGTCTCTAATGTGAAACAAAGATAGATGATCACCCCTGGTATTGGGCAAGGTGGCCAATATTGGCTTGTTGATCCTGCTACAATCAACATGAATGCACGTGTGGACAACTCCACCTTACAAGATGTGCAGGAGGCTGAAATGCCTTGGGAGGAAGCCATTCCTCATAGATTTGTTGACTTGGATATAGTCAACCTACATGTACTTATTGTGGAGGGAACATCCACTATACCAGATGTACGGGAGGCAGACATGCCTTGGAAAGATGGATTTCCTCATTCTGAAGAACAATTTGTTGTGGATAGAGACTTCACTATTCAGGCTGCAATGAAGGTGCATGTTGAGATGCTAGGGCAAGCCACTCACTCAGAGGTACTTGCACGAAAGACATTAGAGCATACCCAATTTGCTCATTGTGTTGTGAAACACCTTGCCCGACATATGGGTTAAATGAGCAAATAGACGAGACAGAGGAGTTGGTTCTCACTCCTACTAATACAGAGATGGTTATTTCTCACATTGCTGAGACAAAGATGGTTGTTTCTCCTATTATTTTGGATTTGGTTCTAACTTCCACTACATAGATGGTCACATACTACATGGTGTTGCAAGGGCATGATCGAGGTGACTTAGATTGCAGGTTAACCAAGTCTTTGTATAGACTCCAGTAGGTTACACAAGTCTAGAACATACTTCTCAATTTGCCTCTCTGAGTTTCTGATTCCAACACTTTGGAGATGGGGCTGATACTCTTAGCCATTGATGATTCATTGTTGGTCAATGAATTACGTAACGAAAAATCAATGGACCACTTGCCATATCCTTTGTTCACACGACTAGATTCTTGTTTTGCGGTCCTTATCCATTCGACAACTGCAACACAACAATGGACTGCTGATTTCAAAGTACCACCTATAGCACAGTCTACAGATCTAATGACTAAACATGTGGGCTTTAAGACATTTGTAAATTTTCGGGACAAACTTGTATTGTTTCCGGTTTAGTCATTAAGTGGGGGTGTTAAAATATAGAGCATTATATAACGTATAATGCAGTTATTTAGTTGGTAATTGTTCAACCAATTTGTAACCACCTCTTCTTATATAATAAACGTTGTCACACTTGTTTGAGTGTGCATTCAGCCTTCTCTGAATTCTTTCTTCTCTTTGCATATGCTAACATATTCCAGCTGATAGGGGCTGTTACAGTGTAGAAAATATTGAAAATATGATATGCATATGATGCCCTAGCTGTCAATCTTTGAAATCACCCTGAAATTGTGCCCTAGCTTTAAAAATATGGCCTTTAACTTTGAAAATCTGATTTTAAGCTCAAGTGTGATTGTTGTGTGAGTTCACCAAGGAGAGATTGAGGGTTTTCGTCCCCAATATCTAAATGCTGATGAGGATTTTCATCCTCAATAACGGAATACACAATAGCGTTTACGTCCTCTAATGCAAAGGTTGGAGTAGTAGCCCAAACTCTTCATGAAAATTATGATAATGACTAAAGATGTTCTCCAAGTGCCCCCCCCCCCCCCCCCACACTCACACTCTTTTGTAACTTTTCCTGCCACGTTCAACAATGAAAGAGTCCTGAAAACTACTTTTCCCTTTTTATTTTAATGTTGACTTACTTTATGGAAAAGTCACTTTATTTATATAAAATAACATAAGTTAGCTAATTGGGCTCTTGACAATTGCAACATTACTTGTTATGGTCCACCTACTTAGGAGGGGTAAATCAAGCTTCAAGAGGAGTTGATGAAAATTCTGGATTCCGATTTATCCTAATGAATTTTAATATGTATCCTTTTCTGTATAATGCCCAAGCCTGGACTAAGAGATTTCAAGCCTAGCATAGTAGAATATGTAAACTTTGCTTTCAATTAATATGATGGGGTTCACTTCCCCCTTTTCTTTTTAAAAAAAAACATAAGTGCACTTTTAAGAAGTGTCATTATGAAATCACTTTATTATAAAGTCACTTTTTCACCCATGCACATAAGTTGTTTTTATAACAACTTAAATAAATCTAGTGACTTATTTTGAGAAAAAGGGACATTACAAATTATATTTGCATTCGGTGTATAAATTAAAGTGTAACACCTGGGGCTAGTGGTTTTGATGCAAGTTGTGTTTGGGTAATGTTGTGGAAGCAAACCAAGTGTTGTGTATTATAAGTGTTTTAGTTTTTTTTTTTACCTTGGTTTCAGCTATAATTTTGGGTAAAAAATAGTGGGCATGACACAAAAACTAGCTAAACAAAAAATTAAAAAAAAACAATGAAAATAAATGAGGTGTAAACCAATATTAAAGTGCCAAACCATATGGGGGGAGCAAGAATCCCCAAAGAGTGTGGACTGATGAAAGTCAGAAAGACTGGAAGGTAGTCCCATGAAACATCTTTGACCATGCGTGGGACAAGAATCATCTGTGCCATTGTCTATCACTCTGAAAGGGCCAATGTTTCCCCTAGAATCCCTCCTAACATTTGAGCCCGAAGAAACACGTAATGTGTGCTATTTCTCGGGGCTTGAGAAGTGGTCGAGAATATCTACAACACCAAGGAGAAGATCCATGATGCTGCGGAGTAGATCCCCGTCATCGTGAGATGGTGTGCTAGGGAATGTTAATAGTAGTGATGTGCAAAGATGACCGCCACCTCATTGACCTACCCCCATTAGTGTGTGAAGTAGTAATATCTATACCAACTCTCTCCGTCGGAAACTAGAAAAACAATATAATGTCTCCCTTTTGGACATTTTAGACCCTAGTTTGATTTTAGGCCATTCCCTTGCTTAAAGAAACAATTTATAAAACATATCTCACGACTTATTTTTGCAGACCTGATTTTTAGAGGGCAAATGTGACTAGTATCCACACCAAACAGTGGTAAACTTGATGACTCAGTACAACATGCAGATGTAATGAAGCCCAAATCAGACCCTAAGCTGATGTATTAGACCATACAAACTCAGTTTGACTGCTGCAAATGATTATCAGAAATGACGACTAGGTTCATTGAATAAATTCATACCAAACAACAACCAATTCTAAATATTCTTGTAGTAAACTGATCTCATATTTTTAACAGTCCAATGGTGAGTAAAATCTGAATTTTAGGAGCATATACAGATTGGAAATATAACTCAGAATGCTGCAGACAATGGTGGCTGAAAACAACACTTTAATTCCCTCCAAAACCTCTGAAAACAAGGTATTTTGATTTACAAAATTCAGATTAACAGGTGACAATACAAAACAGACCTGTAATATCTTCCAAACAACATAGATCAGCCAAGGGATAGGTCACTCAGCCTTGTACAACGAGCATACAAACTGCTCCAATTTTATTCTTCAACAACACTGCTGGAAAAAGTAAAACCTTTGCAAACTCAATGGAAAATCCTATGTAGAAATTCCTCCAAAGCTCTAAGAGGGTTTTCGTCATCTAGAGGAAATATACTAAGGGGTTTCGTCCTTAGAATATTTTTGGTAAAAGCTACAAGCTTCATCACAATTCAGAAAATATCAAATGGTTATGAAATGTCCTCCCCTCAAGTCGACTTCTCCTTATAAAGGAAGAAGAGACCCAAAACAACCTCCAAAATGTTCAATCAACATGCAATGATTTTCTCTATGCAATTTCTAACCTCCATTTTCCTTCATAGGACAAGTCGCCATTTCCCTTAGGGTGAATACAAAAGGATATTTAATACTTATTTTTTCCTCCCAAAGTTGGTTGCATTTTTCCTAGAAGGAATACACAATGAGATGGGCTTTGGTCCTTCTATGTTTCCCTTATTCCTTCTCAAGGCAAGTCGCCATTTCTCCCTAGGGAGAATAAAAAAATAATTGCACCTTTCTCTAACCTCAATTATTTTCTCCAACACAAATTGCACTCTCTAGAGATTACCATTTTTATTTATAAGTGTTTTTCTCTATTAACCCAAATAAATTAATATAAGCGGTTTAATAATTTTTTATTTTTTTATTTTAGGCACTTAATACTAATTTATTGTGACATAAGTCACCTTTGTGTTCACTCTTTGGCCGTCGGGTTGACAAAATAGGCCAAAGGTCTTCAATTGGGAAGGGGATATTACAAATAATCCATAGTTTTTTTCCATTCCTTTAGTGGAGAAAGCACATAACTAATCTTAGTTCCAATCCTAACTAATCATCACTTAACAAAATGTGATTCAGTTTGCACTGATCTTATTTGGTCATTAGTTACTAACTAAAAAACAAGCAATGGGTTATGGTCCCACTTAATGTCCACCACTACACAACTTTATCGTAGAAAGAGCATGTAACTAATCTCAGTTCCAATCTTAACTAATCGTCACTCAACAAAATGCAATTCAGTTTGCACTGATCTTATTTGGTCATTAGTTACTAGATAGTCAATTCTGGTACTAGATAGAAACCTTTGTCAAGTCCGGTACTAGATAGTCAATTGTGTCTCAGAACAACTAGCGAGTTCCACGCCTAAGTTATAGTACTTTTACATGTGGCTCATGATCATTCACTCAGTAACACCTATTGCCCTTCATAGATATTGCTTATTCTAGTTAATTGGGCTAAAGCTGTGTACGCTGGGGTTTATCCTGCCTAAGAGTAATAAAACTCAGACAAAGTTCCTTTTCGTGAATGTTTATCGTAAAGTCTCTCTTGTACATATCTCATTATGCTTTTCATACTAGTAAGATAGGTTTCAGCCCTCTGAGGTTAGGTACAGGATCAGATGACCACCATCTCAGGGTAATGAGACATTCCAAGATAGACTCAAACATTGTAGTCATAGCTTGCTAGATTCAGAGTAATTATGTGGATAAGGCCAAGTGATTCAAAATAGCCTTTAGAGGACACTAAGTGCCACTCAAGTGAGCATCTGTGTACTAGGACCTCACAAGGTAAACATTGTAGTCATAGCTTGCTAGATTCAGAGTAATTATGTGGATAAGGCCAAGTGATTCAAAATAGCCTGTAGAGGACACTAAGTGTCATTCAAGTGAGCATCTGCGTACAAAATTATGATTCAGAGTAATTATGTGGATAAGGCCAAGTGATTCAAAATAGCCTTTAAAGGACACTAAGTGCCACTCAAGTGAGCATCTGCATACTAAATTAGGGACTTCACAAGGTAGGGTCCTATTTTACACAATCCTCTTACATTCAAATTCAAGCACAAATCTTTGATCCAAATTCATTTGTCATTCAAGTCAATCTGAGATCAGCTTTCAGACCTATGCATACTTTACCAGGTTACTACCCTCAAGATCAGGGTTAAGGAAATAGAAGCAAATCCACTGGTTTCATGTTCTCATTTCATTCTTCAAGATTGACAAGTTTGTAACCCCCAGTAACTTATAATGTACAAGTACAGGCTAAAGGAGGTTCAGTTATGGCCCTGATAACTCTATGGCAGAGGGCAAATGTTCCTCGGTTTCCATGCAAATATCAAAGCATGTCTTGAACAATTTTTAACTTACACTCTTACGAGAGTTGCACGTATCACAATCTTAGTGTCAGACAACAGTCCTAATGACTGATATGGAGATCAAGTGTCTAAGAGAGATTATAGCCTGGACAAGATGAAATCAAGCTGCACAGACTAAAGTCAGACCATAATTCAAGAATACCAGGCAGAATCATATCAACATTATAATTCATAAAAACACAATTACACTTTGTCTAATGGATTTAGTAACTCATATACTTTCCTGTCAAGATTTATGGCGTGACTATTCACCCACTACAAACCAAAGTGGCTATGATGATACAAGTCTAATAATGCTCTGCAGGCCTCTAATAATCATCATGGGGGTTCATCTATCTATACCTTACTATTTCTTTTATTCTGTAATGTCATATACTAGAAGTTATACCTGGCAGTCCCTACTATAGTCATGAAAAAGAAAGGGAAAGCCCTAGTTTACAAATCCCCAAAATTTATAACTATATTACAGTCAACAAAAGATGTCAAGGATCAAGTACACGATGCCTCTAACTCAGTACAAGTATAATTTCAATCTTGCAAAAGGGAATGATACCCCTTAGTGAGTAATCTGCATATCAATTTGCTACAGTGCAATATCAATTAATGGCTCCATTTTATTCAAGGAAAATTTCCTGTTATCATAGAGCTTTAAGATGACAGTGTTCTACAAATGATGATTATGGAGAAATCAGAGGTAACCTATGGAAAATTATACTCGCATCTATACAAAGATGACAAGCCCCACGTATACAGAGGGAACTGTGAGGTAAACCTCACAATCATCTAAGTCATTTACTATCATAATTCACAATGACACGGTTTTCTCATTTCTTCCTTGTATAGGTCTAGTAAGGAAATAGAAGTCAGGCAATATGTTTGATGGGAGGGATGTATATATCCCTAAGATGGTCACAATCCACAGTGACATGGTTTTCTCATTTCTTCCACGTATAGGTCTAGTAAGGAAAATAGAAGTCAGGCAGTATGCTTGATGAGAAGGATGTATATATCCCTAAGCTGGTTGCAATCCACTATCCAAGCATGCTGATTCAAGGCACAATGTAGTATTCTAAAACGACGTCTCACTCATGAATTTTCAAGACGATACTTCAATTCCACATAATTTACCATTTATCACTAATGGATATTTTGAGGTCAGAAGACACCTACAACAATTGATATTAATAATATACTCAATAGTTTATACTCATACCACTACAGCTCCTACACTGTATTCTTTTTTTCCCTTAATAGGTGCTCAAACATGTAATCTAATCAAACTAGCTTGTATATAGAGCTCATGGTCCATCACCCAAGTTGTCATACATGTTACATCATAAGGTACCTTTTGAATTTGAGAAAACTCATGTATATGCATCTCTATCCCAAAACAGAGAACCTTATATTGATGTCTGGTTGAGAATAACATGTAATAAGGACTTGATCCCAACTAAAAATAGAGAACCTTACAAAGACTTCCACATAAAAGCCTGCCTATAAATGTACATGATTATGTTCCAGGAACAGTCGCATCACCAGTATTGAAGCTTACTAATTACATATTAAACACACTCAAGTAGAGGTCATCAAGTTTCCAGTGCAATTTAAAATAAACAGAGCATTGCCTCACTATTTCAACGAACATTTATTGAAAAGCCAACATTAAACCAAATCCAGGATTTGATCCCAACTAAGAATAGAGGAATGTACAGTAACAGAGAGCTCTTAACAGTCATGCCAATACACAACTCCTTTGTTACAGTGATAAGTAAAACATCAACACCTTACTTCCATATTCGATCAGTGAGAAAGGTAATACCCTTCTATCAGAAGTAACATACAGTCGAGGCAGTGAAATAGAGGGTCACATTCTCCTATCACAAGACAGGTGAATTCATGTAACTTTCTATTTCATAGTTACAGCTACAAGCATCCTTCATATATTTTTTCTTTATTTTTCAGTATGTCTAGCACTTCCCTTAAGCTAATAATACATGCTAACATGGATTTCCTATCCCTCAGGCACTTTACCTCATAGAAGATATAATGTACATGCTACATGACTCTGTCTTACCTAAAAGAATGCATTCATTTTTATAACAACATTCAGTAGTTTCAATCATAATTCAGAAGTTTATTCAACATCTCAAACTGTAATTTGAAGAGTCAACGTCAAAGTTACAGACAAGAGATTAAAGCACTTCTCATAAGCACCATCTGAATTGAATTACAATGCACATTTCGAACGCTTTAGTTACAATTTCATAATTACTCCCAATGGGAGAAGACAACAATCACACAAGCAATGTCTTTCAATAAACATTCTTAGAGTAGTTCAATACATCAATTAAATTCATATTTATAAAGGAAAGACCCAGAACTGCTGTTCCAGTATGATATCCTTTTCCTCAACTGGGCATTAGCATTATAAATTTATAACCCTTAGATTCCACATAAACCCAGAAATCCATTCAACATCAAGAATTTAAGAGAATCATGCTCAAGTAAATATTTTCCAAAAAACATCACAAATTCCCAGAAGCTATGGTTAGAAAGAACTGTTTTTGCAATGATTATCACGGTCATAATATACACTTTCTCAATTTTTTTTGAAACAGAGTGCCATCGTGGCAACACCCAAGAGAAAGGGTTTAGAGAGGGGAAAACAATATATCATACTTATACCACGAGCCATCCAAGCAACATAGTATTCTCAACATCTAAAGGGGCATATACATATGTATATACCACTATATGTACAATTGAGCATACATATAGGGATGTTTACATAATTATATTTTTACATCAAGATTATGTCAATCAGCATACAACAGAGATAAAACCATAACCTATTTTTCCTCAGGGTTACACATACAATGGTATCAAATGCCTATAAATATATGCAAAGCTTAGGGAAAGAATACCATGCTTGAAGGTAATAGGTGGCTGCCGTGCTGTACTTTGCTGTTGAGGTCCAGAGTAATGTCCTCCCAAAAATCTATCATCCTTTAACTCTTTCCTCCTTAAACCATAATGCATCTCCATAATTCAGTGTGCCCTGGCTCCAATAACGAAAACTCTATCTATATATGCCCAATTTTTTTAGATTTCACCCAGTCATGCCTGTATCAACGCCAATCTTGCACAACATCTTCTTCCACATTCAGCTTGCCCTTTGAAAAGGGCTTTTAATAGGTTTTTGTCCATGTGCAATTACCCTGTTTCAGGGTTTACTGCAAAAATCATGCATCTGTCCAAAACTTTCAAAGCTCCTTCATAACAAGAATTTGAGAACTAGACACAATTTAGGGTTTCCAAAGTAGCCATAGAAACATGCAATAACGCTTAGTTTCCAAAGTAGCCATAGAATACCATGCTTGAAGGTAATAGGTGGCTGCTGTGCTGTACTTTGCTGTTGAGGTCCAGAGTAATGTCCTCCCAAAGATCTATCATCCTTTAACTCTTTCCTCCTTAAACCATAATGCATCTCCATAATTCAGTGTGCCCTGGCTCCAATAACGAGAACTCTATCTATATGTGCTCAATTTTTTTAGATTTCACCCAGTCATGCCTATATCAACGCCAATCTTGCACAACATCTTCTTCCACATTCAGTTTGCCCTTTGAAAAGGGCTTTTAATAGGTTTTTGTCCATGTACAATTACCCTGTTTTAGGGTTTACTACAAAAATCATGCATCTGTCCAAAACTTTCAAAGCTCCTTCATAACAAGAATTTGAGAAATAGACACAATTTAGGGTTTCCCAAGTAGCCATAGAAACATGCAACAACTCTTATAAATGGGCTCCTAATATAATATCTCCAAAACTCATGCAAATACATCTAGGATTTCGTCAAGCATTAGATAATATCAACAACTTATGCTCTTAGTCTAACAATTAGGGCTTCTTGAAAAATCAGCTCAAACTCAATTCACTACTTAGCTTGCTGTTATGTTGGGATTTTGAGAGCCTTCCCCAATCAAATGAGTAGCCTTTTGAAAGGCTTTTTGTATTAAGAGTTATCACTAAAGACCAACACCACTTTAGTGGTGTTCACATGTTTATAATATACCATGCAAACCATATCATAGAGGAAACAATCACATGGTTCCTTACAAAAGCTAAACCACATAATGCTAAGGAATCTATAATCAAAAGGTAGTACTCATAACTTATAAGCTATGCAAAACTAAACCATCAATAAGTACTCTTAATTTTTGATGCAGTAGTAATCACTCATTCATGTGCTAAGCAAGTCATAGTCCCATCAAAGTGAGAATGGCCAATGTGAAATTCAATATCCCCTATAGGGGTGTCCACTTAGAATTAGACACTCCATCAGGTGGTGGTGAATTAGTATGCAACCTAGAATCATCCATAATAATCATACAAGATGGATAGTAACATACAACACAATAGGAAGCTATATAGCCCATGTAATAACCAATAACCATCTATAACAAAGTACTAGTTAACATCACAATCAATCGCCTCCTATAACATTATGTGAGACGGGGTCCCCTGATTTAACAAGGTAATACAATAACTTATGATCAAGAGTTTATAGAAGCATTCAGGGTGCGAGAAGTGTGTCGTCACTTCTAGGGGGAAGTCTAGACTCTAGAGTCCTTTTAGGAGAGCTCAAGTTATTCACTTGTTAAGAGTCTAAGCAATGGGGGTCATTTGTCATTATTACAAGTTAAACATCATTGTTAAGTGCTTGCTTGACATGTTGCTTACACACTTCTCACGTTTATGCAATCTTGATTGCCGTCAAAGGTTGGTATGAGCTTGTTGATGCTCATCCGGCTGTCAATTTTAGGGTGTCTCAAGTGGGGTGTGACCGTTCCAAAGGTTGCTTAGTGCCGCCAACATCCATGATGAGCTGGAAGAAAGAGGTGATCAGCCCGGGGCCTCTAGGGGCTTTCAACAGGGACCTATGTCAAAGGGAGACAATCTCTCGAAGAAAAAGAGCCAGACATTGTTGGTCCGTGTATTGAAAGAGAGTGGATAGTCGCCCGAGTCTCTATGAAGACAATGATATCTCCCTTAGATCTCATAATAAATGAGGTGCCTGAAAATGAAGTGCTCCTCTGTCTCATCTCCTGGAGGGAGCAAATACGATAGATTCGGTCCCCATGTGGGGGATACTAAAACAATACAGCTTGAGAATCAAAAAATATAAGAGGTAACAAGTTTTCATAAATACTTGATAACTTTCAATTTGCCTGGGAAATTTCAGAATAACCACCAATAAAAGTAACAAGGTACACACCAACTGAACGATTTAAGAACTACCACAATCCACTTGTTCCAACAATTACTTCAAATTTCTGCATCTTCCTCTTTTTAAATTAGAAGAGGCTTCATTTTTGAATGATTGAGAAGACGGATAATCAGACTGTCCATCAGAGCCCTTAAAAGTATCCTCTCATTAGTGCGTTTCTCCTTCTCAGCTTGTACATATATTATCTATGTAAAATTTGTTGAACTGGAAATTGTTTAACGGTTATTGTAAATGTGGTTTCTTGATCTTACACATTGTAGCTATGTTACTAGAATTCAAAATACGATAGGTTTAAAAAAACATGACAAATATTTGAGCCTATATTACCGTACTGGTATGGTTTTGACACTTGTACCGATCTGGTTACCTGTCATGTATGTCCCTGGTTTGCTGTTGTTCCCATGTCCTACTCGGGTATGTATTGGATGCAGGAGAGCTGTAGCTGGATGTATCTGGCATACCCAGGCTGTGCCTATCAGAAAGCAATCCAATTTCAAAAGAAAAACATAAAAGGTATGTAACAAACTACACATTGATATTATGGTTTTTTCTTCATAGACATACCCAAGCTGTACGAAATCGGGGACCCCAAAAACTGTTGAAGGCCCGTACCATATACATACCCATGCCCATGTCCATACCCATAACCTGGTAACTTAGGTTCAAGCCAAAAAATAGGGGCCAAAATGGGCGAAAAATGATGTTTACGATTCTCGATTTAGAGCTGATTAGGGTGAGACGGAGGGAGGGAGAGGGAGAGTTCATCATTGATCCTTAATTCGTAAGTTCTGAGTTCTGGTTCATGTTCGAGGAGGATAAAGTTCAATTCAAGTTTGTCAATGGATAAAGTTCGAGAGGAAAAAAGTCTTGTAAGCTCAAACAAATAATTTTATTTTATCATTTTGATTTTCTAAAAAAATTGCATAAATATTAGAGTGGAGAGAGGTTTCTGTCCTCTTTCAGTCGATATATGTATATATACACCCATTTAGAAAATAATGCAAAAGCATGCCAAAAACTTCAATGCTCGATGGGAATAACCTTCGGCAATATTCCAACTTTTTGGATAAATTTTGGCATACCTTGTGACATAGATTGACCCCTTCTCTCCATAATAATAAACATTTTAGTGCATTCGGCTGAATGATGAAAATATATGGTTTTTTGAATATGGAGGTTCTGAAGTTACCATGTTCAATATTGACCCCTTCTCTCCGTAAAAACAAGCATTACAATTCATTGGGCTGGATAATGAGAAAATGTGGCCATGTTTTGCAGTTGGAAGGTTCTTTGCTTACTATGATGTTACATGTCAAGCTGCTGCTATTTGCCCTAGTGCCAAGAAGAAATTTTATTACATTAAGCAATGCTTGAAATCTCATGGGGGCACATTGAATTGACAAGGTTCATAGCCTATAAGAAAATATATTGAACCAAAAAGGTGTATGTTTTATAAGCCTACAATTGACATCTTGTTGCAAGACTTCAAAGTTTAAATGCAAAAAAGAGCCTCGATAATGTAGATTCATTCGGGGCTTTTTATAATCTTTTGACCTGATGTTTTTCATTCACAAGTCCCAAGTGTTGTGCAGAAATTTCCCTATGCTACACCAAGCCAGTGACCCTTGCTTCGGTTACTTTTGAAGACTAGATTTATTGGTTCGATGCATCTACTGGTCTCGCATAAGTTTCTTGGAGAAGTTTATTTTTCCTACCTAATTATCTGCTCTTGATTCTCTTCTTTATTATGCTATTCTGTTACAATGCAGACAATTTTTTCTCAGTAAATGTTCCAAAATGCCACATATTTTACTTTCCTCTTTGTCAGAATTCTGATTTAGACACAGTTAACCATATATCCATGAGATTGATGCTGTAAATATCCTCTTGACTAAAGATCCTATGTTTTGAGTAATTATATATTTCAAAAAATTGTATGCAATTTGATCTGGAAGTTATTCTCTCTAAGATTATGAGTTTCAGAAGCTTGAAGTCTTCAATTTTATATTTGTTTTTTCAGATGCTAAAATATTGATTACATTTTTTCTTATGTATGGGATGTCTATTACAGCATAGAGTTTGATCGAGATGACGAATTATTTGCTACTGCTGGTGTTTCTAGGCGTATCAAAGTGTTTGAATTTGCTGCAGTAAGTTTGGTTTTTGCCCAAAATTTACATTGAGATCATGCAAAGTCTGCAGATATATCAGATTATAATCACGTTTAGATTTTTATTAAAGCTTCAATGTTTTGATAGCCGGATTGGTTGCATATATCCAGGTAGTAAATGAACCTGCAGATGTGCACTGCCCTGTTGTTGAGATGCCCACTCGGTCAAAGTTGAGTTGCTTGAGTTGGAACAAGTATATCAAGAGTCATATTGCAAGCAGTGATTATGAAGGCATTGTGACTGTCTGGGATGTAAATACGTGTCAGGTAACTTCTCATCATATCTACTGCAATTGTATGTATTAGGCAAAATAGCAATTGTAAGTTCAGTACTATCTTCTGTTATTCCGCTCTTAAATGTTGGAATTTTAGGCTGTTGGAGCAAGTCCCTTATGACATCTTACAAAGCTGAAATATTCAAATTTTTACAGGGCATTATGGAGTATGAAGAGCATGAAAAACGGGCATGGAGTGTAGATTTTTCACGCACAGAGCCTACAATGCTCGTCTCAGGCAGTGACGATGGCAAGGTCTCTTTATTTTCTTATAATAGTTTTTAATACGTTGAGTTTTAACTTTTAATTAATTTCTTGTCATGAGATATAGAAGAAAGAATACAGCTTATATTACTAGCAGTAGAAATCTTGGTGGGGAGTGATTCTGTCTGTTCTCTGGCTTTACCTTTCGATTTCTTTTGAGGCTTGCATGATTTGAATGTTATGATTTTAAATCTTTAGTAGGCTGCATGATGCATGCAATCCCCATCTTTTGTTGTGCACAACAGTAAAATTCCCTCTTTGTGAGTCTTCATTGCACAGTCTTTGCAAATGGGTGTAAATTGGTTCTGGCAAAGGAAAATTTGATCAGTGAACTTGTTTATGTGATCTCTGCACACACAGGTTAAGATATGGTGCACAAGGCAAGAAACGAGTGTTCTCAACATGGACATGAAAGCGAATATTTGTTGTGTAAAGTATAATCCAGGCTCAAGCAATTATGTTGCGGTAAACTTCTCTAAGCATGTCTTCAATGATTAGCATCATATTTGACTTTCTAGGAGTATTCCCAGGCTAAAGAATGGTATTCTGTTTGACAGGTTGGTTCGGCAGATCATAACATTCATTATTATGACTTGAGAAATATCAGTGAGCCATTGTATGTATTTAGTGGGCACAGGAAAGCAGTTTCATATGTCAAATTCATATCAACAACTGAACTAGCGTCTGCATCAACAGACAGTACATTGCGATTGTGGGATGTGAAGGACAATTGCCATGTATGTATCCATCTTTCCTTCTCGAGGATTTGTTTGATATGTATCTTATAGATCCGATGTTAATCATTAGAATCACCAAACTGCTGTGTTTTTCCACAAGTTTGATTTCCTAAATTCTTGTTGTGCATGAAAAGATTTTCACTAACTAGTGTTTCAAATAAGAGCTGCATCAGTTTCACTTGGTTTTCATTTTCTTGTACATCTTGTTGTCTGGATCTTACTTTATTGAACATGCTATTGTTGTGTCCTTTCTTATACTATCTTTGTTAAGATATTTTTCGATCCTAAGTAGTGTAGCACTAGGGATCTGTATTGCTTCAATTTTTCAATCATGATTTTTACTAGGTCCAATTTTATCAATTGGCCAATTTTGGGATTGGGCCCTTCTCTGTGTTTTCCATATTTATTTGGTAACAGTAGATGATGAACTAGGAATGTTTTGAAAATAAAACGGTCTATCAAGTAGAGCGAGATAATCTAACCATGTGTGGGTAAAGAGGAACCATTGAGACTAAAGGAGATGAATTATCTTAGATTCTTGCTCTTGTTCCATTTTTAACTGCTTTGAGAAGTCAACTAGAACAAAATAGGATTTATTTTATCATTTCCTCATGCTTGTTTAGAATCTGATGAAAATGAACAATACAATAATTCTGTGTATAGCAGGTAACTTCAGTCTTCAAAAAACGTATGACTTGTTTGATTGACAATAGTGCTAGTTCAATCCTTGATCCCGTTCAGTAGAGTTTCTACTGTGTGGTAGCATGTTACTTCAATTACCTTATTGTATCCAAAAATGAATGATGCTTTGCTGTGCAAGTCTTCTTAGTTTATTTTATTTTGTTTAATTGGTGCATTTACTATGTACCTATTTTCATCAATCTGCCAACAAAGGCCATCAAAGTCCAGTTCATGCACTAAATTCAATATTTGCAATTATAAAGTTTTTTCCTCCTGCATTGATATCACAGGATGTTATGGCCATCTTACATTCCGCCTCTCATCTTTTTGTGTGAACGAAAAATTGTTTTATAATTGGCATATGGAACACCAATGACGAGTCTCAATATATCACAGTATCCATATGTGATAACTTTAACAATAACAGATACACTCAATTAATGATTTGATGTTAGTTTTGCATCTCTTTTTGATATTATGTGCAAATGGTGGCAGGGGAGAGGGTAGGGCGGGGATATGAGTGGGGGGATGGATGGCCCTTTGATTAGGAAAAGAGTAGAATAACTTGTCCTTCCTAGATGTTAACTGAACGGAAGCCCTTTGATTCAGAAAGGATTAGAATAAGTCGTGGTATGCTAACTGAATGTGCATGTAGGATAGTTGTAGATCATATTGATATACATTGAGAGAGGCAACATGGCATTCTGATGCCAAATTTTCTTGAGAGAGATCTTCTCCCGTGTACAATTACTTTAGAGTTTGATTTGTCATTTGTACAATCTATCATTATTGCAAAACTCCAAGACAGATCTTTTCACCTCTGCAATGCTGATTCCAATACTATGCTATTGAAATTCAACTATACAATAACTATATAAGAGCACACTCTAACGGAAAATTCTCCCAATTTGCAGTAATGAATGGAAAGGTATTGTAGGAAACATAAACAGAGCATAAAACTGCAAAACAAAAGACACCAAGTTAAATGGACAAAGCTCTCATTGGGGATAAAAACTCCAAGACAAGAAAAAGATATGGTTTATTCTTTCTTCTCAAATGTCAATATGTCATTTACATTATGGAATTTGGATCTTGAAGCCTTGTTCTTTTTCACTACACTACAATCTCTGGTCTTTGTTCCTTACATCTGCTTGGAAGTTCCCAAAAACAACTTCCTTGCATGTATATACTGATGTATGATGCTCGGTTCTGATGATGAATGCTTGGTCTTCTCAAATTCTTTTTGGAATTCGGTAAATGCTGCCTGGCAAGTTTGTTAAAACTTGCTCTCCGTGCAATCTGACAGTTGGGGTCCTCTTGCAGTCATGTGCCCGAACTCATCTGCATACCTGGTTGTGCTCCTTCAAGATCATGGTACCAACTTTGATGGCCCAATTTATCATGCCTAATAGGATGAATAGAACCTAGTGAGGTCTTCCATTCATGCAGTTTCGATTGTTTGTCATACTTCTACAACACCCTCCAACTTAGCCTGGTCAACAAGGTTTGCATTACCTTCCTTTGAAACGTGCAATTGTCGTGCAATCTCTACCCAGTCCCTACTCGTGAGTGGCATAAGGTCCTATGGTTCAAGCTGAACCCTTTGTTTCAGCTTCAGCTCCAGCTTTAAATTGAGGGTATTTCTTGGAACCCAATCCTTTTTGTTGAAAGTTGTAGTCATCTCATTATGGAAGGCCTATGATACATTGTTGGGTTGAGGCTCGTTGATAGCAGACAAAGTCAAACACACTAGAAGAAAACTTTGCTCTCCATTGAAAACAAAGGCCAAAAATATGTGATAGATTTTGTAATGACCCTTTCAAGGGTTTTAACCAAACACACCAAATGCAGATCTGAAAATCAAATTGCAGCTGACTGAAAGTATAAAATCAACAACTTGAACTATCACCAAATATGCCAAAAATCACCACAAAACACCACAAATCAATTCGCTACAATTATGTATATATTTTATGGAATATTAATAGCCAAAAACGCAAAGAAATGCTAAAGATCTCACTATTGGAAATTAATTATAAATTGGAAATTGCAGCCACAAGAAAAATATGAAATATGGGTCAAGAACCTTTCTAAATTCACCAAACTTCAGATTCCAGCCTTTAAAAATATTACAAATTAAATTATCAAACAAAATTTCTCAAATACTTCACCAAATGTTCCAATCCCTACCCAAGGTAGGTTACTCCACCCTAAACAAATCAAATACTAGCTGGAAATTACAAATATTTATTCAAATCAGCTCTTTACTTCGAAACCAAACAATGATGAAGGGTTTTCGTCCTTCACTCAAGCCACTAGAAGGGTTTTCCTCCTATGAAGTCGCACAAGAGGGTTTTCGTCCTCAAGTGGATGAACAAAGAGCAACAAGCTCACAATGCCCAAGTAGAATAAAATGCGCCAAGTTTAACCTTCAAATGAGCTCTTAGATCTTTTATATCCTTCAATTGGCGCCAAAATATAAAAAGGAAAGGCCGACCTGTATAAGAAAGGAAAACACTAAAGAAATATAAAATATTAGTAGAAAAACATATCATAGAGGTGCTTAAGGATCTCCTCCGTCTTTTCTTCTTTGCCACAGAGAAGGAATGGCAAGAAGACCAAATATCAACTCCTAAGTGGGAAAAAGGGACATTATAGTCCTCCCTTCCCAAAAGTGCTTGTCTCCAAGCAATTGCAAACCCATTACATTCGCTGCCCCAACTTCTTCTACTTTTTGAAGATCTTCATCCTCCAATGATGAAGGTGGCATTCTTGACAAAGCACCCGCAACCACATTATGCTTCCCTTTCACATACTCAATGTCAAAATCAAGTGCTTGGAGTCTACTCAATCCATCACCCACACCTACATGTTCTCCCTCAATGGAGCCTTCTATCCGGATCATGAGAACATCATTCAACATAGCTTGCATGGAAGTTGAAAATAAATCGTAACAGCAATAAGTCACCCTGGATTCCATCCATTTTAGTACTAGGGTGGCTTGGTGAAGTGTCTTCACTAGTGGAGCTTCACCACAATCCTTTTCATGCAAGGAAACCTTCTTAAATTGCACATGGACACCGTTGTTCCTGACTGAAATTATTGTGATCAGCCGCATAAAAATGATGCAAATATGAAAAACCCATGTGAGCTTTAGTAATATGATAGATGTAGAAGTATTAGGTATCCAAACAAGTACAACAAACTCATCATCTTCAGCTGAAACCCCATAAGCTCTCCCATGTAATTGGGTGAGAAACAAACTCAACTGCTCTTTTTGTTCAACACCTTTATTTGCACATGGAATAAACTTACCAATGAAAACAAAAGTTGCTTCCATCATTGCTTCTTCATGCCTTATGGGTATGGGGACAAGTACTCTTTCAATGCTTGCAATTATCTCATTTTCTCCTCTCAAGTGATGAGTATTTGAAGATTCATTCAGGCTGTCCCGAACACTGTTGTGAGCATGCATTCTTCCTTCAAAAATCAGAATCCTCAAATCTGAAAGTAACTCACCACAACCTGATTTATTTCCTCCTTCCAACGGAAATCTTCTTTCCTCATTTTTCCGTGATAGAATGCTCTCAAAAAATGAAAACATACTGCTATTCATGATTGGAAATGACAGCCCCAAATCTGATTTTTGCAAACTCAGCCCTATAGCCATAACATAACTACCAAACTGAAATCTTATGAAAAATACCAAATTTGTGAATACTAAAAATTGTCTTACATGGGATGGAAAATGAAGATCGACAAGCTCATGATTGAAATCAACAAACATGTTAGATCTTAACAAAACATTCTTGCATTCCTTTCTTGCCCCAAACGTAAATGCTTGGAATACCAAAATAAGTATTCCGGGCTGCGTGCTTACCGCTGTCCATAATCCCCACAATTCGTCCAACTCATGACTAAAAATGTGCATCCTATCATCCAATGAAGTGACAACAATTGAAAATTCATCACAAGTGATTAGAAGAGTTTTGGAAATCTTAAAATTACCATCTCTAATAGCTGCCCTGAACATGATTATTCCACCCTCAATGCAAAGTGGAACATTTGCCCAAACTTCTCCAATAATTTGTTGGGTCTTTGGAACCCAAATCATGACCCCAAGAAACAAAACATTATGCATTTGTGGCACTTCTATATCTTGCAAATGGGCTGTCCTATGATACTCTGAAATGCACACCATACTATTTTCCATTCTACCACAATAATCAGCTTTAATACACAAACGAGGAAACAACAAACAAGTGTCTCAAAATTGATGAATCGAAAATATTACCTTGTTGTAGAAGACCTTTTGGTTGTCCCAAGTGGAGCGTTGCGAACACCAAAACTTGATTTCCAGGATGCCTATCAACTGCTGCACCTAACCTCTTCGATTTGCTCAATCTATGCTTGAAAATATGCACATCGCTCCCTTTTGAAGTGACCATAGCTGAGAGTACTTCAATGGTGACCCATAATGCCTTGAAAATATGAAAATTATCTTTCAATATGTCTGCCTTCTTGTGCCAATCAGCAAGTATGATAGAATGAAATCAGAAAATAATGTTCTCCATATTTATGTTACAAACCATATCCATTTCTCTAGCATTCCCCACAAATTGACATGTCGTAAGCAATGAATTTGAAAGACATAAGCTGATCTTAAAATGTTCATCTCTCTTTGTCACAACATCATCACTCAAACATGACTTGTGATCCTTAACAATTCTCCCATCATGATATGAATATGGCAGCGATATAAAAGAAGATAAAATGTCATCATATCTTGAGTTGTTATCCACACATCTCTCTTCCCATGTTGGATGAGTAGTGATTGAAACATCCTCGATTTTTCCAATCTTGTGACTCTGAATTTTTGAGTTGGAATCAACCTTTTTTTTATCTCATATTCAACAAATAAATCTCTTTCCGCTTTGTCTTCAACACTATTTTGCTAATATTTGCATGGGAGATCTTCAATGTTCTTGCATGAGTCATGTACACCATTAAATGGCCCTATATTGACTGCTTTTCTGAAATTTCCAGAGAGCTCTTTATTAGCACAACTATGCAAATATAATTGTTCTTTCCTTGATCCCATCTTTGGAATGCTTTGAAGATGGAAGGGGGCTTCTTGTAAAAGATTATTTTTTCCTTTAGTACCCATCATCCTCTCATCTTTGTTAGAAATTAGAATAATGCTCATGATGGTCAAACTCTTGCAAACACATATGAGGGTGATGCAATAAATTAAATTGCTTACCACTTGCCGCTGATTTGTAAATTCCAGCAGGCTGAAAACCCTCATGAGTATCATGTGAGACCTCCTTTTGAATAGCAAGCCTCTCAACCGGAACATCTTGATTCTTGGCCTCAAGAATCTCTTGTAGATCTGATTTTATTTCATCAACTTGCCGCCACATGCAATCATTAGAACCCACACATTATTTATTTTCAAAGAATACTTACCTTCATGTTGGTTATCGGTCTTCCCTTGTTCTTGTTCTTCTTCTTGCTCCGCCATTGCAATTTGGAAGCTCTTCCCCTCTTCCTCTCTCCTGTTGAAAGTCCCTTTGAGGTGTTCGAGACCTAGGTCCATGCCTAGCTCTTCCTTTGCTCACTTCTATGAACTCGGCAAGAGAAATAGCCTCTCGAATCTCTCTTGGTAAGCCCATGTATTCCTCATAACTTGCTGTAATATTCCTTCCACCAATAGGTTTTGCTTCTTCTGGAATGGCCTCTCCTCTCTAGGAAGGAAAGTGGGCTTCAAACTCAATCCTCAGGCTGATCCAATGGGTCGCTTGGCATTATTGGCTCTATCCAAGGTACTTTCAACTTTATGAACCCTAGTTTCCATCATCCTCTAGAGAGATAGAGCGAGAAAATCCATGGAGGTCGCAAGTCTCTTTTGGCCGGCGATTAATTTATCAACTTTGGCTCCTTGAGAGTTTTGAACCGCCATATTGCCTTCTTTCATTGAAACCCTAGACCTTTGAAGATCTTAGCTCTGATACCACTGTAATGACCCTTTCAAGGGTTTCAACCAAACACACCAAACATAGATTTGAAAATTAAATTGCAGCAGATTGAAAGTATAAAATCAGCGACTTGAACTATCACCAAATATGCCAAAAATCACCACAAAACACCACAAATAAACTTGCCACAATTATGTATATATTTTATGGACTATTAAGAGCCAAAAACACAAAAAAAAATGCTAAAGATCTCACTGCTGGAAATTAATTATAAACTGGAAATTACAACCACAAGGAAAATATGAAATATGGGTCTAGAAACCCTCTAAATTCACCAAACTTCGGATTCCGGCCTTTAAAAATATTACAAATCAGATTATCAAACCAGATTTCTCAAATACTTCACCAAATGTTCCAAACTCTACCCAAGGTAGGTCACCCCACCCTAAATAAATCAAATACAAGCTAGAAATTACAAATATCTTTTCAAATCGACTTTTTACTTCGAAACCAAACAATGATGAAGGGTTTTTGTCCTTCACCCAAGCCACTAGAAGGGTTTTCGTCCTTCTATGAAGCCTCATAAGAGGGTTTTCGTCCTCAAGTGGATGAACAAGGAGCAACAAGCTCACAATGCCCAAGTAGAATAAAATGCGCCAAGTCTAAACTTCAAATGAGCTCTTAGATCTTCTTTTATATCCTTCAATTGGTGCTAAAATATAAAAAGGAAAGGCTGGCCTGTATAAGAAAGGAAAAATCTAAAGAAATATAAAATATTAGTAGAAAAACATATCATAAAGGTGCTTAAGGTTCTCCTTCATCTTTTCTTCTTTGCCACAGAGAAGGAATGGCAAGAAGACCAAATATTAGCTCCTAAGTGGGAAAAAGGGACATTACGGATTTGAAGAGTTAGGTAATAAGCAAGAAACCAACCTCATCTTGTTGGACTCAAGACACTGGAGAAGAGTGCTTGGAAAATGGAAATTGAGGCACTAAGGATACAAATGGTGAAGTAATGTTAAGAGTTACATTCATGCTCCAAAGATGAAACAACCTTCCTCAACTGTCAGCTCCATTTGCACATGGAGGACTATGAGTTGTTCCGGCTAGATTGCAATAACATTGAAATTGTGGAGTTGAAAGCATAGTTACCTGGGACAGGGGGACGACTGATTAAAAAAATATAAATATTTAAAATAAAAAGATATAGTGACTAAATTATATAAATAAGCTGAAATAAAACCATTTGAGATTTAAATAAGGTGAAACTTGAACTCATAAACATCAACTACATTCCTTAATACTCATGATTTTTTCAGAAGGTTGCAAGAAGTTGCTTGTTCCAAAAAGGTGCAAAAATTGATTTTATGAAAATAAGAAAAATATTGCCATGAATGCGTAGAGCTCAAGAAAATATGCACTTTTAGAGAAAACGACACCTGAAACGGAGTCACAGAATGAAAGTTATGGCACATGCAAGTTTTTGCTGTTACATCTTCCCGGACCCTTTCCAAAAATGGCAATTTATTTTCCTTGTGTTTTTTTTCACCAAAAATCCAAAAAAGGAAAGAAATGCCAAAAAAGGAAATAAATTCGTGGGGGACATCTGGACGTCCCCCCACGCCCCCCCCACGCCCCCCCCACGTTTCCCCGTCCTCGAGATGTTTCCCAACATTTTCAGAAGTCCCTAGGACGTTTCCCAAGAAAAAAAAGGGAAACGTGAGGGAAACGTTTCCCCCACGTCCCCAAGACGTCCGGGACGTCCCGAACGTGTCAAATCTGGGGGGGACGTGTCCCCGCGTAACTATGGTTGAAAGAAGGCTTGCAAAGAGATGACCAGAAACAAAAGCTGATATGCCATGTCCTTTAGAAGTGTTGTCACAATCGGTTTACCTACATGAGATCACATTATACAAAGTCAGGGATGTAAGGTTCAATGATAAGCTGGCCGACCAATTTGAAAGTGTAGCTGACATGAAGTTCAAAGCGCTGACTACTATAAGTTTGAATGCTATGTCCATGGATTAAATTTCAATAGAAGGTGAAGTGATACCTTCTGAAACATGGACTATTTTTGAAGAACGGTTGGATGCAAATATGATTGTCCTATATGAACAACGAGGCATGCCACATCGGGTGACAAATGTTGTGTCAATGTGGAGGAAGTATCACCATAGCCAATTCTTGCGGCACGTGAATTTTAAACTAAAGGCACTTGTGTTAAAGAGATGGTGGAAGCATAATCATGATAAATAACTAATGCACAAGATTTTCAATGCTAGGTTATTTATATTAAAAAGTAATGGTCAAAAGGAAGTAAAACGGGGAATTTTTCAAGTATGTCGTCTATGGCCATTTAAAATTGATGATGGGACAACTTGGCTAGAAAAATTGGATGCTATAGTGTGTTAATATGTGGTGAATGGGTTCAAAATAAATTATATAGATTTTAGATAATTGCCATGATCACAATTTGATGGTTACATTAAAGACCGTACTAGGTTAATTTTATTCAAACATCAAGGCATATCTATACAGGTCTATATTTTGTTGCGATTTCTTATTTAGGATACACAAACTTTCTCCTCATTATATTTTGCTTGTACTTCAACCCAATCTTAACTGATTCTATTTTACATAAATGACTAACCCTAAAATAAATTATTTAACCTTAATAACCGTAAACTAAACATTATTTATTTCATGAATGCTATGGTGTAATATCTTTTTCTAACATTCCCCTCCTTATTACATCATATGCCTAAGAATGTGAGATAATTCACACTACTAGTCGTCACATGTGAATTGGGACCTACACATAGTTCAACGTATTTGCAATTAGTTGATGATTGAGGACCCACTTATCATTCATCGAGAAACTTCAAAGCGAGGACAAATTTTGTAATCCATAGAAACATCCATGTGAATAGGGAGACACAATTATCTACAATGGAGAACTTTATGTGGATTTGGGCCTTGTACGTATATGAACTTGGATGCACTCAATTGTTCTCCAAACACATTGGTGTCGCTAGGGCTCACGACACTTCTCCAATAGGAAACGAGCTCACTGAACAATACATATGAATAGGGACATACTCTACCATTTGCCAAATATAGTTATGGGAATTGGCCTCATAACACTTACAAATACAATAGTGGGATTGGGCCTCACTATGCTTCCTCAGTGGGATCTAGGCCTCACTGAACTCCTCTTGCGAATAGGAACACACCCAATTTTCCGTAAAATACATTAATGTCTACATTAGAGTACTCTATGTGGAATTGGGCCTGACACATATATGAACTTGGACACACTCAATAGTATAGGAAATAGGCTTCGCGTGCTTCCTTAGTGGGAATTGGGACTCATTACGCTTCCTCAATGGGAATTGAGCTTCACTGATTAACATTGTTCTCATCTTTTGAGGGAGCTTGGCCTCGTTGATCAACAAGATCATCTCATGTACAACATGAACATGATCTTCTTCATCACCTTCACTAGTGATCATCATCTTCAACTTGCATTCATACAACTTCGGTTTTATGAATTTTTTCAACATGGTGGTTCGCTTAATGTTGAGATTTGTGTCATTTTTCCCGACAATTGTCTTTTCCATGGGAAAGGGATTCTCTCCTTGGATCAAAACATGGTTGTAAACTTGTAATGATGTCGTATACTACTGATAATGCATCCGTTTACAATGGGTTCAAGAAGACGACTCCAACAAAGTACAAATCAAAAAATTGGAAAACAATTAAAAAACACTCTTAGTAAGAGCTGTAGCAAAACCCAAATACTGAATGTTTTAGGATGTCGTTTTATTGATGCTGGCGAAATTTCAGCTTAAAATTCCATCTGAATTAAAAGCTATTGAATTAACTTGATCTGCAAGCACTTTAATCCAAAAACATTTAAATCTGGCACAGTGTAAGAGCTGAATTGAAGTTCATCTAGGGTATTTTTTACAAACTGTTTTGTCCATGCTGGAAAAAAATCAAGCTCACGATGCAGAAAATTTTGGGTATTTTAAAAGTTCTATACTAATCTTTTAATTTAAAATTAAAAAAAAACTATAAATTTTATTGAAGTATTTAGATGCACTACATTTTAATAAAGTTAGAATTTTATATTAGAGCTTTAGGAAGCGCTTTGCTTTGTATTTCTGCACTTTGTCATATGCGCCTCAGTTTTACACAGGCACCTCTCCTGACTTTTTCTTTCAAGTGCTCCTCTTGCTATTCTTTGTTGCACCCAAAACTGATCTTCAACGTGTTTGTTTGCTACTTCCTTCACTCCAAATGCCACATTTCTGCTCTATTTTTTACTTTATTGAAAATGTTTCTGCTTCCAATGCCATAGGCTGCAACTATTTTTTTTCTGTATACAGACACCTCAACGCCAAGCACTTTAGTACTGCAACTTTGTCTGCAATATCTTGTGCCTCTTATTTTGGATCTGCACCTTGGCGCTACTCCACTTGATCTGTTATTGTTTATTTAGTTTTATAGGGGCCACTTTAAGCTGTTTTCGGTGTCCAAGCACTTTAGTGCTGCAACTTTGTCTGCAATCTCTTGTGCCTCTTGTTTTGGATCTGCACCCTGGCGCTACTCCACTTGATCTGTAATTGTTTATTTATTTTTATAGGGGCCAGTTTAAGCTGTTTTCGGTGCCTTTCTTCTCGCAAAAATGCTACCTCCATGCAAATATATTTTGCTTTCTAGTCAGCGTTCAGCTCCAAAAAACATCCAGCTATGAGGTTTTGTGTTCTCTTATATAAGCATTCCATCTAAAAAATTAAATCTTCTTCTGTGTCAGCATGGAGCCACCCAGGCAGCAAAAGACAACGAATTTTCTCTCAGTTTAGAGTGATTTGAGAAACAGATTAAAAGAATTCAATAAAAAAATGCCCGCCTTCTATAAATTCTTCCGTACATACCAAATTCTAGAAAATGAGTATCTGTATCAAACTATTTCTAGGCTTTCAAGCAGTTAATTTATCTCATTGTTTTATAACAAATTGTCCCTTACCCAGCCAAGACATTTATTGACAATGCATAAATCAGACCTCACTTTACATTTCTCATCAAGCTCTCACAGGCTCACACCGGCAATGATACCAAATGATGGTTATATTAAAAACTGTCAAGATGATTTTATTCAAACATTGAGGAATATTTATGCGTGTCTATAATTTGTTGCGATCCTAATATTTAGGATACACAAACTTTTCTCCTCATCACATTCCGCTAATCCCTCAACCCAACCTTAAATAACTTTAGTCTTTATTCTATCTAAATGACTAACAACCTGACTTATAAAGTTTAAATAAATTATTTAAACTTAATATCCCCTAAACCAAACATTTTCCCCACTACTATGGTGTAATATTTTTCCCAAGATGATTCTGTTTGACTTCCAGAATATTCACCCAGCTTGTTAATTTATTATTAAGTTTAAATAAACTAAATAAATGTTAAAAACTTAAAAACCCCTAAACCAAATATTTTCCCAATATTATGGTAAAATATTTTTCCCAACATGATCATGTTTGAAGTCCAGAATATTTGTCAGAGATATATGTTTAATGGGTCAAAAATATGAGGCGAGCAAATTAAAAAATATCAAGGTTGAAGTTATCAGAAGAGAGCCATAAAAAAATCCTAACTACAAAGAGGTGGAGGTGAAATTAGACATCAAAGATTTAAAAAAGAAGTAAAAATTATAAAACCAAACCGAAAAGGTTGTATTCCAATTGGTGCCAATCATAGTTGGAATACTTGCACTCGGCAGACCCCCAAAAAAAAAACTCGGCAAAAACTCGGCAATATTCGGCCAATACTCGGGAATACTCGGCAACTTAAAAAATACTTAAATTTCTTTAAAAAAACATAAATTTGCAGCCAAAACCGTGTATTGCAGCGTTTTCTTTCATTGCTATTAATGCTTTCTTTTTGTTGGGACCTTTACAATAGCCTTTAGTCTTGTGTCTGAGGATGTGCAAATTGGAGTGTAAACACAAAAAAACTCTTAAAATAGCAAAAAAAAAACGTACGCATCTGTTGATATGTGAAGTCAACATTTGAATAAGCAGGTTGCGACCAAGCCGGCAGGTGGGACGATTAGTTCGAGCACGGGAGAATACTCACTGAGTTTTGGCGAGTACTTGCCGAGTTTTGGAAAGCTATCCAGTATTTTAATTACTAATGTCTACAGGTGATCAAAGCTCATTGCAAGAAGTTGCTTGGTCCAAAAAGGTGCAAAAATGGATTTTATGAAAATAAGAAAAATATTGCCATCAATGCATAGAGCTCGAGAAAATATGCACTTTTAGAGAAAACAATACCTGAAACGGAGCTACAGAATGAAAGTTATGGCACATGCAAGTTTTTGTTACTACATCTTCCCGGACCCTTTCCAAAAATGGCAAATTTTATTCTATGCTTGTGTTTTCTTCACCAAAAATCCAAAAAAGGAAAGAAATGCTGTCTTTGGCGAGTTTTTAAGTTTTGGCGAGTTTTTTGGCGATTTACTCGTTTGCATGAAAGTTTTGCGATTACTCAAGGACTCGGCGAGTAACCTGCGAGTTTTCCAGCTATGGTGCCAATGACGGTAAAAGTGCGTTGTCACGCCATTCATGTAGATATAAATATCAAGAAATGCCAAAAAGGGATGAGACTAAGTCCAAAGCGAATTTGGCAGAATGTATACCCCTTAGTCGTTGGCACTAATAAGCTGAAGAAGCTTGATTATTCGTGCACACGATGCCAACAGATGCTAAAAGACTCCAAAGGATATGGATGTTTATCCTTCAATGAAAAAATAATGAAGCTCCAAATAATCAAGACAGAAGCTGTAAAATATTTTGTACTCCATATATCATGCCTTGGACTCATATTTTGTACTCCATATACCGTATAACCTTCACACAATACTCCACAGTACACTGCACACATATGCCTGCATGCCTCTGTTACTATTCTGTACGGTCATCTGCATGCTTCCACCTCCCTGCCGTATGGCCTTTGCTTCTACCCATTGTACGTTGCATGTGTTTGGCCTTGTACACTTTCATTCGTTCATGCTATGGCCAGTCAGCTGCTCTGCCCTCCATTCCCTGTCTTACCCTTTTACAACCATATGCTCCTGCTGTGCTGTATGCCTCTATTGCTTCTGGTGCTGCAGTGTACCTCCCTTTAAAAAAACACATTAATTAGATTCATGGGTTTTCAGAAATAAATTTAGGCAGAAGTTTTATGTGAATATCTGACTGTAGAAATTGTTAATAAAAAGCTGATTTTTTCATAAGAGTGTTTTCTGCAAGGGTGGGTATCTGGAAGTTCCAGATGCAGCACCATATACAGCAACAGCAATTCCTCCAGAAATGTACTCTGTCTTCCATTTTCAATCTCATTCTTTATCATTTTGTATTTGGGTGTTGTTGGAAGAGACTCTTGATTTTTTTTTTAAGGGGGTATCTGGAAGTTCCAGCCACAACAATTTATACAGCAGCAGCAACTCCTCTAGGAATGTATTCTGTCTTCCATCTTCAATCTCATTCTTTATCATTTTATAATTGGGTGTTGTTGAAAGAGATTCGACTTATTTGAAAGGGGGGATAAGTATAGTCTGTTGAAATAAATTAAAGCTTTTTTTGGTATTCCATTTTGTTATGTTGTTATTCTCTTTTCGGTTTTAGATAGTGTCTTAATGACTCTTTAGTTATTTTCGGTTGTAGTTGTAGTTGTCAGTTGTGCTTATAGTTGTAGCTAATTGATTAGGGGAGTGAAGCAAAACAAGAGCTTTGAAGGCTAAGGTATAGTGCCATTTGGACATGGAAAGACCCACCGTAATGCAGGTCAATCGCTAGAATAAGTTTCTGTTGTCCAAAATAACACCCACGCTATTTTTGACAACTTCATTTAAGATAAGGACTTGGGCGCTTTTTGTTTGAAAAGCCGCGGAACAAAGAAATTCAGTGTTCTGTGGAAATCCATAACGCAATGTTCCGTGGGTTTGCAAAACGTAGTGTTCCGTGGGAATGTAGGACTTAGTGTTCCGCGGGTTTGCAAAACTCATGTTTTGTGGGAAGTCAGGAACTTAGTGTTCTGCGGAGGTTGGAGAATGATAGTACATCACGGATCTTGTAAAGTCCGTGCAACAAAGGCAACCTGCAGGACAAAGGAACAATTGTCTGCAGAATAGGAGAAGTTGAGAACCCGTGTAATAAGGACTTCCGCGAAAGATTTAGACACTGCAAGAAAAGGCCACAGTAGATAAAGTGTGGTCGGATCAGGGAAAGGAAAGAAGATAAGTCTGTGGATCATTCAGGAGCTACTAAAAGCCACAGAACATAGAAGATTCCGTGGAATGCAATGTACTCCGCGAGAGGAAGAACGATGAGGCCTCTGATGGCGAAATGTAGCTGTGGAGCCAGAGTTTGTTTGCGGATTGAGGTGGAAGTCAGAAATGGAGCCACGAGCCATCAAAAGTTCACAAAGCAAAACAGAAAGCCGTGAAAGACCATGGAGATCAAAACAAGGCCGTGGGTGGTGAAAAGGATTGTGGAGTTGAGATGTCGTTCGCGGATCAAGACGAAAGTCAAAAACAAAGCTGTGGGTTATCAAAGTTTGCCAAACAAGATAAAAGGTTGTGGAAGACATGATTGAGGTGGCGGGATATCAAATGTCCGCAAAGAACAACAAAGCCGCACCTAATTTGAACTTGACGCTCAATCACTCCAACTAGATTGTAATGTTGAACGACGCCGTCCTCCTGCATTGGTGATTTGATGGCACGCGATGGAGCAATGTCAGGTGCCCATACTTGGCCTGCAAAATCAATGGCGATTGGTCCTTGGTGGTTTGCTCTCTTCAATTCTTGCTCGATCTGATCTTCTCCCTCTCTCTTCTCTTCCTCTATAAAAAGCAACACAACATCATTTGTATAAAATCCCTCTCCCGATTGCAAAGTCACCATGTTAAAATGGTGGCCGAGCTTTCACGAGTTGTAGACCTCTGATTTGGTCACATGTAATGTGCTCAGTTCCCTTTCCCACTAATGTAATGGATTGTATACTTTTATCAATGAAATCTTGCTATTGTGGCTCATATCTGCCCTCTACTTGTTTTATTGTGTCTCTTACCTGTTTGTTCATTCCTGGCATATTGTGTGTGGGTTATACTTGCATGTTTCCATTTCTACGTGTCAAAAATGCAAGGAATGGAATGGTTCGCATGGTGTTGATATGTGTTATGTATTTGCCCTCCCATCTTGGGTTTACTTTCCTATTCTTCCCCTCACGAAGAGAGACCCCTTTTCTTTTTTGGCGCCATCGCCACCCTTTTAGCTTAGTTTCATTTCATGCATTTCTCTCCCTCAACCATGGTCCCTTGGAATTCTTAGGATAGGCTTAGCTTAGGAGTAGTGTTAGTGTTATGATAGATAGGTAGAGGAAGCCTGCCTTCTCCGGAGGCCGGTTTCAAGGAGTAAGGTCCCACACCTTGGGGGCATTCTCATGTTTCTCTAAGGTGTTGAATTTGGTAGATTCAACAAGGGTGCAATCTCAGGCGACAATAGTTTCCTTGTAATATCTGCTTCCTGGAAAGCACTTACGTTGGGGTACATTGAAAAGAATTAGGCCATGGTCACATGGAGGGGGCTCCATAAATATCTCAGCGGGTGTTGCTGAGAAAATTTATGAGTATTTTAACAGTTTTAAGGTCCAATGTTTTTTATTACTTTACTCAGCAATATTCGCTGAGATATTTAGGATCCCATGAAGTTTTATGGTTATTTGCAGGTAAATAAAAATCATATTTCCCTCTAAAATCACCAAAATTAATGGCGGAAATGCATTTTATGTTCCACATGGACAAAAATCAGCCTAAAATGTAGGGGGAAACTGCCTGTCCCCCCCTCTCCAACCACCTCTTAAGTTTAGGGGACTTAAAAAGTTGAGCTCCTATTTTTAGGCCTGGATTCTATTATTTGCTATAGCTGGCTTCAAAATGAAGCATGGGAATTTCTGCTACAAGAAAATAGGAGCTGAAGCCCCTCCATGGGACCATACTACCCCTCTCAATATCCAGCCAAAAGGTTTTACTACCTTCTCATGAACTCAATCGAAAGTGGGTATTTATTTTGAGAGGCATGCTCTAGGGGGTAATCCTCCCACCATGACTACACATGCTATAGCTCTTGCTATCACCCATGTTCCATTCTGGAACATTGACTTTGCTGCCTTCTCTTTTTTACAATACTAGTTACAACACATGCATATCCCATGAAGAAGTTTCCAGCTAATTATACTATCCTAGTTTTCTAACCTATGACATGGCTATTAAGAACTATGAAGGTTTTCCTTGCAATATGCAATCATTCATTTTCCAAAGATGAAATGCAAAGCTACTAAAAACAATAAACTGTCATATGAAAATCAAAGACATTAAGTTTATGCATACAAAAGACTTGAAAGTGTGGTCCGATTTGGACACTTGCCATGAAGCAGGCAATACTCCTTTTTCAAGAGCAGACAAGGTAAAATCTATTGATTGCTCTTTTGTTTCTTAAACCTAGCCAAATTTTGCTACAGTGATATTCCTACCTGGAAGCTAATTCCCATGCATTAACCATTGAAGCTGAATGTGTGTGGAGAAGATAATTAAAGGTTCAAATATTTTATTCTGATAGCTCGGTTCATTTATTTTATTTCTACTTTTATTAAAATTGTAAATGGACTTTATTTGGAATTTTGCTAAACTTCATGATATAATGATGAATTTAAATTTTATGCATGCGAGTGTGCACTCTACGAATATACATTTTTACCTTTCATGCCGTTTATTTTTTATTGGATGCCAGTGACGTTGTATTTGGTTCTCTAACATGGCTAAGTAATACATTAATTCAATTTCTCAGGTACGGACATTCAAGGGACACACTAATGAGAAGAATTTTGTGGGGCTTACAGTCAACAGTGAATATATAGCTTGTGGCAGTGAAACAAATGAGGTGTTTGTATACCACAAGGTGTGTAGTAGAGTTTTATTTGACCATGCACGCTGCTATATATCTCTTTTTTTAGAGTCTGATGTAATGTTTGAACTGAACTGCAGGCTATTTCAAAGGCTGCGACTTTGCATAAATTTGGCAGTCCGGGATTGGATGACAGTGACGATGATACATCCCATTTTATAAGTGCCGTTTGTTGGAAGAGTGGCAGCCCTACAATGTTGGCTGCAAATAGCCAAGGAACAATTAAAGTCCTTGTACTCGCACCATGAACTTACGTGTCTTGCATGAACTTTTGATGGTTCTACTGTGATGAGGGGTTTTGGGAAATCTGTCAGAAAATTGCAGGCTAAGATTCTCTGGACACTCTAGCTCTCTCGACTAATTTCTGCCCACAAGTCCTTTCGAGAAGAAATTGATTTATGGACTACATGCAACTGCCAAATTTTTTATAAAGTCAAATATTTTTGATGTTTGCTGTTTTGCTGGTTGTTGCTGGTCTGTAAGAAAATATCCAGACTAGCTTCCAGGAGTGCAGTGTGTTTTGTTGGATGATCTTTAGGCCCCAGCTCTAATCTTAAGATATCTGTGGTAAATTCATTGGTGAGGGGTGAACTCGATGGCGAACTTGTATACAATGTAAGCCTTCTTCGTTCCAAGAAACTCTCACGCATGTTGCAGACTGCAGGAAAGCTAAATTTTAGATTTACAAGGAGTTTGAGAAAGATCCTCAGGCAATGGGCAATGTGGAGGAGAATATTTTGCAGTGATGCTGAATCTATTATAGCTTGGCTAGCAATCGTTTTCATAATCGTTGCCAGCTGTCATCATTATTTTTCAAGGCTTGTACATTTAGAGGCTGAGAAGTAAAGAATTGCCCCAGATTAAGGGGTAGCTCTTTTTAGCATATTGGGAGTTGCTTCCCGTCATATTAAATGGGTTGACAATATCAAAACATTGACAAATTATCTTTTACTACCACATAAGAGATTGTATCACGAAAAAGTTCTTGCTTCCCGTCTGTGCTGACAAGAGATTGCTAGTAGATTTTTGCGAGTCTCATGATCAGCAAGATTTGTAAATATAAATGGAGTACATTTTGTATGATTCTGTATCGGTATATTTATCCAATAAATACAAGCTAGCAGCCTTTTTATGTTGGTGGTGATCAGTGCATTACAAGCGAATGATAAGCTTGAGCCAAGTTTTGCTCATAGCAAAAAGTGAAATTTGTGACAAAATCTACGTTATCATATAGACACCTCAGATTACAGAAATATTAATTTATGCAAGATGACTTTTTTTTTAATAATTATTAATTTCATATAGAGTCTATTGACTTTAATATGTATGAGTGCTGCACCGCACTAGCCAGCAGGTTTCAAAAGAAACAGTGATGAGGAATTGAGAGCAAAACTGTTGGTTGCAATAAGATTCATGTTTGTTCATATGTTAGTGTTGCCCACACTTAAAGGAAAGTAAGTCTTTTTATTGTCTACAATGTGGGGTCCTTTGGTTATGGGTTTATAGGGGGTTTATAGCATATCCCTCGTACTCCCAATATGTTTAGAGGCACTCAACTATGTTTCAAATATGAAGTGTACATATCCTAGTTCTAGAGGATCAAAAGTCGAGACATCTCTTTCAAGAGCACAAGTTTTTCACCTTTAATAGTGGTCATGTAGATGGATATTTATCAATCAAAAATTTTAATTTCGAAGATACATTGTCAATCCTATGTCACTGGACTGGTTTCACCAATTGTATGGTGATGTGATGTTTCCTCCTAAGATCACATTTATTTGTATTTGAGTATTGAGAAACCATGTTTCCCAAGAAGGTTCCATCTATATATATTATACAATAAGGGGGTGGGATGTTATTCACCCGAGTCCATTCAGATATGTATGGAGGTTATGAAGATGTTCATGTGTGGCACGCATAACAAATGGATCATTGTATTGAGACAATAAGGGTCATTTTTGTACTAGATATTGTGTGGGTTGTGTTTATGTTAATCTTAGTGTTATTAGATCTTAGATGGTATAAGTAGGGAGTTGAATTGGTAAGCAATATGAATCATTTTGATGTTAGGAGATATTGATCTCACATGGAGAGTTTGTGTGGTATGATTCCTTTCTCAATGAATAATGTATGTCGTCGTCCTATTTTAAGGTATTGACCATATTAAATATTAGGGAAAATTGGTCCATCAAACATTTTTGCATATATATATATATTTGAATGCACTCGATCTGCCTGCGAGATATATATTTATAGGGCAGCCCCCTCTATATAGATCTGGCCTCCCTCTCTATATATCTTGCCCACCTATTTATATCTATATCTATCTAAGGGGCCGGAGGAGATCCTTAACCTCCCTAATTCTGGCCAGCCCCGAGTCCAATAATCCAAGATAGCTGGCGAGTCCTTCACTTCATAGATTCCGAGATCCCACCCAAGAACAAGATTCCACCCCCTCCAATATATATATATATATATATATATATATATATATATATATATATTATGTTGGGGTAAATTGTGAAATATTGCAGATTGTTTTTCGAAGAAAATGCACTGAAATTAAATTGATTCATTTTAACAGTTTGATAAGTAGACCATTACAAATTATTTTTTTGATACTTTTGTCGTTATGTTTATTCATCAAAGGTTAGACAAACATTATCGTATATCATGGAATCCCTAAAGATACTACGATGACAACAATGGAGATATAGACACGAAAGAGAAGTGATATTATAGGGATGTGTTGTGTTAGACATAACTTCATGACAAATTCTACACACTTGTATGAAGAAGGGATGATTATTGATGTTAGAGAAGTATTCACATACACTTCAAGATTAAAAAAATATACCGCAATGATGGTAATAACAATACATGAACAAGGCATGTACGAAACACTATGAGACCTATGTGACATCATATGGATCTTTGTGACCTATTTTGAGCACATACATGATTAGAGGCATTATACATGTTTTTGTAATATAGTTGGTCATATATTTGAAGATTTGTAATAATATTGGGAATTGGATTTGGTAGCCGATTTGGTAATGGATCTTGTAGTAACTATCCAAAGATACCAAAACTTGAAAACATGTACCCTTTGCCTTTTCAAAACTCTATAAGATGATAAACAATCAATGAAAAAAATGAATATGTACATAGAAAAAGTGTATAAAAGATGATATATCGAGAACAAAGTACAACTGTAGACACAAAATCTATGCACCTGGGTACATTTCTAGGTCCTAGAGCATACTAATATATACATGATTCCTAAACACGTAATTGGAAATATCTTTTGGGCCTTTTGCTTTGTCTCTTATATTTTTATTGACCTTACACACCCTACATATTTGTCGATATTTGATTGATTTATCTTTTATGACTTTATACACTAGCACCCATTTTAGGATAGAAGCGCCTAGTCGCTCTTGTCCCTTATGGGCACTCCTAACCCTCTTTGCTTCCTTCTTACTCTTTTAGGTCTCTTTTACTTTTGGGTCGTCTTTTACACTTATGGGTCGACTTTTACACTTATGGGTCGGCCTTGCAGTTGTCAATTACAAAATTCAAACAAGGGAATCATAAATATACATAGTTATAACTCTCAAAGAAGGGCCAAGCACTAACATTATCTACTATCACGTAAGCTTGCATCCAAAGACACAAAAGCATAAAAAACATCCATCTAGCATATTCATTCAAGGGACAAGGGATGCATCACTCTACATACACAACATAGGAGGGGATGTTTATTCTGTTTCATCCCATACATTCTATACATTTGCTACATTCTAGAGCTAGCCCGCTATCATTGTGCAACTTGCACAAGGGCATCCTAGAGCATCATTATACACATTTTCACACAGAACTATATAGAGTCCAAAATGTAGTGTAGTGTTCGGTACTAAGTTCACTCTTCGGGTGATCACCGGGGTTAGTTCAACTCCACATTTTGCATCTTTATTTTTAGGATTTAATGTGGTTTGTGGGTATTGTAGCTAGACATTTGTTTTGTAGGTTATAGGTACAATCGATGACATTGAAGCAAAACCAGAATGATAGAAAGACTAATATCAAAGCTCCTTCTACACAGAAAAGACCAGATCCTAATCATTCACACAGACACAAGCGCCCAGAATGGACACTAGCGCCCAAGCGCTCTTGTCCTCCCGTGGGCGCTCCTGTCCTGTATATTCCTGAGTTCCAGATTTTTCAGTGAGCATTAACGACACTCTTCTCAGTTAGTTCCAATAGTTCCCTGCCTAGATCATCTCTAGATCATTTGAAATGAGCTAAGTCACCCTCTCCCCCTCTCTTGTTTAGGGTTTCATATCATTGCTTGCTTGTTGCTTACCCATTTACTGTATTTTATCACTTGTACATCATATATTACAGTAGTAATTCTGAAATTAAGATTTAATTCAATTTATATTAAATCATTTGGTGAACCTTACAGCTCGAACCATACCTTCCTTCAAGGTTTTCTTTTTATGCTCATCACCCGTAGTGGTCATTTTGGTTCCTTTGAGTACATTGAGCTTTCCATCTGCCCGTAAGTTCTCTAAATCAATGGTTGAATCTTCTAATCCTCTGCTTAACTCAAACAACGTTTCACTTGAAAACATTGAAACTTCTGATAGTGAAAAGTCATATGATGACGACAATAATGTTGATAAAGAACAATTAGACAAGCTTACTAATTTTTGTTCTACTTTATGCGACCACCTTACACATATTCCACATGTCCTAAAGCTCTACTTGCTGTCAAACATGCTCAAGATGCTGCCTCTCACCCTCTCGCGGGTTCCTCCTCGGTCGCCATGACCTCCACACCACCCTCTATTGTTCCTATTTCTATAGCTACCACTACCACTCCTCTCCCTCCTCCCAATACTTCCCACACACAACCCGACTCCTCTTAAGGAACTCATAACCTAGCTTCCTTATACCAGGATCTCCAAATCCAAATCCGCGAATTACATCAAGCTACTTCATGCTCCTCTCCATTCGTAGATTCCTCACCTCTCCTTCATAGCCCTTTTGCACCCGCCATTTCTTCTTATCCACTTCCTTCTAACTTCATTGCACCCAAGCTTCCTACCTTCAATGGCCATGGCGACCCTCAGGAGCATCTTCGATCTTTTCATGTGGCATGTCTTGACTATGCAGATGATCTTACATTACTAGCTAAACTATTTCCTAGAAGCTTGCAAGATTACACTATGCGTTGGTTCTATGACCTACCTGTTCATTCAGTAACTTCTTTTACATACTTAACCGATGCTTTCCTTGCAATTTTATCTATCAATATCGGTACTAAAATATCATATGCACAACTTGATCAACTCAAACAAGGATCGAATGAGTGTTTAGCAGATTATGTTGTGCTACAAGAACAATCTCGCTAAGATGACTAATGTACTAGTTGATTCTGAATTGCAAGATTTTTTATTTCAAAGTCTCTTACCTCCACTTCAAGAGAGTGTCATCTTTGAGACCTCTCCCTCTTTTGATTAATTATGCCATATGCTCAAAATGCATGAAGGAAAACTTTTATCTATGGGCAAATTGAAATACTATGATACTTCTTTATCCTCGTTGAGCATGGACAAAGTTAGGTTGTGGAGCTAGATTGCTTCACAGTTAGCATGCAATGGAAAGTGACTAGAAATACAGTGACCGACATCGGTTATAGTGGGACCGACGTCAGTCAGGAAAAGGAGGAACCGGCTGTGGTTAGGTCTAACCGGTGCCGGTTACCTGTGCGAAGCACTTTATTTTTAAGTCACGGGTTTTAATATTGTTTTTGTTTTAAAGCAAATCTATTGGATGTAATTTCATGGCTAAGTTGCCCTAAGTTTGTTTAAGGTTATATAAGCTAGAAAACTAGGGTTAGAGAGAGTAAGATGAGTTGATGAGAAGAAGAGCATAATCCTTGGTTGAAAGGATGAAGAAGAAGAAGAAAAGTAGATTACATGAAGACAAGAGCTTTCATGGAGAGAAGATGAACAGAAGGAAAGTGCAGGTACACTGTTGGTGAGAAGATGGTATTATCTTCTACTGTATTTCCTTTGTATTGTTTAATCTCATGTAATGACTTGTATAGTATGCAAAGCACTTAGGGTTTCTTCTTGTTAGATCCACAGGTTGTTGTGAGATCTTGTTATTGCTTACTCTTGTAGACCCACATGTTGTGAGATCTTGTATTACAGATCCATGAGATCATGTTGTATTGTTGATCCATAGGAATCTAGCATGGTAGAGGAAGTTGTCTTCATGCTTGCAGTTTGTTGCAGTGATGGATGAGAGACTTACTTCTTAGTGCATGGTTAGGGTTGCACATTGGTAGATATTTCTAGAGGTCTTGTTTGCAGATTCACAATACAATGAGAGCTTGGCTGCACAGTGGTAGATGCAGGGTAGCTTCAGGTATGTGAGATCTGGTTATGTTTAAGAAGCACGGTTGTAGTGCACTTAGGCAGATCCGGTTGGAGATCTGGGATGAGATACTCTTGTAGAGATACATGTACTCTTGTGCAGAAGAGTTGGTTTTTAATCTCTTGTTGTATTATATATATATTATATATATATATATATATATATTATATAATATATATCTTTATCTTTGGTGGATGTAGCCCACATTAGGTGAACCACAGTACATGCTTGTTATGTGTAGTACTTTTGTGTGATTTGGATTATTCTAGTTTATACTTCCACTACTGTAGATTTTGTGGGAAATTGTTTAGATCATGTGTGCATGATTTTGTTTGTTATTAAATCATAGCACTATTCCGTAGTCCCGTATTCCCAACAACTGGTATCAGAGCGATGAATTTAGTTTTCAGAGCAAGGGTTTGCTTCATGGTTTTGTTAGTAGTTATTACTGACATGTATGAGAGCATGGTTTATTTTGTCTGATGTGAAAATCGCAGGAAGATATTGAATCTCAAGTGGGAGCTAGAAGTGTAAGGTTGCTGGAGAACACAGTGATCGGCATCGATTAAGTGGCAACTGACATCGGCATGGTGAGAATGTGGTTAGTTATTGAGGACTGTGGTCGGTTACTGAGCAGCCTGGTTATAAACAGAAAATCACAGATATGAAGAAATGAAGAGATGCATGGAATGTATCTTGTTTGTTGAGTGTATGGTTTAATTACACATGCATGGTTTTGGATTGCAAATCTAGATAGAGAAAAGGAACAGGTATGCATTCTTGGTGTAGTTAGATGCATGGGATTTGGTAGAGAGGCAGTAGCACAAAACAAAGATGGGGCTTCCATCAGAGAAGCATGTACTTTAAGTTGAAGATGCGGTTGAGTATCTTGGTGCTGGTAAGGTGATGTATTTCATCTTGATGTAATTTATTGCATGGATTGTTGTATTGTTTTTGTATGAGATTTGGATGCTTCTTGAAATGACTGGCTTAGCTCAACTATTGGCTTTGGTCAAAGTAGGCACCTTGTGTGGTGTGCTATGCCAAATTGTGTGGCATTGGGTTCATTCCAACAACATTGACATCAGTCTGAGAACCGAGGTCGGTCACAGAGGAACCGATACTGGTCAGCTAACCATGGTTGGTTAGGGGATGACCGTGGTTGGTCTTTGTGGCAACTTATATGTACAGGGTTTTTTGCAGCAAGAGAGGGAAGATGGTTCTTTGTCCTAGTTTGGAGGATCGAGTTTCTTGCACAGAGTGTACATGGCAGAGATGGTGTAGATCACTTAATGGTTTGGATAAGAAAGAGGACGGAGTTGGATTGGCTAGTCCATTGAGACTTTGAGTCAGGTATCTCTATATGGTTCATGTTTTATTTCTTTCATTTGGAGCAACTGATATTATGTTTGGATTGTGTGCACAAATTTACACCATGGTTTCTTGGTGTTGTTTGACTTTTATTTCCCGGTTGTGTGGAATCTTGAGGACAAGGGTTTCTAGTCTAAGGATGAGATCCTCAATGAAAAGTCATGGTTAGACACAGTTGCAGGTAACGAGAGATGTTGAGTACATACAGATGGAAATAAGGTGATTCACCTACTTCACAAGAAGTCCAAACTTCTGTGATGTAGAAGTATTCTTAGAGAAGAAAGGGAATCAATTTTATAGTTCTTTCATCTAGTTTTATTTCTCACTGACATATTAGCTTTTGAGCTTGGTGTTAGAGGCAGTGCTGGGGATTTCGTGTTCAGTGGGAGCAAGCCATGGTTGTTGGCATTACAGGATTGGATACATGATGCACATGCAGAATGAGAGGAGATTGCAACTATTCAGAGTGGCAGGAGGCACAAGTTGGTTTTGGAGGGCAGTCATGGATTTGCAGTTATTTTGAGTTTATTGCTTTGTGATGTCACTTCTAGTTTATTTTGTGGTGCCTGGATATTCCTTAGGGATGACAGTTGATGGTAGATTCAACTGGTTTTAGATGATAGAGCAATTTTCAGAGTTTGAAGGGTGAAAAAGGAGAAAATATGACTGTTACAGAGACCAGTGTCGGTTAAGGTTAACCGTGGTCGGTCATCTGGTAACCATGGTCGGTCAGGAGTTGACCGTGGTCGGTTAGGGGAAACCGTGGTTGGTTTGGTCACAGGTTTGACAACAGTGTTTATTTACCATTTTTAGATGGTGCCCTTGTTTTTTACTTTCATCTTGGTTGGTTTGTGTAGAGTATATTGATGACATGTTTGCTGGTATTTGCACTTGGTATTAGTGGCATGGTTTAGCATGGATGTTTGTTATTGACATTGATGAGCACATGATTCATATTCGGCTTTGGAGTTAGTCGGTGGTAGACTTTGAGCTTCTGGAGAGCTGGTGATATGGATGGATGTACATGGTGAGTTTGTACATGTTGGATAGATTCAGTTTTGTGAGTCTATGATGATGCAAATGTTTGATTTGCACATGGATGCTTTGAGCATGAGTAGGGGATGTTTGTATTTCCTCTTGATTACTATGTTACTCCTTGAGAGATGTTATCTACAGATGATTGTCTTGGACATGCTAGTTGTTTATGCAGGGTTGGATTTGCAGATTGCAGTGTTTGGATTCTTTGAGTTATGCAGGTTTGTGGATTGATCACCCACTATTGCAGGTAGAACTCATTTGGGTTGTCTTTACCCAGGATCTTGTTTTTCTTTCGCATATTCCAGTTTGACTTGTCTTGGTCAGTTGCATTGGTGGTTGCATGGAGACATGGATAGATGGATGGAGAACATGGTTGGTTTTATAGGTATGGCTACGGATGCGATTGAGGCTTAGAACTTCAGTTTGAGTGGGAGCTCTTGCAGGTGTGTTAGTCATGATGGCTTCTTGCATGAGGAGCTACGTTGGCTTGTTTTTCTGATACCAACAATTGGTATGATGTTACGATGCAGTGAGAGCTTGAGGCTTGGTGTCACGGATTAGTTGTAGCTTCGTGTAGGTTTGGTAAGTCATGGTTTTATCTTCTTGGTTTGAGAAGATGGTTTGATCTTCCTGGTTTTATTTTTCTTTGAGAGAATTTTTGAAGGAAAGAATAGATGGTCTTCATGGTGTGTTGAGGACAGTGATGTACAGGTACATGTACAAAGGTTCAACAATTTATCTCCAAGTGGGAGATTGTTAGGTTGTGGAGCTAGATTGCTTCACAGTTAGCATGCAATGGAAAGTGACTAGAAATACAGTAACCGACATTGGTTACAGTGGGACTGACGTCGGTCAGGAAAAGGAGGAATCGGCCGCGGTTAGGTCTAACCGGTGTCGGTTACCTGTGCGAAGCACTTTATTTTTAAGTCATAGGTTTTAATATTGTTTTTGTTTTAAAGCAAATCTATTGGATGTAATTTCATGGCTAAGTTGCCCTAAGTTTGTTTAAGGTTATATAAGCTAGAAAACTAGGGTTAGAGAGAGTAAGATGAGTTGATGAGAAGAAGAGCATAATCCTTGGTTGAAAGGATGATGAAGAAGAAGAAGAAGTAGATTACATGAAGACAAGAGCTTTCATGGAGAGAAGATGAACATAAGGAAAGTGCAGGTACACTGTTGGTGAGAAGATGGTATTATCTTCTACTGTATTTCCTTTGTATTGTTTAATCTCATGTAATGACTTGCATAGTATGCAAAGCACTTAGGGTTTCTTCTTGTTAGATCCACAGGTTGTTGTGAGATCTTGTTTTTGCTCATTCTTGTAGATCCACATGTTGTGAGATCTTGTATTACAGATCCATGAGATCATGTTGTATTGTTGATCCATAGGGATCTAGAATGGTAGAAGTTTTCTTCATGTTTACAGTTTTCTGCAGTGATGGAGGAGAGACTTACTTCTTGGTGCATGGTTAGGGTTGCACATTAGTAGATCTTTCTAGAGGTCTTGTTTACAGATTCACAATACAATGAGAGCTTGGCTGCACAGTGGTAGATGCAGGGTAGCTTCAGGTATGTGAGATCTGGTTATGTTTAAGAAGCACGGTTGTAGCACTCAGGTAGATTAGTTAGAGTGGAGGAGACACAAGTGGTGGTATGGAGGCATGATTTAGTGTACTTGGGCAGATCCGGTTGGAGATCTGGGAGGAGGAGATACTCTTGTAGAGATACATGTACTCTTGTGCAGAAGAGTTGGTTTGTAATCTCTTGTTATATTATATATATATGAGATCTCTATCTTTGGTGGACGTAGCCCACATTGGGTGAACCACGGTACATGCTTGTTATGTGTGTGTACTTTTGTGTGATTTGGATTATTCTAGTTTATAGGTCCACTGCTGTAGATTTTGTGGGGAATTTCTTAGATCATGTGTGCATGATTTTGTTTGTTATTAAATCATAACACTATTCTGTAGTCCCGTATTCCCAACAGAAAATGGCTAAGTCCCTGAGAACAGAGGTGAGCACGCATAAGAGACATTATAGAAGAAATGCACATAAGGACGTGTGCGCGAGGAGAACAGGGTGTGCGCATTGAAGTTAAAAATGAATGCACGTAGGAGAAATGATGGAAAAACCGAACACTTGGCCAATTTTGGGATAGGAAGCTAAAGATAAACTTGGAGTAGTGGTCAAGCAACGTATAAAGATAAGATTGAAACAAGAAGACTTGCAGTTCAAACAAAGTCTATTTTGGGAGAGGAACACATGTGAAGGAATATAAAGTGATATGCATAGTTTTGAACTAATAATAGGATGCGAACTATAGTTACCTATAAAAGGTCTATTATTAGGAGTACTTGCATGCTTTTGTAATTATCTTGTAGCGATGCATGGCTATTCTTAACATGTAGCCTATTTTAGAGGGTGCATGACTAGTGAAGGGCAAGTCCCCACCAACTATAAATATGTATTGATTTTTATGGTTTAGGGATCCATGTCTTAGTAGAGTTATGTTGTTGGTTTATGAGCGCACATGACTTATGGTGACATTACTATGTATGTATTCAACTTCTGTGTTTTACAACAATTAATATAATGGATATTGGCGGTTGGATTTTGGTTGTTAACACATCTGTTCCCGAATCTTATGTCGTAAATCTAATCTTGATTCTTGTATAAGTTATTCTTGCATATAGCTATGATCTAGAACTATTTATGACTTATTACTGCATTGTTATTATGGATCTAGAATATATCTATGTATGTGCTCATCATGCTAACTCCTTGACAAAGCTTCCATAAAAGAGGGACCTGGTACCCTTGCGCGCTTCTGGTGAGCACTCAATTCTTGTTGAGTGATGTGCTAGCACGCCTTGGGATATTTGGTAAAATAAAAGACTACATTTTGGTTCCGTTGTCGGGACCTCTTTTCATGTTATTCAAGGATGTTGCATGATGAAGACGTATCAATTGACTTTGGCTAGCATTGAGGATTGAAGGGAGAATTTAGAAGAGTATGCTCACATATTTAACACTGTACCTGATTTTGATGCAGGCACGTGGGTTGAATAGAACTTGTACCATGAAATTTATGAGACATTCTTTTCCTATTTTCCTATAGATATGTACGAGTGTCTAGTAACATACGCATTGAAGAGAAATTTGAATTATATAGTGCTCGTTTAGACACAAGAAGAATTTCAGGTTATGCATGATGTTGGTTTGACTTGGACATGCACTGTAGATCATTATTGGAGTGGTGTTTTAAATAGATACATTTTAGAGTATGTAATTTCTACTTATTCCTGTCCACATGTTGCTGATTTTCAGTTTCTACATGAATCTAGAGGATCTTACTTGCACGTTATCCCTTTAGCGATTAAGATCTTGATCATGACCCTGGATTTGGAACAATGTCCTATGGCTAGCTAAACCCCACCATGTGCGGGGAAGGAGCAGGTGTGGTGAAAGATGGAAGACATGGCGGCAGAAAGGCAAAGAGAAGAAAGGTGTCTTAAGTTTAATGAGGAACGTGAGAGGGATTTGGAGAAGCAACGGGAAGTTACAGAACGAATGACGTTGTGGAGAGAGATGGATTGTGAAGGATTTGGAGCTCATGTAGAGGACGTGGAGTCGGAGCATATAGAACCCCCCCATTTGGGTAAGCATGATAGATAGAACTCTTCGACCTCAGATGAGAGCGCGCCGGTGGAAACTACAAGGATCGTGGGCGCGCATTTGATCCCTCCTAGCGACCTAGGCCATGCGCTTGGTTTTCTAATTTCTATGACAATCATTAGTAAGCAAGCTAGTGTGGGCAGTAGAGTAGCAACAAATAGAGTTAAGTTTTCATCATGTTTAGGAGTTAATCAGATAACTTATTCATCTATGGTGGCGCAATCATCGTATGTATTATTTGGAGGTCTGGTTGGAGGTATAGTTTCTGGTGCGTCATCAACATAGAACATGGGCACAAAAAATGTTGGTATTACTTCTAGAAGTAGTACAACTTCGCAGACCATGGGATTTCAGTTTAGCACAACTATTGGAACACAAGGTAGTGCATCCTCTAGTCCATTACATGCTACAGTAGGGGGATCATGAGGATCAGGTGGCTCATGATCTAGTGGGTCTTGTGGTTCTGGAGGTGGAGGTAATACAACTTTCGGATTTGGTGGGCACGGTCCGCACCAACTCCAACAATTAAATTTTGAGATGTCTCTCAATGTTCCAGAATACATAGGAATTGAAGATGTAACTGAGCACGTACATATGTGTGAGATATTATGGTGCGCTAAGGGGATTACAACCCTTGAGCGTAAGGCAAGTCAGTTTGTAACTACTGTGCAAGGGCGTGCACATAGTTGGTACAAGAAATAAGATCCAAACTAGACTTGTGCACTGAAGGACATCAAGAAGGGCATGGATGAGAGTGTAAGGGAGTATGATGCTTGCTATAAATCTTTATTATTGAAGTTGTCTTATGAAATCCACTCGAGTCAGCATGCTCAATGATTCATTGGAGGTTTGATCACACCTTTCAGAAGGGAACTCTCACATAAGACTTTTACATATCCGCACGAGGCACTTGAGGCAAATCTATGCACTGAGGTAGTTGGGAGTGTGGACACTAGAGTTATCCCATTTTTGGAAGCTCAGATTGCATCTATGGAAAAAAATTTGGAAAGTTGTCAGCTAATTCAGCTCAGGAGATACACAGTGGTATTTGGTGTACAAATTGCGAGGTGGAAGGACACATTAAGGATAATTGCCCTCATAAATTAGTGCACACCATATTGCTGGATTGTGAGATTTTTCACTTGGATCATGATTCAAGTAGGTGCCCACTATTGCAATGTACGATAAGGAATAACATGTCATGTTACTATAAGATTTGCAGGTCTACCATGCATGATACAAAGAATTGTAGGTTGATTGATCAAATTCATGATGTCATTGATACTGGTGTACATTAGACCAGTGTTGTAAAAAATTTCAAGGAGCAAGGTGAAAATCATAATCACAACGAAGGGTGTTTTGATGGAGGTGGTCGAGGTAGAGGCTATTGTGGAGGATTCAGAGGCTGCGGTCGCGATAGTAGTAGAAATGACTTCCCTTGTGGAACATGTTATACATGTGGATCTCATGATCATTACAAGCGTGAGTGCCCTCATAATATTATTCAATCCTTTTGCAGAAATAACCACAATTATGAAGAATGCCCAAATTTGTATGAGCACCTAATAAAGAAGCAAAATTAGGATAAGGGCGCGGGAATGGTTAGAGCACAAGGCACTGTGGGATATTAGTGGCTGCCAAAGGTAGCGTGTGATCTTGAGATGATGCCTATGTTAGTCACTACACACGTTGAGGTGGAATACACCAGAGAAGTTCCAAGGTAGAAGCCTGTTATTACAAAAGAGGAGGTATTACATGTAAAGAATCCAAACCCTACCCATCAGAAGGAGGTTTATCAAGAAACCATGAAAGTTATTAGAAAATTACCGAGTGAAATACAATGCTTAAAAGAACAATTGCGGAAGTTGGAGTAGGCCAAAGTAGTTGAGCTCCCTTAGAAATATGTTGATTACTTGAAGGAGGTTTGTAAGATGCTACGACAAGAAAAAATCATTCCTTTATTAGGGGAATGGTTAAGGGAGAAAATGCTGCGTGCTAGAGTTGAGCACGAGAGATAGATTTTACATACTAAATTACCTCCTCACAATTTAGATTACAAAAAAGAGATCACTATGAATGCCTTTGTTGACAGATGGCTATTGAGTAACCTTTTGATTAATATAGGTGCAAAAGTGGATGTGCTCACTTTGAATGAGTGGAATCATATGGGGAGGCCACCATTACAATCATCTTCAAATGTGTTGTTTATGGCAAACATGACTAAATCCATGCCCATTGGAGTCTTAAAGGATGCTACTACTACTATACAAGGGGCCAAGTTCACTGGGGAATTTGAGGTCTTAACGCTTGTAGAGGCATACAATTTTCCCACATTGCTTGGGCACCCTTGGTGTTATGCGAATAATGTTGATATACGCTTTAACAAGGGATATATCAATTTTGAGAACAAGGAGGAGCGCGTGATTATTTATTTAATAGATGGAAAAGATACACCCTATGTAGAACCTTTGAGTGGAGGATTTGAACAGAATTTATGTGTGCACCATTAAAGATTCTGAAGTGCTTGAGCCATCAAAGGAAGGAGTCATTCAATGGGATGATGCACAGTCTATGAGTGATACAACCAGTATTGTTTGTGAAAACTGGGCGCATGGGACTTATGAAATTATTGGGCATGAGATAAAGAGTGTAGTTACATGCATAAGTAGGTCACATTATGTTAGGCATTTGGGAAACAACCAGGTACCAAGGTACATTGGCGAAGGAAATCCTGAAGTGTTTCTACGCACTATGGAATCCTGGTGGACAGACCAAGTGGAAATAAGGAATATGCTGGTGTATACCTTGTGTGGGAAAACAACATGCTGGTGGATGGTAAATAGAGATGGTCCTTTATAATGGCGAGAAGTGAGAATCACCTTCTCTGTTAGATTTCTTCAGAACAATGCGCCTACCAAGACATGTGAATTTCATGGGAAGGATTCTGCTTCACATCACGTTCAATAGTGTGAGAGAATATGGATAGAGGGGCAGGAGGCCTTACCACCTTTATTGTGGGTGCACAAGTTATACTTCACCTTGCAAGGCTGCGCACGTGCATGGTATGTTTATGCAGAGTTTAATAGAGAAACAATGAATTGGCAAGAATTGATTGTAGGTATGATTCATACCTTCGACTATTTTTCTACTAAACCTCTAGTGAATGAGGCATTACAGGTTATGAAGCTCTTGTCTATGGGAGATAGTGAAAATTTTGAGGAACTTATTTAAGAATTACTAGGTGAGTCAGATCTAGAGGCGTGTTTTGAAGAAGAAGAGACATATGAAGAACAACTTGGGCGCACCTACCTAGAAATAGAAAAAGATAAAATGGTCTACATGATTGACGATGAAGAGGTGGAAAGCTTCAATGTTGATCATAATATGGGTACGCGGGAGTTCTTAGAAAATGCAGATGAGAAGGCACACATGTATCATGATCCCATGAAAACGAACAAGGTCAAAATTGGGACAGATGCAAAACCTAAGGAGGCCATCATAGGTGATTACTGGTTTGACTCAGAGGTTGCGAAGATAATTGAGTTTTTACATGACATCCATGAATTATTTCATAGAGGTTATCATGATTTGAAAGGGGTACATAACTCTTTGGAAAAAATGAGGATCACGCTAAAGGAAGGTGCACACCCGGTCAGGAAGAGGCCTTACATGATGAACCCTAATCTACGCGTTAAGTTAAAGGAAGAGATTGATAAGATGTTGAACTTTGGGATCATTAATCCCATTAAGGAGTTAGAGTGGGTTAACCCTATGGTGATAAGCATTAAGAAGGATGAAAGGATAAGAATTTATGTGGATTATAGGGAGTTAAATGATGCATGTGTGATAGATCCCTTTCCCACACCATTTACAAAGGAGATTTTGGAAGGCTTTGCAGGGTGCAAGATCTACTCCTTCACTGATGGATTTTCTAGATATCATCAGGTAAGGATTGCTAAAGAGGATCAATAGAACACAATTTTCACCACTGAGTGGGGAAGTTTTTCATACACATTTATTCCTTTTGGATTGAAGAATGCACCTACAATATTTTTGCGCATTGTTGTGCAAGCATTCTAGGACTTCATTCATAAGTTTTTACAAGTTTACTTGGATGATTGGACAATTTATGGGCTAGTAAAAGACCAATGTGATAATTTAAGGCTTATGTTTGAGAGGTGCAGGTAGTTGAGCATCTTCTTAAACATTAAGAAGTGAATTTTTGCTACACCCTTTGGGACTTTTTTGGGGCATATTATCTATAAAGAGACTGCTAAGGTTGCTGTTATTTTAGGATTAGAGGAACCTACTAACTAGAGTGAGGTGTGAGGATTCTTGGGGCACACATGCTATTATAGAAATTTTATCAAATGTTATGCTAGGATTGTCACACCCTTTGAGGAATTACTGAAGAGTAAGGGAAAGCTCCATTGGGGTGAAGCACAATAACACATATTTGAGACATTGAAGGAAAGAATTACTTTTGCACACATTTTGCACTTTCTGTCTTGGGATAATCCGTTTCATGTACATGTGGATGCTTCTGACATGGCCATTAGAGTTGTGTTAGACTATCCTGGTGAAGGTATTGTTGATCACCCTATCTGTTTTGCAAGAAAAAAGTTGACACCAGTTGAACAAAATTATACAACTACATAGCGCAAGGTTTTATCCATGATTTATGTGTTGCATAATTTTAGAAAATACTTGCTAGAAAATCCTTTCATATTTTATACATACCACATGACATTGAAGTATTTGATTAATAAGCCCATTCTGCAGGGGTGCATATGTCGTTGGATTATGTTGTTTTAAGAGTTTGATTTTATGGCGGTGGTAAAACCATGTAAGAGAAACTTTGGACCAGATCATTTATCAAGGATTAATTGAGGAGAGGACACACAGAGCATTGAGGATACAATGTCAGATGCACAATTATTCAGATTGAACCGTGCACCCTCTGACTTAGAAGATATTGCTATATTTTTGCGTACTGGTGTGGCGCATGAAGGGATGAAGAGTTTAGAGAAGAAAAAACTTTCCATATGCATCGTGCCTTACATGTTGATTAGTGGAGACTTATAGAAACTAGGTCGGGATGAATTTTTGCGCCGGATTGTACTTGAGCATGAACATGAAGCTATTATTGAGGAAGCTCATGGTGGGATTACAGGTGGACATTATGCAGGAGATGCTACTACACATAAGATTTTATTGGCTGGCCTATGGTGAGAAATAATATACAAGGACCACAAAGAATATGCCAAGATGTGTGATCATTGCTAACGCATTGGGAAGGTTGGGAATAGAGATGAAATGCCTTTGAGGCCTATTGCTAGTGTAAAACCTTTTGAAAAGTGGACAATTGACTTTGTGGGTCCTATTTCCCCATTTGCGCGTAGGACTAGATCGTGCTACATTATAACTTGTAAAAATTATCTTACAAGGTGGGAAAAAGTGTCACCTATAAAGGATTGCACAAAAACTATGTCAGCAAGGCTTATGTGGGAGAAAATTATCAACAGGTATGGATGCCCATTAGGTTTGACAAATGATAGGGGTAATAGTGATAGGGGTTTGACATGCTAGAAGTTGATTATTATCTATTGCATTCATGCACAGAGGACCGTGCTACCTTTAGTGTGGGGTGGATTGTAGGAATAAAGGGAAAATAAGAGCGCATGAGAGGAGTCCTAAGTACTAGAGGGGCATGTGAAGCAATGATGATGTGGGTTGAAAAATGGTTACAAGGTGTCATAAGGAATATGGGGATAATAAGGAAGATGCCAAAGGAAAAATCCACATACAAGGAATGTGCGCATAGGGCAACGTGAGGTAGGTAGCGGCAGAGAGAAATATTTTGAATAAGATGCAGTGGTTATTGTACTTCAGTGTTGGGAGCACTCGTAAGGAGGTCTGTGGTCAATGTAGTTTTTGTGCTAGAAGGTTGTAGAGGTTACATGCATTGGATGTACGGAGGAATTACATTTGGAAAAGCAGAAAAATCCAGATATATTACGACAATATGTTGGTAGGTGGCATTGTAATTAATGTGGTAAAAAATTAAAAACTATGAATAAAGGGTCGTGGTAAGTTATTTTTACCTTGTGAAAATTTGTGAAAGAGGTTGTGCGAGCTAGGGCATCCTTGTGAGTATTGGAAAATGATTGAGTATGAAGCTAGAGATCTAAGATCCAGATTGCGAAGAAGATCACAGCCGTGGGCAGACAAGTTTGTGGAAGAAATTCTGTATTTCAAATGGTGTAGTGTGAAGAAAAGAAGAGTTTTCTAGTTAGGTTTTCTAAAACTTGGGCACGGTTTATAGAGTTGTGTAGGAAAATTGTTGTTAGAGGTTTGAGGCATTGAGGAAACCAAAGAACAAGGTATAAATTACAAGTTAATTGACCAAGAATGGCACTGAAGAGGAAAAAAACTGTATCACCCAAGAAAAAGGGCAAGGGCAGAGAATGAGCAAGTGCGGAAGCATATTTCAATGAGTGGTATTCAGAAATGCAATATCCAAATGGGGTATTGTTGGGAATGGAGTGGGTGTCCCATGTGAGGAAAATGGTTATAAGTGATTATAACCATCAAATTGATCAAACCGAGAAAGACATGACCTTAGAACTAGTTCAACCTACAGGAGAGAGGACAACTGATGATGAGACATTCTATGATGATTCAGTGTAGAGGGTTTTAGATAAGGACGAGTTATTGCAACTCTATGAACTACCATTTTTCAGAAAGCCTAGAGATTGTACCAATGGTTGTTGTCACACATTCATGAAGATTAATTTTAATTTGTTGGAAGGAGAATGATCATAACCCCACATTTTATCTCTAAGTTAACTGGACTCATCTATATTGGGGAATCATTTGGTGATGACTTGGGCGACAACAAAGCTGTAAAAGAAACAACCAAGGAATATACGTACAAGAAATGTGGGCATTCCTATGATATTTCAAATATTAATGATCTGGTGATGAAGATGGTTACACACCTGATTACCAAACTGAATGGGAAGGAAAGGTGGACCCCAAGTAAACAAGAGGTGGTTGAATGTATGCAGTAAGATATTTGATGGGACCATATACAACATTGCAGCCTATATAGTTTAAGATATTATTGATGCTGCTCGGGATGGAGAGAAGATAATGTATGGAAACATCTTACTTTTGATTTTGTTATCCGAGGTTGGGGTTCCTGATGGGCTGAAAGAAAACATATGGGAGTACCCTGAGGAAGACCCCTCCTCTACCAAGATATTTTTTGTTTATACTTGTGATACAATGACACTGACATACAAGGCCCACATAGATAAGTGGTACAAACAGATTCACGATGCCTTTGGTGCCGAATGGAGGATCCCATAAAATCTAGCAACTTTGGTAAAGGATGAGGCTGAATTTGCAGTATATCAAAAATTTTGTATTTCCATGTTCACTTTGAATGATGGCACCAAAATCCCTTGGTGCAAGTGACATTTTGCCTTTACAGTGAAGTACTTCCAAAGCATGGTTAATAATTTCAAGGAGACAAATAAGTTGAGATTTGATCTAAGTGAGGTAGATCAAGAGCATCGCGAGATGCACCATACACTTTCCTATCCAAAAAAACACCCATATGTAGAAAGATATGTCTCACATGACATACATATGCTCAAGCTGATCACCATACTAATTGTTGGCAGAACTGCAATAAGAGTTTATATTTATCTACGGCCAAATTTTTCTAAAGGCACGTATTTAGAATATGATGTTAGTATACCTAAAGAGACTCCTAAAACTAACAGAGGTAGGGAAGAGAATCCTACAATGAACAAGGCATCGAGCCTACATGAGGGCCAGGTGACAGGGACAAAGGAGACATGTGCAGGTATGAGTACTTATACTTAAAGGAAGAAGTATCTGGTGAAAAATAAACAAAGGATAGTTCAGGATTATGACTCTGAAAATATGGAGAGCTTGAAGCATGAAGAGATATATGGGGAAGAGGAAGAACAAGAACCGAAGGAAACCCTCCTCATATACACTATGCACAAGTCCAGTGAGGAGCGGAGTGTGCCTTCTGAGGATGTTCGAGAAGTGGAAGTGGATGGAGAAGAAGAATTTAGGACTACTATGTAAGAGACTATGCACGTTTCCGGCCCAGAGTTAAGACCATTTTGGAAAAATAAGTTGTAGGTATCATACGAAACCTGGTTGATCAAGAGGCAAGCATAGCATGGAGGAAGAAGAAAAATAGAAAGGTGGGAGTTTGGGAGGAGAAACAAGTTAGGCAATAGGGTTCCTTAAGGGTGCGCGCATAGGTAGCAGACATGCATACACCCCACAAGGCCTACTATGTCCTATGATGCAAATCACAAAAAAGTATTGCGTGCTCGTTACCGGAGCATGGTACCGACTAACTAAATTTTCAGTGGGTCATATTTTAATATAAAAAGTGTGCTACCACGCACAAGGAAAATGTTATCTTGGTCCTTTGGGTCTCATATTGATGAGCCAGAGTTTGAAGTTAGCGTGGGGGCCATAATAGATACTCGTACTTCACCGAGCTCCAAGGAAGTGAATATGATAGTAGATTCTACGCGGTTAGCTGATGAACAAACATGTAATGCTCTCAATAAGGTGTCAGTAGAAGTGTAGTCAAGAATTTTTGATAAGAATAATAGAATGAAGGCAATGTAGAAGGATTTGGATGAAAAGACTAAGGAGATTATTGAAAGAGACAAGGAGATAAAGGGGAAAGAACAAATTATTACACAGTTAAATGATGATTTGCGGGAGGAAAAGGGAAGGTTGTGCAAGGCATATAAAAAGGTAGACTTAATAGCAGAATCAATCATACTAGCACACTTGGATCTGACCCCCCTGAATAGAAGTATGAGATAGCTTTCCACTGTTTAGAGGATTTTACGTGCATAACTATAATGAAAAATCAACCCCTTGTGCTAGGTCTCTGGAAGAGGTTATGGCACAACAACAACAACAAGAGAAGGAACATATCGAGGTGACCATAAATCAGTAAAATGAGCTTCTAGTATCAATAAAAACAATGGCTCATATGGTGGAAGATGTCTATGACAACTATGAAGACATGGATCAGGTGGCGAGCTTGCTAGTTTCCACTCATGAAGTAGATCTGAAGGAGTTTCAGACTAAGAACAAAGAAAATCAGGCGGAACAGGACAAGATCCTTGTAGAGGTCGAGAAGAAGGCTGAAGAAATTGATATCCTAAGGACATATATAAAGAATAAGCTAAAGGAATTGTATCCCTAAGTAACACGTAAAATGGACGCACTGACAGACCTTGGAAAGTAGTTGGAAAATATGGTCGAAACATTTAGGGGCAAGGGTGAAGAACTATCTTTTGAAGAAGTGAGTGCAACGATAGGGGATTTGTTTAATAAAGTGAAAAATGAAATTGAGGGATGGAATGCAGTTGAAGCATCATTAAATAAATATTTTCTCACCGTCCTTACATAGTAACAAAATTTATTTATTCTTTGACGCAAGCTAGACATTCTGTCATTCTTGCAAGATTCTTTATTCCATGTTTGAGTATACTGAATGTTACTACGAACGTACAACATCATTAGTGTGGGGTCATGTTGAGCATGGAAAATGGCTAAGTCCCTGAGAATAGAGGTTAGCGCACGTAAGAGGCATTACAGAAGAAACACACATGAGGACGTGCGTGTGAGGACAACAATGTGTGTGTGCTAGAGTTGAACAGGAATGTGCACAGGAGGAAGGATGGATAGACCAAACACTTGGCCAATTTTAGACATGAAGCTAAAGATAGACTTGGAGTGACGGTCAAGAAAAGTATAAAGATAAGATTGAAACAAGAAGACTTGCGGTTCAAGAAAAGTCTATTTTGGGAGAAGATCTCATGCGAAGGAATATAAAGCGACATGCATAGTTTTGAGCTAATAATAGGATGTTTACTATATTTATCTATAGAAGGTCTATTATTAGGAATATTTGCATGCTTTTCTAATTATCTTGTAGTGGCACATGAATATTCTTAGCATGTAGCCTATTTTAGAGGGTGCATGAGTAGTGAAGGGCAAGTCCCCACTACCTATAAATATGTATTGATTTGCACAGTTTAGGGATCCATGTTTTAGTAGAGTTATGATGTTGGTTTATGAGCGCACATGACTTATGGTGACATTTATGTATGTATTCAACTTATGTGTTTTATATCGATTAATATATTGGATCTTGGAGGTTTGATATTGGTTGTTAACACATTTGTTCCTGGATTTTATGTCATAAATATAATCTTGATTCTTATATAAGTTATTCTTGCATATGGTTATGATCTAGAACTGTTTATGTCTTATTACTACATTGTTATTATGGATCTGGAATATATCTATGTATGTACTCATCATGCTAACTCCTTGAAAAATCCTCCTTAAAAGAGGGACCTAATACCCTTGTGCGCTTTGGGTGAGCGCTCAGTTCTAGCTGAGTGATGTGCTAGTGTACCTTGGGATGTTTGGTAAAATAAAAGACTACATTTTGGTTCCATTGTCGTGACCTCTTTTCAAGTTATTCAAGAATTTTGCATGACGAAGACGTATCGGTTGACTTTGGCCAACATTGAGGATTGGTTAGAGAATTTAGAAGAAGAGTATGCTCACAGATTTAACATTGGACTTGATTTTGATGCATGCGCATGGGTTGAATAGAATCTATACCATGAAATTTATGAGAGGTTATTTTCTTGTTTTCATATAGAGTTGTATGAGTGGCTGGTAGCATACACATCAAAGAGAAATTAGAATTATAGAGCTCGCTTATTTGGACACAAGAAGAATTCCAGGTTTTTCATGATGCTGATTTGACTTGGACATGCGCTATAGATCATTGGTGGAGTGGTGTTTTAAATAGCTACATTTTTGAGTATGTAGTTTCTACTTATTCCTATCCAGAGGTTGTTGAGTTTTAGTTCCTGTGCAAATCCAGAGGATCCTACTTATGCACTATCCCTTTAGTAATTAATATCTTGATCGTGACCCTAGATTTGGAACAACGTCCAGCATCCAACGTCATATGGCTAGCTAAACCCCACCACGTGTGAGGTAGAAGCAGGTGTGGTGAAAGATGGTGAACCCAACGGGAGAAAGACAAAGAGAAGAAAGATGACTTAATTTTAATGAGGCACACGAAAGGGATTTGGAGAAGCATTTAGAAGTTACAGAATGAATGGCGTTGTGGAGATAGATGGCTCATGAAGGATTTGGAGCTCACGTAGAGGACGTAGACCTAGAGCATCTGTAACTCCCCCATTTAGGTAAGCATGGCAGAGAACCCTCTTCGACCTCAGATGAGAGTGTGCCAGTGGAAGAGAGATAGCTCGTGAAGGATTTGGAGATCACATAGAGGAGGTGGACCTAGAGCATCTGGAACTCCCCCATTTGGGTAAGCATGACAGAGAACTATTTTTGACTTCATATGAGAGCGCGCCAGTGGAAGAGAGATGGATCGTGAATGATTTGGAGCCCACATAGAGGACATGGAGATGGTAAAAGGAATGATAAATAGATCGTACCAAGCCAAGAACATAGATGCTAATCAAACACCATGATTAATAAGATGAAAGCAATTCGTCAGAATAACTTTACATAAAACCTTTGTAAACAAATGAGTAGAAATATCATATATTGTTATGGAACTCAATGAAATACAATGAGAATCGGCCTTGATTATATAGGCAATGAATAACAATCTAAGAACCAGTCAAGGTCATAGATCAAGCCATAAATCATGGAAATAACTAGTCATCAAATAACTAGTTAAGTCTATAGATTTATGAGAGAACTAGACATCAAGGATCTAGTCAATACCATAGATCAAGGAAATAACTATACCTAACAACTAGATAATATCCCCCTAATATCTAAATAACTAAAAGGAAATATCCACACACATAAGTGGGTGAGGATAAATACAATAAAGGTAAATAAAGTACCTAGGTGAACATGAGTTAAGGTAAATACCTACTCTAACAACCCCCCTCAAGTGAAGCTAGGGGCCAAAATAGAAGTGGCATGTCCACAGTATGAGTCTCGAAAACTAGGCCTGATGAGGTACTCATATACAATATATCCATGAAGAAATATCGAACCAAAATAAGGAAAGAATCCTGCTAGAAGGAAAGAGAAAGAAGAAGAAGAAGGAAGATGTTCTCACGAACACCCCCTAAGAACAACTTCCAAAACTCCAAGCATTCCACACAACTCAAGGTAGCGAGGTGATGCAAAAAACTTCGTAAAGATGTCTACAACCTGTTGCTGAGTCGAAATGTACTCCAAGCAAAGAACTCCATCCTGAATGTGCTAAAAAATGAAGTGGATGTGTATCTCAATATGCTTGGTTCGCTGGTGCTCAACTGGGTTATGAGAAATGTGAATTTCACTTTGGTTGTCACACCAAAGTATAGTCGGTGAATCCTGTGAGTAACCACAAATTGAAAAGGAGATGGAATTGGCTTACATTTAGCCATATCAAAGTGCCGAAGAAGATCATGGGTGTACTTTTGTTGACTTAAATGAATCCCTGAATCTATCTGAGAAATATGAAAACTAAGGAAATAATTCAATAGCCCAAGATTTGTCATGTCAAAATGTGTAGAAAGAACCCTCTAAATACTCTGAATGTGGGAAAGAAGAGCTTCCAGTAAGTAATACGATCATCAACATACAAGAAAAGTATCACAATATCCTCACCAACATGTTGGAGATACACTGTATGATCGGAGTGACAACGAACAAAACCAGTAGATAGAAGAAAAGAATCCATCTTCTCATACCAAGCCCGAGGGGCTTGTTTGAGACCATAGAGAGACCTTCGGAGCCTACAAACAAGAGAATAATCCTGAAAAAATCTAGCCTGCTGCTCCATGTATATTTCCTCTTGTAGATATCCATGTAAGAAGGACACTCTTCACGTCCATCTAGTATACCGGGCCACCCCTGTGGTGTAGCAATAAAAAGTACAAGGGTACATAAAATCCATCTTGGCAATGGGTGCAAAAGTCTCAGAGTAATCAATACCTTCAACTTGTGGAAAAACTCTTTGTAACAAGATGAGCCTTATACTTGTCAATGGACCCATCTACTGCATATTTGGTTGGTATACCCACTTACACCTTACCATCTTTCTTCCTTTAGGAAGATATACCAAATCCCAAGTATGATTCTTCATCAAAGAAGAATACACAGTTTGTCATCGCATCATCCCACTCCTGTATCCCATGAGTCTTTGAAAAAGACTATGGATCCTCAGAAACTTCCTGACACAAAATTCCATAATCGATAGAATGTCTGTGATGATTTCTAGTGGGTGGAATATGCTCTATGAAAGGTGTTGCCTCAGAAACTATAGTACTAGATCCCACTTAGGCATAGTGACAACATCAGTGGGAATAGGATCCTTAACAGCTATCTATAATCTCCTCATCAATATCCTCAAAGAAATGATCCTCAAGATAAGATGAAGAAGAAGAAGGACATGGAAAAAGATGAAGAATCATGAGGAGTGAAATGCTCATCAAACTGAACATGTGTTCAAAAAATAACATCATGTGTATCAGGATCTAAAATATGATAAGCTCTCATGTCCTCACAATACCCTACAAATATCAAGGGTTTACTCTTCTTATCCAAAGCTTTCCTTTTCTTCTTTGGCACAAAGGCCTAAGCATGGCTCCCAAAGACTCAAAAAAATGAGACATCTGGCTTAGTGTTGGACTAAGATTCCTATGGAGTCAAATGCTCAAGTTCTCTGTGTGGTGTGTGATTCTGAATATAGTTAGCACAATTAACTACATCTAACCCAATAGATAGGAGGTATATCTCTAGAATGCATCATATAGTTATCCATTTCCTTCAAATTTCTATTCTTCCTTTCTGCTAAGTCATTTTGTTGTGGAGTATGAGGAACAAAATGTTGGTGAATAATGCCTTGAGTTGCCAAAAATTCAGAAAACTCATTGCTGAAGTACTCCCTCATTATCAGTACGAAGGTTCTTTATGCTACTAGAAGATTGTTTCTTGACCAAAGCTTTGAAGACTTTAAAGTCTGAAAAAATATCACTTTTGTACTTCAGAAAATAAACACAAGTACACCTCCAGAAATTATCAATAAATGTAAGTGCATACTTAGCTCCATTGAAAGATGGGGTAGTAAAAATCATCAAGTCACTATACACAAGCTCAAGTGGTGAAGAAGCTCTCTTAGATAAATTCTTAGAAAAAGGATCTTGGTGTTGTTTCCATAATGCACAACCATGACAAACTCCCTCAAGACAAGAAACTCTAGGAAGACCATCTACCATACCATGAGTGCTCAACTCCTTTAAATATCTGTAATTAATATGTCCAAATCTTTCATGCTAGAGCTTACTCTTTGAATATGCATCAGAAAGAAATCATGTTCGTATAGAATAAGTGTCATCAAAACCCTTAAAGTGATATAGTCTAGAACTATGATCAACTATACCCTGAGAAACCAGTGAATGAGGATTCAACAAAGTTTGTACTTTTACTCCATATGGTGTAAAAGTCACTATTTTTCCTTGACCAGAATGAAAAATTTGATACATAGAAAGTAAAATTTGTAGTGATGTTAGGAACATATAGTGCATCTTGGATATTTCCACCATCAAGTTGTATATCACCTTTTCCATCAATAGAAAGAAAGAAAGAATCTCCAACCTCAATTTTGAAAGTAGAACTCAAACCTAGAGAAACAAAAGACTCTTTGGAAGAAGTCATGTGATGAGAAGCACTATAATCTATAATCCAACTGTCTGCAAGTGGTGACTGAGATCTTCCTAACAACATTAAGTGCTTTTCCATGCTGATTAAAAGGAGGTGGAGTGGAGATAGGAATTTTTTTTTTTCTTGACTGCATCCTCTAAGGCTTCGCATTCGCTGATAACAGTCAAGGGTGATCAAGGTGGACTACCCCCCACAACATTTTTATGGAGCGACTAGACTTAAACTTTGATCTAGAAGTCTCACTCGAGTTTTGAGTTGTTATCTTTGGGTGAAGGAGCAGTTCCGAAGATGAAAGACAAGCACAAAGTAAGTTTTTAATGTTTGACATACTTTCAGTGCGCCCTTAGGATTAGATTCTTTATTAATGCAGTGTTTCGCAGAGGTAGATATCCTCAAGCTGAGACAAGGTAAAATGTTCCCTAGTAAGTCTTTCAAAATATGTTTCTATTGGTATGCATTCTTCGTGATGTGAGAAATAACGGCATCTGGACACTACAGAAGGTGTGTGGAGATTTTTCCTCATTGGTCCTCACACATTGCATTGGGCATAGTGTAGATCAAAGTATTACACAGTGGAAACATGTGGCATCATTCTCTTCACACTCCCCTTATAATTGATGTCAATTTAATATATCTTCAAGCCCCATAAGATGAGTCTATAATTGTAGTAAAAGGTGTCGGGTCCAGAAGAAGGAAAAGGAGGTCAAAGTACAAAGTAAGCATGGGCTCACATAAGATCTATCTAACCCCATAAGCCAACCAATTTCTCGACATGTAGTGAAAGGTAAAAATAAAACACACGTAGGTAGAGGAAATATCCAAGACCAATCAAATTCTTCCACATGTCAGTTCTCTTGTTCAAACCCATACACTCATCAAACTTGCAGAAGGTACCATATCTTATCATATTCCCTAGCTCCAACACTGGTTGAAAGAAATTATAACGTTGGATAATTTCTCTTCAAACCCTTCAATTATTGCATCCATTCTTGGTTTCATATTGGTAAAAATGTGATGGCAGTTGGCTAGGAAAAAAATCTAATGCAAAATGTCTTCAACATTCAAGTTACAGTCATCCAAAAAAATCACCAAAATAAATGCAAGAACCAAGTAATGTTTCAACAAGACCCCTAGACAAGCAATGCAACAAGACTTCCCATGCTCCCCCGTAGATTTTTAATCCACTTTATAATGAGTGTGTATTAAAATATGACACTTTATAATTATAGTTTGATTCTCAAAAAAAATATTTCCAATGGAAAGAGCACAAAAAAAAGCACTTTTGCAAAAAACGAGGACTCAAAACTGAGTTACCAATCAAAAGTTACAAGCTTTTCTATTATGCTCTACTATTTATTTTAGTTGCCACTTAAAATAGAATAAAATTGCTCTTGCCTTCACCATACAAATAAAATGAAAGGGGGTTGTTTTGTTAAGCACCTACTAGTAGGCATCACAATCTTTAAGCCCTTTCATATGACCATAGATTCTTATATTTTTCCAGGGGCTAATTTCCCATTTTCAATTGTAAAGTAACTTACTATTTGATGAATTAAGTCACATCCTATTACTTCTAGTAAAAACTACTATTTCATATGGATTTAATGCTTGTTTAAGTACACAAGGGTATTACTTTATGTTGTCATTCCATAATAGTCACTCTGAAATTAAGGTTCCCAAAATAGTGTAATAATATATTCACAATAGTTTATGTAACTGGTTATAAAAAAGTGTAAAGACAAGATGTACAGTTTGAAGTTTATTTGTTATCCCTTAAGGGTAATACTAGTCATAAGAAAATTGTATATAGTGTAGATTTGAATCTCAATAAACAAAACCCAATTTATTTCCTCAGTTAGGATTTGAATCTGGAATGTAATCCCAATTTAGACCAGTAATTGATTATCTTGCAAACCCAAACCCTTCGAATTTCATAAACTAGTATCCATTATCTAATTTATATCAACATTTAGTGGTGTGGTACTGGTCTAAGTTGATTAATATATAAAAAAGTAGTACAAATAAAGAGATTGGAGGTCCTACAAAGAAAAGTACCCATTTTTTAATAACCATGTATATTGTGGAAAGATTACTTTGAAAAGTGGTTTATAGGGGCCAATTCCCTTATGGGATGGTAGTAAGAAGAATGAGGGATCTGAAAGGAACATAAGAAGATTGTTCCAAGCCGCAAAGATCTCAAATGATAATAGAACACCACATTAGATAAGCTGAAATGAATTCACTAGAATAACCTTTCAAAATGATTTGCAAACAAAGAGCTAAAATACCATATATGGAAATCCATTACATTCCATAATGCTCAATACATTACATTACATTTCTCAATAATAAGGATGTACATATAGGAGGAGAACCAGTGAAGGTCGTAGACTACCTAGATCAATCATGAAGAAATCCCACTAACTGATACTAGCAATTAAGTTAATTCCACAAGACTAGCAAACTAATTCCACACAACTGGTAAGATAACTCCACACAACTAGTAAGCTAACTCCACATAACTAGTACACCTAAAAAAACTAACCCAACAAGTGTAGTGATGAACATAATCCCCCAAATATCTAAATAAATAAAGAATAAATATTCACACACATAAGTTGGTGAGGATAAATATAACCTACATCAGGTTAGCTACTCATCTCAGTAGGGGCACTAGCTTAAGTGGGTAGAACAGATAGCTGATAGTTACAATAAGGCCTGACTCAACCATGCTACTATAACGTAAGAAATGAGGTGGATGATGTTGATTAGAAGGTACCTTGAATATTCTAGTAATAACAAACTTTGTCAAAAAATCAACAACCTACATGCTGTGAGGCATCCCTATATGGTTCCAGATAAAAAGTGTATTGAAACTCTTGTGAAGGAATGCTGAATAAGTTCAAGGTGTGCACTGATGCAGTTCAGGAATCCCACTGTATGCTCAAGGGAAAATTGGATTTTGAATTTATCAATGAACTTTCACCAGAATTATAAGATGTACAAGGGGATGATAATGGACCGTGATTAATTGAAAGTTAACAAAAAAATACCAAACATTTTGATGCAACATGATCTATCAAATAGAGTGAAGATCACATGTGCAATGAATGAGATAACAATAGATCAACAAGCATGTTATAGCATACAGAGATGTGAATGATTTATGAAGTGTCATGATGCAAGAATCACTCAAGTTTAACAGGAGGACCCAAAGGAAAAAATATCTAATTTTAATAATAATGATCACGATCCAAGATGAAATACTAAGTGGCTAAGGATATAGACAAGGAGAATCCAAGGAATACTAAAGTATTTGAATATTATGTATGTCCCACAAGATATTGAATAATAACCACAAACGTAAACAATCATGGGTGACACAAACCTAACTAATATTAAGTATTATCATATTACAAATCATATGATTACACCCTTCCATATACTGCTGAACAAATCATATAGATCTGAATCGGTAAAACATATGTAAGAGTTGTCAAAACATCTATTGAACAAGACTATTAGATAGAACATTGGGATTCACCAAAATAGCTCGATCATCTGGAATGAGACCATAACATTCCTGAAAGTATCTTGAAAAAGGAAAAATGATAAAATCTCTTAACCATAAAGATATTTAAATGTTGATGCTTTATAATTGAGTGTGTGTTACAAACATGAAATTTTAAAATTTTAGTTTGTTTCTCAAAATAAATAGTTCTAGTGGAACAAACATGGAAAGCATTTCAACCTTTGAAGCTAATATTTACACTCAGATCCGTATGTTGACCAAAAATATACAATTCTTAACTTTAAGATTATCTTGCTGATAATAGTTTTGTAGATAGTTTGCATTAAATAAAATGCCCTTATTGCCTTTAGCCAATTCCTCAAGTTTATCTTTATCTGAAGAAAAAATCTTCTCAAGTGGAGGATGTCGCAAAATAGAAGGAACCATAGGCACAAGTGCGGAAGGGGTAATGGGTATTGACCTAAGCTAGAAATATCCTTAATTTTCCACTATTAGGAATTTCATTAGAATTTTACATACATCATACTAAAAATTAATAGATATAAAATGGTTCAACATCAACATATTTACTAGATCACTTAATATCCTTAAGGAGATGAAAGTGATAGTGTGGGATTCACATTTAGCAGTAAGAAAAAAATCATTAATGATCCCACACATATTCCCGAAAAGAGCATTTTTCTAGGTGCCCTTTCCAACAATGCGATAAAGAATTCTTCCACTAATTAGATTTATTCCCCAGATATTATTGACCTTTTCTACAATGGAAACCCTTGCATCAGCAGACATGAAATAATGATTTTCCAATAGATATAGTTTAACTTTAAAGAGATCTTTCCACCCCCATAAACGCTAATCCTCTCAGACTTTTTACCTTCCCAATGTACAGATTTTTTCCTCTGCAAGTTTTCTAAGATTTCCAGATCCCTAGCAATCATGAACTTTGCAAAGCGGAAGAAAAAAACCCATTACTGAACGTAAAAAAACCAGAAACTATTTTTCAGGATTTTTTACTTCTTTGACATTCTTCCCCATGAATTTTTTGACAAGATTGTCAGATCCTTGCTAAATAGTAAGGTAGCAGAAGTGAAGAGAATATAATGAAGGATACTAATACAATAGAACGCATGATTACTTATATGATTCAGAAAGTGTAAATTTTGTGGGAGAATAATTTCATGTACCTTATTTTCAAGGGATGATTGATGGGAAGAATTACTTAAGGTCAACCTGTAAAACAGATATACATAGTGGATCTGTATGTATCTGTCTCTGTCTCTGTAAAACCAAAACAAACTAAAAAAAAATTGTCTCCTTCAATGGCCAAATTTATCAGCCATTTTTATGGATTTTTCCACGTTTTGAAATCCAACAAATCCCTTTGTTTTGAGTAAAAATCGATGGTGCAACAAAGTGATGAAAAATTCCAAAATATATGAAAACATGTAAACCCTTGCTTGGAAAAAAAACTTACATATGGATGTCTACATCATCTACCACTCTGATACCATGAAAGGAACAATAAGAAGATTGTTCCAAGCCATGTGAAGATCATCACATGATAATAGCACACCCCATGTAGATAAAGATGAAAGGAATTCACTAGAATAACCTTATAAAATGATTTGCAAACAAAGAGCTAAAATATCATATATGGAAATCCATTATAATCCATAATGCTCAATACATTACATTACATTGCTCAATAATGAGGATGTACATATAGGATGAGGGAAGTGCAACTACTACCTAGATCATTGGTGAAGAACTTCATACTAACTGATACTAATAGTTAAGCTAACCCCAGAAGACTTAGTAATCTAACTTCCATATAACTGAGTAAGATAACTCAACACAACTAGTAAGCTAACTCCACACGAGCTAGTACGCCTAAGGAAGCTAACCCAACAAGTCTAGGGATAACCCAAGTGTAATATTTATCCTAATAAACAAATAAAAGGATAAATAATAACCTAAACTAACAAGGATGTGACTTTTAGAGAAATGTGGTCTAATGGTTGGGGGACGTAAATGGGGAAGTAAATAGATAGAAAAATGAGAAACTAATAAAGATTAGCAAGAATAGATGAATGATTCAAGAGGAGCATAAAGATTAGAGAGAAGAATAACATTTAATGAAAATGAATTTTGAAAGAAAGATGGTTAGAGATTAGTGAGAAGGAAGAAATGATTTAAGGAGAGACTCGTGAAAAGAATAATGATTATTAAGAAAAAAGTGATTAAAAGAAGTAGAGATTAAAGAGATGAGTAATTCTGTAGAGTAATTAAAAGTAGAAGAGTAGTTTAGTAGAGAATTTATTCACACAAAGAAGAGGAAGCGGGGAGGAAGGAAGTAACTAAGTGGATAAAAGATGACATTAGAGGATGAAAAGATACATTTAACAGAAGAGAAAAGAAAACAAGAAGAAAAGTTGGCGCACTAGAAATAGAAAGGGAGAGGATGACACTACTTATTTTGCAAAAGGAGAAATCAAGGGGTGAGTCAACTAGCTTTGTTCCCACAAATTTGGAAACATGGAACTTGAGACTCGTAGACTTTGAAAAATTGGTACCAGTGCATCATGATATATTGGTAAAATTTTTATATCTATACAATTGGATGACACAACAAGACAACTAGCTCTTAGAAACCTATAAAAGGTTAAGAAGTGAACACATAAGGTAGTAATTACCGAAAGACACCAAAACATGAAGATATTGTAGATGGTTGCAGGAAGCACATGTGGCACATAGAAGTATATTGGATGGATCATACATGACAATGGACATTTGATGCAGAAGAATCATTGTTCAAGCATACAATTTTGTAATTTTGAGTAAGTAAAGGGTGAATAAATATATAATGGTCTTGATAGGTGTCTTTTAACTCCTACGTGGTCTTTCAAGACCATCATAGTATTTTAGATGATTTATTTTGAGTTTCCATCCAAAAAGGGAATGTTTGAAATTTGAATTTAAAAGCTTTAGTTTGAAAGGTACAATGTTGAAAATAATGTCATTATATGTTGTAAGAGGTAATTTGAGACCTTAGGTGAGGTAATTAAGGTGGTATCATACTTTTTGTAAGGTTTTATGTGTTAAAATCAACTCAACCTCTAACTCTAATGAGTTAAGAAAACCTAGTGTTATCACCTTGAGTAAACAACATATACGTGGAAATTTGAATGGGAGGAGTTAGTTATGAAATGTAGAAGGGATTTTTAGAGAGGAAGTACGTGGGAAGGGGCCCTAGATGAATCATGGAGTCTATAACTTGATTGTTAGAAGAATAAAACAAACCTCCTTCATGAATACTCCATGATATGTGCGTTTCTTGATTGTTCTTTGATGATGAATGTGATTCTTGTGTTATTTTGCATTTAGACACCAATTTTTGGTATCCCTTGTCCTTCATCTAGCGTCTGCTCCCCTTCGTCGTCATTTTTATACATACGTACCTCTTTTACCAATTAAATTCCCCTTTCCCTCCTAAATTTAATTTATTCCTTTTATTATTATTCTCCATCCTTAATCCCATCTTGATCATGTCCTTAAGTTATCATCCCTAATTATCCTTAATTAATCCTAAATCCCTATCTAATCCATTTATTCTCCCTAAAACACGTTTTTTGTCCTCCCTAGGCCTTCATTTAATAATTTTACCTTCCCTTTTCCTTTATTTAATGTTTTCCACCTTTCACCTACCCTTTTATCTCCCCTAGGAAACCCTAGCTCATCCTTATCACCCGAAGCCCTAATCTTCCCTCTTTAGGAATATTTTTCCTTGAGTTGGGCATCATCCCACCACCCAAATGGATGGACTGTTGTAGTCACTGGTGACCCATCCTGGTCACCATCAACCCTATAAATGTGCCCATACCCCTCCTTATTCAGGATGTAACTTTGGAGACTTTGAGATTTCTTGTGATTTTTCCTTCGTTTCTTTCTCTCTTTGTAGCTATTATCACCATCTTGGAGCTACTTTGGAGATCTTGTGTTTCACCCTTGAAGATTTGAATTCCTCTCTCTCTCTCTTGCATCTTCCATCTCTTTTCCATTCATCATATTTTTAGGTCTATCAACCATTCTTGGATCCCATTCATCTCATCCATTTTCTATTTACCTTCATTTTCTCATCTGTAGATTTTCATTTTCACCCATCTTTTTTCCATCAAACCCTAGATCACTTCCAAGTCTTTGTCGACATAGTTCTCATTTTTTTTGCTTTATGTCTTCCATTATTCTAAGACATCTACTTTCTGATCCCATGTTACCTTTCAGATTCCTCCAATCTTGTCCATTCTACACACTTGCAGCTTCATATCCCAATTACGTATCAGATCAGTCATCATTCTTTGGGACCAGTCTTTATTGACCTTGTCAAAAAGTTCTTATTTTTCTTTAATTTTCTTGCATCCTTTCTGTTCTCATTAGATCTAGTCCTTTTCATAATAGCTCAACATCATCCCCCAGTTTAGATCAGCTCTAGGTCAGGCTTCAGGAAGTCTTTCAGGTCTTCTTTTTTGCATTTTTTTTCACACTATCCCATTCACCATTGACTGTGTTCTGATAGTCTCAAATCATCGTCGAACCACCCAAGTTTGATTTGGTTTACATTTACTTAGATCAGATCTGCATTTTACTTTATCTGTTGCATTTCAACTTTCTGTTTTATCTTAGATTCTGATGCATCATATCAGATCCATCATTACTTTATTTTATCTAAAAGTGGGTTGACATCCATCCTAGGAAGTTTTCACTTCTCAGGACTGACATTGTCAGGCAACCCACTCATCTAATCTACTAATCTTTTTTCATATTGAGTTTCTCTTTGTTGTGCAGGTTACCAAGCTCTGTACGAGGAGGATCTCTTTTTACACACATATTCGTCATCATCTCATCTAGACGTACCTTAAACCCTCTCATATTGGAGTTGATTGTTTTCTTGTAACCATTTCACTAATCTGAAACAAGAATGAGAAGATCAGTTCAACATTATGGAACTCCTGGTGGGACCACCTTCTTTGGTGAGTTCTTTTATTGATTTTCATTTTCATTTCCATCTTCCATTTCTCTCTTTCTACTAACCTTGTAGCTAGGATATTTTCTTACTTGCTCGCTTGGTGGAGTGCTTGCTTGGATCAACAACGTGTTTTCTTGCTTAAAAATAAAAATAAAAGTGAAAATAACGTTATCCAAGTATTCTTCATTTTTCCATATTTGTTCCTTTTGCATTGTACTTATTTTCTTGTCTGCTTGACTTCATTGAATTTCACATTTCAATTTTAGGATTTAAAAATAACCTCCTCATCTTTCTTGATAACATAGTCTAATTAGGAGGTTAATACTTTGCATTCACATCTTCCACACACATCCAAAATGTACACATCAAAACTACACATCTTAAACATCTTCCTCCATGTGGAACTATTGGGATTTCATCACCCAATAGGAAATCCTTGTGGTGTTCTGTCCACGTTAGAAATTTTTTTGACTATCGGTATATTGGATAATGCACCTAACACCCTTACCGTTATAGTGTGTGAAGTGTGGGGGTAGGCCCCAATATCAGGCCCCGTACTAGTAGTCATCACATATTTGAGCCTCACATACCTTTGGGTATATCAAGGATGCTAGCCAAAACTACCTGAAACCATCCATAGTTTGGCCATTTCTTAGGTTCCCCTTTGAGCCCATTTTCTCTTTTTTCCTAACATTTTTCTAATAATCAAGATAATTAAAACTCTGCTACATGATTTGTTTGAAGTAATTAACAATCATCATATTTTTATTTTATTGTTTGTTTCATGCCCATTATTACATGTTCTCAAGCAAGAAAAATGGAACAAAACATGACATCCGACAACATTCTAACTTCACTTCAACTATTGTTTCCAAAAAAACTTCAACCCTTTCTATCATTACTTCCACCACTTTGGTAACCTCTTCTATGGTTAATCAACCTATGGTTTCCATTCCCCCTCTTCAAGAGTATCAAGTTATCCAATCTAACACTCATGTCAAAACAAACCTCTTCCTTTATCACCACTTTGTCCCATCTAGACCGGCTACTCCCCCATCCTCCACTTCTATGGGAAATTTTGGACCTCCTACTATTCCTTTTAGATGTATGGAATTCCAAGAGATTCTAGATGCTAATCCCATCACTTTGTATGATTAGATTCTTCATAATTCCACCAATATCCTTATCAAGGGACCCCCTCTTCAACAAATCTATGCCTATCATTATTACCTCGATTCTACCCAAGTCCTTACATCACAACTCGATGTGTTCTTCTTGAGAGCCATGAATGAACTTTCCATGGCACAATGTGAGCTTGGCCCTCACCAATATTCTTCCATGATCCCCCAAACCCATCAATCCACTCAATTGGTAGATCCATTCCTCTCAATCTTCCTCGTATCAACACCATTGTCCCTACTTCATCCATCCCCATTACTTCCTCATCTACTATCATCACTACCATCCCCACCCAAAATTTGTAAGACTCTCACTTGCTTCCTCCACCACCAGAACAACACAATCACACTTTGATCCCCATTTCTACATCTTATTTCCATATGAACATTATCATCTCATAACCTCATCCTTCATGACTTTGTTCAAACCATCAACCTCCCCCTTAGAAATTTTTTTCACTACTTCCTTGTCTAATCAATCTCAAGTGTCTCAACCATCCCATATTTATATCCCTACTCATCTTGTAAAAAATCTAGTCTATCTCTCAACAACCAATACAATCTCATTACCTACCTATCTCCTAACCACCTTAGTTTTCTCAACCAGTCAAATCTCAATCATTCAGTAATCCCCCTTATCAAGTACCTCCTCAAACACCTACTTACCAACAATCCCATCAATCTCATCCACAACATCACCAATATCTTCCACAACATAACCCATATACTTCTTATGTCACACAACCACATCCATCTACTTATTATCCATCCACATCTAATAATCACATGCATGCATTATTCAGTAGATTGGCCAATCTTGAAGCCGCAACCTTGGGATCCAAAACCACATTTTCCCATGAACATATTTGTAACAAACATATAAATCCATCAATTCCGTAAAGCCTTTTCCCCCAAATTGGTAGCTCCCAAAGTTCTCTAAGTTCAATAGAAATGAGGACCCATAATGACATATTTGTGCCTTTAGGCATGCATGCTACCTCATTTCTCATTATTAGGACCTTATGCTTTGTACATTTCCCATGTCGTTAGTCAGACCTACATTGGATTGGTATAACAATGTTCCACACCATTCTCTATTTTCCTTCACCTAACTTGCACAACTATTCCTAAAGAAATTTTCAATCAATATTTTTTGTAATATCACCAGCACATACCTCTATACCATTAGACAATTTGATGATGAATCTATCACAAATTTTGTTGCTAGATGGCATGGCATAATCAACCAATTTTCCTTCTCCCTTCCACATACTGAATTAATTGAACTCTTCTCATGGTCTTTTGTGAAGCATATTTCCTCTACTATTCAAATATAATCATTCCAAACCTTTGAAGAGGCATTCACCATGGCTTGTAAACTCAAAATTTGTGCCCTTGAGCAAGGCCAAATAAAAATTTGATCAAATAAACCCAAGCCCGAATTTAATAATTCCTCCACAAATGGTGAAAAATATAAGAATGCTGCCAATGCCATCATGGTAAAATATTCATCCACATCTACTTCTCACGTTGATCCTTCTCAAAGGGCTCCTAAAACACCTCCTAACTATGCCCCTCTTGGGGAATCTTATTCTTCAATATTCAACAAGTTAATGATGGTCCATCTTATTCATATTCCTCCCATTCAACCCTTAGATGAATCACGACCCAAGCCAACATGGTATCGTGAGGAAAATTATTGTAAGTACCATCAAGTCCATGGTCATGACATTGAGAAGTGTCACACTTTCAAATACCTTGTCCAAAAGCTAATAGACCATGGTGATCTTCAAGTGGATAATCCTAATGCACCACAAAATCATCCCCTTGGTGTTTTCAAACAACCTTTCCCCAATAATATTCCAACCAATCAAACTACACCTCCCACATCTCAGGAACCTATTTCCCACAAGATCAATACTATAAACCAAGAGTCACTATCATCACCTACATCCATCAACTCTTCATCCATTACACCCATCTCGATTTTATATGCTACTCCCATGCCCACAACTTCATCACCCACACGTATCTCTACATATATTATAGCTACATCCACTATATCTACAACTACCACACCCACATAAATTTCATTTACACCTACTTCCTCATCTATATCTATTACATACATTCCCATCGCATCTAGTTCTTCAACCAAATCTTCCCCAATGCCCATCTTAACACCCTCATCACACGTTCCTACATCTATACCTATTTCCAAAACCACATCTACTACTATGATCATACCCACATCAACATCTGAACCCATATCTACAACTGAACCACTCTTTAAGACATATACTATGACACCCTCACTTAATACAACTACAAGTGATGCTCTTATCTCATCCACAATTCCAATCACCCCTATACCAATAAACCCTAGACATATGGAATCTACAACCCCTTTTGATCTAATCAAACATATTATACATAAACCAATTCCATCTTCAATATCCATATCTACAACAAAAACTACGTTACTCGAGCTTGCCTCTAAAGCCCCCCCGGTTGAAATTGTATTCATTCTTACCAAAGGTAAATCCTCAAAGACAAGGTCTAAGAACCTTGGCATAACCATTCAAAAATCTATCACATGCCCCTAAAAAATGTTAGAGCTCCCTATTCCCAAGTCTAACCTCCCTAAGAAATATAATGTTGCATCATCACTTTTAGGGACATCTCCATCTATCTTAGGGCAAGGCCCTTCATCCAAGACCCATATCAAAAATAAATCCAAATCGAAACAATCTAGTCCTCCTTCTAAATATAATCCTCCTTCAAAAATATTCGTACCACCAACTGTAAAAATTTAATCCAAATTATGCAAGCCCCCAACCATCAAAACCAAATCCAAGTCATCCAATCGTCCTCTTCAAACTACATCTAAATCATAAACGTTCAATTCCTATTCCACATAAAAATATGAGTCAAAGGCACCCATAAAGCCTCATAAGAGAAAATCCTCTCTCTTTCCTTCGTCCACTGCCTCTAAATCTAGTTCATCTATAATCTGCACCACCCATTCTTCAACAACTTCCATTGGTTTGTATGCATGGGTCCTTCAGTGGTCTAATTCAAGCATCTACAATCACACTTCCCCCCATCAAATATTTTGACCCACATGGAAAAAAACCATCATGGTTCAATTCTAATGTCATTTGTGCCTACCATTGTACCCATGGGCATGATACTGAACATTGTAAGGCCCTCCAAACTATCATCCATAATCTCATTAAAGAAGATGATCTTCTCATTGAAGAGGATCATCCTATTCCCTCTACCATTTCATCCACAACTAATCCTACTCCTCCACCCCAATCTTCACTTACTAAGACTTATAAATCTCCTTACTCATCTTAAACATTCATTTCCATTCCCCCTCTGAATACTACTTCACCTAAAGAAGGACCCCTCTCTTTATCAATGTTTCATTCAAAATGCCACTCATTCTCACCCCCATGATTTTTAGTCATCTTCCAAACCTAATGTTGTTGTCACCACTCCCTCTAGTGAGCCTACTCCCCTTTCTTCATCAAAAGCCAAAGTCTCTATATTAGCTGCCCCACAGACTTATTGCCATTGAACAAAGTATCGTGAAACAACTTCATCATGCCCCAGTCAAGATGTCACTCTACAAGATAATCCAAATCTCCCCTAGCTCATAGACAATCTCTCATGTAAGATCTAAAGTGTATCCCTACCCCTAGTGATGAGACTCAACCATTTTGAAGCTCTCATTTGAGCACTCATTGTGTCTTCCACTATATATTTTGATAACTCTGAAATTCCTCGATACATCACCTGAGGACCATGACCTCCCACTTTTCATCATTATGTGTATCAATGATACATTCATCCAGAGTTCCATGATAGACAACATAGCTAGTATAAATATCATCTCATCTCACACCTTTGATCATCTCAATCTCCCTAGTTTTATTGTTTCCCAATATCCCGTAGTCCATCCTATGCCTTCAATGATGTTGTTTCCCCCTATTTGGGTATAGTCATTCTTTCTATATGCATCGGTGAAAACATCCTCCATGAGGTATTATATATTGTAGAAGGGGAGTTTTAATATAATGTATTACTCAGAAAACCATGGATCCACACCATGCATTGCGTTCCTTCCACTCTCCATCATTGTATTAATTTTAATTATGAAGGAAAGATCCTAACTCTCCCTGTAGACAATCCTCTTATAAAATCATGTCACATGACTAATTGACATAACGACGTGCTTCTTCCCAAGTAAAATTCCTTTGAAGCATCCACAAGATCATATGTTTTTGTGTCTAAACTTCCTAATGATGAATCTATCGACAATGTGATGCAAGTGGTCCTTTCATTGGGGGAGTACCTCCTTCTCACTCTTAATGCTCTTCCAACGCCTAATCAAATTGGTAGACCCGATAAAGCACCAATGTATCAACCTAATGTTGGTGATATAATCTCTTTTGGACCACCTCATCTTTGAACCAATATAATTTATGGTGGCATCGACCACCCTTCTTTTCATATCGACCCTCAACCATAAACCAAGCCTTATACCAACATATTTGAATTTCTTTACAAGAAATCCTTTGCCTATACTTACCTCCATCATTGCACATGGAAAGGATTTGGTATGGGGCATTATGAAGAAGGTAATCATGACTTCATCATTGATTAATCCCATAAGCCTCATGAGAATTTTGGGTTTGGTTTTAAGGAACAATCTAACGACTCTCTCACACCTTCTTCATCATCATATTTGATGAAAATTTATCCCCCTCTTTCTCCATCCAACAAAACTATGGATACGGATGACACTTTGTTCATTTCCTCTATATTTTTTTTTAATCTCAACCATCAATTTGGGACAGGTCACCAGTGTGAAGATGAAACTAGGTCCCTCCCTATTCAGTTTCCTAATATGGTAGAGGGATATTCCCCTACCATTGACATTCTTCATTACCCTGATGACAAATCCATCCTTTCCTATATGGGGATAGAATATTCCTATATTGATAAGACCTTACTTCCAGACACACACTCTTCTTAATGATCCATAATGAACATAAAAATTGGGACTCTGCAGGAGTCCCACATTCTCAAAGTGGTTTAATCCCTTGATCCACATGAGCTTGAGTATTTCATCACCTTTCTCTCTAAGAAAAGTCAGGAATTTGTGTGATCATGGTCGTGTGACAACATGTCATGACTTGATCCTTCTATCTGTCATTCCACAACATTGTCTACCATCCCTAACACTAATATGGTGAAGAATAATCTTCATCGCATGCATCCCCATGTATCCCTCTCTTTGTCAAAGAGGAGTTCTAAAATGCCTTCTTTCTTACAAATTTAGCATCCCCATTTACTATCTATAATGGGTTTCTAATATCATAACTATTTGTTACCAAAGCCTCTTGTTAGCTTTGTATATACACTAATTTTCGGGATCTAAATATCACTTTCCCTAAATACGACTTTCCTCTTCCCAACATTGATCAACTCATTGAACTCACAGCTGGTCATGAGATGATTTCTTTTATGAATGGTTTCTATGGGAACAACTAGATTCTTATCACACCAGAAGATCAACATAAGAATTATTTCATCACTCCTTGGGGAAAATTTTTCTATCGCATCATGAACTTTGGGTTGAAAAATTCGAGAGCCACCTATTAGCGTGTCATGACCTATATATTTCATGATATTATCCATAAGATTATACAAAGGAATATGTCGATCATATCTTGGGTAAATCTAAGCATCGACATGATCATCTTTCCATCCTTGAAATATGTTTTGCACGTCTTATCCAGTTCTTTCTCTGTCTCAATCCAACCAAGTATGTGTTTAGATTTCTAACTGGAAAACTCCTTGGATTTATAGTTTCTATCAGGGGTATTGAATTTGACCCCGCTAAAATCAAAGCCATCCTTGAAATTCCATCTCCTTCTAATCTATAACAACTTCACATTATTCAAGGCTGACTTCAATCAATCTACCCTTTCATCTCATAACTCTCTGACTGTTTCCAACCCTTTCACCATCTTCTTCGAAAGACATCAAATTTACTTAGGATGAAAACTCTAAAAAATACTTTGATGATCTCAAGCAATATATTATATCCATGCTTGTGCTCATACCTCCACATGAGGGGAATTATGTTTAACTCTATATATCCACCACTGCTCATGCTTTGGGTGCCATGTTGGCACACCATGATGAGCAAGGCAAGGAGCAGGTTATTTATTACATCAACCCCACCCTTCATGAACATGAGACCCTCTACACTAAATATTAAAAGTTATGTCACGACCTCTTATTTTCCACCTCCAAACTCCGTCATTATCTCCTTAATCATAAAACCTTCATTTTCACTAACTTTCACCCTCTTAAAACCATGCATTCAAAGCCTTTTCGTAACGACCGCAACACTCGATGGCTCATGATCATGAGTGAGTTTGACTTAGATTTCATCTCCCAAATAACATATCAAGGGCCATGATATCACTGATCAACTAGTTAAAGCCCCTCTTTTTGACAATCATCCTCCTCATGAAAAATTCCCAGATGAATACATCTTCACCATGTTGGCTCCCAGATCTACACCCCGGGGGAGAGAGGGAGGAATGGATGAATAGGGGATGAGGCAAGAGGGTTGGAACCACACAAATTATCATTATGTAGCTGAGGATGGGGTCTTCCTCTCCACTCACCTGTCTGTTATCTCAAAGGGAGTGATGGGGAGACACCTTAATAAAGGGTGTGGCTGATATCCCTTACTACTTTTTACTCTTCCTAAGTAAGGGTGAGAGGACACAAGATGTGGCCTAGAAGGGTACATGATAGGGGAGGGAATCAAGATAATGTCCTCGAGTCCACCAGGGGACAAACAATCAAGGTTTTGATGCAACCACCAAATGTAACGCATTCACTCAAAATAGTGGTCACAAATCACTGCAAGTCACCTGGGAACATCGATACAGAGGTTGGTAAAGGAAGGTTTGACACTGATCCAGATAGGAACCCCTAAATATCTACGTGGAGTTATTTCGATATAATGTTAAGTATTCTAAATAATGAATGAAAACACTTAAGGTATGTGCATTGATAATTTGTTTTCACAAGTATATCTATATAAAATGTGCAAGTAAAGTGATATCTCACATGAAAAATTATGCTACTTGAGGAGGTTAATTAAAATTTGTGAGGTGTAGATAGGGTTTTAAAGAGGAAGAACTTAAGCATTTAAAAGGGAACTGGGAGGGTCAAGAAACATATCAACCATTTTATCTCAATGCCCTTTTCATTTCATGAAGAAAGGGGAAACAAAAAATGGGATTCTCTCATAAGAAATGTTGATCACAAGGAACCTCTAAGCAATACATACAATCCAAATCCCTAATAATTTATCTCAATACCCCTAATAGTAAATCACCATGTGTAAATTATGTTGAATCGTAATGATGAAAAGGGACCCCCAAGATGAATAAACATATTACCCATGTTTTACTAGACTCTGTAAGTAATTTTATAGGTCTTAAGAATGGTATCCCAAAAGTACACCTAAAGGAAATCATTCCTTCACACTCACCCTAACAAACTAAACAAGAACATGGTATTACTATTTAAAGCTACAATCCATAACCTCACATGATATCTAAATGAAAATATAGGTGTTATTTTACCCCTAAAATCATTCCATAAGAAGAGCATAACCAAAATAATTATAGTAGGCTATTTAGTGATAAACCCATTAAATTTTTAAAGAACAAGGGAAACATATATATATGCTCTTAAATATTTTTAATGAATGTACATGAGAAATAACTTTAACATGAATTCCAAGTAAATGGGAAATACAACAATTCCTATATCATGAAACGTGCAAATATCCATGGTTGACTATGCTCTATGAAAAGTCCCATAACTCCTCTAAAGAGTCTTCCCCCAAAAAGAACCATATCCATTTCCTTCTAAAACCCCCATTTTCCTCTTATACATCCTTATCCACTTTACGTTTTTAGATAATATCCATCCACATTCGAACTATCTCACACTCAAGACACAACCCAAATATTCCAAAACATATTAGGGAATATTGTCCATGACCTCACTTAAGTTTTCTCATTGCTAGCCTGTCACCATCATGTCATTATGAAGAAATACATTATTTTCCATGTCACCTTTATTTAATATCAAATTTTACACGTGCGAGTAAATCTTATGTGTCCAAAGGATTTAACTTGATAAGACATTCTTTGGAGACTTAAAAATTTACTCAATCTCCGGTGACATGCTTTAAATAAATAAATAGTCTCAATCTAATTCCCACTCGTGCATGCCGATATGGGTTGGATATTACATATAAGGTGGCATGATTTCCTAGAACATGTCATCTAGGGGAACACACCTATTTAAACATGACTCATCTTTCTAACAGATCATAGTTAATTATTTAATCTCTATAGAATAATTTGTGCTTTCCTTCCCAATCATTGCTTCTTGTCATGACACAACCAACCTTAGGAAAAAACCTTTCAGGTCATTATTTTGATAATTTTGTGGAGTTATTTAACTTGAATGGGCCGATTAAGGCCTTCATAAAGCTTGTTTTCAGTGTTCCAAATGTGCAGGAAAATCTTCCTGAGGGTTCCTCCCATAATGTACTAGTCATGTCCATTTTGAATAGGCTCGTAGAACTATGCACACCCTTCCCCATTTTCTAGACCTTACATCACCATCTAATCCTTCCTGAGTATCACCTAGATATAGACCATTTGAAACATCACTTGTATCATCATCGCCCAAGGATTTATAACTATAAGTGGCACATGCATATGCCCTACTACACCCCTTCCATGTTGGAAGTGGAACTTCCTTCCCAAACCATAAACTGCCCACCTTGATGGGAAAAACTGCCTCTAAATGTGTGAGTGGACGACATGGAGGAGAGACTTGATATACTAGAAGATATTGTAGTTGAGCTTCGAGCTACTAAAATGGCAACTGAGGCTCCTCCCCTGAAGAAGAAGAAAATAATCCTATAAGCTCTTATTGTCGACACTGCAGGGGCCTTTGAAATTTTGGTATCAAGAGGCCATGGATTGAGGACCCATCTGAAAGGGGGTCTTTGCCTTTGCGAGTGGGTGAACTTGCTCAAATTGAGGGAAGAATTCAATTAGATTTTGAATGGGCCATGGGTCGAGTTCTAGAACTAATGATGAAATTAACATCGAGGGGCTTGGAAATGGATAGCTAGTTTGTGTTTGTTGTAGTGTCCCATGAAGAGTTTATGTGTCGTAGGAACCAACTTCTGACATGCCTCCCATTTCTCCTAGGGGAGGACATGACTCTAAAAGATTAACTACTTGTTTGAATGTAATATTTTGTTTTTGTAACTTCCTTTTTACACATATATATCTCCTCAAGGGAAGGGGCACCTATAATAGAACCCCATTTTTCTCATAAGATACATTAATCTAATATATTTATTTTCCTCTTTCATTGCATGGAATGTCTCTTTTTATTTTGTTTTAGCACATTGAAATGTACAATTTACTTCACACTCACATATACCGTATCATAAATAGATTTTTATAATTTTAAGTGATCTTGCAAAATGAATATAGCCATTAATTTTCAAAATCAATCTTTGGTTTCCCATCAAAAAAGATCCAACACTTCCCCCCCTCATTTTAACACTCGCCGGAACAACCATGAAAATTCATTAAAATTTAACCAACTACATAACTGGGAGTTAGGGTCCGTGATGAAAATATCAACCCATACTTAAAATATTTCCAAGCAAGGCAATATGCAAATTCAATTCTGGGCACTAGAGATCTACCACCAGATGAGTTGTTCTGATGTATCACTTCGGACCTCGGGGTCAAAATAGTAGTTTGCACATTCTTGTGGATAAAGTGAACTTTGACATCACTAATTATTTCCCCAGGAATTAACTTTATATTGATATTTTGTAAAAATAACTAACCATCCCGATAACATGAAAAAGTACCACTGCTTTACTTCCAATGCCCTAAAACCTCAAGAACAAGGGAAAAATAATATAGGCACATGATTCTTCAACCAAAAATAAAGGATGAAAATTTCAGGCACCAACATTTGCTCCATCTTGAGGATGGACACCCCTAATGGGTGTCCGAAGAACACCAAAAGAACCCCTAGGGGAACAAAGGCCAACTGCCTATCTATTGGGAAATGGAGTCCAAAAATTGATCACCATTGTAAACCACCACAATGAGAGTGAACAACACCAAAAACCAAAAACACCAAAAAAAACAAAACAAAAACCAAAAGAAGGAAGCAAGAGACTTAAATCACAAATAATCAGCCACAAACAAGAGAAATAAGTTATACAAGCCAAACCCTATGGGTAATGACACAAGTTTATTTCTTTTTTTTCCAATTAGGAGACACAAGTTAACAAGCCAAAACCTATGGGTAATGATCCTAACCACTTCAATTAAAACAAAAATCATCAGCCGTCTGTCATCAATGATACACAACCCAACCTAAGACAATGATAATACACCATCATTAAAATAAACCAACAAATTTTGTGCACCTAGCAAGACATGTCCACAGATATCTTCCTTTTTACCACATAATCTAAAATAAAAAATCTTAAGAACTTTAGGTGAAACCCAAGATGACTAACACATTCCTACTCTTTAATTTCAGACCATTTTCCATTTAACCAATCCCTTTTAAATTTGAGGTAGGCCCTAAGAAAAAAATATGCACACTCATTTTTTCCTATATTTACCATATCCATGCTTGAGGGGAGGCCATTTATCGTTTGTGTACCCTACTTAACAGATGAAAGACAAACATCGACCCCCAAACCTACGTTTGTCTCTTGTTGTAAAGAAATTGAACCTTTTATAACTAAACACCAAAACTATCATATGAAGAAAACTATTGCATCCCTGAAGACTTGAGAAACAAACGTTGTTCAATCATTTGATCAAAAAACAAAAACAATTCAAAAATTGACTGATAGGAGATTTAACACATACATCTTCAAAAAAAATAGACAGCCAGTTTCTTGCCTCAATCCATCTGGAACAAAATTCTCAGTACAACCATCATCCACACAAACCTCTCTAACATCCAGAGCCATTGTATTAATTTCATAATCAGGTTTAAGAAGTGAATCGCATACATCTAGTTCAAATGAATATTTCTGATCTATCCATGAATGCCTCATTAGGTATTTATTTGATGACTTACACCGTAATTTAAATCTCTTCTCTTGTTCCACCAATGCGTAAAAAAATAGGAATATATCTTCCACTGAGGGAACATCGCTGTTATATTTAGTAATCAATATATCCATTAATTTAACAAATTCATGATCAAGAGAACTGTAACCTAGGCAAAAATCTGTTACATCACTAGCTTCCATAAAAGAGTGACACACTCATGTGAGGATATTCCCAAAATTCATTTGTTGTTTGACATACAAAAGATCAATAAAAGACATCCCAACTCTATAGTCTATCTGTCTGTATAGTACACAATGTTTTTCAGTGCCTAATTCTAATTTTTCAACATTAAGAACACCATCCAAACCAGAGGGAACATAAACTATAAAGAATTTATCACACCATAAAATGGTGTACCCAACATAGTCATTCTTCTTAATATTACTCTCAGTCAATGGATCTAGAAGCGATACTTGTTATTTAATCCCAATTTACTCATTCTTATAATCCAAGATATTCCTTTCTTCAAACAATCCCACAGTACTGCTACCATGTTCAGGAAGAAGAAGAAAAGATCTTCATTGAATTGATCTCTAAACATTGCTACCTTTTTAATCAACGAATGCAATGAACCTTGAGGTATGGAGCTAATCCAAACCCTAACATCTTCTTGTATTGTATGCAAAATAAGCTTCAGGAAAACATCCTCATATTTTACCTCATATTAATGCATTACCTCATCAAATAAATCACGATGTCACTCCACATAGGTATTGCCATAACCTTAAAAAATAAGAAATTTAACCCTTATTCCATTAGGGATCTAATGCAGGTATTCAGGTACCCGCTGAAGTCTATAGGCCTAAAAGAATTTGATCTGAAAGGTAATTTAGGAGGGAAAAAGACCATATTACCATCACAAATACCCATGTATAGGTTCACTAAAAACCAATTCTTACAACTAAAAACTTACCCCATAAAACCTGAGGAACACAATGATGTAACTTGATTACACATTCAAAATTAACACATAAATAAATTTCAATTCATTAAATGAAGAATATTGGTCCAATTACAACTAGAAGGATAACAGATTCAAAACTAGGGTCAAGACCATAGAAAATTAAATCACATGAAACCCTGAAGTTAGACGATTCCAACACGTGATTCCTAAGATACATAAAATAGGACAAGAAGATAAAACTAAAAACTCAGGTGATCAATGATCTAAGTTATCCATAGCAATAGTTCCATCCAAGTGTTAGAACTTAGATCTACACTTGGCGGAGAGAGGGTGACATGGATGTACAGGGGACGGGGTGAGATAGATGGACCCACATGAATTGTTTTTATGTAGCTAGGGAGTGATCAGGAGACACCTTAGAAAATGGTGTGGCTAATTTCCTTGTAGAGTTTGATTATAGCTAAGTTAGGGTGAGAGGACCAAAGATGTGGCCCAAAAGGTACAAGATATGGAAGGAAATAAGGATAATGTCCCAAGTCCTCTAGGGACAAACAATCGAGGGTTGGATGGAGAAACTGAATCTAAAAATCACTTGAAAGAGTGGTCAAAAAGCACTATAAGTACCTATGAACCCCAATACAGTTCACTAAAGGAAGTTTTGAAATGATGGACACATTAACCCTAACAATCTACTATTTTGTGGAAATGTTAAGGATTCTAAATAATGAATAAAAAAACTTAAGGTATGTGCATTGATAATGTATTTTTGTAAGAGAATTTGTATAAAATGAATAAATAAATTGAGATCTAAATGAAAACTTATGGTACTCAAAGAAGTTAACAAAAATTTATGAGGTAGAGATAGGGTTGTAAAAAGGAAGAACCGAAATGTCAAAGGGTAGTGGGAGGGTCAAGAAACATATAAATAATTTTTTCACAATGCCTTTTTCATTTCATGAAGATAGGGGAAAAACAAAATGGGATTCTCATAGTAAATCAATCATAAGGAACTTCCAAGAAGAAATACAATCTTGATCCATGATAATTTAGCTCAATTTCCCTAAGAATAAATCACCATGTGTAAATTATGTTGAACGTTCCATTGACAATGGACCCCCAAGATGAATAAACACATTACTCATTTTTCTATATTTGTAAGAAATTTATAGGTCTGAAGAACGAACTCCCAAAGTACACCTAAAGGAAATCATTCCTTCACACCACCCTAATAGACTAAAAAATATGGTATTACTATTTAAAGTAACAACATTAACCTGCACAAGATCTGAATGAAAAGATACACCTCATTTTACCCCTAAAATTGTTCCACGAGAAGAGCATAACTAGAATAATTATAGTACTTTATTTAGGATAAACCCATTAAAATTGGAATGAATAAGGCAAACATATATATATATATTCTCTCAAATCTTGTTAATGAATGTGCATGAGAAATCACCTTAACATGAATTCGAGGCAAATGAGAAACACAATAATGTGTACATAATGAACATGGAAATTTCCATGCTTGATTATGCATCTCAAAAATCCCACAACTCCTCCAAAGAGTCTTCCCATTAAAATAATTTTCTCTGCTTCTACCAAAACCCCCTTTTCCTCTTATACATCCTTTTCCACTTTAGCATTTCATAGAATATCCATCCAGATTCTAACTAACTCACACTCAGGACAACACCTGGAGATTATAAAAAAATATTAGGGAATATTTTTTCAGGAAAAACCTTTATTTTTCTCGATTCCAACCTATCACCATCATGTTATTATGATGAAGTACAATATTTTCTATATCAACTTTATTTAATATCAAAATTTATACATACAATTAAATGTGACGTGGAGAAAGTATTTAACTTGAAAAGGCATTCCTTAGTGATGCAAACATCTACTCAATCTCAAGTGACATGCTTTAAATAAATAACCAGTTTAAATCTAACTCCCATATGTTCCTTCCAATCTGGGTTGGATATTACATTTTTGGTGGCATGATTTCCAAGAAAACCTTAGCCCAGTGAAAAATTCCTATTTACGCATAGCCCATATTTATAATGGATCAATTTTTATTGTCCAATATCTCTATAATCATTCCTAATTTCCTGCCCATTTGTTACCTCATTTCATGGCCCAACCAATCTTAGAATCCAACCTTTCAGGTCATAAGTTCAAGAATTTTGGAGATTTATTTAACTTGATAGGGCTGAATGAGGCCTTAATTAATCTTGGTTTTTGTGTTACAAATGTGTGAGAAAATACCTTTAAGAGTTCCTCCTATAATGCACTGGTCATGTCCTTTTTTAAGACGTTTGTAGAATTATTTGTGTCCTTCCCCATTTTAAAGACCTTAGATAACCATCTACTCCTTCCTGAGTACCACTTGCATACAAACCACTTGAAACACTAGTGGTCTCACCATCACCCTAGGATTTACAATGAGAAGTGGCACATGTATATACCCTACCACACCCCTTCCCTCCTAGAAGTGGAACTTCCTTATCAAACCATAAAATTCCCCTCTTGATGAGATAAAATGCATCTAAATGTGTGAGTGGACAACATGGAGGAGAGACTTGCAATACTATAAGACACCATGGTTGAGCTTCAAGCTACTGAAATGACAATCGAGATTCCTCCCTTGAAGAAGTAGAAAACCTTTCCATAAGATATTTTTTGTTAACAATGAAGGGGTCCTCTATATGTCAGATATTGACAAGCCATGGGTTGAGGTCCCATATGAAAGGGGGTATTTCCCTTTGTGAGTGGGTGACCTTTCTTGAATGGATGGAATAATTCAATTGGATTTAGAATGGGCTGTAGATCAGGGTGCTTGAACTAATGGTGAAAGGATTGTCTAGGGTCATGGAAATGGATATCCAGTACATGTTTGGTGCATCAGTGCATGAAGAATTTATGTGTTGTAGGGACCAATTTCTACAATGTCTCCCATTACTCCCAGGGGAGGCCATGACTATAGAGGATTAGCTACTTATTTCAATGTAATCCTTTGTTTTTATAAATTCCTTTTTCACACATATATATATCTCTTCAAGGGAAGGGGCCCCTGTAATAGAAAAAAAAATTCTTATAAGACATTTTACTCTAATTAATTTATTTCCTTATTTCACTACATGTAATGTCTCTCTTTATATTGTTTTAGCACCATTGAGACGCATAATTTACTTCACACTCACATATATTGTACCATAAATCAATTTTCAAAATTCTAAGTGATCCTAAAAAATGAATCCCATCCATTAATTACTAAATCAATCTTGGTTTCCCATCTAAAAATATCAAACACTTCCCTACTCATTTTAGTACTTGCTAGAAAAATAATGAAAATGCATGAAAATTTAACCAACTGCAAAACAAGGAGTCCAGGCCCACGATGAAAAACTCAATCAATACTTAAATTATTTCAAGGTAAGGAAAGATGTAAATTAGATTCTAACCACTGGACAATTGGCATGTGCTAAATTACCCTAGTGTATCATTTGGACTTCGAGGTCAAACTAGTAGTTTGCACATTCTTGAGGATAAAACAAACTTTGACATCACTAATTCTTTCCCTGAGAATTCAATTTATATTCATATTTTGAAAAAGAAACTAACTGTCCCAAAAACACATCAAAGTACCATTTCTTAACTTTAAATTCCTGAAATCCTCAAGAACAAGGGAAAAATCAAACATTCACATGATTCTCCAACCAAAAAGAAAGGCCAAAAATTCCATGCACCAACACACCATCGATCATGAATTATCTCCCCTCCGCATGACACTTTTCTTTGACAGATCGAAGTGTTGGTAAGGGGGAGGCACTTTTGTTATCATCATTCATCCTTGGGATACTCCCATCCCCATTTCTTATAATCTTAATTTAAAATTCACTAACAATATTGCTGAGTACGAATCCCTCATCCTAGGTATCGAAACAACTATCATGCTTGGTCTCCAAATCCTGAATATCTATGATGATTCTCAACACATCATTAACCAAGTCAAAGGAACCTATTAATGCAAAAATGAGGCCCTTCAAAAATATAAGGACATTGTCGATTTTCTTCTTAAGGATTTTGAAATTTACACCATTCAAACCATTCCTCGCTCATCTAATCATTTTGTAGACATGATGTCATCTCTCATGTCCCTCATCCCATGGGCAACATAGGAATCCAAAATTTCTATTGTTGTCCATCATCTTGATCAACTATCTCATGTCCATGAGCTTCCTCACATCAATCATGTTAACGTCAATCCATCAGATCTTTGGTATTCTCATATCTTTGAATTTTTATCTCATTCTAAGATCCCCTCTAATATATCTAAAAATGTCATGCAATCCTTTCTTCAATGCACTAGCTGCTATGTCATACTTGGCAACATCCTCTACAAGTGCGGCTTCAATGACATATTATTTCATTTCCTTAAGTCTCATGAATCTACTCACATTATCCAATAAGTCCACAACGGTATCTGTGGCGCTCATTTTAGTGGCTTGGTTATTTCCAAGCACGTCCTTCACATGGGTTATTATTGGACCTCTTTCAATCAAGACTATTGTGATTATGTCAAGAAGTGTGTCAAATTCCAACAACATTCCAATCTCATCCACATTCCTATCCAGGATTTACAACTAGCTCAGGACCTTTGGACTTTCTTATAGTGGGGACTTGACCTCATTGGCCTCATCAACTTGTTTTCCTCTCAATGCCATCATTCCATCATCACCATAACTGAGTATTTCACCAAATGGGTGGAAGCTATTCCACTCACGCCCACTAAAGCTAAAAAAATTGTCGACTTTGTCTATCAACACACCATCTGTCACTTTAACGTTCCTCATAAAATCATCACGGAAAATGAAAATTCCTTAAAAAAAGATCTTAAGAAGCGTTGTGACTCTTTCAATATCAAACTTAACTTCTCTTCTCCTTACTATCCTAAAGCTAATAGCCCAGCTGAAGAAAATACCAAAAATCAATACAATATCCTTTCTAAGACTAGTGACATATCATGTCGTAATTGGCATATTCATATCCCTTTCACCCTATCGGCTTATCAGATTAGCATTTGCACCTTTACAAGCACTCCACCTTTCTCTCTTGTCTATGTCTCTAAATCCGTCCTTCCTCTAAAAGTTCAAATATCATCTTTACGTGTCTCCCTCCATGAATTTGTCTCTGAAAAATACTATCATCAAGAACGTCTGTCACAACTTGAATTGTTAGAAAAGTGTTGCTTAATTTCTCTTCAACATCATCACGTTTATCAAGAGCGTATAAAGCATGCCTACAAAAAACAAATCAAGGAACACAATTTTAACATCAGTGACCTTATATTAAAATAAAATCAAAATGTACCTACTCTAGAAAGGAGTCAATGTGGAAAGTTTTCTCCTAGCTATATTGGACCATATATTATCACACATAAATAGGGATATGAGCCCTATCGTTTAGTGTCACTTGATGGTAATCCAAAAATGGAACCTCTCAACGCATTACACTTGTGAACCTTCTATTGTTAACGCACCTACTAAAATTATCTTAGTAATTTCTTAAAAAAATTATTCCATTGCAAACCTCTCCATCTCTCTTTGTAATGATTTGGAATTGTGTGGTCTACTATCACTTTCTTATTTATAACCTTATTATTGGCACCACGACTCTTCCCATAGCATATTCCTTGTGGACACATTCCTCCTTCTAGGTGGGAACCACATAATCAATACATCCATCACCCTCTTTTCTACATATTGGAATCATGATAAAGGTCTATAGGTGTCACTTGTACATTCTAACATCCCCTTCCCAAGTGGTTTACTTGGTTTTCCTTAGCTCTATCCTAAAGTCAAAAACTCTGGATGCTCCTATCAAAAATCTATAATATCCCAAAAAAATATTGTTCCCTAAAAGGAAAAGTGTTCATATAAAGTAAAATTATCAAAATTATATAATGATACCTTGAAGGATAACTATCATGCATATCTTATCCTACCATTTAAAAATTAAAAATTCAAAATCAAAAGAAAAATCCTAATGTAGACCACTCCCTCTAAGGATCGCTACTATTTCATATCATGAAAGCAGAAGGCTTCCCCCATTGATCAATCTTCCAAACATCAAAAGTAAAGTTAAATATGAAAAATCAAATCATCCCAAGAAATATTCCCACATCGATCAACTTTCCCATTTGCAACAAAATTCCACCGTTGATTAGTTTGAGCCATATTTCTTAGAGATGAGGCATAGACATAGGAATTCCATTTAAGGAGAACTTATTTTCCTTGTACAAGCTCCATCTTAACCTCCATTTTTCATGTCTAAAATAGGTCTATAAGAACACATTCCATATTTTACTCATGATCTAAAAGTTTTACTAACTATCGTTAGTTGTGTGTTAACATTTGTCAATAGTCGCAAGTGCAATGTTTTATGTTGTTCCCTTTTTACATTTACCTCCAATCCTATTCAAGGAAATCCTCTTTCGTGTATGATCCTATCTATGACGAAGTATACTTTATTATGTTTTGGTCACCACACCGAATATCAAATTTTATTCCATTACGCTCTTATATCATCTCACATCTAAACTCTTTTTCTCATCAAACCTTATCCATCACCATATGCATATCAACTCATCATTTCTAATTTAGTATAAATCATATCATATTAAGCACATATCTCATGTTAATCTAAAGTAAATCACATTAGATAAATCCTATCATATAATAATATTCTCATCTACTCATCACACATCTCATCATCAAAACATCATATCAAAAAATCCAATAAATATACTCAAATCTTGAAATTAAAACATCACATCGTATATCCAAGATCACATCATTAAATATACATCACATCTAACATCTAAACTAACATCCATGTTATAATCAAATAATCAAGCCCATAAACCATCATACACCTCATATAAGCCACGGAAAAATCATATATATATATATCCTCATCTAAACATGTCTATGAATCCGTGATAGGACTTTACTAGGCTCTATCTCAAAATCAATACATCATCAAAATTTATATATACATTGTCCAATGAATAATTTATGAACTTAACATATGATAATATCAATATCAAGCCTTGCCCCCTTGAGGAAGGTGCCTACATATCTCCATGACCATATCCTCCATTTGGTCCTGGGTCATACCTCGGCTACAAAACACTCTTCATGCTCCCAGATGTCACTAGTCGCACTAAGCTCCCTACTCCCCACTGCCATGCTAAGTACGCTACATATCTCAACACATATGGAAGCCTTGATGTCACTATGCACTCATAATAGCAAACATTTTCTCTTAATGAATTGTACTGGTATATTGACATAGTACTCAGTGGTGCCATCTGGATATCTCCCTATGACGCCATTGGTACCTCACCACCTGATGCGGTGACTATAGGACCAAGATCTCCTAATATGGCCTTGTAGGAATCCCTATGTCACCTGTACCGGTCTCTCTATTGAATGGATAGGTCTCTCTCCTAGCGTGCAACCTCTCTCTCATGGCAATCTGCCTCTCTCTCCTAGTGTGTTGTATCTCTCTCTTGTTAGGCTGTATATAGTCCTTATTTTCCACACAAGTGATAAGCACGCTGAAACCTCATTCAGCAAGATTGAATGCTCACCCGTAGTGTACATTCTTATCAAGATGTTAGCATGCATATTCATGATGATAATTAACCAAGATCATATTCAAACACATTAAACCATTGCATACATTCAATTGGAAAAACATGTAATAAGAAAACATAAAAGATAAAAAAATTACCAATATCAATTGCACCATGAAATCTCCATACTCAGACATGTCAAAAATGATAATCCATCCACCATAATCCATTATAACAAAGTATTACATTACATAATCTATATACATATCAAACATTATACCAGGGCACTAGAACATGTTCAAGTATCAAAACCTTAGACCATAATTGCATCAATAAGACTCTTAGAACTTAGACGTGGTGATGATGAAGAAGATGATACAAAAACTATGGCATACAATATATATGTGTGTGTGTGTGTGTGTGTGTTTGTGTGTGTGTGGTTAAGGACTTTCCCTTCATCACCCATGCACTCTCTTAATAATAGGCGTGCTAAAAATAGACTACATGCATGATTTACCAAATAAATAATAATAGATTATCCTATAAATAAAACTTTCTTTAAACCTATTAATAGCCTCCATGCATGTGCTCGATATGTATGTTCATTCTCCAAAAATATCCTTTACTTGGCCTCCAAGTCACCATGCTTTATCTCTTTTCTTGGTCAACACTCCATCTTACATTTATATTTTTATCCTATATTCTAAAAATCAGGCTAAGTCCTAAATAGTTTCTTGTATATCTTTAGTCCCACACGCCACCTTTCTCTAAATATATGTACATCCTCCCACATGCTACCTCTTCTGCGCCTTACATCCACACATTCCAAACCTATTTGGCTCTCCATACTTCATCACTTTTTCATCTCAACATTACCCTACATTAGATATCATTGTCACGTCCTCAGCAAAACTTGGCCTTGGAACTTATCCATGAATACATAATAAAGAATGAGAACACAAAGAATAAGGCAGAAATAATAAAATAATCTCTAACATGCATTGATCTCCTACTCCTCAATCGGCTGTAAATTTTTTTGGGGAAATCCTTATCAAGGGTTCTCTCCATCTCACCCCACTCTACGAAACATTTGGTGGTCATTGTATCTAGGATTAAACTTGCTTCCTCCACCATATCCTTGAGGGGTCATGTTTAGACCTGATGATCAAATTCCCTACTCATGCAACTAGACCAGAGATCAAACCTTCCAAGTTATTATGTGTGACGAGGGATCCTAACTCCTTAATCATGTTTTCATAAGTGTCCCTTTTTAGGTCTTCAAGGAATCTCTCTTTCTATGTGATCTCATCCAAGAGCTCATTTCACCCAAGCTTCCCCTCCTTCTTTGTAGCCTGCACACTTGCCAAATCCACCTCCTCATGAGTAGTGTATGCTTTGAGGATGGGATCAAGGTCTTGACTATGGTCAAAGGCCCATCCCACCTTATTCAAAGCATCCTTTATAGTTTGAAACATTGCCTCATATTTTCTAATCTTGCATTACAATATTCTTATTCTTCTTCCTTTTTCAGTTGGTAAATCTCCTTCACTTGTCCCTTACACTTGGATTTTCCTGTAGTAACATATGAACCAAATCCTACAAGAAGTGCAAAGCTGAGGGTACCTTTCCTTGGTTTTTTCATCAAACACTAGGTGTGCTTCCAAAATATTCATCTCCAATCTTTTGTCATGTCCAAGGCCTTTGTGTGCCTTTTCTCTCATTCTCCTTCCTGAGCCAATTGGAATACCTCCTGTTCTTTATTTTTATCTAAATCATTGTCCAAAGGGTGGCTTCCATTATCTAGATTTATACGAGCCACTTCTTCTGCCATATTTTTTAAGTATTACTATCATGTTCATCATTATCATGGGATTTACTGTTACATCACCGTCAACGCGAGTTTCATTCTTCATTTATTTATGCATGTGGTTCCTCGCTAAATCAAACTTAGGTTCATCCATATGTGTTTGAATTCTCCAAGACAACATTTTTCTTGTGCACATATTCATGCCCTACTGGGTCAATTACTCTCCCACCCATATAAGCTCCTCTATAGCAATAATGTTTGAAATCATGCATGTATTATATTAGATTGATCATCATTGACATACCCAGGTTTTTCATGCACATAATATTTCTTTCTCCCCTTTGTAACTAGTTCATCTCTCTATTGGTATATGTGTTTCATTCCTTGAAAACATACCATCTTCCTTTTTCAACCCAGTTGACGTCCTCCATCTCCCCGGATGGCTTATCCTCTTCAAGATCCTTTATTTTTTGTCATGCTCCTTCATGGGACCTTATGCACCTCACTATGTACCTGTATGAATCTCGATTATGGGTAATCCTCTAAACCTGTGAACTTCTTCCTTTATTTATGAACAAGGTGACTCTTGTTTCTGACCTCATCCTCTTGATGAAGATCCTCTACCACATTCCTTCATCACTGTCACCCCTTTGCACAACTTCATCTTATTTTCTTTTATTTTTGGGCTCAACTTGATGTGGTGTTTTCCTTGGTGACCTTCTAACTTCTTCAGAGGGTCCCACACCAATGTCTTTCTCCTTCACACGCCCTCCTTAATTCTTTCTTCTGTGGATTTGGTCAAGCGCGACACTTTCTATAGCCTTCTCTATCTATTTAGCCTCAAGACAATTAGTATTTTCTTCCTCTTCAGACCTCAGAGGAGTGATCCTCACACACCCTCTTAGTGCCTAAGCATTTTTTTCCTTTGGGAGGGTATGGAAGTTTCAGCATCATCTCCTTAACATATTTTCATCCTTAACCTATTTGAGCTTAAACATATATGTACACCTTAGAATCTTCTTCATTTCCAACTGCCATGGATTCAGGAGTTTATGTTCAATATTATTTGACTATCATTGTCTCGATGTAAGCTATCTTCCCTAGGTAGACATAGGTCTTTTGTAGCATGTGATAATTGCATCCACTTTATCAGCATCAAATTTCAATTTGTGCACATTATAGAAGCAGTTCATAGAATCCTTGAAGTATGTGATTAAATGGAATGGAAAATTACACCATAATTTTCTTGAAATCCTTCATATAAAACCTGCCCAAATAGAAGTGTTGGTAGGCTACAAAAACTGATTTTCCATCCAAAACCAAGGTAAATTATCTTGGGATATGCCATTCGTCCTCAAATGCCTCATGCATTTTCGTACCATTTATCTACACCCTTCTTATAGGCACCCAAAATATTACCTTCACAAGTATAATTGAGTGAATCCTTTTGGAAGGGACTTTCTCCATAGGGTACACCCATATTTTTTCTCTTGGACCATTTGGTATTCAATCTCACAAAATACCAATAGATAGGAATCATGTCGCATGTAAATCACCTTTATCACATGCATGTATGCTTCCTTAATGATTCCTTCTGCAATGTACTGAAACGTGATGTTATAGTAATTTTATTCACCATCTTCTTGTGTGCAATATGAAGCCACTTCTTATTCACCTCTTTCCATCTCTCATGCGCCTAGCTTTAGCTCACCAATATATGGCCACTCTTGTTGCAGGGTCTTTGACCTTAGATACATCCATCGTGTGCACCATATCTTTTTGGTATTTAAGCATCTCCACTGCAATAGTCCTCTATAACACCTACTTCATCATCCAAGTCAGTAGCTCTATCTCTTCTCCCGAGCTTCCTAACCTTGTCAGCCTTATAATCATTAGCACTGTGAGGTGCACTATTGTCTCCCTTATAAAGTAAAAATAACCTTCATGGACTCATGATACTAACCACTGATACGAGCGTTCTTGTTTTAAAAATAAGGAAAGCTCATAGAGCTACAGCACCCCCGCACCTCTCTAAGAGTATTTGTACCATTTATCATCATAAATCCTTTTTATCATCCTCTCATTTGGTTGATGTCTTCTTCTCAAATGTCTCTCTATTTGGTATTTGTTTGAACTAGAGTGATGATTATAATTAATTAATCTTGCATTTTTTCAACTGGGACTTCCATGACATTTCCATCTATGACCCTCCAAATATTGCATCTAACAAACCATTCTACAACGCCTCCTAGTCACATGATTTCTACCTCATTCACACCTTTCTGGGTGCCATTCTTTGTCCCAAAAATTTTTCAACTTGTAAGGTACTACTAGGTACTCTTCTTACTCACCACTGCTTACTCTTGCCTTTTTCAAGGTGCCTTTAGTTTATGAACTTACATGCCCTAACTGTGAATGTCTATTCTACAAACCCTAGCTCAACCCTTCAACCCTTCGAACCTTATATTCTCTTTTCCTTCATGCCTTTTCCTCTCTCACACACTTCCTTCGAAGGAGCTCTACTTCAAGCCATGCCAAATTTTCTTTAGGGTCGATGAATTCCTCTTTTGCACTCACAATTCACACTCATTCACACTTCAGTTACTCTTCAAGGCTCAAATACGTTATCATGCAAGGTAATAATGAAGTTACTTGCATCCATTTTATAGATTTTTCATGTTTTTTTTACATTAATTTCTCTTCGAAATACCACTGTACTCACAACTTTAATTACGTTTTTTACTTTTTCAGATTTTTTAACTACTTTATTCCATACACTACAGTCGTAACCTTCTGAAACTCCTACTACTTTCCAAGCCACATGACCTCCTCACACGTGTTGCTTCCTTGCACTGCTACACATATTTCCGCTTACATATGCACCAAGTAGTTCATCCTTCCACTTCCCTACCCCGCATTACACTTTGTGGATTTTTCCATGTGTGGTCTTCATCCTGAGAAATTTATTTATTATCACCATCCTTTTCATTTCTTATGATACCTTTTTCCACTTTTCTACATGCATACCATGCAACCATCACACCATCCTTTTACCAACATGTTCACACATATTTATCCACTTCAACTCTCCTTCAGACACCAATAAGCTCTCCTTTTGGCACCACTTGTACCTAGTTCACCCCACACTAAATGTATGCATGGTCCTCTACATCATCTCAATAGATAGTAATTAGCTTCATGTGTGCACAAACACTTATTACAACAAAAAAAGAAACAAAATAAAACACAAAGAAACAACTAGAAAGAAAAACATGAAAGGGAAACCTAATCTAAATGGAAATACTTCCTTATTACAAACACTAATAAGATAATTTATAGTAAGGGTCTAGCCTACTCCCATTGAAGTAACTGGGTAATATGGTGTCATCCAAAGCCTATAATTTACATGCACCTGATTCAAATATCTTGGTTACTACAAAAGGTTCATAACTAATGCACCTTCAACTTCCTTAGGTGGCACACAAACTTGGATTCATATAGAAGGAATATCTTTCCAACTTCAAATGTCTTGTTCTTAATGTGCCTATCATGTCAGGCCCACTATCATGCCTTCTCAGTCTTCTGTATCCAACATGCAATAGTGTGTCGTTCATCTAATTTCATTAGTTTATCAATGCAATCCTGAGTGTCTTTTTCATCATCTAATTCACCTGCACACGTAATACACAGGGATGGTAGCATGAATTCAACTGGTAATATTACCTCTGTACTAAACACCAATTGAAAGGGCGTGGCCTTATTCAACTATTTATATGTGGTTCTATAAGACCAAAGTACAATTGACACTTTATCATCCCAATCCTTTATTCCAACATCAGAAATATTTGTCAATGTCTGTCCCAAAACCTTATTGAAATCCTCTGCAGTACCATTAGCTTGAGGGTGATAAGGAGTAGTTTTATGGTGTGCCACCATAAACTCCCCCAGAAAAATTTTGATTGTCTCATTCAAAAAATGAGTTCCTTTATCACTTATCAAGCTTAATGGATAACCATACCTACTAATAATGTTCTCCCATAAGAACCTTGTTGTTGTAGCTATCACATAATCCTTTATAGGTGTAACCTCTGCCCACCTTGTAAGATATATATGTAAGTAATAATGTATTTTGCTCTAGTCCATAAGTGGGTGGTGCAATAGGTCCTACAAATTCAATAGCCCACTTCTCAAAAGGTTATACACTTTCTTTAGGTCATAAGTGGCATCACATCTCTATGTCTAGGATTTCCAATGCCCTGACAATGATGTAAGCTTTTAAATACTCCTTGGTATCTTTGTATAGTGTCTCCTACCAAATACTAGCCATAAGGATCTTGCACATAGTAACATCTACCTGCATAATTTCCTCCTGCTATACCTCCATGATCCTTTTCCATAATAGCTTTGTACTCGTGCTATATAAAACACTAGCACAAGACCTCATCTCTTCCCATTTTTTATAAATCTCCACCAATCAATTGATAAGGTGCCATGCAGATAACAAGTTGTTTTTTCTCCATTGTCTTCATACCTTCAGGCGCCTATCCAGTGTGCAAAAAGATAGCTATATCTTCCAAATATATGGGTGTGTGGTTTAACCTGAAACAAATATGCATCAGGTATAATATATTTGATGCTTTGTGAGTCCTCACCTGAATTAATCCTTGATAAATGATAAGGCCCAAAATTACTCTTTCTTGGCTTTACAAAAATGGTGAAATCAAACTCCTTGAAAGATAAGTATCCAATGATAGATGCACCCTTGTTAAATTAGGTTGTTGACCAAGTATTTCAATGCCATATGATTTGTATAAAAATAAATGGAGTAGCCAACAAATACTATCTAAATTTGTGAAGTGCATAGATCATAGATAAGGCTTCACACTCTGTTTTATAATTCTACTCTGCGGGTGTCAACTTCCTACTTACAAAGAAAATAGGATGATCCATAATCCCTTCTCCTGATTTTGTACCAAGACTACTCCAATTTCCATGTCGCAGGCATCAACATGAACATGAAAGGGATTTTCCCATGAAGGAAAGTGCAAAATTAGTGTAGTGATAAGCCTCTCCTTTAATGTCTCAAACACATGTTGTTGCATGTCATCCCAATAAAACTTTCCCTTAGCTTTGAGCAACTCTTCTAGGGTCATGGAAATATTTGCATATCCATTGATAAAATATCTATAGTAGCTAGTATGTCCCAGAAATTTTTGCACTTCACTCTGATTGGTAGGCTCCTCCAAACCCAAAATCATAACTATCTTTGTTGTGTCTTCCAATAATCCTTCTTTGCAAATAATGTGCCAGAGAAAATTTCCAAAAGGTGTAGAAAAAATATACTTTTTAATGTTAAGACAGATAATTAACTACTGCCTCTCAAACATGAGCCTAAGATTATCACAAGTGATATTCAACAAACCCATAGACATTCAAGTCATCTAAGTACACATGAAAGAACTTGTCAATGAAATTATGAAATAATTGCACAATAATGCGTGAGAATACTATTGACACATTTTTAAATCCAAATGGCATAACTATATATGCAAAGATGCTGCACTCAATAGTAAAAGTGGTATTTTATTGGTCCTTGCATGATATGCACACCTGATGATAGCCTGAGAATCCATCTGTAAAATAATATATCTTGTGCCAAACAAATCCTTCCAAAATATCCTCTGTAAAAGGCAATGAAAAAAGGAGCTATAACACATGAAGCATTCAACTCTCTGTAGTCCACATAGATCTTGATCCTCCCATCCTTCTTTATACTAATAACCATAGTACTAACCCACTATGAATCTTCAATTGGCTCAATAATTCTAGACTTGAGAATCTTATCAATTTCTTCTTTCACTTTAACGCATAAATTCATGTTCATCATGTAAGGCCTCTTCCCAACATGACGTGCTCCTTCTTTCAACGTTATCTTCATCTCACCTAAAGAAGTATGCACATGCCCTTCAATTTATGATAACCTATTGGAAAGAGATCCTAAAATTTTTGCAAGAGATCGATGATATTGGATCACCTCTTGTTCCGAATTGTAATCCCCAATGATTTCTTTCTTAGGCTCATCCTCCTATGACCAATATTCACATTCTTCATTTCCATGGGAGCATGGTATGTACAATGCCCTCTCATCTGCAAAATCCATGACCTCGTGTGAAACCCTCTATGTAGTTAACATCCTAGTTTTCCAATTCTTCATCGCCATTAATGTACATTATATTTACGTTGTCTTTCTATTTTTAGGTGCATGACCCATCTGTACCTCTTCTCATCTTGTCACAATCCAGTCATGCACCTCAGGATCAGGATCACCTAACAATTTCTAGCATGATATCTTCCACCTTCACACTATCCCCTAATGTGATGTATTTAATGATCTAAAATGCTTCATGGACTAGAAGGAATTAGTAGAAAAATAATCAAAATTTTGAACCATACCTGCAGTTATATCTTGCCAGATTATCACATACTCTCATATTCATACTCGGAATGGACATACCATGTGTGCGTGTGCATCCGTGCACAGTTTGGAGTAGAACTTATGTACCCATAGGGAAGGTGGCAAAGCCTCCTTGCCTTGCACCCATAGTCTCTCACAACTATGGACATGATGGGAAGCCAAATTATTGCCATGAAATTCACATATGTGCATAGGCACATTGCTTTAAGTAAACCTAGTGGAAAGGGAAATTCACACTTCTTGCCATTCCAAGATGTTATCTCTATGTGTAGTCCACTAGCGCGTTGCCGTCATGCATAAGGTATAAACCAAAATGTTTCTTCTATCCCCCTCATTATGCCACTAAGCCTCTATAGTGCACAAGAATGTATCAGGATTTTCATTACCTATATACCTTGGTACCTGAGCTGATCCCAACCACCTAAACATGTGAGGCCTTATTATCCTAGTGAATTGATGCAACCTAGAATTACTAGATAACACCCTAGTCATGCTGGCACATCACTCAGCCTAGACTGAGCACTCACCCAAAGCACGCAAAGGTACCAAGTCCCTCTTTAAGGTTACTGTAGTAGGATGTTAGCGTAATGAAGGAATAAACATATAGATCCATAACTAACCCATCATTCTACAATGCATACCATATTCAGATTTATGAAAGAACAAGTTTAAACAATAATCATGATTGAATCAAGAACATGCACTACTTGATTTCACATAGGAATAACACTTAGATTCAACCAATAACTTCCATCTATTAATAAACACAGAAGCTCCTTACAATAATGGCATTCTATACCTAATGCACGTATGGATCTGATACAGTAATCCCTTCATATACCTCTCTATACATATATCTCTCTCTAAGTGTCTGTGTTATACTATGTGCTTCACATCATATATATAGGGTGGGGACTTGCCCTTCACCACTTATCTATTCTAAAAATAGGCCGCATGCTATTAATAGCCACGTGCTGTTTACAAGAATAACCACACATGCAAGTGTGCTATCTACATACCTCTTACAGTTAACTGAAGTGAAAATCCTATTCTTAGCTCACCTCCATGCAAAAAAAGCTTCAATCCGATCCTCTAAAGATAGAAAATGCGTGGCACACATGTCCCTACATCATTGGTGTGTTCCACATGCCATCTTCTAAAAATAGGTCTTCATGCTCAAAATAGGCTAAGTCTTGAATGCTGAACTTTCCCTTTGCATGTGTGTTCTTCCTGTCCATTCGTGCCCTTAAACCTGGCCTATTTTCCCACGCAGACTTCTTGTGTGAGTTCTGTCAAGTGTTCTCTGATCAACATTACCCCACACTAATCACATTGTCACCCCAACAATGGGTATCTCAAAAAAAATTGAAGTAAAGAATATTAAGTGGAAAGAATAAGAAAGAATGTAGATGAATAAAGAATGTTTTAAGAGGCAACATCCTTTGTATCAGCTTGAAGGATCAACTCTGGATACTCCTCCTTTATTTTGGCCTCCAAGGTCTACCATTCAGCGAGTGCTTGTTTTGTTTTCTTTGGAATGTCCACTGCAATGGATTCTAACTCATCCCTCAAAATCTCTCCTTTTTCATTCTGTAGAACCAACACAACGTTAGACATTGATGTCATTCTTCCTTCTAAAAGATCCATTTTCTATGCAATGAGCTTCCCAAACTCTTCCAGCCGAGTCTTATGTGGCTCTTGTGCTGCTTCCAAGGCCTCACACTTCTGCTTAACCATTGACAACCTTTCTACATGGCCCAATGTTTCATCCTTCATTTCTCTTTGGACCTCATTACTTTCTTCCAGGGTCTTTATATTGATAAGCACCTCTGGAGCCGTGCAGATGTTTAAAGCCTGGTCTGCTATCTTCAATACCTCTTGTAGCACTTACAGCAACCCTTCATATGATGTAATATTTCACATCACTGATGCTTTCTCTCGCCCTGCCTCTTGTTCTGAGCTCCTTGGCATTGGTATGTGCAGAGGTTCATCTTCAAGTACCAAGTCCACCAACTTTCCTACATAGTGTATCTGCTGAAGGAAACGTCTGTGGTACCTTGGCCTCCAAGTGTGGCCTGGATCATATGACATTGTCCCCAATCTCCTCTATGATGCTGATAAATACTTCATTCTTCTTCCACACTAAGTCCCTCTCTTGAGTTATGTGCGCTATCTCTACATCCTTTGTCTTGAGCTCCTCACGTAATGCTCTTATTTTTGCAACTTTTTCCATGTTTCTCCTTGCAACTTTAGTAGAAACCTTTACCAATGCGTTGCTGACCTGCTCATCTGACATGACAGTAGGCTTTACTGTCATATGTCTAGATTGTGGTGCCTTCTTCAGCCATCTCAAAACACATGACTCTTCGCATATATCAAAGTCAGGCTCATCCATATGGGTGTGCATTGACCATGATAGTTTCTTCCTGAGTGCACACAGTTCACCATATCCTCATCCATTAGCTCCCATCCAAATAAATTCGTCTATGCTATCGTGCTCTAGAAGCGGACGTGAACAATTTTACCTACTTCCTCCGCATACCCCATGGCTAGTGGAATGTGCTCTCCAATTTTTCTTCTAGACCGTTGCTGCTTAGGGACTTTAGCTTCTAAATTTGGGACTTGTGTCTCCATGTCCTGAACATTCTTTGCAGCTGTCTCCTCTGGTCCCTTTTCATCCTCTCCTCTTTCCTTTGATTCCTCACCCTGTTCTTCTAAGTTCTCTGGAAGTGTAGGAGAATTAGGCGCACTTTCCTCTGACTCTTCCACCTCCTCATTTAACTTCAGTTTCATCCTTCTTTGCATGGTTTCCTCCTTCTATGGGGAGAGTCTGGGTGATTTTTACACTATGGTTGAAGTAGCACCTTGGGTCCTTCTTCTCCTAAACACCCTCTTAAATCTATGTTCCCCTTGGACTCCATTCACATCCTCATCATCCCCCTCTTGTGGCTGAGGTGGTGTAGTGGCATGTTGAACTTCACCCTTATTTATAGGATGTCTCCTACCTCTATGCTCCAAACCACCACTATATTTGCACTCCTCCTCCTCATCCTCCACTTCAATTGGCTCTGTGGGCTTAGGCACTGGGATGTTCTCCATTGTATGCTTTCCCTTTGGTGGTGCTGGAAGTGTGAACTCACCTTCCACATACTTGTTATTCTCCATCTTTGGCTTCAGTTGGAGATACACCAGTGCTGCTCCAATATCTCCCACCACCAAACTTATTGGTTTAATGCTCAAAACATCAGAAATGAGTCTTTCAACATATGCACCCCACCCTAGATACACATATTTCTTCCTTAGTGTGTGGTAGTCGCAGTCTACCTTATCCACATTGAACATCAGTCACTGCACATCTGTAAACCTATGTACTGATGCCTGGAAGTACCTTGCTATGAATGCATATGGAAACTTGCACCAAGGAATCCATGCCCCATCTTTCATTACAAACCGCGCTATACAGAAATGCTGGTATACAAAAAATTGAACTGCCTTTCCAACCACTGAAGGCAAGTCCTTGGGGATGCGCCATTCTTCCTCAAAAGCCACACAAAGCCTATCATACCACTTCTCGGCTCATTGCTTAACCTTCTCTGTTATGGATCCGTCACATAGGTACTTCTTGAAGCATTCAACAGGTGATTTGTGTTCCATCAGATACTCCCATACCTTCTCCTTCGGTCCATCAGGCACTCCAATCTCCATGAACACTAGTGATAACAGAACAACTCCAAAGCTGATCTTTCCTCATGCGTGTGCTTCTTCAATGATTGTCTCTATGATATACCATGAAATGTTGTAGACTACTCCTTCAGACATCTTTTTGGCAATGTGCAGCCACATGGTGTTCACTTGCGACCACCTTTCCTGGTCATTGAGCTTTGTAATGAGATGTGTGGCGCTTGTACAACTGGATACTTCTTTAGTTTGTCGATGTCCATACCACGTGGACCCTTTGTATATCCCAACTCCTTCCTAGTCTCCAATATTGTGGTTTTATCTGTCAGATCATCTCACAAATCATCTCCCGTGCCTTTCAACCCTATCACCATGGAGATGAGTGCGGCTGAAATTATGACTCTGTGCCCTGCAAAGTAGAAAAAATCCTCATGCACTCTACTCATAAGCCACTGGTATAATGGCTCATACTTCCCAAAATAAGGGAGCTCATAAAGTTGGTAAACCCCTATCCTCTGCAAGAGCTTCTCACCAGCATCGTCATACACCGACATATCTTCCGCCATGTGTTTATTTGTCTTCGTGTTCAACAACGCGTCAAGATCCTTCTTGTTCTCAATGGTACGGTGATTGTACTCACTCACTTCACTTTTCCTTATGTGAGAATCCCACTCCTGGATGAAAATAACCCCCTCTGGATATTGTATCTCTAAGAAATTTCTTTCTGGAGCCATTTCTTCTTCCTCGACGACCACCTTCTTCTTTCCTTTTACTCCTGCTGCAGCTGCCTTCTTTGGTGCCATTTTTACCTTGCAATCCTTTGTAGATCCTTTCCGTTCAAATTATACAATGTGCGAAGCAAACCCTAGTTTGATTCAACATGCCCTAGGTGAAATTACGTGCCCCTAACTCATCTTCGTCACCTTGCTTCGCTCAAACCCTTCACCACCAGGGACACAAGCTTCTTCTACACACAGATCTCTTCATCATGACTGGTTACACACCTCTCACACCTTAAAATGATCACTCGGCTCTTCACACTTAGCTTCTTTCAAATACTCTTACTCGCAACGGTAAAAATGAATTTGCATCCCATCCTTATATAGATTTTTCAAATTTTGATGCATTTATTGCTCCTTCACCTACCAAATATCCCCTCATTCATTGACCAAATTCATTTCATTCCACGCGGTACATCTTCACGCCCCAACTATAACCTTCTAGCACACCTCCCTACCCTCTGGTCACAGACTTCTCTTCAGTGCATGCCCTTGCACCTGAGTACCTCGTCACTGTACCTTCTCCTGGTAGTTATCATGGCCTCCACTTACCTCGCGTTATACTGTTCCTTCTTTCATCTCCATCCTTGGTCACTTGTGAGAAGCAATCTTTCTTTGACTTTAAAGCACACCCATAGAAGCTTATTCCTTTATCCTTTCAATTCCCACTATCTTGTACCTAGATATAAACAACCACCCCACACTAAAAGTATGTGTAGTCCTCTGCGCATAAACATTCTTCACATAGTAAGTAGCTTCATGCGCGCAAGCACACTTATTACACAAGAACAACAACTAAATTGACAAAATCATAACAAAAATGAAGGAAATACATAATTGAAAACCTAATCTAAATGGCAATACTACCTTATTACAAACACCAAGAAGAATTATTTATAGTAGGGCTTCAGCCTACTCCCGTTGAAGTAACCGGGTAGCCGTGTTCCATCAAGTGCTTCTAACTAGAAAGCACCTGTTTTAATTATGTGAGTGATGACATATGGCCCTAACCAATGTACTTTGAGCTTTCTGGATGGCGCAAGAACTTAGAGTCATAAAGAAGTACCATTTATCCAATCTCAAACTTCTTATCCCTTATGTTTCTGTCATGCCATGCTTTCTACCTGGCCTTTTCCTACTTCTGACTCCATCGTGCTATGGCTCGTCACTCATCCAGTTGAATCATCTTCTCAATACGCTCTTCTAAATCCTTCTCATCAGCTAGACCTCCAGTGTGCGCAATGCGTAAAGAAGGTAGCATAAATTCTATAGGGAGAACGACTTCTGCACTAAACACCAACTGAAATGGTGTGGCTTTGTTCAATCTCTTATAAGTTGTTCTATATGCCCAAAGAACAGCTGACACTTTATCATCCCAATCCTTTCTTCCAACATCACAAATTTTTGTCAAAGTTTGGCTCAAAATCTTGTTGAAGGCCTCAATAGTTCCATTTTCCTGAGGATGATAGGGTGTAGTTTTATGGTGTGCAACCATAAACTCATCTAATAGGATCCTGATTGTCTCATTCAAAAAGTGTGTACCCCTATCACTTGTCAAGCTTAAAGGACATCCATATCTTGTAAGAACATTCTCCCATAGAAACCTAGCTGCTGTAGCCACTATACAGTCCTTCGTAGGTGCTGATTTCTACCCATCTGTGTGAGATAATATGTAAGTAATGATATAGCGCAATCCAGTCCTGCGTGTGGATGGTGAAATAGGTCCTACAAAATCAATGGCCCATTTCTCAAATGGTTCAGCACTAGTAATCGGTCTCAAAGGCATCTCATCTCTTTGCCCTGGTTTTCCTAGGTGCTGACAATGGTCACATGCCTTGCAATATGCCTTACAATCTTTATACAATGTCTCCCACCATAATCCAGTGAGTAGGATCTTCTGGGCAGTCACATCACCTGCATAGTGGCCACCTGCAATACCACCATGGGATTCTTCCATAATATCCTTGTGCTCATGTTCTAATACACAATGGCGTAATACTTCATCTCTGCCTAACTTGTAGAGGTCACCACTGATTAACATAAATGGTGCTGTGTGTATAACAAGCTGTTTCTTTTCTAATGCCTTCATTCCTTCTGGTGCCATACCAGTTCGTAGAAAGACAACAATGTCTTCTAATTTCATGGGCACACGTTGTAACCTATATAACTGTGCATCTGGCATGGTTTCTTCAATTGTCTGTGCTTCTTCTCCTGAGTGAATTCTAGACAAGTGGTCTGGTCCAGAATTACTTTTCCCTGGCTTCACCACAACTGTGAAGTCAAACTCTTGAAATAGGAGTACCCATCTACATATGCGCCCTTGTAAGACTGGTTTGTTCACCAAATACTTCAATGCCATGTGATCTGTATAAAACACAAATGGTGTTGCTAACAAGTACTGTCAAAACTTGTGCAATGCATAGATCATTGAAAAAGCTTTGCGATCTTTAGTTGTATAATTCCTTTCAGTAGGAGTCAGCTTCCTACTAGCAAAACAAATTGGATGATCTATAATACCTTCTCTAGGTTGAGCTAACATGGTGCCAATGGCCATGCCAGAAGCATCCACATGCACATGAAATGGTTTATCCCATGAGGGAAAACACAGAATGGGCGCGGTAGTAAGTTTCTCTTTTAATATCTCAAATGTGTGCTGCTGTGGTTCTCCCCAATAAAATGTACCTTTCCCTTTTAGTAATTCTTCCAAGGGTAGCAATTTTGGCATACCCTTTGATGAACTTTTGATAGTAACCCGTATGACCCAAAAATCCGCGCACCTCACTTTGACTAGTAGGTGCTTCCAGGCCTAGAATGACTACAACCTTAGCTGGATCAACCAACAACCCTTCCTTACAGATTATATGCCCTAAAAATATTCCAAAAGGTGTAGAAAATATGCACTTCTTGATGTTTAAAGAGATACTCAATTTTCTGCATCATTCAAACATTAAGCGCAGATTTTCACAATGATCTTTCACAAGCCCATATACTGTCCAATCATCTAGATAAACCTGTAAAAAGTTGTGAATAAAATATTTGAATGCCTGAACAACTATACACGAGAATACAACAGGCACATTTTTCAATCCAAAAGGCATCACAGTATAGGAAAAGCTGCCCCATTCAGTAGTAAATGTAGTCTTTTCCTGATCCTCCTGAGCAATCCTAACCTGATGATACCCAGAAAACCCATCTGTGAAGGAATATATTTCGCGCCCTGCAACTCCCTCTAGGATTTCCTCAGTAAATGGCGTAGGGAATGGGTTTGTTACATAGGAAGCATTTAGCTCCCTGTAGTCCACACATATTCTAATTCATCCATCCTTCTTGATACTGATCACCATTAGACTAACCCATTCTGACTCATCAAGGGGCTTGATAATTCCAGATTTCAACATTTTATCAATTTCTTCTTTTACCTTTTCACGTAAATTAGGATTCATTCTGTAAGGTCTCTTTCTCATGGGGCGTGCACCTTCCTTAAGATTTTTCCTCATTTCCTCAAGTGATTCGTGCATGCCTTTAAGTTCATGATACCCTCGAGGGAATAAGTCCTTGATAATCCCTGAGTAACTCAATGATCTTTGCCACCTCTGAGTTTGACCAGTAGTCTCCAATTATGACCTCCTTAGGCTCAGCCTCTGATCCTATATTGACCTTTTTGGTCTTCATTGGTTCATGGTATGCACACGTATCCTTATCTACACTATCCAAGACCTCGTGTGCCCCCTGTGAATGGTCAATATCCAAATTTTCAACTTCCTCATCATCCACGATGTACACCATCTTACCTTTTTCTTTCTTAAGAGAAGCATGATCAAGAAATATGGAGTCTTCTCCTTCTTCTTCAAAACATGTGCCTGATTCTGTCTCACCCATTAATTCCTGTATGAGTTCCTCAGCCTTTGCACTATCTCCCATGGTTAACCGCTTGACAAATTTTAATGCCTCTTCTATTGGAGGTTGGGAAGAAAAATAGTCAAAGGTCTGGATCATTCCTGTAGTCAAATTTTTCCAATTCCCAGTCTCTCTATGTAGTTCTACATATACATACTAGGCACGTGTGCATCCTTGTAGAGTAGAATACAGTCTATGCACCCAGAGTGAAGGTGGTAATGCTTCCTGTCCCACTGTCTAGAGTCTCTCACACTGCTGAATGTGATGTTGAGCAGGTTGATCACCATTATAAGTGTAGATCTATGTAGGTGCATTGCTTCTTACAAACTTGGTAGATAGGGCAATTCTGATCTCCTTCCACTCCGTAAGATTATCTCTATGAACTACCCACCAGCGCGCTACTATCCTGCACAAGACATATGCTAACATGTCTCTTCTCCTGACCTGGTCTATGCACTGTGCCTCCATGGCTTCCAAAAATATAAGAATATCTTCTGCTCCTGTATACCAGGGTACTGCACCACCTATCCATTGAATAGAACGAAGCCCCTTCTTATGCGCAACCACATTTTTCACCTTGCATCCTACTAGTTCATATGTACCATGATCCCAATTGTCACAAGCAATACTCATAGTATCACTGATAGAATGAGAATCCTCCCACTGTAGGATGCCTTCCTTTGATGGCTCATTGACCTCTGGATCCTGAAAAGTGCAGACATAGATTCTATTTAAGTCCTCCTCACTTAGAGGCTCAACATATGGTGTAGACTTCCCATCTGTCAAAGGTATCACAACCCTTTCCTCCTTGTTCTCAAAGCTGATATACCCCTTATTGAATCTCAAGTCAACATTATTCGCATAACACCAAGGGCATCCAAGCAAGGCTGGAAAACTGTCTACTTCTACAAGTGCTAATACCTCAAAATCCCCAGTGAACTTGGCCCCTTGTATAGTTATAGATGCATCCTTCAAAAATCCTATGGGAGTTGCCTTAGTTTGGTTCACCATAAACAACACATTAGATGATGGCTGTAATGGGGGTCTCCCCATTTGTACCCATGCATCTAATGTAAGCACATTTACTTCCACACCTGTATCTATCAAAATATTGCTCAACAACCATCCATCCACAACAACATTCAGAGTAATTTCCTTGTCATAGTCAATGCTATCAGGGGGAAGATTTACATGTAGGATCTTCTATCCTATCTCAATACTTGTGCATAGAGTGTTCCCTTTTAACCAACTTCCTAATAGTGGGATGATGTTCTCCTGGTGCAACATTTTACATACTTCTCTCAGATCATCGATATCAGTTTGGACTGTCTCTGATGCTTTCTTCTGCTCCTTTAAGTATTGTATTTCACCCTAAAGATTCCTTAGCACTTCCATGGTATCCTAATAAACCTCCTTCTGATGAGCTGGATCTGGGTACCTTGCATGCAAAACCTCCTCCTTGGTGATCGTAGGCTTCTAGTATGATGCCTCTCTTGTGCGTGCCACTTCAGCGCATGTGGTAATCTTTACAGTTAAGGCCTCAGGTTCTGGTGCTATCTTGGGCATCCACTGATTTTCCTCCATGCGCTGGATCCTAACCATCCTTGCACCTTTGTTCTCCTACTTATGATGTTTACTGAGATGCTCATATAAGTCTGGGCACTCCTCATAGCTATGATTCTTTCCATAAAAAGAACATGTAACATTCTGGGGACATTCGTGCCTATAATGATCAGGGGATCCACATGTATAGCACGTTCCTTGAGGAAACTCACTTCTTCCTCCACCGTGGCCTCATCCTCCATATCCACCTCGATATCCACATCCTCTTCCATGACCTCCTTCAAAATGGCCCTCATTCCTATCATAGTGTGTTTGATTATGATCCTGATCCTGGTGCTCATTCTTACCCTTAGAATTATCTATTACACTTGTCTGTCATACCCCAATGTCTATAGCATCCTAGATCTGACCAATCAATTGACAATCCTCAGTATCATGGGTCGTGGACTTGTAAATTTTATAAAAGATGGATACATTCTTCCTTATCACATGTTGTAACAAAGGACAGTGACTAGCATCATGATTCAAATGACAGATCTCACAGTCTAACAGTAATGAGCGTACTGTTCTACGAGGAAAACTATCCTTGGTGTGACCTTCTACTTCACAATCTGTACACTAAATTCCTAAGTGCATTTCATGGGCTAAATTTGCTGATAGCTTCTCTAAATGTTTAGCCATAGCTGCAATTTGTGCCTCTAAGAATGGACTAACACTAGTGTCAATGCTCCCAACTGCCTTAACATGCAAAACTACTTCAAGTGCTTCACATGAATCAGTGTATGTCTTATGTGACAATGCTCTTCTAAATGGTGTTATAAATCCTCCAACGAACCATTGTGCATGCTGGCTGGTGTGAATATCATAAGAAATCTTAGATATAAGTGTCTTAAAGCGGGCATCATACTTACATACGCTCTCAGTGGTGCCTTGCTTGATATCTTTGAGCACACTAATACTTTTATACTCAAATTATAGGATATAGATCTCTTTTAAGAAAGCATCCTTCAACACTACATAATCCACTCAAGTTTGATTAGGGTCAAACTTCCTATACCAGATGTGTGCTCATCCCTACAAGGTAGTAGAGAATTGACTTGCCTTGCGCTTAGCAGCCATGATCCCTTTTACATGCCATAAGATTTCACACGTGTGCACATGCTCAACAACATCCTCTATGCCTCTATACTCTAGAAGACAAAGAGACATATCCATATAAATGTTCTGTGGTTGCCGCAGACCTTGACCACCTGATCCAGAACCTCCTATGTTTCCTCTATCTCTAGAACCACCAGATCCACCAAAACTAGAACCACCTATACCTCCTGACCCTCCACCAGTAGATGGAATAGGACCTGTAGATGTACTCCCATGTGCTCCGATAGTAGTACTATACTAAACCTCTACAGTCTGTGAGGTAGTTCCACTTCCAGAGGTGAACCCAACATTTGGTGCACTTACGTTATGTGTAGACGATGTACCTAAAAACACACCTCTGAATAACATTGAATCCATCTATTCTACCATTGATGTACTTTCTCTCTTACTCCCCAAAATTACTTGTTGATTACTGGTCATACTAGATACTAAAAAACCAAGCCCAAGGGCTAAGTGACCAGGTGGATTAAGATGCCCACCCACGGCCCAAGTAGTATTTACTGGTGTACTTCCATGTAGGGCCAATGGGGGATCTCTGTCATGCTTTCTAAGATGGGGGAGTTCTTGATGCTCTAGCTCCACGTCTTCTACGTGAGCTTCAAATCCTTCATGAGCTATCTCTCTCCTCAACACCATACTTTCTGCAATGGTATTTTACTTCTCTATCTCCCTCTCATGTGCCTCATTATACTTAAGCCACTTTTCCTCTCTCTACCTTTCTGCTGTTAGGTCTGCCATTTTTTGCCGAACCTATTCCTACCCTCACACGTGGTGAGGTTTAGTTAGCCATCAGTTTACTCTCCAGGTTCAAATTTACCATTAAGATCTTGATCGCAAGTGGAATGCCTTGCAAATAAGTTCCTCTAAGATACCACAAAAACTGGAATTTAGCTACCTCTGGGAAAGAATACGTCAAAATTGAATATTCCAGAATATAACTGTTTAGAACACCACAAAACCACGTATCCACAACATGAGTCTAGATCAAGTCAGCATCATAAAGGTCCTGAAATTCTACCTGTGTCCAGACAAGTGTGCGATACCTCCAATTCCACTTAGATGCATACGTAATCAGCCACTCATATAATTCTACTAGAAAGATGGTGAAAAAGCTCTCATATAAGTTGTCATACAGATTCTGTTCTACCCAAGTGCATGCGTTAAAATCAGATCCACTACTAAACTACCATGTATATTCTTCCTCCAGATCATGTATCCACTCCTCAATACTTTCCAGGGTTAACCGGTATGTATTCATTGTGAACTATCCTGAAAACAAATGAAAAAGAGGTCCTGACAATGAACCAATGATGCATCCTAGAATTACCAGACAACACCCTAGTCACGCTAACACATCATTCAACCTAGACTGAGCACTCACTCAAAGTGCACAAAGGTACCAGGTCCCTCTTTAGGGTTTTTGTAGTAGGATGTTAGCATGATGAAGGAATAAACATATAGATCCATAACTAGTCCATCATTCTACAATGCATACCATATTCAAAGTTATGAAAGAACAACAATAATCATGATTGAATCAAGAATATGCACTACTCAATTACACACATGAATGACACTTAGATTTAGCCAATAACTTCCATCTATTAATAAACATAAAAGCTCCTTACAATAATGTCATTCTATACCAATGCACGCATGGATCTGATACAATAATTCCATCGTATACCTCTCTATATCTCTATCTATGTGAATTGCATCATATGTATAGGGTGGGGACTTTTCCTTCACCGCTTCTCTATTCCAAAAATATGCCGCATGCTATTAATAGCCACGTGCCACTTACAGGAATAACCACACATGAAAGTGTGATATCTATAGACCTCTTGTAGTTAAATCAAGTGACAATCCTATTCTTAGCTTGTCTCCATGAAAAATGCTTTGATCCGATCCTTTTAAAGATAGACAATGTATGGCGCACACATCGCTGCATCGTTGGTGTGTTCTGCATGCTATCTTCTAAAAATAGGTCTTCATGCTCAAAATAGGCTAAGTCCCGAATGCTAAACTTACCCTCCACGCGCGTGCTCTTCCTATCCATTCACACCCTTAAACCTGGCCTGCTTTCCTACACAGACTTCTTGTGTGAGTTATGTCAAGTGTTCTTTGATAAACATGAATCATCCCTTAAATTTTCAACCAACCATCTCATATGTGCCATAAGCCTAGTTATCAAAACAAAAACTAGTAGTGTCACTTACAAAATGAGCATCTTCCCACTGAAGTATGCCTTCCTTCGATCATTATAAATTTTATGGATCACACACCATCTGTGCATAAATTTAATTAAGCTCTTCTTCACTCAAATGATCAACATAAATATCTTCCTTCTTATCATATAGAGGTATGATAATGTGTTTGTATTTGTTATAAAAATGATGTATCTCTTTTTAAATCACAATTCAACATTGTTTGCATAACACCAGGGCTGTCCAAGTAATGCTGGAAAGTTGTCTACTTCAAAAAACTCTCATACCTCAATGTCCCCAGTAAACTTGGCTCCATGAAAGCTAATGGATGCATCCTTTAGTACCCCAATAAGCATAGCATTAGTTTTTTTTTCCACATACAACACATTTGAAGATGGTTATAATGTATGCCTCCCCATCTTATTCCATGCATCTAGACTGAGTACATTTACTTCAGCCCCCGTATCAATCAAAGTTTTGCGCACTAGCCAACCATCAATCACCGCATCAAGTGTGATTTCTTTGTCAAATTCATGATCCTTGGGTGGTATATTAACATGAAGTATCCATATCTAGCACTTAACTCTGGTGCACGATACCTTTTCACGAAGCCACTACACTAGCAGTGGAATGATATTCTCTTGGCACAACTTCTTACACACCTCTTTCAAGTCATCCACATCCTTCTACTGGAGCTCAACATGATTTGCACATTATTTCTCATGTGCTTGTTCTTTTAACCACTGCATCTCACCCTGTAGATATCTAATGACCCCACACAGTCTCTTGGTATCCTTCCATATGATGCACCATGTCTATATACTTGGCATGAATCACTTCCTCCCGTGTGATGAGTGACCTGGATTTCATAGGTTTGTTTGTGCGTGCTGCCTTGACATGCATTGTGACCAACATGGGTTGCAATTATGGATCAAGCATATTCTTAAGAATCCATTGATCAACATTCACACATTGTACCTTGATCATCTCTATGCCTTTTTCCTTTTAATTGTTTTTACTCATGTGCTCGTATAGGTTCAAAAAATCCTCCAACTTATTCTTCTTCCCACACCATGAGCAAGATGTATTATGAGAATAATCATGTTGATAATGATCAGGGAACCCACAAGTGTAAAAAGTTCCTCAAGTGAACATACCTCTACCACCACCATGACCTTGTCCATGATATCCCCCTCAAAAGCCTCCATTCCTATTATCCCTATTGTTGTGCCTTTTATTTTTTTTCCTTCCTACTCATTTGATCCACTCACCAAACTAGTCTGACGCACTCTTGTTTCAATGGATTCATGGATATAATCAATCAGTCTGCAATCACTAGTGTTGTGGGTATGGGCATCGTGAATATTGAAATACATGGACACATTCTTTTGGATGACACACTGCAAGAGAGGATAGTTCTGAAAATCATGGTTCAAGTGGAAAATCTCACAAGACTGAAAAAACCCATGCAAAGACTTGCACGAGAAAATATCCTTAGTATGTCCCGCAACTTCACAATCAATGTACCATATACCACTACGCATATCATGTGCTGATTTTGAAGAGAGATTCTATAATTTCTTCACCATGGATGTAATTTTTTGCATTTAAGAATGGGATTACTCCAGTATCAACACTTCTAACGACCTCAATGTGTAAAGTGGATTCGAAGGCCTCACACGGATTCACATATATCTTGTGAGAGAGTGCCCTTTGGGATGGAGTCAAAAATTCTCCAAAGAACCAATGTGCATGCTGAATAGGATGAATATCATAAGACAACTTAGACAACAGAGTCTTAAAACAAGTTTCATACTCCATCACACTTTTAGACAAACCCTGTTTGATATCCTTGAGCGTGTTTATGCTTTACTGCTCTAACTCTGGTATACAAAAATAAATCAAAAATGAATTGTGCATAACATTATAATCTACCACAGTCTAATATGGGTCATAATTCCTATACCAACTATGTACGCACCCTTAAAGCATAGGGGGAAAGTGGCTTGCCATTCCTATCTAAATTTGTAATTCCCTTAGCACGCCATAATAGTTCACACTTATGCACATGCTCTATTGCACCTTCAATACCTCTATACTATGGTAAGTGGAGTGACATCTCAAATAGGACTTGGGGTGTCAGCTACACTGGTTGCTAAGGTGGTGGATGATGTGGTAGTTGTTGTGGATGTGGACCCTGTCTACCCGATATAGAACCAAAACCTCCTCCTCTGTGAGGTGGCTGACCTAACTCTCTTAATCCTCATGTGCCCCCTGATTTGGGTTGTAGTCCAGTCAATGAAATTACTTGTGTTTCAGTTGTAGTACTGAACTAGACATCTATGGTCTACATGATCACAACTACTACTAAAGTACTCCTAATGGATTGTACACCAACACTCTGTCCTATCGATGTACTTGAAAACAATCCTAGATAGGTACTCCCAAACCCTAGCACCTATTATGTTGCCATGGGAATGCTACTAACTTGATTCCCTTTTGAATTCAACGTAAAATGATATCTACACGTATTTGTTTACTTACCTACACTATCCTAGTTCTCGATGATTTCCTTCTGGATATAGAATACCATGTGCAAGGGCTATGTGGATAGGTTGGATCAGATGTGCACCCGCAGTCCTCATTATTTCCTATGACACACCCTCATCCGAAGTTGAAGGGGATTCTCTACTATTTTTCCCAACATTAGGAGGACCTAAGCTGCTACTCCTTATCTTCCACGAGAGGTTCAAAACCTTCACGATCCATTATTCCCCTCAATGCAAGTGACTCCTCAATGTCCCATTCATGTACCATGTACCTCTCTCGCACTTCATTAAATTTCCTCTCTCTTTCTTTATGCTGCCACTTCCACCATACTTCTCCACACCCACTCATATCCATGTGCATGTTGGGAGTTTAGCTAGCCATAGGGAGGCTATCTAAATATTGTTCTATAATCAAAATCTTGATCACTAAAGGCATAACATGCAAGTAAGATCCTATGGGATCACACAAGATCTGAAACTCAGTCTCCTCTGGACACAAATATGTAGAAATATCGTACTCCAATTTATAATTACGCAACACTCCATCCCACCAATGATCTATAACTCTAGTCCACTCCTCATCTGCATCAAAAAGAGTCTAGTAATCCTCCTGCATCCAAAGCTTTGACCTAGGACCCCAATTATTCTTTGATGTGTATGCTGCCAGCCATTCGTACAATTCTACTAGAAAGAAACTAAATAATGTCTCATAAAGCTCATGATAAAGATTATCTTCCACCCACTTCCATGCATTGAAATTAGGTCTAGTTCTATACCTCTTTACAAACTTATCATGTCCGTCGTCTACCCAAATTTCAAAGGTATCCAGAGTCAATTGATATTCCATTTATAAGAAACATCCTGGAAAACAAATTGAAAAGAGGTCCTGACAACAAAACCAAAATGTAGTCTTTATTTTCCACATAAGTCCTAAGTGTGCTAACACATAATTCATCAAGACTGGATGCTCACTTGAAACATGCGTAGCTACCAGCTCCTTCCTTTGTGTTTACTTGTCAAGATGTTAGCATGAACATTCATGAAGATACTTAACCAAGAACATTTTCAAACACACTAAACCATTGTATATATTCACTTAGAAACACGTGTAATAAAGAAACATAACAGATCATAAAATTACTGATATTAATTTCACCATGAAATATCCATATTCAAACATATCAACGATCATAATCCATCCACCATATTCCATTAAAACAAAATCATTACATAACTGAAATTGAATACATACCAAACGCTATACCAGGGTGCTGGACCATGCACGCGAGTATCAAACCCTAACTAAATAGTATGATGGACTCCCTAAACTAGAACTAGTGACTCTTGGTATAAAAATAATGACTTACAACATGTATATATAGGAGTGGAGACTTTCCCTTCACCGCCCATGCACTCTCCTAATAATAAGCATGCCAAAAATAAACTACTTGCATGCTTTACAAAACAACTAATAATGGATTATCCTATGAATAAGACTTGTTTTTTATCCTATTAATAGCCTCCATGTGTGTGCTCGATCTACATCTCCATCCTCCAAAAATAGCCCTTGTTTGGCTGCAAATTTATCATTCTTTTGTCCTTTGCTTGGTTGACACTCCATCCAACTTTTCTATTTTTAGCCCATAAACTAGAAAATCAGCTAAGTCTTGGGTTTTTCCTACCGAACTGTGAACCTCCTGCGCACTATTCTAACTATTTTCTTTTGTGACCCTTCACGCCTTCCTCACGCATGCCCAAAAATCTTAAGTGTGGCTTATACTTAATAATTTTTTTATGGTCAACACTATATCTCCCTCCACACGTAGGTAGGCTATCTTAGCTACTGCCCCTTCATCTCCACCCACATCTCCTCCATGTACCACATCTTCCTCTCTTGTTGGATCATCCTCCTCATCTAATCCTAGCTTGGCTCTCTCCTCCACCACCTGGGATGCCCACGACTTTGTCATCCTATACAAAAATCTAGTCCCTACCCCCACATCATCATTGATTTCCCAAGGTGTTGTTACCTCATCCAATGGATCAACCATCATAGGAATAGGAAAGTACCTCTTTGCATAGTCTTTCCTATATCTAATAGGGTCTCTTAACACAGTCTTAATGACCCTGAACTGCCTCATAACCTATGGAAAATGTACTGCCTCCACCATCTCATGCCTTTATCCCTTCACCCATCTAATCCATCTCATCCCATATGACAAAATGTATGCTCCGAGCCATGTGGGAAAATATCGTTATGACCACCATCTGATATGCTCCACATCTAGCTCACCCAACCTATCTATGTACCAATCCTCCCCTCTCTCTCCTCTATCTCCATGATCCTGGTCAGATTGTCATGTCAAGAATCCAACTGATAACTCAATATGGTCCCTTGTAATCCATGGAAGTATTGGTGGCTTAATCAAAACAATATGCTTGTAAGCCCAAAAATATAATAGGAACTTGACATCTAAGCCTAACCTCCTCTTCATCGAGTACATCCATAGCTCATGGTATAACTAAGCCAATAATGTTGTGCCAAGTGAAAAAATTATCCCATGATCAATTATATCCACAAGCACCCCTGCCAAATTCCATGGAAATATTGCTCCACCAAAATTTGGAAGTGTATAACATGAGATAGCCATCATAATAACACATATCAATATGCTCCTTGATGTCCTTAACTCATATCAAGCCTCTATGTGGAACACCCTTAATGTGAATGTAATATATTCGGTATCAGATCCTAATAGCCGTGTCAACGCTCGCGATATCCTATAAGCTGTGGTTGGCTCTATCGGCTCCCCTAGTATCGGAAACCTCAATATATGACACACATCCTCTAGAGTGACTATCATATCCTCAGTCGTAAACCAAAATGTGCTAGTCTGCACATCCCATATGTCAATCAGTGTGATCATCAAACCAACATATCTCCCTCTAGTAATGTTAGAATCCACCCAACCCCACTGCGACTAAGTGATCCTAGTCCACGTTAGTGACATCCACTCTAATCGAATCATACATCATTGGAACTCTATCTCGGAGATACAATGTGTCTCTAACTTGAAAAACCCATGAAACAATCAATCATTAACACCCCATCATTAAACACATATCCTTCATCATCCATAGTAAAAAATTCACATCTTAACCCTAGTCGATTCCGTTTAGCCTTGGGTCACCAATTTTAGGCCCCGATCGAAGGCGACTGTGTCCAGTCATCAATAACCACCCTTGGTGCCGATCCCAAAACTCTAAAAAATATAAAATTAAATAACTTAAAAACTAAGCTATGGTTTATGTACTTACCATCCTCTGAGTCCTATGACACTTCCTCGTTACTCTGTAGACCTCCATCTTACTCAAAATGTCTCTAACTTGAAAAACCCATGAAATAATAAATCATTAACACCCCATCATTAAAAATATATCCTTCATCATCCACAGTAAAAAATTTCGAATCTTAACCCTAGTTGACGCCGTTTAGCCTTGGGTCACCAATTTTAGGCCCTGGTCGATGGCGACTGTGTCCAGTCATCGATAACCGCCCTTGGCGCCGAACCCAAAACTCTAAAAAATCTAAAAATAAATAAAAAAATTAAATAACTTAAAAACTAAGCTATGGTTTATGCACTTACCATCCTCTGAGTCCTATGACACTTCCTCGTTACTCTGCAGACCTCCATCTTACTCAAAATGTCAAATATCTCTTTCACTCAGAGCTCTCGATCGTCAATTCACACAGTGCAAATGGGTTCCATTGGCCCCCTCCACCCCTTATAAAGGCCATATACCCTGGTCGATGTCAATTGTATCTAGTTTTCATCGACCTAGCCCTATTATCTACCGACCCAGTCCAGCCACCATTAAGCCAACCCTACATGTTTTCTCTTTATTCTATTTCACCCAACGTCTCTTCCAAATTATCTTTTCTTACAATTCTGACTTGTGTGTTGTTCATAACATACTCTTATTTTTCCCCTTGGAATTATCCTAACCTTAATCACTTCCAACACTTCACGTTGCGATCATCTTTATGACCCTCTTAGGGTGCCATCTTTTATCCTAAGCCCATCGTTGTGGCCATCTTTTCTCTTCGTCCTACCCGAACGTATATTTTTCAATTCCTCATATATGTAGGATATCACATACACTTTTGTTGATGATAGAGTCCCATTTCTGGGAAGATTCAAAGGCTCAAATGTGCACATATATGATTTAATCAATCATATTCAACATATAATTTAATATAAGAGTTACTCTATAACTCCACTCCTCAATTATAGGTTAGTTGTTCTGACAAATAACAACCTAAAAACTCTCACTATCCTATATTAGTGCGTGGTTGAAACAACACACTAATAATATGTGAAAATATAGGTGTATATTAACACCTTTATTTTCTGTCAAGAATAATACGATCACACTAAATAATCCCAACAATATGTTGCACATGTTAGGACTAATTCCTAACCTTCCCCCACTTAGTTCTAACATGGGGTGAGAAACCCTTCGGAGCTGCGTGATGATGGTTGGACGTGGTCCATCGTTGCCTCCGTCTTCTCGGTTGTCACTGATGGTTAAAGGTTACTAAGTTTTGAAATTACCCCCCTTAATTGAAAAAACCATGGATGTCGGTTTCAACTGATAATGCATCCAATTACAATATTGTAAATAAAATACAGACTTAATAAGCTTTAACCAAATTTATAATAATACCTAAATGCCAAATGCTAATAACTTTAATATCAGGAATAGTCCTAAAACAACCAAATAAACCTAAACCCATAAAACATGTGGAGAAAATAGTGTGTTTGGCAATCTTTGACATGGTAGGTAGTTTTGGGGAAGTAGCTACAATCTTACACAAATCTCAATCATTCCCTGTGGTTTATGTCACAGGAAAATTACTTTTCTTTGTTATTTCAGAGTCTTCATGCTACTGCAAGCTTCTCATCATAATCATTAGGAAAAAAAACCTTCATTTTTTTGGCTTACTTCAACTTCATCTGCCAGCATTCACATGCTAAAAACAACTCTTAAATGCCTCTTTTCCATTGCAAATAACTTTTTAAATTTGTAGAATTTTTTCAAACCCTTTCTAGATTTGTTTTCCCTTATATTCATGTTTCCAATACAATTTGAATAGCCCAATTTTGTTAAGAAATGAAAAAGATATGATTATTTTTTTGAGTTGTATCAAATTGTTTTCTTGATTTTATAAAAAATATATAAAAATAAATTCTCTAGATTTGTACAAATAACCAAGTAACACCCACTAGATGAAGTTTCTTTACTGGTTGTTTTCTTCTCCATTAAATTGCTTCACAAAAAATACACAGAGACTAAATAAAATAAAAAATATTATTTTTTATTTTTTATATTTTATATGCAAAAAGGGAACAAAATGGAGTACGAACAACAAAAAGAACGAATAGTATGGAAATAAAGAGGAGGATGCAAATGGATGGTGAATGCCAACAAGTTTTGCACATGGTCTTCACTACTCTGTTGTTGACAAAATGCAAGCATGGTGGATGGATAAATTAATGGCTATTGCAAATGGTCTGCAGTTTCAAAGCTATTGTGTGAACCATTTGGATGTAAAAAAAATGAACGGAGGACGAAAAAAGAGGTTTAGAACCTACTTTGATACCAAATGGATATGGAGTCCCATTTGGAGGAAGATACGAAGGCTCAAATGTGCATAGGCATGATTTAATCAATCATATTCAACATATAATTTAACATAAGAGTACATATTTATAAGAGTTATTCTATAAATCCACTCCTCAATTATAGGTTAGTTGTTCTAATAACTAACAACCTAAAAACTCTCACTATCCTATATTAGTGCCTGGTTGAAACAACACACTAATAATACGTGAAAATATAGGCATATATTAACACCTTTATTTTCTCTCAAAAATAATATTATCACAGTAAATAATCCCAACAATATGTTGCACATGTTAGGACTAATTCCTAACATTTGCCCCACATTTTATCATGACCCTTGTCTCGACCATCTTCACATCTATTTGTACATATTTTGATGTCTTCCTTTGACCCATTGGTCTCACGGCTAACACATCCATATGAGTGGAATCCTATTGGACTCCCCCCATATTGTCATGGTTTTCGCTGACTCAAAAGTTTGTAGGACATATCCATTGTCTCCATTGAGGCCATAATTTTTTCCCTATCAAATTGATTCCTAAATCACCGCCATAATTTGTTTTTTTATCACTTGGGGCATCTTATCTCATCTTCTTTATTTTTCTCATCATTTCCACCCTTTTATCTATTCATATATCTTTTTAAAACTTGTGATTGATTATTCTTCGTATCACCAATCCCTAATTTGAGGGGGAACACCTCAACCATCATCATCTTCTATCACTTCTCATTTTTGTCTCATGTCTTTCCCAACACAAACCAATCGACAAAAATGGGAAACTGTAGACACCAATTTTTGGTATACCTTATCCTTCATCCCGCGCCTGCTCCCCTTCGTCATCAATTTTCTACATACATACCTATTTTCACACTTAAATTCCCCTTTCCCTCCTAAATTTAATTTATCCCTTTTATTTTTATTCTCCATCCTTAATTCCATCTTGATCATGTCCTTAAGTTATCATCTCTAATTATCCTTAATTAATCCTAAATCCCTATCTAATTCATTTATCCTCCCTAAAACCCCCTTTTTTCCTTCCTAGGCCGTCATTTAATAATTTTACCTTCCCTTTTCCTTTATTTAGTGTTTTTCACCTTTCACCTACCCTTTTATCTCCCCTAGGAAACCCTAGCTTGTCCTTATCACCCAAAACCCTAATCTGTCCTCTGTAAGATCATTTTACCTTGAGTTGGGCATCATCACACCGCCCAAATGGATAGAATGCCATAGTTTTTGGTGACCCATCGGGGTCACTGTTGACCCTATAAATACACTGATACCCCTCCTTCTTCTGGATGCAACTTTGGAGATTTTGAGCTTTATTGTGATTTCACCTTCATTTCTCGATCTTCTTTATAACTGTTATCACCATCTTACAACTACTTTGGAGATCTTGTGCTTCACTCTTGAATATTTTAAGTCCTTTCTCTCTCTCTTGTATGCTTGGATCCACCATTTACATTCCATTCCTCTTCCTCATCAGCTTTTTTACAGGGTCATCAGCCATCCTGGATCCCTATTTCCATATTTTCTTATCTACAGATCGTTGTTTTCACCCATATTTTTCTATCAAACCCTAGATAAATTCCAGTCGCTATAGATCTAGTTCTTATTTTTTGGTTTTATGTCTTCCATTCCACTAATCATTTGATTTCTGATCCCACAACCTTTCACACCCTCCAATCTTTCCATTCTGCACACTTGCAATTTCAAATCCCAACTTCATCAAATCCAGTCATCACCGATCGGGACCATTCATCATCGACGCTATGAAGAAATTATTATTTTTATTTAATTATCTTGCATCCTTTCCATTATCTTTAGACCCAATCTTCCTCATAATAGCCATGCATCATCCTCCAGTTCAGATCAACTCTAGGTCAGGCTTCAGGAAGTCTTTTAGGTCTGGTTTTTTGCATTTCCTTTCCACACTATCTCAGTCACTGTCAACTGTGCTCTGTAGTCTCGGGTCATCATCCACCTAGCCAGATTTGATTTGGTTTGCATTTACTTTTATTAGATCTGAATTTTACTTTATCTGTTGCATTTTAAATTTATGTTTTATCTTAGATTGTTTTGCATCATATTAGATCCATCATTACTTTATTTTATCTAAAAGTGGGCTGACATCCATCCTAGGAAGTTTTCACTTCTCAAGACCGACATTGTTGTGAAACCCACCATCCAATCTACTAATCCTTTTTCGTGTTGAGTTTCTATTTATTGTGTAGGTTACTGAGCTTGCTGTGAGGAGGATATTTTGCACCTGTATCCATCACCATCTCATCTAGAGGTACCTTAAACCCTCTCATATTGGAGTTTCTTTTTTTCTTGTAACCATCTCACTAATCTGAAATAGGAATGAGATGATCGGTTCAACATAGTGACTTAGTTTGCTCATGAGGTTTTGGTAAGATTTCTAATAGTGTGAGAAGTTTTAAAGCATGGTTCATAGCCCCATTTTTGTATTATAATTAAATGAAGGTAACTAAACATTGATTAGGTCCTTTATAATTTATGTGATTCTTGACACTACTGGTAAAAGGATATGATGAATACTATATGTTAATATGAGATCTCGGGTTTAGAAACAAAGTAGGGTTTGTAATAAGGTGATAAAGAGTTGTTTATCATGATTTGTGATTTGAAATCCATTAATTACTTGTGACAATTGGTTTTTTATGTGGGATTTGATTATGTTTGACTACCCTTGAATGTACTTTAATAGATCTTCCTCATCATAATGCCACATGTAACCTCCATTCCTTTATATTACCTTATAAAATCATCAATACACCTATACTAAAACTCAATTTATTTTTAAACCAAGTTTGAACTTCATACTTTTCTCTAAGATCTTATTATAGTATATGTGCATAGTTTCCTCATTAAGTCAAGACAGTTTTTCCAATGGTCAAATTATTTTATGTTCTTCAATGTTTTTGATACTCATTAATATTTATTTTTGCACTTCAACCACTTCCTAGATATCACAAAGGATAGAATTAGAATAATATACAGTAAAATTTTATCTAAACCCTCTAACCTAGGTATATCACAGTCAAAATTGGGATTCATTGTTTACTCACAAGTTTAGCACCTTTTTAGCCGTTAAGACTCTTTTTTTTCCTGCAAAACATTAAAAAATCTTCATTCTTTCACAAGACAAATAAGACTCAGGAAGGTAAGGTAGTTTTAAACTAATGATCAATTATATACAAACCCTCAACATGGTTTCTAAATTGTGTATACCTGATAAGGACTATTATTTTGCTTAAAATCCTATCAAAACCTCATTCAAATAATTTTGTGACTTTGGAATTATTTGAATGAGGTTTTGATAGGATTTTAAGCAAAATAATAGTCCTTATCAGGTATACACAATTTAGAAACCATGTTGAGGGTTTGTATATAATTGATCATTAGTTTAAAACTACCTTACCTTCCTGAGTCTTATTTGTCTTGTGAAAGAATGAGGATTTTTTAATGTTTGCAGGAAAAAAAAGAGTCTTAACGGCTAAAAAGGTGCTAAACTTGTGAGTAAACAATGAATCCCAATTTTGACTGTGATATACCTAGGTTAGAGGGTTTAGATAAAATTTTACTGTATATTATTCTAATTCTATCCTTTGTGATATCTAGGAAGTGGTTGAAGTGCAAAAATAAATATTAATGAGTATCAAAAACATTGAAGAACATAAAATAATTTGACCATTGGAAAAACTGTCTTGACTTAATGAGGAAATTGTGCACATATACTATAATAAGATCTTAGAGAAAAGTATGAAGTTCAAACTTGGTTTAAAAATAAATTGAGTTTTAGTATAGGTGTATTGATGATTTTATAAGGTAATATAAAGGAATGGAGGTTACATGTGGCATTATGATGAGGAAGATCTATTAAAGTACATTCAAGGGTAGTCAAACATAATCAAATCCCACATAAAAAACCAAGTTCCTTAAATTAAGAACCTTTTAACAAGACTTAAGGAGTATAAAAAGTGTGATGAAATATAATGAATGATTTAAAGGATAAAAAGAGAATAATTAGAGAGATCTCAAGTGACATGACCATGTAAAGCAAGAAAAGGATTGCTAGGGTATTAGTGATATAGTCCCAGAAAGGAAAATGAGAAAGAAGGAAGAAGTAAATGGGAGAGTCTAACTAAAGGAGAGAAAGGACATGTAAGGAATGAAACTATCTTGTGGATATTATGGAGAGGTTAGTAATATAAAGTAAGGTTAAGAGAATTCATGAAACAAGGTCAAGTGGATTGTAGCTAGTCAGAGCTAGATTAGAGAGTTATTAAACAAGTTGGGAGAACTCAAAGTGAAAGATGATAGTTTAAATAAATAGGAAGGTGAGTACTATGGAAAGGAGAATAAGGAAGTGTGACTCAATGAGTATGTGTTGATACCAAATTAATAAAACTAAGGTTAGTGTGAAGAGACAAAAAAATGTGGTTGAGGATTTAAGAGTGCAACAAGAACAAGAAAGCTTGCTAAGAATCCAAATAAGAAAAATTGACTTGAATGAATTTAGGTAAGTAATTGGATGTTGTGGAAGGAATGAACAAAGAAAATTTGAGTGGGAAACAATAATCCAAGTGTTGGAAAACAGAGACAAGCATTAAAACTCTATTGAGCTACTTGAAACCCTTAAGAGACCTAGTTGACTAATGAAGGAAGAATGAATGAGTGAGCTAGGGAAAATGGATGATGAGTTGTGAAATGAAACTTAGCATGAAGTTTTAAGGCCTAAATGGGTACCCAAAAAGGTAAACCTCTTGTCTTGAAATTTTATAGTTTGTCCAAAACACTAAGACTTGTCCAAAAGGAGGGCTAATTGATAGTGTTTGGCTAAAAAAGTACTTGGAGAATACATGAAAATTGGATAAGAGTTAGAAGGTGAAACTTTGTAGTATTCTTAAGGGGATTAAAGGGTATTTTAAAACCTTACCAGTAAAGGGAATTTCATCCTATTTTCTTAGTTTCATGAGAAAATGCTAAATTGCGGGGCTACAAGCCTAGGTGTAGGACAAAATGGAAAGTGAAGAAAAATGAAGGTATGGTAATTTGAGAAGTGTATGATCATGTTTATCCATTGTGACTAACCATGTTTAAAGAGAATTTAACCTTGAATACATTGTTTTAATACATTCTTGGTATTTGAGAAAGTTTTAGGCCTCTTAAGAAACAAGGTATTGGGTTGAAAACAAAGAGTAATCTTGGTTCATGAATGTTGAGTTGTTAGTGATCCTCTCTGCATCAGCATTAACAAGGAAGAATATATTGAGAACATTGGGACCGATAGAAAAAGGGAACAACTATGTGGATTAAGAAGATTAAGTTTAATGAAGAAAAAATAAGTAGAGGAGAATGAAGAAGATAATGTAGGAGAAGTTGAGAGTGGAAGAAATGAGAATGCATAAATAGTAGAAGAAGAAATTGAATATATTCAACATGAATTTTAAGATCAAATTCAAATTTAATTTAATACTAGAACACCTACCATTATAAATTGGTATCGTTGTGTTCTGGGAAAAGGAAATTTGGAGAGACGCAAGAAGTGAGGAGATATAAACAAGTTCGAAATATAATATTAAAGCATGGTTATATGTAAAACTTGAAATTAGAACAAGGAATATGCTACATATGTAAAGATACTACAAAGGACGATGCATTACCCCATAATTAGATAACAATAATATTTAGATTGGGAAAGGACACATCACATGGGATGATGCTAAAGTTTTATGGAACTGGATATTTAGAAGATTGGATATTATAGATGAGAGGAAAGCTATTTAGACCCACAAGAGATACCATGACTACAAATAAGATACAAAAAAAATGCAATAATATTGTTTTGGGTTGAAGGAGTAGTCACATATAAAAGTAAAAAAAATACAGCAGGGGGAGGAAGGAAAAATATATATTACAAACAAAGAAGATAGTCATAGATAAGGTTAGAAGGTCATGAGTGTTGGAAAAGATACAACAATGGAATAATTTAAATAAATAAAGAAATGAATTCGTTGAAGAATATGACTAAAAATGGCACAATATGAATTAGAAGAACGCGAGATTTTTTTTTCTAAAAACCCTAGAAGACAAGACCGTATTTATATTGTTTTGTAAATATGAGAGAAATAAGTACTAAACTTGTTGTAAATATCTAATCTTGATAGATAAGTTCCAACTTTATGAAATTCAACTTTATGTAAAAGATATTCACATTTTTTGTGAATATTATCTCCTCCAAAATATCAAAAGATATTATATAGATTATCTAGAAATATATGGGAATATCTAGAAAATGTCTTAGGAATATCTAGGAAATGTCCAAAAGATATGAAATATCTAATATAAGATATTATGAGATATTTCCTTAGCTATAAGGTTGAAAAACTTCTATAAATGAGATGTTTCACTTTGTATTTAAAAAAAAGCAAGAGAAAAACATTAAAGTGCTCTGGATTTTTTAATAGAAATTTTGTTTTTATATTTCTCTTGTGAGTTTGTGCATGTTCATAATACTGTTCTTATTTTCATTATCTTAGCGCACACCCTCTAGGTTAGGAGTTAGAAATAATTCCTTCAAATTGGTATCAGAGCTAGGTTGATCTTACTTCATACATTTTTATTTAAATCTATTAGTCTAGTTTGAAATCGTTGGTATGAGTAGCAGTATCACTCAATCCCAAATCCCCTTACTCAACGGGAAGCAATATGATTATTGGAGCATAAAAATGAGGACTTTATTTTGTTCACAAGATGTGTGGGAGCTAGTTGAGAATGGGTTTCTAGAACCGGAAAATCCTCAAGCACTTTAAGTACTGGCACAAGTAGATAAGGATTTGTTGAAGAAGAAAAAAGAGAAGGATGTAAGAACCTTATTTCTCATTCAACAAGCAATGGGTGAGTCCATCTTTCTGCATGCTGCAACAATAACTAGATCAAAGAAGACATGGGAAAGTATTCAAATGGCCTATCAAGGTACAAGTAAATTCAAAATTAATAAATTACAAATTCTTAGGAGATATTTGGAAAATATATGTATAAAGGACTCAGATTCAGTAGATTTATTTTTTTTCCCATGTGATGGGTGTAGTAAATAAAATTAGGTCTCATGGAGAGACTTTAGAGTATCAAAGGATTGTAGAGAAAATACTTAGAAGTTTTCCTAACAAGTTTGATGCAATTGTTGTTGCAATAGAAAAATCAAATAATTTAACCCAAATGTTTGTAGACGAGTTAATGGGATCTTTTATATCCCATGATAAAATATTGAATAGATCAGGTAGCTCATCTCCTAAGAAAGCCTTCAAATTGCAAGTTTTACTTGGTGGTAATAGAGCAAGAGGAAGATCGAGCTTCAATAAATGCGGAGGAAGATATTTCTAAAGAGGATCTAGAAGAACAAACACATCTTATGAAGGTGGAAGAAGAAATTCAAATTTATACACCACACGTACTAAAGGACGAGGAAACAATAAAAATCACACTTATGGTCAGAGGTATGACAAGTCACATTTTTAATGCAATTAATGTAAAAGGTATGCACACTATTCTAATGAATGTAGGAAGAAATAGTTTGATATGAGTAAAAAAAAACAAATTTTTCTGAATAAAATCATTCTAAAAGTTATAACAACGGTTCAATGTTAATTACATGTAATGTTGCTCAAGAACGTACAAATGATATTTGGTTTCTAGATATTGGATGTAGTAATCACATGACTAGATGTAAGGAAATGTTTGCAAACATAGATGATTTAGTTACATATGAAGTGAAGTTAGGAAATGATAATAAATTTGCAGTCATGGAAAAAAGATAAATAAATATTGAAACTAAGAAAGGCAAGAACAAACACATTCCAGATGTGTATTATGTTCCAAGTTTGAAACATAATCTAATGACTATTGGGTAGCTAGTGCAAAAGGTATATAAAGTCTATTTTGAATACGATGCTTGTGTAATACTAGATATAAATCCAAGTAACAAATTGATTGCAAAGGTTGAGATGAAAAGAGACAAAATGTTTCCATTAAAAATCCAACATGGTTTTTCATCTACAGATATTTCTTCATTGGCATTTAAATTTTCTTTAAAAAATCAGACTTGGTTTTTGCATTTGAGATTTGAACACTTAAATTTTAGTGGTTTGTATTTATTTCAAAATAAACATATAGTGAAGGGTTTTCCTTTGATAGAAAAACTAAACAAGCCTTGTGAAATTTTCATTCTAGGGAAGCAACATAGAGAAAATTTTCCCATTGGAAATTCATATATAGCTAGGTATCTTCTTGAGATTGTCCATTTCGATCTATGTGGACATATGCAAAAACCATCAATTGGAGGAAGAATCTATTTTCTAAATTTTATAGATGAATTTAGTATAAAAACTTGGGTTTATTTCTTAAAACATAAGTAAGAAGTCTTTAGTGTATTCAAAGATTTTAAGCCCATGGTTGAAAAGAAGAGTGGTTATTATATAAAGGTGTCAAGATCAGATAGAGGAGGAGAGTATGTTTCAAATGAGTTCCTAATTTTTTGCAAATTTCATGGGATTAAGAAGTAATTTATGACAAGGTATATACCTCAACATAATGGTGTGGTAGAAATAAAGAATGGAACAATTATGGAAATGGCTAGAAGTATGTTGAAATCCAAACATTTACCAAATGACTACTAGGGTGAAGTAGTAGCTTTTGCGGTTTACATCTTGAACCGATGTCCAACAAAAATTGTGAAGGAAAAAGTTCCTCAAGAAGCATGGAGTCGAAATAAACACAATATCTTACATTTCAGAGTTTTTGGATGTGTAGCTTATGCTCATATTCTAAATGAGAGGAGGAAGAAATTGGATGATAAAGGAGAAATATGTATTTTTTTAGGTTACAATAAGCAATCAAAAGCCTATAAATTGTATAACCCCGTCACAAAGAATTCTATTATTAGTAGATATATTTAGTTCATTGAAGAAAAAACATGGGATGTAAGTATTGTTAATTTAGCAACTATCACTACATGAATACCTCATCATGATAATGATTTTGATGAAAATAGAACACAAAATGTTCATCTAGCACCTCAAGGGATCAACGTAGTGACATCTTCTTCAAATAGAACTCTAGTTTAAACAAGCATCACAAGAGATATCTCAAGTGGATTTTCATGCCCTTCAACAAATTTACATCTATATGAAGCATCAAGACATGGAGATAATTCTTCACATTCAAAGTCTCGTAGCATTGAAATACATATCCATCATTGGTAACACAAAGGTATCACTTTAGGGACACCCCAAGGAAGACACGATCTTAAGGGATATTTATGAAAAAACTCAAGGTGATGAGAATGTTGATTTATATTCTAATTTTTCATTATTTTTTCATGATGATCCTATACATTTTGAAGATGCATTTGAAAATTAAAACTAGGTAAAAGATATGGATGAAGAAATTTATTCTATTGAAAATAATCGTACATGGGATCTTGTGAGCCTTCCAGAAGAAAGGGATATTATTGGCATAGAGTGGTTCTATAAGCCAAAATTCAATACGATGAAAAATTTGAAAAAAATAAAGCTAATTTAGTTTTAAAGGGTTTCTCACAACAACCCAGAATTGATTACAATGAGACTTTTTCTTCAATAGCTCGACTAGACACTATCAAAACTGTTTTAGCAATAACAAATCAAAATAGTTGGAAATTATATCAAATGGATGTCAAGTATTATTTTTTGAATGATATACTAGAAGAAGAAGTTTATGTTTTGCAACCACCTGGATATGAAATTTTAGATCAAGAACAAAAGGTCTACAAATTGAAGAAATCCTTGTATGGTTTGAAAAAATCTCCAAGAGCATGGTATAATAGGATTGATTTATATTTTTTGAAAAATGGATCTAGAAAAATTAATAGTGATCCAATATTGTATATCAAGAACAAATTATGATTGTATGCCTATATGTTGATTATCTAATATTCACAGGAGAATTGTCAATTGACTTGTTTAAGAAAGCAGTGAAGAAAGAATTTGAAATGATAGATTTGGGTCTAATGAAGTATTTTTTTGCATACATGTTAGTCAAACATAAAATGGAATTTTTATGTCAATCAAAATATTCCATTGATATTTTGAAAAGGTTTCATATGATGAATTGGAATTTAGTATCAACACTAGTTTCCATAGGATTGAAGCTAAATAAATATGATAAAGGATGCAATATTGATCCAACTATCTACAAAAGACTTGTTGGTAGTCTGATGTACTTGCAAACTACAAGGATTGATACCATATATGGTGTAAGTATTATTTCTAGGTTTATGGAATCCCCAAAGGATTCTCACTGGAAAACTGGAAAATTAATTTTAAGATATGTTAATGGAAAAAAATATTTTGGCATTTTATATACAACTTCTTCTATTTTCAATTTAGTTGGTTACATAGATAGTGACTGTGTAGGAAACATAGATGATAGAAAGAGCACATCCGGTTACGTTTTCCATTTTGGTTCAGGTGCAATGTCATGGGCCTTTAAGAAGTGACCCATTTTCACTCTCTTTATTCTCATCATGTCAAGCAATATGGATGAGAATAGTATTATCATATATAAATCAAGAACAAGAAGAGGTAATGAAGGTATTTTGTGATAACAACTCAGCTATTGCATTGTAAAAGAATTATATTTTTCACAAAATAAGCAAACATATTGATACTAGGTATCATTTTATTAGAGAGCTAGTCAACAATGGACAAATATTTTTGGAGTTTTGTAGGTCTGAAGACCAATATGATGATATCTTCACCAAGCCATTACTAAGGGACACATTTGAGAATATGAGATATTACTTAGACACCAAAGGTCCGTATTGCTCCAAAAATACATGAAGAATCAATATTTGGAGGGAGTGTTGTAAATATATAATCTTTATAGATAAGTTCCAAATTTATGTAAAATATATTCACATTTATTGTGAATATTATCTCGTCCAAAATATCAAAATATATTATATATAATATTGATAAATATTTGGGAATATCTAGAAAATATCCAAAAGATACAGAATATCTAATATAATATATTATGATATATTTTCTTAGCTAGAAGGTTGAAAAACTTCTATAAATAAGAGGTTTCACTTTATATTTTAAAAAAAGCAAGATAAAGGCACCAAAGTGCTCTGTAGTTTTTTAATAGAAAGTTTTTTTAATATTTCTCTGTGAGTTTGCGTGTGTTCATAATATTTTTCTTATTTTCATTATCTTAGCACACACCCTCTAGGTTAGGAGTTCTACATAATTACTTTAAAACTATACCATTTATAAGGCTATGTGTATTTAGAATACCTTAAGAGCTTCTTGGCGAGTGTCAATTGACAAATAAAAGACAATGATGTTTTAAGAATGCTCTTGAAAGGAACCTATAAATAGGTGTCATGGTTAGTGTTGTTTAAAATAATACCCATCTTATTTTAACAACTTCATTTGAGTCATAGACTCACATGGCTTCAAGAAAGACATCCATAGAAATTTGAAAATGTAGTGTCCAATGGAGTTTTCTAAACCCACGCAATAAAGGGACTTCACTGCTGGGGAAATATGCCGCGGAATAAATGCTAAGTACCATGTGACACTCCTAAGGAAGAAAAAGTGAAGTGTAGGTATGTTATAACAGTTCATGAGTAAATGCCGTGCAAGTTAATGGATTCCACGAAACAAAGGAAATTTGTATATCAAAGGAACCCACGGAATGAAGGAGTGGTTATCAGTGGAAGAAGAAAAACTGGCAAGTCCATGGAATAAAGAGTATGTGATACAATGGAGAAATTTTATAGAACATAAAAGACTCCACAAAATGTAATATACTCCATGGGATGAGGAAAGATCAGACGATGGGTGAGAAACAATAGTTGCGGAGTTAGGGATTGATTGCAAATAAAGGTAAAAGTAGAAATGAATCCGTGGATCATATAAAGTTCACTAAACACATAGAAAGCCATGGAAGATGAGATCAAGGTGGAAAACATCAAAATTCCATAGAACTCAACAATGTTGCATCTAATTTAAATCAGGTGCTCAACCACTCCAACAACCATAATTTATTTTTGAACGATGTTGTCCTCCTGTATGAATGATCTAATGGTGTGCGATTGGAGCAATGTCAGGTGCCCATACTTAGCCTACAAAATAAATGGTGATTGGTCCTTAATTCAAACATAGCGGTTGAATTCATTCATCATTGGATGTGATATTTTCCCTCTTCTTCTCTATCAAAATTTCTATCTATGTAAGCGCGAAGGCACATGCAAAGGGTTCACTTTTCTACTAAGTTTGAGAGTTCTACCCTTTTGAGCTCAAATATTTTTCTTGCATACCTTTGTAACACACTTGTGAAGATTTCACACACCTCAAATCTATATGATTGTAAATGGATGAGTTCTTGATATTATATGCAAGTGTGATCTCTTTCCTTAAATGTATTAGTGTTTAATGTGAATATTTCAATCCTCTCATTTTCCTTCAATCTCATTATGTTATTTCTTCCAAAGTTATGTGTTAATTATCTTGGATCTTTGCATGTTTTTTTATATTTATGTCGTTGGATCCAGAGTTAAACCTTATTCTAGTTTTCTTCATCACCTTTCTTTATTTTAAGAATTTCTCTCTCAACCCTCGTCCCTTGGAATACTTATGATAGAATTAGATAGTAGTAGTGTAGTGTTGGCTAGTTAGTCGAAGTGAGCTAGGATAGAAAGATTTGACCTTCTTCGGAGGTTTGTCCTAAGGAGAAAGGTCCCACACTTTGGAGACATTCCCATGTTTCATTGAGGTGTTGAATCTGGTAGATTCAATAAGGGTGCAATCTCAGGTGATAACATTTTTTGGCATGCTTGGAGGGATAGTTTGTGTCAGTTATAGCTCACTTTTGATAATTTTCCCCTAAGATTGTTGTGTGTCTTAGTGGATATCAAAATTTAGAGGCATTTTTATAGACATTCGAAAAATCCAAAATTTAAATCTTCTAGTTTTCAAGTAGTCTAGTATCCATTTTCATGAGAAGGATATAAATAAGACTAAGTACAATGAGAGGAGAATCTTTTGAAAAAGAGAATAAGGGACTTTAGGAGAAATAAGAGTTCATGGAATCTAAAATCGTTGGGAAATAATATTCTCTTCCATGAGCCTAAGCTTACTAAGACACATCCTATCATCAGAATTGAGAAGATTGATGAATTAAATAAACTACTAAATTTGTTGTTCAAGCGAATGAGGATGAAAAGGAGGATGTCAAACAACAAAATGGAGAATATGAGAACATAAGGATTATTTGAGGGAAGAAACTTAAGGCATGTCAAAAAATTTCTAACAAAATGGAGGAAAATGTTAGGCATGTTGACAAACTACTCAAGTGGTTTTTCAAAAAAACCCAAATTATTAGCACACGCTTGCGAGAAAACACCGAGAAACAAAAATTTTTGGAAGCCCAAATGGAGGATGATTCCATTAATAAGGCCACTAAAAAAACTAATGAAATAATTTAAAAGGGTTAGTGAAGAGGCTGCTAAAAAAATGGGAAAAGGTGAAGCAAATATTGACAAAGTTAAGAAATATCATCAATGAAGCTAAGACCAAGGTGGAAGATGTGTGCACAAAATTAAGCAAAAAATTCAAGGAACTACATAAAAAGTTACAACTAGTTTTAAAGGTACAAAGGATTTTACTGAGTTAGCCACTCAGTTCGATAATCTAACCCCTCTCTTCCAGAAGGCCATCAATAACTGACAAGCACATGAAGATGTACTCAATCCAAAGTGAAATAATTATTTTAAGAAACACAAAAATCGATGCTCAAGGGTGGTCAACAAGTGAAAATTTCATTCACATGGGATTAAAAAGGTGATGTGGGTTCACACGGTTAAAAGTAATGTGAAACAAACATGGCACAAATGTGATGTTAATTACGTCACTTTTGTGCCATATTTGCACCACATTTTCAACACTATTATTGTGTCCTCTTTGTGTTGAAAATAAAAAAAATACCATTCATGAATTGACAAAAAATTGACCCCATTTTTAGTGTTTGTTACACTATATATAGTAGTAGATGTCTACCCTTCCCCCATTTCACGCTTTGGGGCATATTTCAATGTTTATATTTTCTCTCTCCTAATATTTATAACTTCCTATTTTTACCATATTCTTACCTTTGGGCCATCTCATGATTCCTATTTGCACTTATCCTCTAGATTGGGGGATATTAGGATGCCTTCCATATTCTAACATCTTACATTTTAACTATGAACCTTGTAATCATTGAATTCAAACAAATCTAACTCCAAGAACTCTTTAAAGAGTAATAAATCCTCTTTGAGATCATACCCCACCATGGATATGCGTTCTTGTGCATTTAGATATGCATGCTACTTCACATGTCATAATTACTTGCACTATTTTGTTATTGTATGTCTCTCCCCATTAGCTTATTTTATTCCATTAGTTTAACCTATTTTGTATACAACCTTACTTTTATATGTTGTACCTAGTTAGATATTTTTATCATACTTTTTTATTTGCACATTTTATTATGATTTTATGTACTAACACACATTCCATGCCTCCTCTTATAATATCCCGTATATATGAAGCTCCTAAATTTTATATTTTTATTTTTCATCTTCTACCCACCATCTTCCCTTATGTTTACGTCCCTATTAGTTTGGTTGATTCCTTTCCCAACTAAATTTTAGGAATTATTAGTGTCCACATGTATGTTAGTTGTACGTGTGAAGAATAATGTAATGTAATGATTTTTCAACAACAACTCATAGTTAGTAATGTGCATTATGTGAGAGATATTATTAGTAACTTTACATATTCTATATAGTTAGAATTTACTATCTCATTAGTTATGAGTGGTTGAAGAAGCTAAGGATTGAATCCTTTATAAGAGATCATATATCTCTCTCTCCCTATCTATCTATCTCTCGGTGTGTGTGTGTGTGTGTGTGTGTGTGTGTGTGTGTGTGTGTGTGTGTGTGTGTGTGTGTGTGTGTGTGTGTACGCCTCTCTTTTTGTGAACCAGGAAATCTAAAATTTATTATGTGAATGAATTATTATAATGTGTAAATCCTAAACCAAATTTTGATTTCGTATAAGATATTTTTTTTTCAAGATTAAGAAAGTCATGATGTTATGAAACTAGACAAGGAATGATGCAATAGTCCTTGTAGACACTAAAATTAGGTCACACTCCCCTTTCGTCCCTCAACATATAAACACCCTTTATTACATTTACCTAGCCATGAGCCCCCTTCACCCCACTAATATTAATTTAATTAATTAAATTAAATTAATGCATTATCCTCACTATATTTATTATTTAAATAATATCTACACATACAGTTCACTTAGACACGTCACTAAGCTAACTCAACCTAAGACCTATTCTTAGCAAGTTGCCATAACTAACTAAGACTTACCCAAACCCTAAAAATCAATGCCTGCATTCCCTCTAACCACATTCCCGCATGCTCACAAGAAGCTCCCAGTCTAATATATGGGATAACGACATGAGATCCAAGAAAATCAGGAGGATCTCCCTAAGTTTAGTAAACCTAGGAAATCCCGCCTTGACCGACGTCGGTTACCCCTAATCGTTGCCAGTTAAGTTGGACTACCATCGGTTACACCTTTTAACCCAAAAATACCTTATTCTCAAGGTTGGAACTTGGAAGTTGTAAAAAAATTTGGGAGAAATTTGACGAGAAAGAACACATCTTAGAGAGATAACACATCTTTAGAGAGCAAATTCCTGTGAAAACTCACATCCAAGGAAGGAGATTGAGCATCTTCTCCTGCATAGCCATCCCACCACAATCTGATCTATCCAAGCAAAGAAGAGTGTACATGCATCCCATAAAGAAGATTTTTTTCAGTTGGTGATCACTTGTAACCTTCAAACCCATCATCATCACTTCCATCCTTCACACATAGGCCTTCAGGGATGAAATCCAAGTAAGTACAACATCATACTTCCCTGGTTATTTCATTTCTTCATCAGTTTATCATCCATTTGTTTACCTTTCTTCCCTATTGACCTTCTCCACACTCCCACCTCCATATACCCATTAAAACCTCACAAAATCCCACTCCCGTCACCCAATACGTCGTCCCGACCAACCAAAGTCCTTTGTGTATTCACAAAGGAGACCAAAAGCCCATTATGTGACATTTCTAGATCTCACAGTAACCGGCACCGGTTATACCTAACCGCCGTCGGTCACCCTTGACTGACACCAGTCTCTGGGTTTTCCCACACAACCCTAAACAGATACCTACCCACATAATTTTATCTTACCTTCATCCACCTGTGACCTACCCGAGACCTTTATCAGACATGCAGAACCCAGAACCAATCATTTGACCTTTGGATTCTATTCTAGCTTAGCCTGTTAGATTAGATCTATTTTTATTATTGTGTTTTTAAGTGAGATACCTAAATCATTTTAAAATAACAATAGGATTTACTTTTTTTACAACATTAAATTGTTTAAAACAGTGGACTGACAACCATCTAGGAAGTATCATACTTCCCGGATCTAGCTTACTCTAGGCAGTTCACTGCCCATATTTTTAATTCCTTCTGGTGGTCTTGTTTTCATCACAGGTAGTTCCTCCTAGCCAAAAGGAAGCTCTCATGATCAGCTATGGATTCGGAATTCATAAGCGTGCAACAACCCATCAACCGACATTTCAACAAGTATTCCTCCTACGCCCGTTACCCTATCTATTTCATTAATACTTCAAAGAAACAATCTAAAAAAAAGGTGAAACATTTTGGCACGCCCGGTGGGATCCATCTGGGGTTCCTTTCATTTCATTCATTCCTAGGAAAAAATTTTGTGTTTGCTTCCCTTCTAAAAGCGTACACACTAATTTTCTTCACTGGTAATCCATCTATTCTTTCTACTTGCTATAAAGGAAACTTTTCTTTTGGTGTAATTAAAAAGAATCATTTCTTCATGTTTTCTTCATTATAGTGAAAGAGCATCCCTCTTCCTCTTCATCTTATTGTGTCATCCAATTTCACGTTTTCGATTTGGGTTTAAAATAAGTGCATTGCATTCTGATTCAGTGCATTAGCTCACATTAATTGAGGGCAACCTATATGCTAGAAGTCATTATCAGCTGATGGTTGACAAACAAATCATAGAAAAGCACTTCTATCCTTTTCTCTTTCTCCGAGTCTTACCAAACCACACAAAAATTCAAAATACATACATTCTTAAACAACATCCTACATGGAAGAAGCTGTAGGTGATCACACGATCACAACACAATGGGCACCTAGCTCACTGCTCTGTTGAGTCATACTTCAGAGCGAAGCCTGCCCCCACCATAACATACTTGAAACCTCACCTTTTAGATCTCGTTCTTCATAGGAAGCCATCCTCACCAAAAACTCTATTTCACAATTCATGTGTCAGTCCTTAAATAACATAAGCTAAACAAACATAATAGAAAAGGCACTTGGCTTGCGTTTTGAGGTGAGGGATCACGTTCGTCACTTTCTTGTTCATCATTGCATGCTCCTCATCATAGTTGGTGTATTCCGGCTTCACCTAAGTGTGCCTGAGCCATATTATCATCATTCCCAAAATTTTGGGTCTGATTCTACATCAGATTTTAATTCACAACCACTTTCTTTCATCACTATTTCAATTTCATAGTAACCGTTGTCAGTTACCTTTGACCGCCATCGGTTATACTCAATCGATGTTGGTTCCAAGGCCTTTTTCTAACCTACTCAAAAGGAAATATTACTTCACTTTCTTCCATTTTTCACAGTCTCTGTCACTATCATTTTTCCCATTGACGTTTTATACATCTTCAAATTTGGCATACATGTCATATTTTACCTTCTGCCTCGCTGTTTACTTACTATCCATTTTCTATGGTGAACGGCAGCGGTTACCCCTGACTGACATCGGTTTTCCATAACCATAATCAGTTAGCCTATTTCGCATTCCAGCCACCGTTTGTTACTTCATCCATTTTTTATCATCATATTCACCTATTAATGCTTTTCTCTGTATCATTTACAGAGAGGTAGCCCTACATGAGCAATACTGGCTCACATGGTGCTGACCCGAAGACAAGCAAGTTCCCTCTTATTTCATGCCAGTTGCTAATCACTCCCACCTAGTCCTTCACCACCTTCTATTTTATCACTAGCCATGGATTCTATCCAGCCCACTACTATCGCTACTGGAGATGAGGAGTTCACACAAATCCTTGACCAGAACCTTGCCGCCTTACAGTTTTACCTTTCTCGCTCGTCCACTCGAGATGCCTCGGGTCAGTTGATATATGACATGCCCGTATCTATCCCCCCGACTCTCACGCCCACTTCCGCATCGGCCCCATCTGGCTCCGTGTTGCCCACATCCACTTTACCCCCAGTAGTTTCGTAGTTATGTTCTATACCCATTATGACTACCGCGTCTGTTACCTCTGTGGCACCCATCACATCCACCATACCCTCAACAAATACCCCAAACACAACCTCTTCCACCCCTACTGTCTCATACATACTTGTAGCTACATTCCCAATTCCAGTATCAGTGACCTCTACCCCATTTTAGAACATGGTTCTTTCCATTCCACAATCACTAGCCCCTATTGCCACTAGGGTTACCACGACCCTTCCACCCCCATATACATACTACCAACAACCTCCAGTTTCATCCATTATTCATTTTGGGTTTGTACCCCCTATTTCATTTCCTTCTTCTCCACCACCTTACATGGCAGCCCCATACACTGGAGTGCCACCCTTGTCATATGCCCAAAACTAACCTCCTCGTGCTATAGGAGGCATCCAATCATCACAACCCACAAATGACCTAATTAAATTGATGTTGGACAAGATGCAGACATTGGAGGCATCGGTTTCCGGCTCCCGCAACACTCTCACCTATGATGAGATTTGCAATGAGCCTATTCACCCATCCATTCCTATCCGTTCATACCCTGTGCATTGGGAAATTCCTAAATTCAATCGCTTCAATAGCAAAGAATACCCATAGAAACATTTGCGGTCGTTCAAACACAGGTGTTATCTGATCACTCATGATGATGCCTTGCTTTTGAGAACCTTTCCCATGTCCCTCACTGGACCTGCATTAGATTGGTATAGTGGGTTACCTAAACACTCTATATTCTCATTCAATTAGGTAGCCCAAGCCTTCTTAGATCATTTCTCTATCAATATTGTCAAGAAGGTTACCACGACCGATCTATATTCCACATGTCAGTATGAGGACGAATCTATCACAGATTTTGTCTCTCGCTGGCAGAACCTGATCAATCAACTTACCTTCCAACTGCCACAAACTAAACTCATCGAGCTCTTCACATGAGCTTGTGCTAGACATATCTCCCTGACCTTGCAGGTCCAAACCTTCCAGACATTTGATGAGGCATTCACTATGGCATGAAAATTAGAGATTTGTGCCATCGAAGAGAAGAAAATCCAACTACAAAATAAGAATTCGGCATTCAAGTCGAATGATACCTCTTTCTCTTCCAAACCACAAACCAATTATTCAAAAGCTAAGGGCACCGCTAACGTAGTGGTACTCAAGGCCAGCCCAACTCATCCGTCGAATCAGGCTACACCCTCATCTAATCTCTCACATGTCCAGACTTTTTGATTCAAACAAGAGCAGTGAAAATATACCCCAATTGGGGAACCTTACTCTTTTGTTTTAGAAAATCTTATCAAAGCTAGAGACATCACCCTTCCACCCATAAAACCACACACTGGTTTTGACCTTGCTCACCCCATGCTTGCATGGTATAAAGAGAATGATTTCTATAACTATCACCGAGTAAAGGGTCATATTGACGGCAACTGCATCACCTTCAAGAATATTGTCCAAGAAATGCTCAAGAAGGGTGAATTAGCTGTGGACAATCCCAACGCCACCCCCAACCAAAATCTACAAATCTTCGAACAACCATTTCCAAACCATGCCCCTTCATCCAATCAAACTGGGGAGACATCCACTCACAATACCCATACCCGTGAGGTTCACGCTATCTTTAACAAGGTACCTGTCACCTCTCAATTACCTCACATCCCTTCCATAGAGGAAATCCTAGCCCGAAATCCTCCTTCTACATTAGAACCAACCTCAACTGTTCCTTCACCAATAAAGGAACACCTTACATCTCCTTCATCACCAACAGAGGGTCTTCACTAACATCGAGCCCCTCTCACCCCTGGATTCTCCACCAAGATAACCTTTACCTACAGTACCTCATCCACCCATAGAAGAGATATCATTTCCTCCTCAATCCACAGAGGAGCACCCATTACCTCCTCCACCCACAGAGGAGCACCTATCAGTTCCTTCACTTATAGAGGGGCTCCCATCAGTTCCTCCACCCATATTAGACCCAGTTGAGATACCTTTGCCTCTTGGTGAGCATTCTCCATTAGCTACCAAAAATCCAACAGCCCTACTTTCCGCTCTCTTACCCACGGAAGCTGAAGCTGACTAATTCCTTATCTCTAAGATGCATTTTACGGGAATTCCCATTAGATCCTCACCAATTCCACCCATAGACATACCGTTCTCACATTTGGCTGATCACTTAGATTATGTGGATAGGGCTTTACTATGGGGGCACCTCTTACTCCCTATATCAACACAGATGTAGAGATCCCTCGCTGATACCTCCACTATCTATCCAAACACATTTTGACCCATCAAACCAAATACAATCACTGATGTCACAACCCCTTCCACAATACTCGTTAACACTCACACCACACCCTTACCCATAACCTGACCTATATATAAACCCAAACCCAAACCCACAACATTTGCCTCCACTAAACCTATTACCACTTTAAGGGTCACCCTGACCCCCAACCTTACTCATCCACCTATTAAACTGGATTTAGCTACAACCTCGAACGTCAATACCACACCTACCCCAACACCCAAACCAAAGAAACAAACTCACTAACCTCATACCCTGACCACACCAATCACACCCACACTTGTCCCATTTGCCTTAAGACCTCAGCTACCCGACATGGTCAAGCACCCTACACCCATTCATAAACCAATAACACAACAACCCATTCCTTCCTCACACACCTCTAAGCTACCTAGGCACACAACACGACTTATACCTGCACCTGCAATCTCCTTACCACCAATACCTCCAATACCTTTAGCTATTGCTTCACTACCCACTACACTTCAGTCATTATCCCTCACACTCCAAGTATGACCCGCATCATCTACCTTCACAGCACCCCCGTTATCCCCGTGGGTAACTCGCCCTCTTCCTCCATCTGCTTTTCCTTCTAGACCTTGTACACCCACATCACTTTTACCCAAGAAGGCGCAATCCAAAAACAAGACCCCACTACCCCACAACAAGGTAGTCAAAACAACCACACACCCTCCTACCCGTCCATCTACTATACCCCTCTCCAAATGAACCCGACTGATACCTCAAACCACACCAGCACCTAAACCTATAGCTTGACCCATTTATACCCTTCCAAAAACAATTCCCCAATAAACAACCACACCTACACCCAAACCCACATTCACATCCCATTGTGATCCACTAGTAGGATTTTATGCCAAAATTTTAACCAACCTCCTCAAGACTTCTGTTATCACCTTACCACCACTCCAACCTTATGACCCCCTCAAACCCAAACCAAAAGGGTTTGATGATACTAAAATTTTCACATACCATCATATGCCAAGGCATAATGTGGAGAACTACAAGGCCTTGAAAATAGTCCTTATCCAATTGTGTCCACCAGAAACCAAACTTTGACCGACGATGACCTTCTTGACGAGGATCCTGCTTCACCAACACCCATTCCCACACTTCCCACTCAACAACCACAACCTCCACCCTCACAGCTCCTAGAGACACAACCAAAATTTGTAATTAACATGGTTCACATTAGAGAACTTTCCACGCCACCACCCAAATGTCCTTGCGCCCAGCTGACCTCACAGGGATTTTCTCCTCCAATAGGTTTTTGCCCTTCATGTTGTTATACCACTCATCCTACACCTTCTCCATTTGATAACTCCCCTCAAATCAACATGATACACGTCACCACACGTGCACAGAAGGGATACGAAAAGGCAATTGACCCACCAACCAATCCTATACCCAACATACCATCTGCACACATACCTAAAATAACTATCTACGGCCCCACATACCCCATTTCTAATGGCGTCACACATCACACCATGCTCAAACAATTACATCAATCTCCCCTCAAAATGTCCTTATATGACCTCATCCAAACCTTGAAATCCCATCGTCAAGCCCTTATGGAGGTTCTTCAATCTATTAACGTTTACCCAATGACCCTACACCCGTAACATCCATTATCACACCCCATCATGTAGCCTCTCTCACCAAATTACCACCTTCATCCTCACCTCACCTTGTTCACCAAGTGGCCTCCCTTAGCTTCTCAGAGGAGGAGATCTTGCCACATCAAAATGATGACCCGAGACCTTGCCCTCTTCATCTCTATCCACATTGATGACATATGGGTACGCCATGTGATGATTGATGGAGGCTCTAGCATTAACATCATTTCATCCCATGCATTCGCTCAAATGCGCATACCCGACAATTACATGCATAAACATCCGGTCATGTTGCGTTCATTCAATGATGCTATTACCTCCACACTAGGCACTATCATCCTCCACATTCGCGTGGGCCCCCGCACTGTTCCAAAATTAACGTGTTTTATGTTTTGGAGGGAGAATTCCAATATAACTTCTTGCTTGGTAGACCCTGGATCCATGTCATGGGTTGCGTTCCTTCCACTTTGCATCATTGTGTAAAGTTTGAACATGAAGGACACACTTATACCATTCCAACTGACCCATCACCTTTCAAAACATGCAACATGCTTTACCGACCCAATGATGTGCCCATACCTGTCACGCAATCTACCTCCGTAACCACTACCACTTCACCTACACCTCCACCTACCAGTACCACCGCTACTTTCAAAGCACATACCACCTCCATTCCTACCGCTGCCATAAATTCCACGGCTGACCCATTAGCTTTGCAATCCGTTAGCTCCACCTCCGCATCGACCTCCAACACATCATCCATACCAGCTACCTACATACCAACCACTAATCCCTTGGAAGGTTTTTTTCAATGCCTCACTCTGGGGGAGTACCGTCTATATAGTGTCAACACATTCCTTACCCCGCACACATATGGAAGCCTTCACCAACACCCCCACTATGATCACCATATAGGAGAATTCCTCCTTTATGGTCCTCCCCATCTTCGTACTAGTCTCACCTATGGGGGACTTGATACTACCACTTACACACCTGAACCACCATCACAACCCCGCCCATTTTCCATTGACTTCCAATCACTTACCAATCACCATTTCACCGACACCTTCATGCACCATTGTGCATGGAAGGGTTTTGGTTTTGGTTTTTACGAGCAAGGCCTTTTGGCCATACTGTTATTCCATGTACCACCCACAAACATAACGACCGTAGTGGTATCAGCTTCCCCGAACATCCTACCAAATCAGGCCCACATTGAACTTATTGAAGACCCTAGCCCTCCTCCACCTTCATCTTCATCACCACATTCACACGCTCCACCTTCATCACCACCCTCACCGACAGAGTTGATGGATCCTGAATCTATCCTCCCTAACGTTTTTTGACACTGTTCTTTGATGGTTCCAAGTGTCAGTGTAAGGGTGGGGCTAGGTATTATCCTCATTCCTCTAGATGGAGAACCCATTCCTTTGTCTTTCAAACTAGACTTTGAATGCACCAACAATATTGCCGAGTACAAATCACTCGTACTAGGTCTCTAAGTCGCATGATGCCCTAGATGTCAAATCAATCCACATCTTTGGTCATTCACAATTGGTCGTAAACCAAGTCAATGGTATGTACCAATGTCGTAATGAGATACTTCAAAAGTATAAACATGTGTGTAGACATACTTTTGACCACCTTTTATCGTTACACACCCTTCAAACCATCCCACGTTCAACCAAAAAATTTACAGATACCATGGCCTGCTTAGCTTCCTAAATACCCGTTTCCCCTGCCGATTCCAAAATCTTTGTCACTGTAAATCACCTCCATTCACCTTCTCATTTACCTCATGATGTTTACTCAATCGGAACTGACACCCCCAGACCCATAGTGACCTTTGGTATAAACAATACTGTCGATTACCTTTCCCTCTCCATCTTACCTCCCGATCTCAGCCCGTAATGGACAAACGCGCCTTCCTTAAAAAGGTCTCTCATTTCGTCATTTCTGGGAGGACTCCTCTATAAGCGTGGTGTTGATAGTATTCTCTTACGATGCCTCACAAGTTTTGAAATTCATTATACCATTAAGGAGGTTCATGATGTCATATGTGGAGGTCACTTTAGTGGCCTTGCTATTGCTAAGCGTATTCTTCGCCTAGGCTATTACTGGCTGACCCTTAACCATGATTGTTGTGACTATGTCAAATGTTGTGTGAAATTCCAACAACATTCCAACCTTCATCATACACCCAGTCATGCCTTACATGTCACTCGTGATCTTTGGTCCTTCTCTCAATGGGGTTTGGATCTTGTCGCTGAGAAATCAATCCCCATTCTTCCCAACGCCATCAATGGATCATAATTGCTACCGAATACTACACAAAATTGGTGGAAGCCATACCATTCATCTCCAAGAAAGCTGAGAAAATATGTGAGTTCATTAACCATCACATCATTTGTCACTTTGGTGTTCCTCATCACCTCATCACTGACAATGGATACAATTCAAAAACAAAACACTGCAAAAACTTTGGGACACCTTCGGCATTCATCTTAGTTTCTCATCACCTTATTACCCACAAACCAATGGCCAAGCCGAATCCACTAACAAAACCCTGAACAAAATTCTCATGAAAGTGGTTGGTGATACTGGGAAGGATTGGCATATGCACATTCCTTTTTCCCTATGGGCATACCGCACTAGTATTCACACTTCCACTGCAGCCACACCCTTTTCGCTGGTCTACAGTATAAAGGTTGTTCTGCCTCTCAAAGTCCAAATCCCCTCACTCCACATTTCTCTCCATGACATGCTTACTGATGATGAATTTCATCAGGACCACTTAGCACAACTAGAGTTATTAGACGAACATTGTCTTAACGCTTTGGATCACCTTCAAATTTACCAATAATGTATTAAACGTGCCTACGAAAAACGTGTTCATGAACAAACCTTCCAAGTTGGTGACCTTGTCCTTGAAATAAAATCAACACGTAACCAAAGCAAAAAATAAATAAATGGGGAAAATTCACTCCTAATTGGCTAGGAACATACATCGTAACTCATACCTATGGATCGGGTGCCTATTGTTTATCCTCACATTTATGGTAAACCCAAACCTGAGCCCCTTAACGGATTACATTTTCGACCATTCTATTGTTGACTCATCATCCTACCTCACCCTTTGTCTCTTTATAGGCTCATCCCTTAAGTGTTATCCACTTCATACACCACACCAATGATTAAACAAGGATCATGTGAGTACCCATCATTTGTTATCTCTCTCTTGAATATGTGTACCACGACATTACACATAGCATGATTCTCATGGATACTTTTTTTCTACCTTTAGAAAAGATCCCATGGGCGTTCCACCTTGCCTTTTGAACAAGATTCCTATCCTCCACATTGGTCTTGTCCATGATTTCAAAGACCTCACAATGGGATCAAAATCTTTGATTCAAACTTATAATAAATAATATGACTCCCTCAAAAGGGCATCTTACTCTTGACCAAATTGATACTATAAATAAACTGCTCCCTCAAAGGATAGCTATTTAAAACTTTCAAATAAAAAATAAAAAAAATCGAAAGAAACTGAAGCTTCCCATATCGATCAACTTCACGAATACCTCAAGGAGTACCATATTATTTATCCCATATAGAATTGCCGCATCAACCAATCTATCACAACAAAAAACCTCGTAGTCATGGACTTGCCCATTGTGACCTCGGACCTCTTTCCCAAAGACCTGTCACTCAAAATATATACAATTAACTATCTTTCACCCACCTTACCATTTCCACTTTCATTTCCTAAATCACCTCAAGGGATATCTTGGAATTTTTACATTTGGTGATCCTGTGACTACTTTCACCGTAGAACAGTTAATCTTGTAATGCCTTATGGGTCTTGTGTTCACTGCCCCCTTCAAGGTATGATCTAATCGGTATGATCCTACCCAATCAGGTGGCTTTATTACCCCCCTTTTATATTTTAATCATCTTTGTTTACATTTTGATTACCTTATACAAGACTTGGTACTCAACGCTTACCTTTGGGGTAGTCTTCCCCTTTCGCCATAATCACCTTCACCTACATCATTTTACCTATAATCTACCAACAACTATTAAACCTAAACTCATAACATGCTCACAAACCTGCCAACTCATTTTATATTCTTCCCTAGCTCATGGGAGTACTACATCGGCTTGAGGTCCCTTTTTCGCCAGGACTACGTAGGCAACACTCTGAGGGCATGGGGCCTTTGGAGGTTAGCTCGGCCATTTCTCTACCCTAAACCAATTCATCACCCATGCCTAACTCACCATTTACATCACATTTCACTTAGTTCCCCTTTTGTAGAAAAATTAGAAATTAAGCCACATACATAACAAGTTGCTTACCACAACATACATTTATTGCACCTTTCATATCTCTATCATCACTATGCACAGATTCTAAAACATTTCACAAATGACCCATATTATCATTCATTACAAACAATAATGACTCCTAAACTAACCTGACTCAATCCATACCTATAACCTGACTCAATCCATGCCTAAACTAACCTGACTCAATCCATGCCTATGACCTGACTCAACCATGCCTGAACAAACCTGACTCACTCCATGCCTATAACCTGACTCAATCCATGCCTACACCAACCTACCTCTATCATGCCTAACTCACCTAATTTCAAACCACATCAAAGTAACACATCCATATCTCATCTAGCACAAGCCATACATTCAATATCTCATAAACATTTTAACATATCACAAAATACCATGAATCTCATCATATAAATCAATAAATGTGTATCTCAAAATACATGTGTCTCTCATCATGGCCATCATCTCAAAAATGTTGGCACGCAGGCCGATATACAATACAAAGTGTCATTGGCACATAGGATGGTCTCATATATACACAAAGAATGAATGAATTAATACAAAAAAATCTTCGGCATGCAGGCCGGTATATACTCATAATATATAACAATCACTTATACATCCTCACTATCTTCGGCACGTAGGACGGTATATGATCAAAAATACAACTATCTTCGGCATGCAGGCTAACATATATATTGAATAGTCACTAATATACATCAAAATCGGGTGGCCGCATATCAGATATCTCACCGGATGTCCTCCATCTCCGTGTCACCTATAACCTTGGCCTCCTATGTCCTTGCTAGCACATCACCCTCGCTCTGGTTTCCATGTGCTAGTGGCCTCTCCTTGATCAGGCCTTGGAGCTCACTGACCTCCTGTGCTCTCCACACTATGTGTGTGGGATCTCATCCTCTCACTGGATGCCTGTTGTGCCCTATACTCTCTGTAAAAGAGGAAGTCTATCCCAGCTGCCATGAGCTAGTCCTGATAGTATCATGCCTCACCTAGGGCATCCCGTAACCTAGATATAGGCATGGTTTTGGTGGTCCCATAGGTCTTGGCCCTTGTACCTGCCCTGCGCCAGCTTGTGAACTGATACCAAATCCCTGCGCTTGTGGTGGTGCCCCTGTCCCTATGCCTATGGTGGTGCCCCTTGCCCCTGTGCTTGTATCTAGACATGTAAGGCCCCAATCTGTGTCTGGGATGTGGCCAACATGCCTTATAAACCTACCACTTGATCCTGAAGGGCTGCCACCTGACCATCCCAGTCTCCATCTCCTCCATCTCCTCTGTCTCCTCAACCCTCTCCATCCACCATCTGGTCCTGCAAACTGGCCACCTGTACTCGTAGCTCTGCTACCTCTACCTCTGACCCCTCTAGCTGTGTCTATAGTATACCTATCTGTGTGATCAACATCACTACTTGCTCCTGTAGGGCATGTCTCTGCACTGTCATGGTAGCTAAGTCTGGCTGCCCCGGTCTAGGTGGTATTGCTCGTAGCTGAGCCGCCCACCACTGACTATACCTATCTATGCATCTGGCATCATTAATCCACTGATCCACTGGCTGCTCCTCCTCTCCTATAGGCTGTGGTAGAGGTAGAGGCCTCTCCACATCACCCTCTCTGATACTGTGGGAAGGACAGAGGGATATCTTTTACAAGCCCAAATTACCGTCAGACCTTGTCTACCGGGATCATCTCATCCTCCCCAGCGCGGTGACCTTGTATCCACCTCTCTAGCTGGAGCTCAGCTAGCTCCTCATGCATGTTCCTATATGAGGGGAATCCCACATATGGCCTCCAGATAATGTCCACTACGGATAACCCCTCAACAACTGCCGAAAATGGGCCACATCATATGTTGGCCTATCTGACCTCCACTCTCCTACCACTGGCACCCATCTCCTGTATCCCAACTGCACATATCTCGCTGGGAATGCATCTTCTCAGGGCATACCTATAGGTTGAACATAGACTATGTACTCATAGGCCTAGCAGTGTAGTATAAATGTACATCATAGGTTAAACTTGTGCAACCGCCCATATGCCCACAGTTCTTTGTATAGTTGCACCAAGAATGTTGGTGCCTAGGAAAACTATGTCTCGTGTACCATCATATCGTGGAGCACCCCCATTAGTGAGTGGAGAAAGCATCCACCCTGTTGCATCAGGTAGTGCATAACAACACACTGTATCCATCAATAAAAACCACTAGCCTCGTCTCATCCGGATGAGCTAGGTACATCTCATCATAGCTCAAACTGGCACTATGGAATATCAGCTCTGTCACCCCCTCACCAAATACGGTCTCGATCAGCTCCTCTAAGGCCTTGGAGGAGATATAGTACACCTAGCCCCCCAATATGGGTAACTGTAATATCTGGAACACGTCCTCCAGGGTGGATAGTCATCTCACCCATCAGAAGGTGGAACGGTGTTGGTCATGGATTCCCATCTGTCGATGAGTGCGACCATCAAACTAGGCATTGGATAGCATGTCAGTAGTACTAAATGCTACTCAATCCCACTGCCTCCACATGCTGTAGCTCCATAGGGCTCGCTAAGCCGTGTAATGTCACCAGCATTGGTGAACCCTGTCCCGCATAAGTAACTGTGACCTCCCTGCATCCAATCCACACATAAAATTATCTACCTTTACCATGACCATATCATCCACTTATCATTACCCACCACCCCTATTTTACCCTATCAAGCTCAACCCCCTAACCTACATCACTTTAGACCCTTGTGCCTAAAATTTAGAACCGGTGCCGGTTTGTCCTAATTGACTCTAGTCACCCTTAACCAGCATTGGTCACCTATTTTTTGACTGATACCGGTTTCCCTTGACCGACCACGATTACCACGTAACCAGCATCGGTCACCTGTTAGGTGACCGGATCCCAGTTCTACCCAACCGACGCCGCCAAGCTTGACCGATTCCAAGTCACTGTCGTAGAACACTCTGGCGACTTCCCAAACCCCCCTTTTTTGTAAACCCTCCCACTTGTCCCTTTTACCCCACCTATAATGACCTACACTACCCCCAAACCCCTACCCACCCCACCTATCCACTTTCCTAGCCTCCCCCCCCCTTTTTTTCCCCTTTTCCCCCCCATACCCACATTTTCCATTTGACCACCCACCAAAAAACAATCCCACAAAAAAACTACCAATAACAACTATTACAATCTCTAATCATCTAATTTTCCCTATAGAGTTAGGTGCTTACCTCGTCGAGTGCCACCGTTCGGTGGCATGTCTAGCCCTTGTGCCGTTGTGTCAGTGGCCACTCGAGCCCTCTCCAACCTCTTCCATCACCAAGATCTACCCACCACCCTCCGACTAATCGAATCCCTCGCTAAGATCTCGTGGACCCGCTACTCACCAACCCAACCACCATCAACTCACACTGCTAGCTCACTGTCTCGTTCTCCTCCGGATGCTTTCCACTTTTCTCTTTTTCTTTTCCTTTCTTTCTTCACTTTGCAATTTACAATGAATATTAAAAATGTGGATTTTTGTTTTTATAACAAACCCAACCTAATTGACGTCGGTTCCCCCTTGACCGGCATCGGTCTCATGCCTACCTCACCGTCATCAGTTTTCATATATTGACGTAGTTTATACATGACCGCCATTGGTCAACCTAACCTACACATTGCCCATACTTTTCTCCTTTACCCCATCCAACCTTTACCGACACACTACCTTAAAAGAAGTGATAACCAGATCGTACCAAGCTAAGAACACAGATGCTAATCAACACCCACGATCAATAAGATGAAAACAATTTTCTAGAATAACTTACACAAAACCTTTGCAAACAAATGAGCAGCAATATCATATATTATTATGGAACTCAATGAAATACAATGAGAATGGGCCTTGCTTATATAGGCAAGGAATAACAATCTAAGAACCAGTTAAGGTCGTAGATCAAGCCATAAATCATGGAAAGAACTAGTCAAGTCCATAGATTTATGAGAGAACTAGACATCAAGGATCTAGTCAATACCATAGATCTAGGAAAGGAAACTAGTCAATACCATAGATCAATGAAAGAAACTATACCTAACCAACTAGATAATATCTCTTAATATCTAAATAAATAAAAAGAAATATCCACACACATAAGTGGGTGAGGATAAATACAATAAAGGTAATAATATACCTAGGTGAACATGAGCTAAGGTAAATACCTACCTAAACATACCTTACCTTTCCTGACCTCATCATTTTCAATCTCCATTTGTCCTCCTTCAGGGACCTCATATTTTACCCTACCTCAGCCTTACCCATGCCGTGACCTAGATAATTTGGACTTGGACCATCGCGATAATGACCTTGACCTCATGTGTCCGCTATACCTTGTGCACTGTTACCTGTGTTGATTGACCTAATGACCTTACCTAGCCTATTCCATGACCATTATTCTAACCCTACCTTTGGTGTACCATAACATACATAAACATTCTTGCACCTAACCTACGTCGTGTTTCCTGACCATATCCTATACCTTGATACCAGATTCACTTCACCCTTGGGTTTGGATAGACCTCTCAACCTTAGAGTGATGTAGAGTTTGCCTACTCTTCAACGCCGATAGCATGCTACAGTTTATACGTGTGCGTGCGTTTGATTGTTGCTACCTGTGACCTTGACCCCATTACCTAGAGTTTCACCGAGTAGACCTTTCACTCCTTTTTTCCCTATACCCATTTGCCTTCCTCACATTTACCTTTTATCAAACCACTCACCGCTTCCCACCTGTTGCCTCATCAATTCCTGGTTTGAGGGGATCACCTTCACCCTCCCATGGGGGCAACCACATCTTATTTTGTTAGCAGTCACTTACACAATACAAGCTACACAACAAAAGGGGAAAAATGTAGAAAATAAAATTAGGTCACACTCCCCTTTCATCCCTTGACATATAAACACCCTTTATTACATTTACCTAGCCATGGACCCCCCTTCACCCCACTAATATAATTTAATTAATACATTATCCTCAGCTATAGTTATTATTTAAATATCTTATTTAAATAATATCTACACATACAGTTCACTTAGACACCTCGCTAAGCTAACTCAACCTAAGACCATATTCTTAGCAAGGTTGCCATAACTAACTAAGACTTACCCGAACCCTAAAAATCAATGCCTACATTCCCTCTAAACCACATCCCGCAGTGCTCACAAGAAGCTCCCAGTTCTAATCCTTGGGATAATGACACGAGATCCAAGAAAATAAAGAGGATCTCCCTAAGTTTAGTAAATCTAGGAAACCCACCTTGATCGATGTTGGTTACCCCTAACCATCGCCTGTTTAAGCCAGACAGCTGTCGGTTACCCCTTTTAACCAAAACAACCTTATTCTCAAGGTTGGAACTTAGAATTGGCAACATTTTTGGGAGAAATTTGACGAGCAAGAACACATCTCAGAGAGATAATGCATCTTCAGAGAGAACATTCCTGCGAAAAGAATCAACATCCAAGGAAGGAGATTGAGCATCTTCTTCCTGCACAGCAATCCCAACCACGATACTGATCTATCTAAGTAAATAAGAGTGTACATGCCGCCCATGCAAAAATTTGCGTGGTGATACTTGTAACTCCCTTAAAAACCATCATCAGACCTCATCTTCACAAACAGGCCTGTTCTTTAGTGGATGAATCCAAGTTAAGAACATATACTTCCTATGGTTTTTATTTCATTCTTCATCAGTTTATCATCATTGGTACCTTGCTCCCTATGACCTATCCACACTCCCAACTCCTTCACCCATTGTTTCAGAAAAGTTGCAAAATCCCACTTTCGTCACCCACTACGCTATCCAACCACCAAAAGTCCTTTGTGGTAATAACAAAGAAGGACCAAAAGCTGTCTGTGAACATTCATCTCACAAGTAGCCGGTCGGCCACCGGTTATACCTAACCAACGCCAGTCCAGTTGACCGACCCAGTCTTTGTGTTGGCCAACAAAGCCTAAATAGAGACCACCCACTTAATTTTCTACTCATCCACATGTGACACACCGAGAGGACCTTTATAAGACACCCCCTTGTAGAACCCAAAACCAATATTGACCTTTGGATCTTTCTCTAGCTTGCCTTTTTTCTTATTGGCACTTTAGCGTTATTTTCAGTTTTTATTGTAGTTATTTTCTTTTTTTTTTTTTAGGCTCTCTTTCGTTGGCCTTTTTTTATCCATTCCTCTTGCCGACCGTTGTGACCCCTTTTTTCGTTTTCTTCTCTTCTTTCTTTTTTCTTTTGTCTTCTATTTCAGCTTGCTACCGCTCTAAATTATCATTTTATAACACTTCGTCCTTTTTCATCCTACCGTCCGCTCTTACATTAGGCCTTCCATCCTCTAATTTTTCTTGCTGTATGCATTCTTAACACTTGGTTTCTTACAACCACCATTTAACATGTTTTTCTTTTTCTTTTTTTTAACATTTCTTTTGTAGTCCTCTTTGTATCCCGCATTATTCTTCACTCGCCTGATCTGGATATTTTGTTCTACTGCATTTCTTCATCTTTTTTATCCTCTTCTTCCTTCCCGCCTAGTTATTAGCCTCCTTATACCTACTATGGCGTTAGTTTCTCCATTTTCGCCCCCCATTCATATTTGTTCTTTAATTTTTCCGTTTTTTAGTTTATGGTCTCTTCTTTTGTTCATCCGCACAGTTTCTTCCATCGGGTATTGCCTTTCATCTCCCTCTTAGCCCAATAAGGTAGTTACGGCTTCCTCGACCGCGTAGTCAGCCTTGTGGGACTTGTTTGTGGTATTCAGGAAACGTTCCTCCGTTCTATGCTTCTCTTTTGTTACCGCTTCTTTTATCTATCTCTCAACTAATTTTTTTTTTTCTCTTGTTTTCCCATATTTCTTAGTTTCTTGTTTTTCTTTCCATTTCTTAATACGATCCGATCATTTCTCTTTTCTTTTTGTTTCGCTCTTGTTTCTCCTGTTCTTTTCTTGTGTTTTTTTTCTGGCTTCTTTGTCGTTTATTCTCTCTTATTCTTACCTATGTATTCCTCTCTCTTCTCTTCCCCGGTTTATTCTTTGGCCCAGCTTTGTTCTTTACTTTTACCCTTATCTACTTCTCGGTATTCGTTTTGCTTCTACATTATCTTTTCAAAGCAGTTCTCTCACCCCCGCTAAGTATTTTCTTCCCTTACTTTGTTCATTCTCGCCAAACGTGTCTACGCTACTCCTCATCGAGGAATAGCACGACTCGCTTGCATGTAGCGTATCATAACTGCAAACTCAGCTCCAATTTTTTCTTAATACTTGAAAAAATATATAGTGGGTTTTTCGTGTCTGAGGACAACAGGTTTTTTTGGACTGCTTTCTCCCGTACTTTAGCTCATCTCTATTTTTTTCTCCCCCTTCTTGGGCGTGTTTATTTTCCCTTTGTCTTGTTTCTTGTGCGCTTTCTTCTCGGTTTTTTCTCCTTTAGTCCATTCTTGGCGCGTGCCTTTGGTTTTGCTTTGCTCTCTGTTTCGGTCACCCTTCATCCAATCTTCTTTTTCGGTTCCTGGCCTCTTTCATTATCATGTCGAGGAAATAAATTGTTTGTTTTTTTCCCTGGCCACTCCTTTTTGTTCTCCAGCACACTGCCATAGAAGGAAAAACTATATACAACCCTCACAATTCCAAATCCACATCTCTTCAAGTCTTGAGACATGTAAATCAAATCTACTTTGTCTATTGATTCCTCTTCTTCTATCATCAAAATATAGTCCCTCTTTGGCCCATGGGTCATTTTTGATAATTCCTAATTCGATCTATCAATCCTTCTAAGATAAATGTTTACGTCCACGTTCAAAACCATTCAATGAACGATGTGCTAAGATCATATTTTTGAAGCACTTACACAATCCTTTATGCGAGCAAAAACATAAAACCTCCAATCATACAATCATAATCAAAATCTATCTAAATCTTTAACACTGGTTGGACCCCTTTCTTCTAATCCACCTTTTTATCATCCGACCAACAATGACCCATGTCCTGTATTTATTTCTTTCTAGAATGAGAAGCCCAATTAGAGATCTTCACATGGGGCTGCATGATGGTCATTCCTCTAGAGGATCATGAGCAAGGATTCTCTTTGACCTTGATGTATTTGCGTATTGTGGGGAACGAAGTTTGATGGTTTTGTAGAGGAAAAAAAAGGAAAGTCACTCCTAAGATCATAAAACTTGAGAATCTCTTATTTTCCTATTCAACATTCCAACATTGTATATGGATGGAACATACGATCTGTGTATCCTTGATCCATTCGTCTATCCTATCATCACCAAACATTTTATTACATAGCCAACTCACTCAATTGTAATCAATGCCTGGTACACCTTTTGGGCATCCCCCCCCATTCTTCTTCTCTATGGGGTCACCTCTAGTAGCCTTGATCTTCAGTTTGTGGGTCACCTTCGAGTAGCCTTATCACCGTCTATTTCTTGGGCCATGTCCTAGTTATCCCTTCATATTTTATCACTGGTACCACATCACTATAGCACCTCCATCTTTATTTATAGGACACCTCTGGGTAGTATTGTGTTTTCCAACCTTATAAGTGACTTAAGAGGGTAACCTCTAAGGTAGTCCTTCATCTTTCAGCTATAGGACACCTACATGATATCCCAATCTCTTCCATCCTACATAAGAACTATCCTTCGTATCTTTTTTTCATATCTTCTATCTGTGGATGGACTCTTTATATCCCCCCTCTTCATCCTGGCCAGATTCATTCATCCATAATAGAGTCTTCCTAACAAAACTTTAGCGAGCCCACCTCTATTCATCCCCTAACATTTCATATGCAGTTAATACCCATTAACATACACTGCTTTTCTCCCTCTTCTCGGGATCAAAAATCACCATTACGTTGGTGTGGAACGATAAAAAATGTCTTCATCAAAAAAAAATATCAAAAATCTTAAAGACTCCAAAAATCCAAAAAATCGCACACTCATAGTTATAAAAATCAAACAAGATTCAAGAATGCACACCAACGCAACCTTTAAAGATGGCATTCAAAGTGAATAAACCTAGGATAGGGCAACTCAAGGTTCCCAAAACCAAATCCATGTTTCAGAGATAAGTCACAATCACTTATTGAGTATGAGCTCATCACAATAATCGAGATTGGAGATAATAGACTGTTGATAATAAAACACTCCTAGTATCCCTTATTAAACAAATCACCAAGCACCATAGTTGGATCTATCATTGTAGAGTGACATTTTAGTCCAAATTCCAAAATATTTCTCATCATTATCATCCCTTCGAGGGTGTTTTCCCTTACACAAAAACCACCAAAATATTTAAAAACCTTAAACAATCAAACAAATTGAAAAAATTCGAAAACACAAAAAAGAGAAAATATTACAAACAAAATCAAATGTACAAAGATCAAAATTGGAATGCAGGTATTGCATAGACAGAATGTTATTTCTTCCCTTTCTTTCCATTCCTCAGGAAGTCATCACCATGTTTATCCCTTCAATGATATTTTGCGGTTAGTCTATTCGCAACGCATTTGTGACATTTATCTCTCTACTATTCGTTTGACCTTGGTTTTCATCACCTGGTTTTTTTTTTAAAAAAAATTAAAGAACAACAGACCTTAGCACTCTATCATAATCTAATCCAATGAACTTGTGTAAGAAACTTTAGACAAGATTGTTGATACTAGCCAATGTTTCCTATCACAATAACTCAGAGACAATCGGTCATCATAAGCATAGTTTGTTCTTAACCCTCATCAAAACAATCGAGAGATTGAAAAGTTTTCAGAAAGCCAAAATCAAAAATGCAAAGATATAAGTAATATATAACTCTCTCTTAGTGTATTTATAGTATGACTACTGGGGCTATGGACACATAGCTGACCAGTAGAGCAATGTTGAAAACTGAATAAAATAAATCTCCAGCATGGAGACAAACTATTGGATAAACACGAAGAATGTACAACTCTCATCCATCCTCCATTCGCAAATCCCCTTGTTCTAATCAAATATTCCTACACATGGCTAGTTTCCTCACTATTTCCATAAAATCTTCAATACAAGATTGGGGTAATTCATGTTCCACGTGTAACCCTAGATAGTCTAGGAGAAGAAAGGATTAATATGTACCAGTGTTGGTTTGGGACCTTATTCAGTCTCTACTTTAGTCTATGATTGGTCCTCACGATTTGTGCCTTTGGCTCACCACCTGTTTCATCAACAGTACTCTGCTTCATTCCTAACATCCATGTGTATAATTTATTTCCTTTTACCATGGCTTACAGAACCTTTTTCCTTTCAATAAAAAATATTGTTCATCTTTTCTATCATTTGTTTACTTGCCAAACTCCGTACCTAGGGGCATGCTGATCCTTACAAAACTCATTTGGTTTGAGTTCATCATCACATTAACCATATCCATCTTGGCCTTGATTTGGATTTCATTCCTGGTATAATTTTATGTGTGAGATTCATTTTGTATATCTCACCTAGCGTTGGGTCATCTTACATTTTCTTTTTTTTTGTACATAAGCTTTAGAAAAACTTTCAAAAAATCCAAAAAAAATATGTTAAAAATAAAAAAACCAACAAATTAGTAAAAGTTGAAAAATCAAAAATTGGGTGTAAAATTTAACAAATATTTCATAGGATACAATGTCCTCAAACATTACAAAATTATCCTAAAAATGACATTCTGTCTTGGTCCTCACTTGTTCTCTCGCATGACTGGGAATCGTTTTATCTACCTCATAACAATTTGGTTTTCTTGCTATGTTTATCTTCCCTGCACAAGCAGTTGCTTGGTGGTTAGATTTCATAGAGCATGAATGATTTTTCATAGGACCCAGTTTGTCTCCATTACTTCACCTTGCATGATCCTGCGCGATTAGGTTCCATTTTTAACCCGTTTCACTATAACCAGAAATGTCTTGGGAACTACATCTAGATAATCAAAAAAACATTAGTTGGTGAAACTCTCTTAGAAGTTGTTTGTTGAAGATAATTTGTGCTTGTTTCCTTGTTGCTTCTTATTAATATTCTCATATACATTGTTCTTGCATTTTATTTGGTTAGTCAGGGGGTAATTAAAATATATTGATATTATGAATTTTTCCTATCGTGTTATGGCTTTATGCATGCTTGCATCAAAATAAAACATTTTCTCCGAGACAGAGGTTAGTTGAGTACATTAGAAATGATGATAACAAAGTGGACTCTGAGCCAACTGGGTGGGAATCATATTCACTTTTCTTCATCAGAATTTTTCTTATACACCAACTGAGGGCAACGGATTGTAGTAGTCCCCCTCGCTCCGTGTTTCTTTTCATCCATGGAAACTTGCAGATTATTTATAATTCAATAAATTTTGAAACACACACATGATCCAACACAAGCCAAGTTCACATCTCTATGGCATAGTAGTAGGGCTTCGATGTACTAAATTTTACATCTTCTTTTCAATCATCGATTGTACCTCTGTTATCACTGCTCATTCCGCACACTCTGAGGTCGGATGGCCCTTCTATTGTGTACTCATTTTTCAGGTCAAAATTTAATTGTCTTCCTCGCATATAATGTTATGGCTTGTCTAGATAATATGTAATACTTTCAAAATGTGCAAATGGTTTCGTATCTTTCAATGCACCACAAATAAATTTCATCCTTTTAGAAAGATTCTATTATTATTGATTTGATCCACATAATATGAATTGTTGTAACTAGTTGAATGATACATAATATGTCTTATCGAAGCCTATTGGTCTCTCTCCATTATGTTAATTACTATTTTAGCATACATAGTACAAAACTCTAGATGTTTGTGTCTGCTAGGGTAGTATTTAAATTCCTTAACAAACAATGCACGAAAAACACTTTAAAGTTTGGAAATGACCTAATTATTACTATATTTTACTCTAAATATTGGTAAAATGTCTTCCATTGTTTGTGCTCCATTCAGAAAAATCATATTCATCGCAGGAGATATTCATTAGAAGAAAAGAGATGAGGAATGTTTTGTGGAAATTAACTTCGTTGAAAACTACGATGTCGACATGTGGTTATTTTTTATAGATGACAATCACGAGTAAGTTGGTATTGTTCTATCATAAAAAGTTATTGATTTGGGGACACTGTATGTCCAAGTTGAACACTTTGACTTTGGAAAAGTCCTTTACCTCCACCCCTGTGTTCCACCAGAAACCAACTTTGATGATGATTGACCTTCTTGACTAGGAGCCTGCTTCACCAACACACCCATTTCCCACACTACCCCAATCAACAACCACAACCTCCACCCTCACAAGCTCCTAGAGACACAACCAAAATTTGTAATTAACATGGTTCACATTAGAGAACTTTCCACGCCACCACCCCAAATGTCCTTGCGCCCAGCTGACCTCACAGGATTTTCTCCTCCAATAGGTTTTGCCCCTTCATGTTGTTATACCACTCATCCTACACCTTCTCCATTTGATAACTCCCCTCAAATCAACATGATACACGTCACCACACGTGCACAGAAGGGATACGAAAAGGCAATTGACCCCACCAACCAATCCTATACCCAACATACCATCTGCACACATACCTAAAATAACTATCTACAGCCCCACATACCCCATTTATAATGGTGTCACACATCACACCATGCTCAAACAATTACATCAATCTCCCCTCAAAATGTCCTTATATGACCTCATCCAAACCTTGAAATCCCATCGTCAAGCCCTTATGGAGGTTCTTCAATCTATTAACGTTTACCCCAATGACCCTACACCCCGTAACATCCATTATCACACCCCATCATGTAGCCTCTCTCACCAAATTACCACCTTCATCCTCACCTCACCTTGTTCACCAAGTGGCCTCCCTTAGCTTCTCAGAGGAGGAGATCTTGCCACATCAAAATGATGACCTAGACCTTGCCCTCTTCATGTCTATCCACATTGATGACATATGGGTACGCCATGTGATGATTGATGGAGGCTCTAGCATTAACATCATTTCATCCCATGCATTCGCTCAAATGCACATACCCGAAAATTGCATGCATAAACATCTAGTCATGTTGCGTTCATTCAATGATGCTATTACCTCCACACTAGGCACTATCATCCTCCACATTCGCGTGGGCCCCCGCACTGTTCCAAAATTGTTTTATGTTTTGGAGGGAGAATTCCAATATAACTTGTTGCTTGGTAGACGTTGTATCTGTGTCATGGGTTGCGTTCCTTCCACTTTACATCATTGTGTAAAGTTTGAACATGAAGGACACACTTATACCATTCCAACTGACCCATCACCTTTCAAAACATGCAACATGCTTTACCGACCCAATGATGTGCTCATACCTGTCACGCAATCTACCTCCGTAACCTCTACCACTTCACCTACACCTCCACCTACCAGTACCCGCCACTACTTTCAATGCACATACCACCTCCATTCTTACCGCTGCCATAAATTCCACGGTTGACCCATTAACTTCGCAATCCGTTAGCTCCACCTCCGCATCAACCTCCGACACATCATCCATACCAGCTACCTACATACCAACCACTAATCCCTTGGAAGGTTTTTTTCAATGCCTCACTCTGGGGGAGTACCGTCTATATAGTGTCAACACATTCCTTACCCCGCACACATATGGAAGCCTTCACCAACACCCCCACTATGATCACCATATAGGAGAATTCCTCCTTTATGGTCCTCCCCATCTTCGTACTAGTCTCACCTATGGGGGACTTGATACTACCACTTACACACCTAAACCACCATCACAACCCCGCCCATTTTCCATTGACTTCCAATCACTTACCAATCACCATTTCACCGACACCTTCATGCACCATTGTGCATGGAAGGGTTTTGGTTTTGGTTTTTACGAGCAAGGCCGCCATACTATTATTCCATGTACCACCCACAAACATAACGACCGTAGTGGTATCAGCTTCCCTGAACATCCTACCAAATAGGCCCACATTGAACTTATTGAAGACCCTAGCCCTCCTCCACCTTCATCTTCATCACCACATTCACACGCTCCACCTTCATCACCACCCTCACCGACAGAGTTGATGGATCCTGAATCTATCCTCCCTAACGTTTTTTGACACTGTTCTTTGATGGTTCCAAGTGTCAGTGTGGGGGTGGGGCTGGTATTATCCTCATTCCTCTGGATGGATAACCCATGCCTTTGTCTTTCAAACTAGACTTTGAATGCACCAATAATATTTTCGAGTACGAAGCACTCGTACAAGGTCTCTAGGCCGCATATGCCCTAGATGTCATAATCAATCCACATATTTGGTGATTCACAATTGGTGGTAAACCAAGTCAATGGTATGTACCAATGTGGTAACGAGATACTTCAAAAGTATAAACATCATGTAGACATACTTTTGACCACCTTTGATCATTACACCCTTCAAACCATCCCACATTCAATCAAATATTTTACAGATACCATGGCCTACTTAGCTTCCCAAATACCCGCCACCCCTGCCCATTATAAAATATTTGTCACCGTAAAACACCTCCATTCACCTTCTCATTTACCTCACGATGTTTTGCTCAATTAGAACCGACACCCCTAACCCGAGTGACCTTTGGTATAAACAATACTGTGATTACCTTTCCCTCTCCTTCTTACCTCCCGATCTCACCTGTAATGGACAACACGCCTTCCTTAAAAAGGTCTCTCATTTCGTCATTCTGGGAGGACTCCTCTATAAGCGTGGTGTTGATAGTATTCTCTTACGATGCCTCACAAGTTCTGAAATTCATTATACCATTAAGGAGGTTCATGATGTCATATGTGGAGGTCACTTTAGTGGCCTTGCTATTGCTAAGCGTATTCTTCACCTAGGCTATTACTGATCAACCCTTAACCATGATTGTTGTGACTATGTCAAACGTTGTGTGAAATGCCAAAAACATTCCCAACTTCATCATACACCCAGTTATGCTTTACATGTCACTTGTGACCTTTGGCCCTTCTCTCAATGGGGGTTTAGATCTTGTCAGAGAAATCAATCCTCATTCTTCCCAACGCCATCAATGGATCATAACTGCTACCGAATACTACACAAAATGGGTGGAAGCCATACCACTCATCTCCATGAAAGCCGAAAAAATATGTGAGTTCATTAACCATCACATCATTTGTTGCTTTGGTGTTCCTCATCACCTCATCACTGACAATGGAAAACAATTAAAAAACAAAACACTGCAAAAACTTTGCGACACCTTCGGCATTCAGCTTAGTTTCTCATCACCTTATTACCCACAAACCAATAGCAAAGCTGAATCCACTAATAAAACCATCAAAAATATTCTCATGAAAGTGGTTGATGATACTAGGAAGGATTAGCATACACACATCCCTTTTGCCCTATGGGAATACCACAATAGTATTCGCACTTCCACTGCAACCACACCCTTTTCGCTGGTCTACGGTAAAGAGGTTGTTCTACCTCTCGAAGTCAAAATTCCCTCACTCCACATTTCTCTCCATGATATGCTTACTAATGATGACTTTCGTCAGGACCATTTAGCACAACTAGAGTTATTAGATGAATGTTTTTTTAATGCTCTGGATCAGCTTCAAGTTTACCAACAATGTATCAAACGTGTTCATGAAGGAACCTTCCAAGTCAGTGACCTTTTCCTAAAAGAAAATCAACACGTAACCAAAGCAGAAAAAAGTAAACGAGGAAAATTCACTCCTAATTGGATTGGACCACACATCGTAACTTATACCTATGGATCGCGTGCCTATCGTTTGTCCTCACTTGAGGGTAAAACTGAACCTAATCCCCTTAATGCATTGTATCTTCGACCATTCTATTGTTGACTCATTGTCGTACCTCACCCTTTTTCTCTCTACAGGCTCGTCCCTTGAGCGCTATTCACTCCATACACCTCCCTAATGATTAAACAAGAATTGTGTGAGTACTCGTCACTTGTTATCTTCTCATGAATATGTGTACTATGGCACTGCACATAGCATGATTCTCATTAATACTTTTCATCTATCTTTAGATGAGATCCCATGGTCGTTCCACCTTGCCTTTTGAACAAGAGTCCTATCATTCACTTTGGTCTTGTCCATGATTTCAAAGACCTCCATTGGGACCAAAATCCTTGAGTCAAAATTCTAATAAAAAGATGACTCCCTCAAAAGGACATCTTCCTCTCGACAAAATTGCTGCTATAAATAGCCTACTCCCTCGAAGGACAACTATGTGAAGCTTTAAAAAAAAAAGAGAAACCAAAGCTTCCCGCATCAATCAGCTTCACGAAGACCTCAAGGAGTACTATATTATTTATCCCATATAGACTTCCCACATCGATCAGTCTATCTCAACAAAATCCTTTTAGTCATGGAATTTCCCATTGTGACCTTGGACCTCTTGCCCAAAAGACCTGTCACTCAAAACATATAAAATTACCTACCTTTCACCCACCTTACAATTTTTACTCTCATTTCCACAATTACCTCAAGGTATATCTTGGAATTTAGACATTTGGTGATCCTGTGACTACATTCATCGTAGAATAGTTAATCGTGTAAGGCCTTTAGGGTCTTGTGTTCATCACCCCCCTCTAAGGTATGATCTACTCGGTATGATCCTACCCCATCAGGTGGCTTTATTACCCCCCTTTTATATTTTAATCATCTTTGTTTACATTTTGATTACCTTATACAAGACTTGGTACTCAACGCTTACCTTTGGGGTAGTCTTCCCCTTTCACCATTATCACCTTCACCTACATCATTTTACCTATAATCTACCAACACCTATTAAACCTAAACTCATAACATGCTCACAAACCTGCCAACTCATTTTATATTCTTCCCTAGCTCATGGGAGTACTACATCAGCCTGAGGTCCCTTTTTCACTAGGACTCTGTAGGTAACACTCTGAGGGCATGGGGCCCTTGGAGGTTAGTTCGGTCATTTCTATACCCTAAACCAGTTCATCACCCATGCCTAACTCACCATTTACATCACATTTCACTTAGTTCCCCTTTTGTAGCAAAATTGGAAATTAAGCCACATACATAACAAGTTGCTTACCATAGCATACATTTATTACACCTTTCATCTCTCTATCATCACTATGCATAGATTCTAAAACATTTCACAAATGACCCATATTATCATTCATTACAAACAATAATGACTCCTAAACTAACCTGACTCAATCCATACCTATAACCTGACTCAATCCATGCCTAAACTAACCTGACTCAATCCATGCCTATGACCTGACTCAACCATGCCTGAACAAACCTGACTCACTCCATGCCTATGACCTGACTCAATTCATGCCTACACCAACCTACCTCTATCATGCCTAACTCACCTAATTTCAAACCACATCAAAGTAACACATCCATATCTCATCTAGCACAAGCCATACATTCAATATCTCATAAACATTTTAACATATCACAAAATACCATGAATCTCATCATATAAATCAATAAAATGTGTATCTCAAAATACATGTGTCTCTCATCATGGCCATCATCTCAAAAATGTTGGCACGCAGGCCGATATACAATACAAAGTGTCATTGGCACATAGGATGGTCTCATATATACACAAAGAATGAATGAATTAATACAAAAAAATCTTCGGCATGCAGGCCGGTATATACTCATAATATATAACAATCACTTATACATCCTCACTATCTTCGGCACGTAGGACGGTATATGATCAAAAATACAACTATCTTCGGCATGCAGGCTAACATATATATTGAATAGTCACTAATATACATCAAAATCGGGTGGCCGCATATCAGATATCTCACCGGATGTCCTCCATCTCCGTGTCACCTATAACCTTGGCCTCCTATGTCCTTGCTAGCACATCACCTCGCTCTGGTTTCCATGTGCTAGTGGCCTCTCCTTGATCAGGCCTTGGAGCTCACTGACCTCCTGTGCTCTCCACACTATGTGTGTGGGATCTCATCCTCTCACTGGATGCCTGTTGTGCCCTATACTCTCTGTAAAAGAGGAAGTCTATCCCAGCTGCCATGAGCTAGTCCTGATAGTATCATGCCTCACCTAGGGCATCCCGTAACCTAGATATAGGCATGGTTTTTGGTGGTCCCATAGGTCTTGGCCCTTGTACCTGCCCTGCGCCAGCTTGTGAACTGATACCAAATCCCTGCGCTTGTGGTGGTGCCCCTGTCCCTATGCCTATGGTGGTGCCCCTTGCCCCTGTGCTTGTATCTAGACATGTAAGGCCCCAATCTGTGTCTGGGATGTGGCCAACATGCCTTATAAACCTACCACTTGATCCTGAAGGGCTGCCACCTGACCATCCCAGTCTCCATCTCCTCCATCTCCTCTGTCTCCTCAACCCTCTCCATCCACCATCTGGTCCTGCAAACTGGCCACCTGTACTCGTAGCTCTGCTACCTCTACCTCTGACCCCTCTAGCTGTGTCTATAGTATACCTATCTGTGTGATCAACATCACTACTTGCTCCTGTAGGGCATGTCTCTGCACTGTCATGGTAGCTAAGTCTGGCTGCCCCGGTCTAGGTGGTATTGCTCGTAGCTGAGCCGCCCACCACTGACTATACCTATCTATGCATCTGGCATCATTAATCCACTGATCCACTGGCTGCTCCTCCTCTCCTATAGGCTGTGGTAGAGGTAGAGGCCTCTCCACATCACCTCTCTGATACTGTGGGAAGGACAGAGGGATATCTTTTACAAGCCCAAATTACCGTCAGACCTTGTCTACCGGGATCATCTCATCCTCCCCAGCGCGGTGACCTTGTATCCACCTCTCTAGCTGGAGCTCAGCTAGCTCCTCATGCATGTTCCTATATGAGGGGAATCCCACATATGGCCTCCAGATAATGTCCACTACGGATAACCCCTCCAACAACTGCCGAAAATGGGCCACATCATATGTTGGCCTATCTGACCTCCACTCTCCTACCACTGGCACCCATCTCCTGTATCCCAACTGCACATATCTCGCTGGGAATGCATCTTCTCAGGGCATACCTATAGGTTGAACATAGACTATGTACTCATAGGCCTAGCAGTGTAGTATAAATGTACATCATAGGTTAAACTTGTGCAACCGCCCATATGCCCACAGTTCTTTGTATAGTTGCACCAAGAATGTTGGTGCCTAGGAAAACTATGTCTCGTGTACCATCATATCGTGGAGCACCCCCATTAGTGAGTGGAGAAAGCATCCACCCTTTGCATCAGGTAGTGCATAACAACACACTGTATCCATCAATAAAACCACTAGCCTCGTCTCATCCGGATGAGCTAGGTACATCTCATCATAGCTCAAACTGGCACTATGGAATCTCAGCTCTGTCACCCCCTCACCAAATACGGTCTCGATCAGCTCCTCTAAGGCCTTGGAGGAGATATAGTACACCTAGCCCCCCAATATGGGTAACTGTAATATCTGGAACACGTCCTCCAGGGTGATAGTCATCTCACCCATCAGAAGGTGGAACGTGTTGGTCATGGATTCCCATCTGTCGATGAGTGCGACCATCAAACTAGGCATTGGATAGCATGTCAGTAGTACTAAATGCTACTCAATCCCACTGCCTCCACATGCTGTAGCTCCATAGGGCTCGCTAAGCCGTGTAATGTCACCAGCATTGGTGGAACCCTGTCCCGCATAAGTAACTGTGACCTCCCCTGCATCCAATCCACACATAACATTAATCTACCTTTACCATGACCATATTCATCACTTATCATTACCCACCACCCTATTTTTACCCTATCAAGCTCAACCCCCTAACCTACATCACTTTTAGACCCTTGTGCCTAAAATTTAGACCGGTGCCGGTTTGTCCTAATTGACTCTAGTCACCCTTAAACCAGCATTGGTCACCTATTTTTTGACTGATACCGGTTCACCTTGACCGACCACGATTACCACGTAACCAGCATCGGTCACCTGTTAGGTGACCGATCCCAGTTCTACCCAACCGACGCCAGCCAAGCTTGACCGATTCCAGTCACTGTCGTAGAAAACTCTGCGACTTCCCAAACCCCCCTTTTTTTGTAAACCCTCCCACTTGTCCCTTTTACCCCACCTATAATGACCTACACTACCCCAAAACCCCTACCCACCCCACCTATCCACTTTCCTAGCCTCCCCCCCTCTTTTTTCCCCTTTTCCCCCCCATACCCACATTTTCCATTTGACCACCCACCAAAAAACAAAATCCCACAAAAAACTACCAATAACAACTATTACAATCTCTAATCTATCTAATTTTCCCTATAGAGTTAGGTGCTTACCTCGTCGAGTTGCCACCGTCTCGGTGGCATGTCTAGCCCTTGTGCCGTTGTGTCAGTGGTCCACTCGAGCCCTCTCCAACCTCTTCCATCACCAAATATCTACCCACACCCTCCGACTAATCGAATCCCTCGCTAAGATCTCGTGGACCCGCTACTCACCAACCCAACCACCATCAACTCACACTGCTAGCTCACTGTCTCGTTTCCTCCGGATGCTTTTCTCACTTTTCTCTTTTTTTTGTCCTTTCTTCACTTTGCAATTTACAAATGAATATTAAAAATGTGGATTTTTTGTTTTTATACAAAACCCAACCTAATTGACGTCGGTTCCCCTTGACCGGCATCGGTCTCATGCCCTACCTCACCGTCATCAGTTTTCATATATTGACGTAGTTTATACATGACCGCCATTGGTCAACCTAACCTACACATTGCCCATACTTTTCTCCTTTACCCCATCCAACCTTTACCGAACACACTACCTTAAAAGAAGTGATAACCAGATCGTACCAAGCTAAGAACACAGATGCTAATCAAACACCACGATCAATAAGATGAAAACAATTCACCAGAATAACTTTACACAAAACCTTTGCAAACAAATGAGCAGCAATATCATATATTATTATGGAACTCAATGAAATACAATGAGAATGGGCCTTGCTTATATAGGCAAGGAATAACAATCTAAGAACCAGTTAAGGTCGTAGATCAAGCCATAAATCATGGAAAGAACTAGTCAAGTCCATAGATTTATGAGAGAACTAGACATCAAGGATCTAGTCAATACCATAGATCTAGGAAAGAACTAGTCAATACCATAGATCAATGAAAGAACTATACCTAACAACTAGATAATATCTCTTAATATCTAAATAAATAAAAAGAAATATCCACACACATAAGTGGGTGAGGATAAATACAATAAAGGTAAATAATATACCTAGGTGAACATGAGCTAAGGTAAATACCTACTCTAACATACCTTACCTTTCCTGACCTCATCATTTTCAATCTCCATTTTTCCTCCTTCAGGGACTCATTATTTTACCCCTACCTCAGCCTTACCCATGCCGTGACCTAGATATTTGGACTTGGACCATCGCTAATGACCTTTGACCTCATGTGTCCGCTATACCTTGTGGCACTGTTACCTGTGTTGATTGACCTAATGACCTTACCTAGCCTATTTCCATGACCATTTATTCTAACCCTACCTTTGGTGTACCATAACATACATAAACATTCTTGCACCTAACCTACGTCGTGTTTCCTGACCATATCCTATACCTTGGATACCAGATTCACTTCACCCTTGTTTGGATAGACCTCTCAACCTTAGATGATGTAGAGTTTGCCTACTCTTCAACCCGATAGCATGCTACAGTTTATACGTGTGCGTGCGTTTGATTGTTGCTACCTGTGACCTTGACCCATTACCTAGATTTCCCGAGTAGACCTTTCACTCCTTTTTCCCTATACCCATTTGCCTTTTCCTCACATTTACCTTTTATCAAACCACTCACCGCTTCCACCTGTTGCCTCATCAATTCCTGGTTTGAGGGGGATCACCTTCACCCTCACATGGGGCAACCACATCTTATTTTTGTTAGCATCACTTACCAATACAAGCTACACAACAAAAAGGGGAAAAATGTAGAAAATAAAATTAGGTCACACTCCCCTTTCATCCCTTGACATATAAACACCCTTTATTACATTTACCTAGCCATGACCCCCCTTCACCCCACTAATATTAATTTAATTAATACATTATCCTCACTATATTTATTATTTAAATATCTTATTTAAATAATATCTACACATACAGTTCACTTAGACACCTCGCTAAGCTAACTCAACCTAAGACCTATTCTTAGCAAGTTGCCATAACTAACTAAGACTTACCCGAACCCTAAAAATCAATGCCTACATTCCCTCTAACCACATTCCCGCATGCTCACAAGAAGCTCCCAGTCTAATCCTTGGGATAATGACACGAGATCCAAGAAAATAAAGAGGATCTCCCTAAGTTTAGTAAATCTAGGAAATCCCACCTTGATCGATGTTGGTTACCCCTAACCATCGCCTGTTAAGCCAGACCGCTGTCGGTTACCCCTTTTAACCCAAAACAACCTTATTCTCAAGGTTGGAACTTAGAAGTTGGCAACATTTTTGGGAGAAATTTGACGAGCAAGAACACATCTCAGAGAGATAATGCATCTTCAGAGAGAAAATTCCTGCGAAAAATCACATCCAAGGAAGGAGATTGAGCATCTTCTCCTGCACAGCAATCCCAACCACGATCTGATCTATCTAAGTAAATAAGAGTGTACATGCAGCCCATGCAAAATATTTTTTTCAGTTGGTGATTACTTGTAACCTTTAAAACCATCATCAGCACCTCCATCCTTCACACACAGGCCTTTAGGGATGAAATCCAAGTATAACATAATACTTCCTTGGTTATTTCATTTCTTCATCAGTTTATCATCCATTTGTTTACCTTGCTTCCCTATTGACCTTATCCACACTCCCAACTCCATATACCCATTAAAAAATTGCAAAATCCCACTCTCGTCACCCAATACGCTATCCCAACCAACCAAAGTCCTTTGTGTAATAACAAAGAAGACCAAAAGCCTGTTCTGTGACATTTCCATATCTCACAGTAGCCGGCACCGGTTATACCTAACCACCGTCAGTCACCATTGACCGACACCAGTCTTTGTGTTTGCCAACACAGCCCTAAATAGAGACCTACCCACCTAATTTTATCTTACCTTCATCCACATGTGACCTACCCGAGACCTTTATCAGACCTGTAGAACCCAAAACCAATCATTTGACCTTTGGATTCTTTTCTAGCTTAGCCTTTTAGATTAGATATATTTTTCTTATTGTGTTTTTAAGTGAGATACCTAAATCATTTTAAAATAACAATATGATTTAATTTGTTTACAAAATTAAATTGTTTAAAATAGTGGACTGATAACCATCTAGGAAGTATCATACTTCCCAGTCTAGCTTACACTAGGTAGTTCATTTCCCATATTGTTTAATTCCTTTTGATGGTCTTTTTTTCATCACAGGTAGTTCCTCCTAGCCAAAAGGAAGCTCTCACGATCAGCTGTGGATTCAGAAGTCATACGCACACACAACCCATAAACCGACATTTGAACAAGTATTCCTCCTATGCCCGTTACCCTATATGTTTCGTCAATACTTCAAAGAAACAATCTAAAAAAAAAGGTGAAACATTTTGGCACACCCGGTAGGACCCATCCAAGGTTCCTTGCATTTCATTCATTCCTAGGAAAAAATTGTTTGTTTTTTTCCCTTCTAAAAGCGTACACACTAATTTTCTTCCCTGATAATACATCTCTTCTTTCTACTTGCTCTAAAGGAAACTTTTCTTTTGGTGTAATTAAAAAGAATCATTTCTTCATGTTTTCTTCATTGTAGTGAAAGAGCATCCCTCTTTCTCTTCATCTTATTGTGTCATCCAATTTCACATTTTCGATTTGGGTTTAAAACAAGTGCATTGCATTCTGATTCAGTGCATTAGCTCACATTAATTGAGGGAAATTACCAGCTGATGGTTGACAAATGAATCGTAGAAAATCACTTCTATCCTTTTCTCTTTCTTTGAGTCTTACCAAACCACACAAAAAATTCAAAATACATACGTTCTTAAACAACAACCTACTTGGAAGAAGCTGTAGGTGATCACACGATCACGACACAGTGGGCACCCAACTTGCTACTCTATCGAGTCATACTTCAGAGCGAAGCCCGCCCCCACCATAACATACTTGAAACCTCACCTTTTAGATCTCCTTCTTTGTAGGAAGCCATCCTCACCAAAAACTCTGTTTCACAATTCATGTGTAAGTCCTTAAATAGCATAAGCTAAACAAACATAATAGAAAAGGCACTCCTGGGATCATATTTTCTTAGTGTTTTTTCTTGGCTTGCGTTTTGAGGTGAGGGATCACGTTTTTCACTTTCTTGTTCATCCTTGCACGCTCCTCATCATAGCAAGTGTATTCCGGCTTCACCTGAGTGTACCTGGGCCATATTATCATCATTCCCAGAATTCTAGGTCTAATTCTACATCAGATTTTAATTCACAACCACTTTCTTTCATCACTGTTTCAATTTCATAGTAACCGTCGTCGGTTACCTTTGACCACCATTGGTTATACCCAACCAACGTCGGTTCCAGGTCCTTTCGCTAACCTACTAAAAACGACATATTACTTCATTTTATTCACCTTTTCACAGTCTTTGTCATTGTTGTTTTTCCCATTGACATTTTATACATCTTCAAATTTGGCATACCTATCAGATTTTACCTTTTGCCTCGTTGTTTACTTACTGTCCATTTTCTATAGTGACCAGCAGCGGTTACCCATGATCGACTTTGGTTTTCCCTAACCGGCATCAGTTAGCCTGTTTCACAATCCAACCACCGTTTGTTACTTCATCCATTTTTTTCCACCAGATTCACTTGTTCCTACTTTTCTCTGTATCATTTACAGAGAAGCAACCCTACCTGAAAAATACTGGTTCACATGGTGTTGACCTGAAGACAAGCAAGTGCCCTCATATTTCACACCAGTTGCCAACCACTCCCACCTAGTCCTTCACCACCTTCTATTTTATCACCAGCCATGGATCCTATCCAGCCCACTACTATCGCTACCAAAGATGAGGAGTTCACACGAATCCTTGACTATAACCCTTCCGCCTTGCAGTTTTACCTTTCTAACTCATCCACTTGAGACACATTGAGTCAGTTGATATAAAACATGCCCGTATCTATCCCCTGACTCTTGCACCCACTTCTGCATCAGCCCCATCTGGCTCCATGCTTCCCACATCCACTTTACCCCCAGTATTTTTGCAGTTAGGTTCTATAGCCACTATGAATGTTGCGTCTGTTACCTCTGTGACACCCATCACATCCACCATACCCTCAATTACTACCCCAAATACAACCTCATCCACCCCTACTGTCTCATACATACATGTAGCTACATTCCCACCTCCAGTATCGGTGACCTCTACCCCATTTTAGAACGTGGTTCTTTCCATTCCACAATCATTAGCCTCTATTGCCACTAGGGTTACCACAACCCTTCCACCCCCATATACATACTACCAACAACCTCTAGTTTCATCCATTATTCATTCCAGGTACGTACCCCCTATTTCATTTCCTTCTTCTCCACCACCTTACATGGCAGCCCCATACACTGGAGTGCCACCCTTGTCATATGCCCAAAACCAACCTCCTCATGCTATAGGAGGCATCCAATCATCACAACCCACCGATGACCTAATTAAATTGATGTTGGACAATATGCAGACATTGGAGGCATCAGTTTCTGGCTCCTGCAATACTCTCACCTATGACGAGATTTGTAACGATCCTATTCACCCATCCATTCCTATCCGTTCATACCCTGTGCATTGGGAAATACCTAAATTCAATCACTTTAATAGCAAAGAATACCCCCAATAACATTTGCAGTCGTTCAAACATGGGTGTTATATGATCTCTCATGATGATGCCTTGCTTTTGAGAACTTTTCCCATGTCCCTCACTAGACCTACATTAGACTGGTATAGTGGGTTACCTAAACACTCTATATTCTCATTCAATTAGGTAGCCCAAGCCTTCTTGGATCATTTCTATATCAATATCGTCAAGAAGGTTACCATGACTGATATATATTCCACATGTCAGTATGAGGATGAATCTATCATAGATTTTGTCTCTCGCTAGCACAACATGATCAATCAACTTACATTCTAACTGCCACAAACTGAACTCATCGAGCTCTTCACACGATCTTGCGCTAGACATATCTCCCTGACCTTACAGGTCCAAACCTTCTAGACATTCAATGAGGCATTCACTATGGCATGAAAATTAGAGATTCACGCCATCGAAGAGAAGAAAATCCAAATACGCAATAAAAATTAATAATTCAAGTCGAATGATACCTCATCCTCTTCCAAACCACAAACCAATTATTCAAAAGCTAGGGGTACCGTTAACGCAGTGGTACTCAAGGACAGACTAGCTCATCTATCGAATCAGGCTACACCCTCATCTAATATCTCACCTGCCAATACTCTTCAATTCAGAAAAGAGAAACAAAAATATACCCCAATTGGGGAACCTTACTATTCTGTTTTATAAAAGCTTATCAAAGCTGGAGCCATCACCCTTCCACCCATAAAACCACACACTGGTTTTGACCCTGCTCACCCCAAGCCCGCATGGTATAAAGAGCATGATTTCTATAATTATCACCGAGTAAAGGGTCATAGTGACGGCAACTGCATCACCTTCAAGAATATTGTCCAAGAAATGCTCTAGAAGGGTGAATTAATTGTGGACAATCCCAACGCCACCCCCAACCAAAACCTACAAATCTTCAAAAAACCATTTCCCAACAATGCCCCTTCATCCAATTAAACCGGGGAGACATCCACTCATGATACCCATACCCATGAGGTTCATGCTATCTTTAACGAGGTACCTGTCGCCTCTTAATTACCTCACATCCCTTCCATAGAGGAAATCCTAGCTTGAAATCCTCCTTCTACATTGGAACCAACCTCCACTATTCCTTCACCAATAAAGGAACACCTTTCATCTCCTTCATCACCAACGGAGGGGTCTTCCACTAACATTGATCCCCTCTCACCCCTGGCTTCTCCACCAAGAGATCCTTTACCTACAGTACCTCCTCCACCCATAGAGGAGAACCTATCCGTTCCTTTACTTATAGAGGGGCTCCCATAATCTCCTCCACTCATCTTAGACCTAGTTGAGATACCTTTGCCTCTTAGCGAGCATTCTCCATCAGCTACCCAAAATCCAACAGACCTACTTTCAGCTCTCTTACCCACGGAAGCTGAAGCTGACCAATTCCCCATCTCTAAGACACATTTTACGGGAATTATCATTAGATCCTCACCAATTCCACCCACAGATGTGCCATTCTCACATTTAGTTGATCACTTAGATTATGTGGATAGGGATTTACTATGGGGGCACCTCTTACTCCCTGTCTCAACACAGATGTAGAGATCCCTTGCTGATACCTCCACTATCTATTCAAACACATTTTGACCCATCACACCAAAGACAATCAATGCTGTCTCAACCCCTTCCACAATACCCGTTAGCACTCACACCACAATCTTACCCGTAACCCGACCTATATCTAAACCAAAACCCATACCCACAACATTTGCCTCCACTAAACCTATTACCACATGAGGGGTCACCCCGACCACTAGCCTTACTCATCCACCTATTAAAATGGATTTAGCTACATCCTCCAAGGTCAATACCACACCTACCATGACACCCAAACCAAAGAAACAAACTCACCGACCTCATACCTTGACCGCACCAATCACGCCTACACTTGTCCCTTCTGCCTTAAGACCTCAGTTGCCAGACATGGTCAAGCATCCTACACCCTTTCATAAACCAATAACACAACAACCCATTCCTTCCTCACAAACCTCTAACCTACCCAGGCACACAACATGACTTATACTCGCACCTGCAGTCTCCTTACCACCAATACCTTCAGCTATTTCTTCATTACCCACTACACTTCGGTCATTGCCCCTCACACCCCAAGTACTACCCACATCATCTACCCTCACAACACCCCCGTTATCCCCATGGGTAACTCACCCTCTTCCTCCATCTTCTTTTCCTTCTAGACCTCGTACACCCACATCACCTTTACCCAAGAAGGTGCAATCCAAAAACAAAACCCCATTACCCCACAACAAGGTAATTAAAACAACCACACACCCTCCTACCCATCCATCTACTGTACCCCTACAAAAATGAACCCGACTGATACCTCAAACCACACCAGCACCTAAACCCATAGCTCGACCCATTCCTACTCTTCCAAAAACAATTCCCTAACAACCAACCACACCTACACCCAAACCCACATGCACATCCCATTGTGATCCACTAGCAGGATCTTCTGCCAAAAATTTAACCAACCTCCTCAAGACTTTTGTTATCACCTTACCGCCACTCCGACCTTACGACCCCCTCAAACCCAAGACAAAAGGGTTTGATGATACTAAAATTTGTGCATACCATCGTGTGCTAGGGCATGATGTGGAGAATTGTAAGGCCTTGAAAACCGTCCTTATCCAATTGTGTCCACCAGAAATCAACTTTGATGACGATGACCTTCTCGATGAGGATCCTGCTTCACCAACACCCATTCCCACACTACCCACTCAACAACCACAACCTCCACCATCACAGCTCCTAGAGCCACACCCAAAATTGGAAATTAACATGGTTCGCATCAGAGAACTTGCCACGCCACCACCCAAATTTCGTTGCACCCAGCTGATCTCATAGGGATTTTCTCCTCCAGTAGGTTTTTTCCCTTCATGTTGTTATACCACTCATCCTACACCTTCTCCATTTTTCAACTTCCCTTAAATCAACATGATACACATCACCACACGTGCGCAGAAGGGAAAAGAAAAGGCAACTAACCCACCAACCAATCCTATAGCCAACAGACCATCTGTACCCATACCTAAAATAACTATCTGCGACCCCACATACCCTGTTTCTAATGGAATCACACATCACACCATGCTTAAACAATTACACCAATCTCCCCTCAAAATGTCCTTATATGACCTCATCCAAACCTCAGAATCTCATCATCAAGCCCTCATGGAGGTTCTTTAATCTATTGAGGTTTTACCCAATGACCCTACACCTGTAGCCTCCATTATCACACCCCATCATGTAGCCTCTCTCACCAAATTACCACCTTCATCCTCACCTCACCTTGTTCACCAAGTGGCCTCCCTTAGCTTCTCAGAGGAGGAGATTACACCACACCAAAATGATGACCTGGACCCAGCCCTCTTCATCTATGTCCACATTGATGACATATGGGTACGTTGTGTGATGATTGATGGAGGCACTAGCATTAACATCATTTCATCCCATGCATTCACTCAAATACGCATACCTGATAATTACATACATAAACATCCGGTCATGTTGCATTCATTCAATGATGCTATCACCTCCACACTAGGCACTGCCATCCTCCACATTCACATGGCCCCCCGCACTGTTCTAGAATTTTTTTATGTTTTAGAGGGGGAATTCCAATATAACTTGTTGCTTGGTAGACCCTAGATCCATGTCATGGGTTATGTTCCTTCCACTTTGTATCGTTGTGTAAAGTTTGAACACGAAGGACACACTTATACCATTCTAGCTAACCCATCACCTTTCAAAACATGCAACATGCTTTACCGACCCAATGATGTGCTCATACTTGTCACGCCGTCTACCTCCACAACCACTACCACTTCACCTCCACCTCCACCTACCAGTACCACCATTGATTTCACCGCACATACCACCTCCATTCCTACCGCTGTCATAAATTCCATAGCTGACCCATTATCTTCGCAATCCGTTAGCTCCACCTCCGCATCGACCTCCGACACATCATCCATACCAGCTACCTACATACCAACCACTGATCCCTTGGAAGGTGTTTTTCAATGCCTCACTTTGGGGGAGTACCGTCTATATAGTGTCAACACATTCCTTACTCTGCACGCATATGGAAGCCTTCACCAACACCCCCGCTATTATCACCATATAGGAGAACACCTCCTTTATGGTCCTCCCCATCTTCGTACTAGTCTCACCTATGGGGGACTTGATACTACCACTTACACACCTGAACCACCATCACAACCCCGCCCATTTTCCACTGACTTCTAATCACTTACCAATCACCATTTTTCCCACACCTTTATGCACCGATGTGCGTGGAAGGGTTTTAGTTTTGGATTTTACGAGTAAGGCCATCATACTGTTATTCCATGTACTACCCACAAACATAACGACTGTAGTGGTATCGAATTCTCTAAACCTCCTACCAAATAGGCCCGCATTGAAATTTTTGAAGACCCTAGCCCTCCTCCACCTTCATCTTCATCACCACCTTCACACGCTCCACCTTCATCACCACCCTCACTGACAGAGTCAATGGATCCCGAATCTATCCTCCCTAAAAAATTTTGACATTGTTCTTTGATGGTTCCAAGTGTCAGCATGGGGGCGGGGTTGGTGTTATCCTCATTCCTCTGGATGGATAACCCATGCCTTTATCTTTCAAACTAGACTTTGAATGCACCAATAATATTGTCGAGTACGAAGCACTCGTACAAGGTCTCTAGGCCGCATATGCCCTAGATGTCAAATCAATCCACATATTTGGTGATTCACAATTGGTGGTAAACCAAGTCAATGGTATGTACCAATTTCGTAACGAGATACTTCAAAAGTATAAACATTGTGTAGACATACTTTTGACCACCTTTGATTGTTACACCCTTCGAACCATCCCACGTTCAACCAAAAAATTTACAGATACCATGGCCTACTTAGCTTCCTAAATACCCGCCTCCCCTGCCGATTCCAAAATATTTGTCACCGTAAAACACCTCCATTCACCTTCTCATTTACCTCACGATGTTTGATCAACTAGAACCGACACCCCTAACTCGAGTGACCTTTGGTATAAACAATACTGTGATTACCTTTCCCTCTCCATCTTACCTCTTGATCTCACTCGTAACGGACAACACACCTTCCTTAAAAAGGTCTCTCATTTCATCATTCTGGGTGGACTCCTCTATAAGTGCGGCTTTGATGGTATTCTCTTACGATGTCTCACAAGTTCTGAAATTAATTATACCATTAAGGAGGTTCATGATGGCATATGTGGAGGTCACTTTAGTGGCCTTGCTATTGCTAAGCGTATTATTCACCGAGGCTATTATTGACTGACGCTTAACCATGATTGTTACGAATATGTCAAACATTGTGTGAAATTCCAAAAACATTCCAAACTTCATCATACACCCAGTTATTCTTTACAGGTCACTTGTGACCTTTGGCCCTTCTCTCAATGGGGTTTAGATCTTGTCAGAGAAATCAATCCTCATTCTTCCCAATGCCATCAATGGATCATAACTGCTACCAAATACTACAAAAAATGGGTGGAAGCCATACCACTCATCTCCATGAAAGCTGAGAAAATATGTGAGTTCATTAACCATCACATCATTTGTTTCTTTGGTGTTCCTCATCACCTCATCACTGACAATGGAAAACAATTCAAAAACAAAACACTGCAAAAATTTTGCGACGCCTTCGACATTCAGCTTAGTTTCTCATCACCTTATTACCCACAAACCAATGGCCAAGCCAAATCCACTAACAAAACCCTCAACAAAATTCTCATGAAAGTGGTTGGCGATACTGGGAAGGATTGGCATACACACATTCCTTTTTCCCTATGGGAATACTACACTAGTATTCACACTTCCACTGCGGCCACACCCTTTTTTCTGGTCTACGGTACAAAATTTGTTCTACCTCTCGAAGTATAGATTCCCTCACTCTGCATTTATCTGCATGATATGCTTACTGATGATTACTTTCGTCATGATCATTTAGCACAACTAGATTTATTAGACAAATGTTGTCTTAACGCTCTGGATCACCTTCAAGTTGATCAACAATGTATCAAACGTGTTCATGAACGAACCTTCCAAGTCGGTGACCTTGTCCTGAAAGAAAATCAACACGTAACCAAAGTAGAACAAATTAAATGGGGAAAATTCACTCCTTATTGGCTTGGACCATACATCGCAACTCATACCTATGGATTGGGTTCCTATTGTTTGTCCTCACTTGAGGGTAAACCCGTACTTGAGCCCCTTAACGCATTGCATTTTTCCCACTTAAGGATCATATTTTGGACTTCTTTCCCTTCCCTTTTCCACGGAAAAGAAGTTGAGGAGTTGGAAAAGGAAATTGAGCTTCCTTTTGAATTTTTATTCTAATTTTAATGTTTTCTTTTTAGTGTATTTCCTCTTAAAGTAGGTCAGTTGGGATTAAGTGGTAATTAGTCAAACTCTGGCGCTTAGTGAAGGAAATACAAAAGTTTCATGTGAGAGAACATAACAAATTCAAAGGTGCGAAAGCATTAGAGATGATCGCGCGCAGAACAGAGAAAAATTCAAGACTTAGCCATTTTTCATGATGAGGATCTATTTTTAGAGATAGCGTGCGGAGAACTCAAACTGATTGGAGACTTGCGCATCACACATTGGCTATTTTTGGATGATCAGCTACGAAGTGCTTTGCATGAATGCAGGCTAAAGATAGAATTGTGAAGTGATAGTTGAAAAAGAGAGATCTATTGTTAACACTCTTGCATGTAAGCCTATTTTTGTAACAGCGCATGGCTAATAATAGCATGTGACCTATTTTGGGATTAGATAAATGGTGAAGGGAAAGTCCCAACCCTTATAAATATGTAGTGAACTGTGTAGTAGATATATATATATATATATATATATATATATATATATATAGATATATATATATAGAGAGAGAGAGAGAGAGAGAGAGCATAGATATACGTGTGAGAACTAGGGTATAGTGAGATTATGCTACTAGATCTGTTACACGCATGAGTGTGTACTACTATTATTGTAATGAAGCTTATGTGTATTTACTAAAATTAATATAATGGTGATTATGGACTGAAACAAGGTGTTCTCATGGATATAATTCAATATTGCATGCTTGATTCCATTATGGTTATCTCTTAAATCTATTATGTTCTAGATCTAGGTCTGAATATGCACTGTATGAAAGATATATTAGTTATAGCTCTACGTGATTAAAGTATTCATCATGATAACATCCTACAATAAAGAGGGGCCTGGTACCTTTGCACGCTTCGGGTGAGCGCTCAGTCTAGGCTGAGTGATGTGCCAACGCACCTGGGCTTTTATTGGTGAATTCTATGCTGCATCATTGGTTCCATTGCCGAGACCTCTTTTTCAGTTATTTTCAGGATGGTTCATGATGAAGACATACTAGTTGACCATAGCAAGTGTTGAGGAGTGGATACATGATCTAGAAGAAGAATATACATGGTGGTTCAGCACTGGATCAGAGTTTAACGCACGCATGTGGGTGGAACAAAATCTAAATGATAGTTTATATGAGAGCTTCTTCACTATCTTTCTAGTAGATTTGTTCGAGTGGCTGATTGGTTATACATCTAAATGGAATTGGAGGTATTGCACACTCATATGGAAACATGAATAATTTTAGGCCCTTTATGATGCTGATTTGATTTATACTTGTGCGGTGGATACATGGTTCCATGGTGTTTTGAACAGTTATATCTTGGAGTACTCAATTTCCACTTATTCATGTCCAGAGGTAGCTGAATTCTAGTTTTTACGATATCCAAGGGGAACTTACATGTAAGGCATTCCACTGGTGATCAAGATCCTAATGGTAACTTTGAATTTGGAGAGTAAACCGATGGCTAACTAAACCCCACCACATGGGGGTAGGAGCAGGTTTGGTGAAATATGGCAGACCTAGTGGTAGAAAGGTAGAGAGAGGAAAGGTGGATTAAGTATAATGAGGCATGTGAGAGGGAGGTAGAGAAGCAGTGGGAGGTTGCAGAGAAAATGGCGTTGTGGAGAAAGATAGTTTGGGAAGGAGTTGAAGTTCACGCAGAAGACATAAAACTCGAGCATCAGGACTCCCCCATTTTGGAAAGCATGAAAGGGAACCCTCCTCATCCTCATATAGAAGCATGCCAATAGAAACCTCATGGGCCATGGGTGTGCATTTGAATCCACCTGGAAACCTTTCCCTTGTGCTTGGTTTTCTAGCATCTAGTACAATAAACAGTCAACAAGTTAATTCAAGCAGTGGAAGAGTAGGAGCGAGTCTTATGAAAGGGATAGTGATGGCAGTGCAAACGGCTTCATTGTTATATGGGAGTACCTTTTTGGGTGTATCATCTACACAGAACTCAGGCGTGCACCGATTTTTGGACTAACTTCTAGGAGTGGTAATGCTTCACAGACTGTTAGGGTATAGTTCAGTTCTACTATTGGGACACATGGAAGTACATCTTCTAGTCTAATACCAGCTATAGGTTTGGGCTCAAGAGGCATGGATAGCTCTAGTTCTGGTTGATCTGGTGGTTCTGGAGGTAGGGGAAACACAGAGGTTCTAGATCAGGTGGGAAAGGTCCGCACCAACCCAGAATATTTACATGGAGATGTCTCTTCATCTTCCAGACTATAGGGGCATAGAAGATGTCTACTGAACATGTGCATATGTGTGAAATAATATGGTGTGTAAAAGGAATCATGGCTTCTAAGTGTAGGGAAAGCCAATTTGCTACTACGTTACAAGGGTGCGCACACAGCTGGTACAGAAATTTTGACCCTGATCAGACTTGTGTAGACTATACAACTTTAAAAGATGCATTCCTTAAAGAGTTTCACATCCCTGAGTTTGAGCAGAAGAGTATAAGTGCACTCAAGGATATTAAGCAAGGCACTACTGAGAGTGTTAGAGAGTATGATGCCCATTTTAAAATGTTGTTATCTAAGCTTTCTTATGATATACATGCAATCCAACATGCACAATGGTTTGTTGGGGGCCTAATTACCCCTTTTAGAAGGGCATTATCACATAAGACATACACTGATCTATGTGAAGCACTTGAAGTAGCCTTACGCGCTGAGGCAGTAGGAAGTATAGATACTGGGGTGAGCCCATTTTTAGAAGCACATATCATAGCTATGGAAAAATAGTTGGAGAAACTATCAACAAATTCAACACATGAGACACGCACAGGGATTTGGTGTACAGATTATGAAGTAGAAGGTCACACAAAGGATAGTTGTCCTCGCATATCAGTATGCTCGTTATTGTTGGATTGTGAGATATGCCATTTAAACCATGATGCTAGCCACTTCCCATTATTACAATGCGTGATAAGGAAGAATGTTTCAAGCTACTGTAAAATCTGTAGGTCCACAACTCATGACATAGAAGACTGTCAGATGATTGGTCAGATCCATGACACTATAGATATTGGTGTATGATAGACATGAGTTTCAGATAACTCTAAGGGAAAGAATGAGCATCAGGACTGGGATCACAATCAGGTGTGCTACGATCATAATGAAGGGTGTTTTGAAGATGGTCATGGTAGAGGTCGAGGATACTGCAGTGGATTTGGAGGATGAGGCCGTGGTAGTGGAAGAAGTGAGTTTCCTCATGGAACATGTTATACATACGGATCTCCTGACCACTACAGGCGTGAATGTCCTCAGAATATTACATGTTCTTTTTATGGGAAGAACCATAGCTATGAGAAGTTCCCTGGACTTATATGAGCATCTTAGTAAGCAACATAAACAAGAAAACAAAGGCACATGGATGGTTAGGATACAACGCACGCTGTTGAAAATCAATGGATGCCTAAGTTGGAGGCAGAGTCTGAGGCATTACAAGTGAAGATCACTACCCATGCTGAGGTGGCACGCGCCAGAGAAGCATTACAGCAGAAGCCTACCATCACTAAGGAGGAGGTTCTACATGCATGGTACCCAGATCCTGCCCATCAAAAGGAGGTCTATCAAGAAACCATGGAAGTTCTTAGGAATCTTCAGGGTGAGATACAATACTTAAAAGAGAAATCACGGAAGATGGAGAAAAAGAAAGTATCAGAGATGGTCCAAACTGATATAGATGACTTAAGGGAAGTGTGTAAAATGTTGCACCAGGAAAATATCATTCCATTGTTAGGGGATTGGTTAAAGGGAAACACTCCACGCACAAGTATTGAGACTGGACGACAGATCTTGCATGTGAATCTTCCCCCTCATAGCCTAGATTATGACAAGGAAATCACTCTGAATGTTTTGTGGATGGTTGGCTATTGAGTAATATACTGATTGATAAAGGTGTGGAAGTCAATGTTCTTACCTTAGATGCATGGGTACAAATGGGAAGACCCCCATTGCAGCCATCCTCTAATATATTGTTCATGGCTAATCAAACTAAGGCCACTCCCATCGGGGTTTTGAAGGATGCATCCATTACTATACAAGGGGCCAAGTTCACTGGAGACTTTGAGGTTTTAGCACTGGAAGAGTCAGATAGCTTCCTAGCTCTATTGGGGCATCCTTGGTGCTATGAAAATAATGTTGATCTTCGGTTCAACAAGGGCTATATCAGTTTTGAAAACAAGGAGGAGAGAGTTATTATCCCTTTAACAGATGGAAAATTTGTGCCCTATGTTGAGCCCTTGAGTGAAGAAGATCTGAATAGGATTTATGTATGTGCCATCTGAGATCCAGAGATACTTGAGCCAACTAAAGAAGGAATAATTCAGTGGGAGGATGCACAGTCTATTAGCGATACTACAAGTGTTTCTTGTGATAATTGGGCTCATAGCACCTATGAGTTGGTAGGGCATGAAGTAAAGAGCATATTTCCTAGAGGTAGAAAAATGTGTTATGTCAGGAGAATAGGTAACAACTCGGTACCTTGTTACACCGGAGAAGGAGATCCTATGGTATTCCTGTGCGCCATGGAAGAACAGTGGATAGACCCATTGGAAAGAAGAAATATGTTAGCATATACACTACGTGGGATAACAGCATGCTGGTGGATGGCCCACAAGGATAATCTTGTAGGATGGAATGAAATTAGGATTGCTCTTGCTACTAGGTTCCTCAGGAGCAATGCACCTACTCAAATCTATACTTATTATGGTAATCAACCTATTCAGCACCACATTCAGAAGTGTGAGAGACTCTAGACAGAAGGGCAGGAAGCTTTACCACCTTCGCTATGGGTGCACAAGTTTTATTCCACTTTACAAGGATGCACATGTGCTTGGTATGTATATGCCAAACTCCATAGAGAGACTAGAAATTGGTAGGATTTAATTGTAGGAATAACCTAGATGTTTGACTTCTTCTCTACAAATCCTCTGGTGGAAAAAGCCTTGAAAGTCATAAAGCACTTAACTATGGGAGATAGTGCCAAGGCTAAAGAACTCCTTCAGGAGTTATTAGATGAAGGAGCCTCAGGAGTGTGTCTTGTTGAAGAGACAGAGGCTGATGCAACATTACTTCAATGCACTTACCTTGAGAAAGAAAAAGGAAAAATGGTCTACTTAGTGGATGATGAAGAAGTAGAAAATATGGATGTAAATAATTCAACGGGTAGGCGGGAGGTGTTGAAAAGTGCAGATAAGACCACACACATGCCTATCATGAACCTATGAAGACAAAGAAGGTGAATATTGGATCAGAGGTTGAGCCTAAGGAAGCCATAATTGGGGACTATTGGTCAGACTCTGAAGTGGCAAAAATCATAGAGTTACTAAGGGATTACCAAAGACTTATTCCCTAGGGGGTACCATGAACTTAAAGGTGTGCATGAATTGTTAGGGGAGATGAAGATAAAACTTAAAGAGGGTGCACACCCAGTTAGAAAGAGACCCTACAGGATGAACCCCAACTTGTGTGAAAAGGTCAAAGAAGAAATTGACAAAATGTTGAAGTCTGGAATTATCAAGCCCCTTGATGAGTCAGAATGGGTTAGTCCAATGGTGATCAGTATCAAGAAAGATGGATGGATTAGGATTTGCGTGGACTACATGGAGGTGAATGTTGCATGTGTGATTGATCCCATTCCTACGCCATTCACTGAGGAAATACTAGAAGGCGTTGCAGGGCATGAAATATATTCATTCACAGATGGGTTCTCTGGGTATCATCAGGTTTAGATTGCCCAAGAGGATCAGGAAAAGACTACGTTTACTACTGAATGGGGTAGCTTTGCCTATACTGTAATGCCTTTTGGTCTGAAAAATGTGCCTGTTGTATTTTCACGCATAGTTGTTCAAGCATTCAAGGAATTTATTCACAACTTCTTACAGGTATATTTAGATGATTGGATGGTGTATGGATTAGTTAAGGATCATTGTGACTAATCTGTGCTTAATGTTTGAAAGATGTAGACAATTGAGTATCTCATTAAACATCAAGAAATGCATATTTGCTACACCATTTGGGATACTGTTAGGACACATAATCTACAAGGAGGGTTTGTTGGTTGATCCAGCCAAGGTTGCAGTCATTATAGGCCTAAGGGAGCCTACCAGTCAGAGTGAGGTGTGGATTTTTGGGTCATACAGGATATTACAGGAATTTTATCAAAGGATATGCCAAAATTTTGCACCGTTGGAAGAGTTACTAAAAGGGAAAGGTACGTTCTACTGGGGAGAACCGCAGCAGCGCACATTCGAGATGTTAAAGGAAAAAATTACTACCACACCTATTCTATGTTTTCCTTCATGGGACCAACCCTTTCATGTACATGTTGATGCCTCTGGCATGGCCATTGGCATGGTGTTGGCTCAACCTAGAGAAGGTATTGTAGATCATCCTATATGTTTTGCTAGTAGAAAGCTGACTCCTGCAGAACAGAATTACACAACTACAGAGTGTGAAGCTTTGTCAATGATCTATGTGCTACATAAATTCTGCTAGTACCTACTAGCTACACCATTCTTCTTTTATACAGATCACATGGCATTGAAGTATTTGGTAAACAAACTTGTTCTACAAGGGCACATATGTCGATGGGTGCTCTTATTTCAGGAATTTGATTTCACAGTTGTGGTAAAACTAGGGAAAAGTAATTCTAGACCAGACCATCTATCCAGAATATAGTTAGGAGAAGAAGCACAAGCAATTGAGGATACCATGCCAGATGCACAGTTATACAGGTTACAATGAGTGCCATTAGAACTAGAAGACATTTTTGTCTTTCTACGAATAGGGATGACACCAGAAGGAATGAAATCCTTGGAGAAGAAACAACTTGCTATACATGCAGCCCCCTATATGTTAATCAGTGGTGACCTATACAAATTAGGCCGAGATGAAGTATTACGCCATTGTGTATTGGAACATGAGCACATAGATATTATGGAAGAAGCTCATGGTGGTATTGCAGGTGGCCACTATGTTGGTGATGCCATTGCGCAAGATTCTACTCGTTGGATTATGGTGGGATACCCTGTATAAATATTGTAAGGAATTTTGTAAGGCTTGTGATCATTTTCAATGCCTTGGGAAACTAGGTCAATGAGATGAAATGCCTCTAAGACCCATTACTAGTGCAAAACCGTTTGAGAAATGGGCTATAGATTTTGTGGGTCCTATTTCACCAGCTGCGCATAGAACTGGATCACGTTACATCATAACTTGCACAGATTATCTGACAAGGTGGGAAGAAGCAACACCTACAAAGGATTGTATAATGGCCGCAACAACCAGGTTTCTTTGGGAAAATATTATTACAAGGTATGGATGTCCTTTAAGTTTGACCAGTGATAGGGGCACACATTTTCTTAATGAGACAATCAGAATTCTATTGGATGAATTCATGATTGCACACCATAAGACTACACCCTATCATCCTTAGGAAAATGGGACTACTGAGGCTTTCAATAAAATTTTGAGCCAGACATTGACAAAAATATGTGATATTGGAAGAAAGGATTGGGATGATAAGGTATCTACAGTACTTTGGGCAGACAACATATAAAAGGTTGAACAAAGCCACACCATTTCAGTTAGTGTTTGGTGCAGAAGCAGTTCTTCCTATGGAATTTATGTTACCTTCTTTGCATATTGCATGCACTGGAGGTCTTGCTGATGAGAAAGCATTAGAAGAACACATTGAGTAGTTAATCAAATTGGATGAACGCTGAGCCATAGCACATTGGAGTCAAAAACAAGAGAAGGCTAGGCAGAAAGCATGGCATGACAGGCACATCAGGGATAAAAAGTTGGAGATAGGACAAATGGTGCTCCTTTATGATTCTAAGTTTTTGTGCCATCTAGGAAAACTCAAAGTACATTGGTTGGGGCCGTATGTTATCACTCACATACTTGAATCAGGTGCTTGTCAGTTAGAGGCCCTTGATGGAATACGGTTACCCGGTTACTTCAACGGGAGTAGGCTGAAGCCCTACTATAAATAAGTCTTCTTGGTGTTTGTAATAAGGTAGTATTGCCATTTAGATTAGGTTTTCAATTCTGCATTTCCTTAATGTATTTATTTCTTTGTTGCTATGCTTTGTCAATTTAGTTGGTGTGTTTGTGTAATAAGCGCGTTTACGCACCAGAAAGCTAATTACTATTTGAAGAATTTTTATGCGCAGAGGACTGCACATACCCTTAGTGTGGGGTAGGTTGTTGATATTCAGGTACATGACTATTGAAAATAAGTACACATGAAAGGAACTATCTATGGGTGTTATTCAAGGTTGGAAAATTGAAAAAATAAGATTTCTTCTAGACATAAGGACCATAGATAGAGAGGAATGAAGAAACAAGTATAACGTGAGGTAAGCAGGGGCCAGGGAAGACTACCAGTGGAAGGTGCAGTGATGAGGTACTCAGGTGCATGGAAGTGCACTGAAGAGAAGTCCACAGCCAAAAGGTAGGAGGGCACGCTAGAAGGTTATAGCTTGGGCTTGAAGATGTACCAGCATGGAAATAATGAAAATGGTCAATTAATGAGAGGATTGTTGGTAGGTGGAGGAGCAATAAATGCACTAAATTTTTGAAATTCTATATAAGGATGGGATGCGAGTTCATTTTTACCATTGCAATTGAGAGAATTTGAAAAGGGTTAAGTGTGAACGAGCTGAGAAATCATGTTGAGGTGTGTAGAGTGTGAAACTAGATGTGGGGAGAAGGGTTATGTGTTGGAGAAGCTTACGTTCCCATAGGAGAAGGGTTTGAGTGAAGCAGACATGTTACAAACAAGCTAGGGCACGTGATTTCCACTAGGGCACAAAGATTTAAGCTAGGGTTTCAATTTTCTTGACTACAGAGGGAAGAAAAGAGAGATTTTTCAAATGGCACCAAAGAAAGCACCCACAACAGGAGATAAAGGGAAGAAGAAGGTTGAAGTGGAAGAAGAGATTTCTCCTGAGAGTAATTTTTTAGAAATGCAGTATCCAGAGGGCATGATTGTGGGACAAGAATGGGATTCCCATATCCACCAATGTAAAATCAATGACTACAACCATCAAACATCAGATAATAAGAAGGAGCTTGATGCGTTGTTGAGCACGAAAACAAACAAGCACACGACAGAGGATATGCCAGTATATGATGACACTGGTGAGAAGTTGTTGAAGCAGAATGGAGTCTACCAGCTATATGAGCTACCATATTTTGGAAAGTATGAACCATTGTATCAGTGGCTGATGAGAAGAGTCCATGAGGACTTCTTCTACTTCTCCAGATGGAGGGTAAGAATCACAGCTACTTTGATTTCAATGGTGACAGGACTAAGGGCCTCAGGGTTGGATCTGGATAATGATTTAATGGATAAAGCTGTAATCCTAGAGATGAGGAAGGAGCGAGCTAGGGTATACCAATGGTCCATGTGGCATGGACATTGACAAGTTGAAGAAGTACCCAGTAGTGCAGGTAGCTTGCACATCTTGTGACAAAGTTGAATGACCAAGGAAGGTGGTCGCAGGTAAACACAATGTGGTTGCACGTCACCAAGAAGATGTCTCAAGGAGTGGTCTACAACATTACAGATCACATAGAAAATGTAATCATTGAAGAAATGTGAATAGGTGACAATAAGTTTTGGCATTGTGTTATTGTCCTTAGTATTCATGGAGATTGGGGTGCCTGATGGGCCAAAGGAGAAGATTTGGGAGTACCCCACAGAACACAAGTCACCTACAGAAAGGTTTGGCAAGTACTTGTGTGATGGATCAATGAGTGGACCATTCAAGTAGAGGGTGGAGATGTGGTATGATAGACTCCATGTGGCATTTGAGGAAGAGTGGTGCATACCCAAGGATTTTCCTTCAGTGGTGGGTAAGGCAGTTTAGTTTGTAGTATACCAACATTTTTGCATCGTGTGATTTGTGATGAAGGATGGGGCTTGGAGCCCATGGTGAAAACTTCCATATGCCTTCATAGCAAGGTATTTCTAGGCATCAGTTCATCGGTTCTCAGATGTGTGCCACTTAACCTTCAATGTAGACAAGGTAGATTATGACTACCACACTCTGAGGAAGAAGTATGTATATCCAGGGCGTAATGCATACATTGAAAGACTTATTTCAGATATTATAAGCATGAAACCTGTGAGCTTGGTAGTTGGGGACACAGGAGCAGTGCTTGTGTACCTACAACTCAAACCCAAGCTAGAGAACACTAAGTATGTGGAGAATGAGTTGTGCTCCCAGGGCCACCAAAGGGTAAGCATACAATGGAAAATGTTCCAACACCCAAGCCCATAGAAAAAATTCAAGTCGATGATGAAGAGGAGGAGCATGAGGATAGTGGTGGTTTGGAACACAGAGGTAGAAGACAACCTCCAAATAAGGATGAAGCTGAGTATGTGCAACTACTCCACCTCAGCCACAGGAGGGAGATGATGAGGACTTGGATGTAGTCCAAGGAGAGTGCACCGATTCAAGAGAGTGTTCAGGAGAACAAAGACCCAAGGTGTTACTCCGTAAATAGTGTGTAAACAAATCACCTCGACTCTCTCCATAGAAGGAGACAACTGAGAAAAGGAGAAGGAAATTAAAGTTGAATGAGGAAGTGGAAGATTCAGAGGAAAGTGCACCCAATTCTCCTACACCTCCAGAGAATGTAGAGGAACAAAAAGATGAAGAAATGAAGGATGGAGAAGAGGAAGAAAAAGGGGCAGAAGAGACAACAACAGAGACTGCTCAGGACATAGCAACACAAGTTCCCAATCTTGAAGCCCAAGTTCCTAAGCAGCCTAGATCAAGAAGAATGAGTGGGGAGTATATTCCACTAGCCATGGGCTACACCAAGGACACAGGTAAAATTTTCCATGCCCATTTCCAGAGCACAATGGCACAAAAGGAGTTATATGGCTGGGAATTAATGGATGAAGATATGGTGATAGTGCGCACAAGGAAGAAATTTCATGGTCGATGCACACACACATGGATGAACCAGAATTTGATGTATGTGAGGAGTCATGCATGTCAAGGAGGTTGAAAAAGACACCTCAGGCCAGACACATAACAGTAAATCCTACTGTTATGTCAGATGAACAGGTGAGAAATGCTTTGGTGAAAGTGTCAACAGAGGTCGCACGTTGGAATATGGACAAAGCTGCCACAATTAGGGCACTAAGGGAGGAGATCAAGACTAAGGATGAGGAGATAGCGTGCCTAAAATAGGAAAAATATTTGGCACAGAAGAATAACATTGTGTTTATCAGCATGGCAGAGGAGATTGGTGACAATGTCATGAAGGCTAGGCCACACTTAGAACCAAAGGTACCCAAGACGTTTCCTTTGGCAATACATTATGTGAGTACATTGGTGGAATTAGTGCTTGAAGATGAACCTCTGTGCATGCCTGAGCCAAAGGATCTAACACAAGAAGAAGAGTGAAAAGGCTTCAGTGATGCGGAATATTGCATCATATGAAGGATTACTTCAGAGCTTACAAGAGGAACTCAAGAAGGTGGATCAAGCGCTGAATATTTGTACAATGCCAGAGGCTGTTATAAGGACCAGGACCATTTTAGAAGACAATGAGGTCCTGAAGGCCATGAAGGATGAGACATTGGGCCACACAGAATGGTTAGCACTTGTTAAGAAGAAGCGTGAGGCCCTTACAACCACTCAAGAACCTCACAGGGAAAGGTTGGATGAGCTTGGAAAACTCATCGCTCAAAAGATGGACTTGTTGGAAGGAAGAATGACTGGCATGTCTAGCATTGTGTTGGTATTATAGAATGAAAAAGGAGAGATTGCAAGGGATGAATTGGAGTCAATTGCAGTAGATATTCCAGAGAAAGTAGAGGCTGCGCTCAATGACTGGCAAACCTTAGAGGTAGAGATAAAAGAGGAATATCTAGAATTCATTATTCAAGTTATAGATGAATACACTACAGGTTAAAGATATTATTTCATTCATCAAAATTATTTTTATTACTTTATTCATATTCTTTGGTTCATTTTTGGAGACAACCATTGCCGGGGCAGAAATGAAACTAGTGTGGGGTAATGTTGATCAGTCAAAATCTGGCACTTAGTTGAGAAAATACATAAGGTTCACATGGGAGAACAGAGTGCATTCAAAGGCATGGAATCATTGGAGAGGATCATGCATAGAACAGAGACAGATTTGGGACTTAGCCATTTTTCATGATGAGGATCTATTTTTAGAGATAGCATGCGGAGCACTCAAACTGATTGGAGACTTGTGTGTCACACATTGGCTATTTTTGGATGATCAGCTATGAAGTGCTTTGCATGAATGCAGGCTAAAGATAGAATTGTGAACTGATAGTTGACAAAGAGAGATCTATTGTTAACACTCTTGCATGTAAGCCTATTTTTGTAATGGCGTGTGGCTAATAATAGCATGCGACCTATTTTGGGATTAGATAAGTGGTGAAGGGAAAGTCCCCACCCTTATAAATATGTAGTGAATATGTGTAGTAGATAGATAGAGAGAGAGAGAGAGCATAGATATACGTGTGAGAACTAGGGTATAGTGAGATTATGCTGCTAGATCTGTTATGCGCATGAGCGTGTACTACTGTTATTGTAATGAAGCTTCTGTGTATTTACTGTAATTAATATAATGGAGATTATGGACTAAAACAAGGTGTTCTCATGGTTATAATTCAGTATTGCATGCTTGATTCCATTATGGTTATATGTTAGATCTGTTATGTTCTAGATCTAGGTATGAATATGCATTGTATGAAAGATATATTAGTTATAGATCTGCATGATTAAAGTCTTCATCATGCTAACATCCTGTAACAACAACCCTAAAGAGGGGCCTGGTACCTTTGCGCACTTTGGGTGAGTGCTCAGTCTAGGCTGAGTGATGTGCCAGTGCGCCTGGGCTTGTATTGCTAAATTCTAGGGGGAGCACAATGGACTGAGAGAGGGGGTGTGAATTGGTCCTTCAAAAACTTTAACCAATTTAATTAAACTTGTATGAATCACTAACCATTCAACCATGAATTAAGTGTGAGCTTAGAAACATGAAACAATCATCCACATGAACATAATCAAGAGAGAGAGAGATAACACAAGAACAAAAAATGTAAGTGGGAAACTCTCAAGGGGAAGAAAACCCGCTGAAACATTTAATTATATTACTTAAACCAAAATACTTGGATGAATATGACTCATCACACAAGATTTGTTTAGTGAGGCACCAACCCCACAAGGAGTAACAACCCCTAGAAACCCTTATTGATATTTCTCACAACAAAGGAATCATGTGAATATTACTCATCACACAAGTTTTGATTAGAAGACCATTGAAGATATGCAATATTCAACTCATACACCTTCAAACCCTCTTCTAACACACCTTCTCCTAATTTTCTCAAACATGGACTGATTTGGAAAATAAATGTTTCACACTAGCTCCTCATAACTATTCAAACATTCAAAAACTATCTCATCTCAATCTTGATGCCTTTGAATAACTTTCACTCTCTTACCTAGCTCACACTTTTTCCATCTCTCAACGCTAGTTCAAAATGAACCATTACATGCACTTTTATAGATGACTCATGATTAAAATCACTACAGGTCGGCCATACCCCTTAATTTCAGTCACCAAAACTAAAAAAAATAACTACAATATCATATAAATCAACATAAAAGACCCATATATGTCAGCAATGCACCAAGACAACTACAAGCTCTCAGTAGCCTAAAAAGGCATAAACCCCATCTTCGAGCACTCCAAGACCTTAAAACACTTCATCAATATTTTTCATGCCTACAAAAGACTCACATATTTCCATGGTTTCCTATCAACATCATCCATCAATTCCAAGAACTTTGCACCAATCATTTTCTTCATATCACCATCTTATACGATTGTTTCCTACTCAAAACACACACTTCTAGGACCTAGTATTCATCAATAGAGCTCAAAATAACACTAGAATACCTCAACTATTCCATGTAACCAATCAATGGAAATACACTGACCTTTATAACACATATAATCATTTTATACCTCATGAAACATCCAACAATGCAAATGGAACCAATTCTCCTCTTAAGTAAAATGAACTACCCAAGAAATTTTTTTGGAAACTCAACTGGTTTGCACCCTTGCTGACACATTTGAAACATATAAATTCCTTCACTAAGAACAAAATTCTAAATTTCATATCTAACATCATATAAGACAAATCATATTCCTTCTACACCAATATTCTCACCAAAACCCCATTGTTCTGAACCAATCAAACTAGGTCAACTTGTGACCTCAACCATTTCACCTCATTACACTTTCAGAGCTAAAAAAAACATTAAAATTGTCACATGGGATGTTTACAACACATACAATCTCATATAACATCATCATCATTCCCATAAGTGCTCAAGAACTTCCATTCTCCAAGACTGCAAAACTACCCTTTTAGGCCCAAAAACTAGTCTTCCAAGATTGACCTATGCAATTCATAAAATAAATTCACCAAGCTCTAAATTCAATCCCAAAATGTATAATTTATCCCCAAGACCTCATAACAACAATTTAGACATAGGGTATTTTGGCAATTCTGAGAGTAAAACCTTCTTTCTTGGAAATAACAAATCTCTGTGGGATCCACTCAATGTCATGACCTCTAACCACCACCATATGAAATATGGGAGAGTCTTCTCAATCATCCAATCATCAAATTTGATTATCCAATCCATTTTTGGATCATACTAACAAATTTCTTCCATCTCTAGAAAACTAGGCTTTTTGGAGGGTTTTGACCTTCTTTCCTTCTTAATGATAGTTCATAAAAGATAGGGCCTCATTTGATCTCATTATAATTTTGAGATCTTCTTATTTCCAAGATTCAACATACCTAAAATGATCGTGGGCCCATGAAAATTTACACGTGTCATACAAGCAAATATTTCCCACATCGAGCTGGGAAACATGCTCTTAAGAACCATGTTTTGGTCTAAACTTCATATCTTGCAAAATATTCATCATGGAAAGCTGAATTTTTTCCCACATAACCTTGAAATCCTCTAATATCATATCCAATCATCACTTTGGATCAAATAGGTCTGGTTCTTCACCACCACTTGGACTTGAATGACTAGGGTTTGGGGTTTTGCATGTTCTAGGCCACAACAAAGTGAACTAACACTACAACCAAGCATGAAACCTCTGAAATTTTTCTCTACATGATGAAAAAAACATGATATACATTTTTTAAATGTTTCCAAGAGCTCACGGTCACCTGAAAGTGACTATCATGCCTAATTAGGCCTCCAAACATTAGGATTAAGTCTACTTTGGACTTAGACCAAGTAGGAAAACACCATGAATCTACTTCCAAGATCTCCAAAAGGACCTATCATATTTTAGATAACATGTATCACACCCCTTCATGATTCCATGGGCTCACATAGCTCTACAACTCATTCTCGTGCTTCATTTGGTCTTCAAACACCTAGAGTAGGTCTAGATGAGCACCTGTAATTGAGTCCAAAACTTGTACCTACACTCTAAAGATCATGTGAGTGTCTCAAAACTCTCCAATCATGCTCTCCATGCCTTTAACATTATCCTCAAGTCATCATTCAACTTTTTTCTCCATGTTCCATCACCTAGGCTAGCTATGTCACCTGATTAGGCCTATTAGGCCAAGCCATTCTCATTGTGTCCACTCATTCCATCATGTCACACCTTGATTGACCGTGTCACCATCATTCCAAGAATCCTATAACACTCCTATACCATCCTATTTGTCATTAATGAGCTTTTACATCAATGACAACACTCTAGCCGACTCATGCCAAAAACGAATTCATATTCATATTTTTATTTACATTGAGAGGCCTCTCCTAGGTGGAACGACCTACCTTGGAGTGAAGTTTGGTGTCTTAGAGGGCATAAATTTTATATTTCACTTCATTTTCATATTTTCCTATATTTATAAAGTCAGAATCTACTTTCTTGTGAATTTTTGGGGTTTCTAAACCCTCATTTAATAATGAAGTTACACTTTTGCTGGCCATTATTAATTTTCAGCTGAGCATATGCATGTATTTTTGGGTTGAAAACAACTCTACAATATCTCGAACTAGTTTATATAAATTTTGGATGCATTGTTAGTTGATATTTTGGGTGAAAATGTGAATTTTCATATTGTTGTTCTTAAGTTTTGTTCGCTGTCCTAAATCTGACTTCATTTTCAGTTTATTGGTTTTAAAAATCAGATTTGTTTGCTTTGTGGTTTGATTTAATGTCCTTGATTGTGGTTTCATACATTGAATGGGATAATACATTGGAACATATCCAAAAATAGTTTTGTAAGCACTTGTTTTCTATACAAATAACTACATATACCTACTAGAACTTGCACCAAAAAAGGTGCAATGTTATGTCGATAGTAAGATATGACGGTTTATAGAGTTGTTAAAGAAATTTCAATATTCATGAAAGAGGTATGGATAAAATTGGGAGTAAGACATGTAATGGTTGTTGAGTCATCAAATAAATTCTAAGATATACTAAAGAGGCATATTCAACCTGAGTGAAATTATAGTAAACATACAAATCCAATGACCAATTGGCCATTATGTTAGTAAGAGGGCCACCTCCAGTACGACTTGACACATATTGACATAAATATCATGATACATTACCACTGAGCATGTTATTCAACCATGAAAGATTCATTTTTTGACTAAATATGATTTTTTAGATTCACAAAATCAATTACAAGGTGCGCCGAGTCTGAATCACCAAGCTTATCCGTTATCGCTGCCTCTAATGACATCAATGACATTATATGAGTCGAAGATGGAGGATATGGATTTTTATCTTCTTATCTTTCTCATGTGTACCAACCATGTATTCACATCATTGTCAATATATTTATTTAAATATACATAACATTACATAGAAAAGAGGCGCTACACAAACTTGAAATATAAGTAACACATATTGAACTTGAGTTCCTTGTTATCTACTATTATGGTTGTAACATATCTAACATTACAAAAATCACAACGTGGGAAAGCGCAAACACAATAAGCACAACCAACATGAGACGGTTTCACGAGAATGGGTAGGCACAACTTGATTCTTGCATAATTTTCCTAAACTACCTCAATAAGATTACATAATCGATCTTCCACACTGACCTCATGCATGCTTATAAAATTGAACACAGAATAATAATAAATAATAAATTCTATGTCATAATCATTATCAAATTGCTACATGACCAAATAGAAAATTTTGTATGACATAACAGAAATCGGTGGTCGTCTGCTGGTTTTCTCTTCAGATCTAGTACACCTGATCAATGAATTAGATTGAATTACATACCCCTGAACACTGACATATCCACTTGAAAATCACATATATCACAGTCGTCATTCATGACTATTATCTAATGGTACACTTTCTACGCAATGACTATTTTTTTCGGAGGGTTGGTTTGCATATATGACCGAGAGAAGGATTTTCAAATGGTGCGCCCTAAGTAGGTTGTCATGCCAAATGTTTTGAAATATGTTTCATGCGTGGGATGATCTTTGCATGACAACAACTAAATATTTTTAGGGACCTATCCTGGATTAAAATAGAGTGCAGGATGATATTTTGTTAAATTATGAATTCCAAAATCTCAAGATATTACTCACTACAATCAGTGCCCTATGTGTTAGTTGGGATCAATATAGTAGTCACCATTTTCAACATTCATAACCAAATGGATGCATTTTTGGGAAAACACACAAAACTGATATGTACACACAACAAGAGAGGATGTTCCATACACATGAGATTCATGAATATGTAAGGGAAAAACACAACCTAAGAATCACCTATAGGTACATGTGGGGGACAACCTAGAGGTTTCACTATATTCAACATCTTCTCTTTGGATGTTACTCTTGTAATGGTGTAACATCGTGTGATGATGCTTTGCGAATGACCAATTAACTATGTCAAGAATGTAGCCTAAAGTTCCTCATAATTCATAGGTGGAAAAGGTAGATCGTTCCATTCCATTGGTGTGTGAATTTTCAGAGCATGCTGATTCAATCTCACTTAGGTGAGGTACATATGAAGACAATTAGGATGTAAGTAGGGGTTATTACTAGATTATGTTAGTATCATACGATGTTCAGTGTTGTGTCAATACATCATACCCTGCTAATTTCCAAAAGTAATTCATGAATGCAATATCCCCTTCTCCACTTGAGGATATATGGATTACTTGCATTGAGCGTAGCATCCAAAATTGATATTTATCCATTTAATTCTAGGAGTATGATAATTCACCCAAACCTTGGGGATCCAAAATTTATGTTTGTATGGAAAATGAGTTATGGGATTCTTTTATGAATGCGCAACTCCCTTTTGCTATACCTTTACAAGGTTACAGAGATCTTGTGCTCAAATAAAATCAATGTTTTTCCTTTTCTGAGACAATACCCGGAGATGGAATTGAGAAATGATTTGAAAGTGCTTTCTTCATGGAAAATATGCATGTGATATTCAATCTTCCTAGCTTGTAATGCCACAGCAATGCTTTGTTAGGATGCAAATTTGTAATTGATAAGATCTTAGTGGAACCTAGTCAGGATCACTAACTTCATACACAGTTCGATTGGATCTGATGAGGTTATACCTTCATCATAATGAATCGCTTCATTCTCAATGTCCTCCAATTTTTTTTTCAGCACATTTGTTTTGCTGGTAGTGAAGTCTTATTCACATAAGTTCCATGCAGCATGTCTAAAGTAATTTCTGGACTGGATTTTGCATTTTGCCATTCTATCAAGAGGTTGTAGAGGTAACATTCGGGTATCATCGGTCTTGAGCTATTCTTTAGTAATGGAGAATAATTTTAAATTCCCATATTAGTTTCCATGTAGTCATACTTGAATGGCGATGCCTGAAGAGGCATATCCTCACTTTTCCAGGCAAAATGATCTGCTATATAGGAGGATAAAGGCTCAACCTTGAAAAGGCTTTCGGTGACAATCTATTTATGATAAATCCCTTGAAATAATCGCTACCACCATTGAAGAGTATTGTGAAAAGGGGTCCAATTAATCCATTTTAGACTTGCATCCAAGCCAGTTCTTGTTGATCATATTGGTGTACCCGAGCCATACTCATAGAATTTAGTGTTTAGTGGATTGAAGTAACTTAATGTTTTGTGCATTCTCCTAACCTGCGAGATGAATACGTTTGAGCTCATAACTTAAGTGGATTTTGATCTAGTATGGACCTTTATAGCTTGGGAAAAAGAGTGCTACATGGACTTGGAAACATTTGGTGATCCGCAGAATCAATCGTAATTTCGTACAACAAAGAATGAAATACACCAAGTGAAATATGTGATGATACCTAGAAAGTAGTTGGAACTCGTAGCTTAACAAGAGATATTCAATATGTTTGAAATGGTGCTTAGGATTGCAAGGAACTTGAGTATAGGATGAACACTTCCCAGATGTTCCACAATCGTATCCCACAAAACCTCATGTGGAGGATTTTTTAATTCAGTAAATTGACAAATGTATTCAGATTGACAAAAAAATCCTTTTTGTATATGTATATTGAAGAGTCGGTGTGAATTTCAAGGGTTGGGGCCCCTATAGAATTCCCCAGTTTTGTTTGTAGTAGTAAACATGTATGGCTAGAGATTAGTTTCACTTGCGGATTTTTTAATTCATGGAGATATTATTTCTTTTCAAATGATCCGTGGAGCATTTATAGAACATCTAAAGGGTAGCGGGTCAATTATATTTTTACACGATAAATCAATCTTGCATGACTTAGCTATCTGTAATAGGAGCTACATGTGAAAACATGTTTTATCGCTCGCTTCATGGCTTTTCCTTGCATTTTTCTCTCAACTTACCTGAGGTATTATTGAATATCACTTGAATATCTTCATGGCCTCTCATGATTCTTTATATGGATCCTTGAGTGATCCCATAGGAATTTTGAATTCCATGGACAATCATTAGACCTTTGAGAGATACTCATGGAACATTGAATTAGTATACCATGGATTTGTTACAGTAGTCGAACCACTCTCACCTACCTTTGCAGTAAAGTAGCTCCCGCGGTATCAAATACCTTCACCTATGAATCCACCAATGGCGTGTTACCTAGGAAGTACCATAGTGCTCTACTAGGGAGGTTTATGGCTACAGGATTCATGGATCCTTAGCATAATTGTCTTCATATCCCACGGTAGTTCAAAATCCATGAGTTACCCTCCAACTAGACTTAACCCATGACACTGAGTCTGATGCTATGTACTAGTGTAACTGTGCTTAGGCATCCCACTTATGGTTTTTCTCGAGATGACTACCTGCTTGTTCCGTGGATTGGCAACACATTTTATTTCCTTCAAACTTATCTAACACTACATTTCTACATGCCATGGATGATTAGACCTTTGATCTGTAAGCATGATGCACACCTTTTGAATGTAATACATTTGTGGTAGTTTCCCACTTTACAAGATGATTTCAAAATTATGGGAGATGGCAGATATTTCGGACAACAAACTCTTTCTGGTGTTCATTGAATCTATGTGGATCTGGATCTCTCAAAATCACTGTGTTTCCAATTCATATTTATATGTGTAATTGTTATGTGTCATAATGAGTACCAACATTGGCTAACCTTGCTCGGGGGATGGGTACCCCCCCGTGGGTGCTACACAAACCTTCTTTCAAAATTTTCACCAAATATAGACCAGTTGTAGGGAAAGGTCGGCTATGGATGTATGGTCAAAAAGTAGTTCTTTTGGCATTGATTAAATTGTGTTCTAGTTTGTAGTGGGAAACATCAATTCAGAAGGAAATATCCATGGTTACTCACAACATATCTGTCTCAAAAATACAAGTGTTAAATCAACTTGGAATAATGACATTCCAATGTTCAACAAATGATTTATGATGCTCGACACATGAATGATTGCGAAAAGATAGTACAATTTTGTGTGTTAATAGGATTGGACAATGCAATTGGGATATCTTATATACAGATGCATAACATATGAAACCGAATTGAATAGAATGGCATGTGGATGTATCTAACCAAAAGCAGTACTTTGCAGTTGCCACCAAGATACTCCCTTCCAAAGATGGAGTTCATTGTTGTACTCATTCTGCGATTGCTCGCATATGCTTTCATGGGGGGAAAATCAAAGGGAGCACTTGATTATGCTAGATAATGTTTAGATATAAATATGAGGGTCTATCCCCATAAAGAGGGGGATGATATGTTTTCTATTTGATAGGATACTATTGAAAGAAATTACCATTAACTTGTGCATGTTATAGACATTTTCTTATATGGAATACATATGATTATGTTGAGTATTATGGATGAGCTGGATATTGTGTCAAGGTGGTTATCACTGGATTTTGATCATACCATTGGTGAATAATGAGGGCATTTAATTCATGATCCCCTTGTCAAGAAATTGAAATCATTTGACATGAGAATATGTCTAACTAATCATGATTCTAGCCATGTGTTCTAGATCATGCATGTTGAGATTGTAGATTAATGCAGTTACAATTTCTATTGTCAATTTTGTGTTTAGTTCTACATGTATGTACCATACACTAGATCATGGTCCTCGGTTGTTGCATTACCAAGATGCACAAACCCATCATCACCTAGTTGTTATACCTTTAGTAATTACTCTGTACATATTTGATATGGTATTCTAACCTTGACTTTATATGTTGGTCTCATATTGTTACTGTACACCTTTTATCAACCTTGTTAAGTGTAATCTTTGGCATTAACCCTCTTGAATAGAAGTTGTTAAATACTTCATTGGAATGCTTACATGATGCTTTTGGTAATTAAGTGGTTTTTAGAGATTGTGTTGAAAATATGTTGCATGTGTGTCTTGAGCATCACCTGAATGCAAATATTTTTATTGGGGGGACCATTTATTAGCATACTTGGATACTCATATTTTCTTTACAAATCTAGGATAACATGCTAATCAGTGGATAGTTATTGGATGCTTTGTTATAGGAAATCAATCATGGGGTCTACTCCCCCCTCTTTTAAAAATCAAACCTATTGTACCTGATTTATCCCCACAGGGATCATGCTGTAAACCATCGAAATTATCCGTTTACCATATCATCGAAGACATTTCTTCAAGTCACCTATTATTCCTTTCTTTTTTCAAAAGTGATGTAAGAGCAAATGGAATTTTGTCGTCTCCAGTAACCTGTGTCTGATTATATTTCTAATTTTATCTGTAGATTGAGCAACATGGGCAGAAGCCTAATAATTGTATTAAACTCAATCGACAAATATTACAATGGAGTGTTGCAATTCTTATAGGAATTGAACAACCATGTGCAGACAAATAAATGGGTCGCACAGGTAAAACTAAACTCACAACAACTTCCAAAATACATCTAGGAAACACATAAATTGTTATAACAATTATAACAATTATACTTGTGGAAATAAAAGACAAATATGGTTTAAAACCCATATAACAACATTATTTAATTAATAATATTAATTAAATAATTAATTTATATTAATGCATAATTAATTAACGTAACATCCCCCCCCTTAATTTTGCATTGTCTCAAGAGATGAGGAGAGGAACTCTCTTAACAACTCGAACTTGTCACGTGCAAGTGACTTCATGAAGATATATGCATGTTGTTCAAATATTAGACAAAAGTGAAGTAGGATGTTGTACTTCAACACATGTTCACGTATGAAATGAACCTATACCTCAATCTGCTTTGTTCTCTCGTGAAAAACTGGATTGCTAACAAGTTTGAGAACACCTTCATTGTCAACATACATGGTGGTCGGTTTGTCTTTTGGTATTCCAAGTCCTTCTAGTATGCAACGTAGCCATATCGCTTCACAGAAAACTTATCCTACAGAACGATACTCGGCTTCTATGGAAGAGTGAGAAACAAAGTTTTGTTTCTTACTTCCCCATGATATTGGTCCAGATCCCATAAAGAATACAAATCTAGGAGTGGATTTTCTATCATCAATGTTACCAGCATGATCTGAATCCGAATATCCAGTCAAGAAGAAGTTCTTCTTCTTCTTGTATTCTAGACCAAGATCCACTGATCCTTTGAGATATCTTAAGATGTGCCTTGCTAATTTCCAATGACAAACTTTGGGTTCCTGCATGAACTTGGATAAATAGCTTACTGCAAAGCTGATATCTAGTCTAGTGTAGGTCAGGTAAATGAGACTCCCAATCAATTGCCGATAGAGAGTGGCATTTACCTCAAGGGATGGATCTGAACGAGATAACTGCAATTTTTGCTCCATAGCTATAGCAATTGGTGTGCAATCCATCATCATGAATTTATCAAGCATTGTCTTGGTATATTTCATCTGAGAAACAAAGATGTGATTCTCTTTCTGCCATACTTCCAATCCAAGATAATAATGCATCAACCTAAGATCTATCATGTCAAATGATCGATTAAGATCTTTCTTCATTGCATCGATCATCCTCACTAAACTTCCAGTGATGACTAGATCGTCGACATAGACAACAACAATCACAATCTCCCCCCTTGCTTTTTGAGGTAAAGATTGGGATCGTATGTATTTCTAACAAATCCATGTTGTATGAGATGCTCATCAATCTTGATGTACCATGTCCGAGGTGCCTGTTTAAGGCCATACAGATATTTCCTAAGTCTGTATACCTTTAATTCTTGACCAGGTACAACATATCCCTAAATTTGAGTCATATACACTTCTTCTAAATATCCATTCAGGAAGGCACTTTTTACGTCCATTTGATGGAATTTCCATCCAAACTATGCAGCTAGAGCAAAGATAATCCTGATCTTTTTTATCTTAGTTGTGGGAGAAAATTTCTCCTCATAGTCAATGCCTTCTTTTTATGCATACCACTTTGCTACAAGTCTTGTTTTATACTTTTCCACTGTCCCATCTTATTTTTATTTTGTTGTGAATATCCATCTACATCCAATGGGTTTCTTCCCTGGTGGAAGATTGCCAAGCTGCCAAGTGTTATTTTTCATCACTGATTTGATATTTAGATTTCATGGCATCTTTCCAAGCTTTTGAATGTAGGGCTTCTTGGACTGTATAGGGCTCATCAGACTCAATAACTCTACTCATCAAAGAAAATTTAACTTCTTCTCTTGTTTTACTGTGAGTCTGTGATCCAGGGGTGGATGTATCTGATAGAGCATCCATTCTTGCATCTCATTATGTGTTAGTACACCACTTGGGCATAAGTTGAACTGTTCCCATGGGTCATGGTTCTATCTGATCAACACCATCATCCCTTTCCTCACTTTCATCATCTAAGGGAACATCAACTTCAATTTTTACGGTGAAAAATCTACATCTAGTGAGTCTGGAGGAGTCTCTGCTTCCTTCTTCTCAAAAAATTCAACATCTCTGCTAGTGTAGACTTTTCTGGTCTTTAGATCCATCAATTTGTACCCAAGAGTCTCTTCACTGTACCCAATGAAGAAGGATTGCTATGACTTCATGTCTAATTTCTTTTTGTTTTTCTTGGGTATGTACATGATTGCTTTACACCCAAATTCTCTAAGGTGTCTAATAGATGGATTCTGTTTTGACCATGCTTTTTGTGGTGTTACTCCTTCAAGAGAAACTGTGGGTACTCTGTTCAATAAATACACTATTGTTTTTGCTGCTTCTTCCTAGAATGTCTTTGCAAGTCCAGAATCATCGATCATGCATTGCACCATTTCCATGATAGTATGATTTCTTCTCTCAACAACACCATTTTGTTGTGGTGTGTATGGAGGAGGCATTTTCGATGAATCCTGTGAGTTTGTAGGTATTATTTGAACTCATTAGTAGTGAATTCCCCCCCTTGATCTGAGTAGAGAGTTCTAATGTGATGACCAGTTTCATTCTCAACTACTACTTTGAACTTCTTGAAAGTTTCAAAAGCTTCAATTTTCTTGTGAAGACAAAAAATCCACATTTTTCTTGACTAGTCGTCAACACAAAGCATGAAGTAATGAAATCTAGAATGACTCGGTTACATCGGAACGCAAAGATCGGTATGAACCAGATCAAGCTTACCATGAGCTCGATATGTAATCTTCTGAAATGACACTCTGTGTTGTATTCTTGTTAGACAGTGTGGAAACTTGTCTGTATCCTTCTGAAGAGATGGTAGCCCATGTACCATATTGCGTTGGTGAAGTTTCTCAAGATACTTGAAACTTACATGACCAAGTCTCCAATGCCACAACTGTGCTGAGGTGGAGTTCTTAGCCACAAGTGCTTGATCATCTCTGTGAACAAAATCAAGTTGGAACATGCATCCCACATTAGAGGCTTTCACAACTATTTTTGATCCTCGTGATTTTTCTCAAATAAAACATGTTTTCTTGCCGGAATGACTATAAAAGTCAATTTTTAGGTTGTGATCAAGGAGTTGAATTTTTGTGAACCAACGGGTAGAGAAATGTTCCCAATCCCCTAAATTGTATATGAAGAATCATCTCCAAATGAAACATGATTTTTTGATAGCGTGTCCCTCATTAAAATAAACCAGTCTCTATGGCTAGTCATGTGTCAAGTGGCCCCTGAATCAAAATACCAAACATCACTAGATGACGTGGATGGTTCACTTGATCGAACAATGTATAAGAAGTCTTCATTATCTGATTGTTCTTGTTGCTCAACAATATTTTGTTGCTGATGGGGTCTTCTTTTCCAATTCCCATTTTTCTACCCTTGATTGTAGTTAGAATGTCCCTTGTGAGATTGTTGTGGAGGTCGAGAGTTTCTTGATGAACCTTTCTTGTAAGCATTGTACCAATAATCTTTTAAGTCATGTCCTCTTTTACAAATTGGACATTACTTCTTCTGTTGATTGTCCCCATGATACTGATTATGATGTTGGGACTTTCGATAGGAATTAGGTTTTCCTTTACCTTTTCCTTTCCATTTTTGATGTGAAGAAAGTTCCTTCTCCTCTTCATCATCCTTATTATGTATGGCTTCCTCTTGTTGCAGTAAGTTTACCAATTTTTCAAAACTAACGGTCGTATCTGGCACGTTTAGTGTTGTTACAAAAATGTGATAAGAAGAGGGGAGTGCTCTCAGAATAATGGGAATGAGAGCATCATCTGAGACCACTTCTCCTAGGGCTAGAAGTGAAGCCCTCAACTCTGCAAATCTTCTTAAGAAAGCTTCTATTTTCTCATTCTGCTTGAACTTCAATGTGTGTAACTGAATCTACAAATTTAGTATAACATTCTTGTTTTTGGCCTCGTATACTGTGCTCAACTTATCCCACACTTCTTTGGCTATTGTGGCATCTCTAATGTGGAGTTGCACATCGTCGAATACTCCAAACAAGATGATGAGTTTGGTTTTCTAATATGCTCTATCAAACTACCTCTGTTGTGTTATATCAGTTGTTGATCTAGTTAGAGTACCAGTCACAACAAGCCATATTTCTTCAAACTCAAGATGTGTCTTGCTTTTTATCTTTCATACAACATAGTTGTTTCCTCTAAGTAATTGTGAATCCGGAAGAAAAAATTTGGGGGCATTAGTGCCCATTTTTTAGAGATCACTGATAGGGTTTGGCTCTTATCACTCTAGGTGTAAGGTCTCCCAATCGATATACTGTCATTCTGATATACCGAACCTTTCTATATACGCGCCCTTCTGATATAACCAGTGGTACATGGAAGAAGCTTGCCCTCTCTATATACCCGACGGTACGTAAAAGAGGCGTTAATGTACGTGAATGAATTCAATATGTGGTACCAAGACAATACTGAAAGGGGTCTATGCAATTATTGACACTTGCTCAATGAAATATCCTCATACGCGCGCTTAACTTAGCTATATACTTAGATAATTTCTCAGTCCAAATTTATGTCGTGCAATTGTTCATAGATGGATGGGATGGCTCATAGTGTGTGCACTGTGACCTTATTACTCCCCATTGATTTATAGGGACGATGCCCAGATGATAATGTTGCAGCTATATTAGGTGTTAAGTACAGTAGTAGTCATGACGGCTTTACCCGTAAGCACTTCCCAGTAGTCATGATGACTTTACCTGTAAGCACTTCCTAGAGGCACTGTATATATTGAACGCTCCGAATGAGATCTAGGATCTCGTGAGTGTTTGAGAACCATTTTTTTATTACAATTATGTCAATTTTTGAGGAGTTACAAAGTTTACAGTTGACTATAGCAACTTGAAAATTAGTACAATATATTGCAGCATGCAATTACATTAAAAAATATGGAAAAAAATGAATGGCACGCAAAAAAAAATTGTTTTGCAGGCCCTGGTGGCCTTCAAAGCCCAGAATGACCCTCTATGCCAAAAATTGCAAAAATATAGCTGAAAATGAAATTTCTAGATAGGCCTCCTTTTGCAAAAAAATGCCCAAAATAAAAAAACAGGCTTAATGGGAAAAAAAAATTGCCCTAAATTAGGGTTTTTCCTGCTAAATTTAGTTAGCTATAACTAAATTTGAATTTCCTGCTAGATTTAGTAGTTCCACTAATTTTTTTACTAAATTCAAAAAGACAAGTTGGGGGTGGGATTCGAACCCCATGCCTCCCACTTATAAGTTGTTTGGTCTATCCACAAAGGCCGCTTGTGCACTTGTGAGATGAATGAACAAACTTGTATATAAATAAAGTCGAATTGCACTCACCTCTTAAAAATGACAACTTGGTAAAGGATAGGGCTCCAGGTGGTTGATACTTGAGGTCGATTTAGGGTTTTCCAAGCTTAGAAAAAGGATCTAAAGCATTCTATCTCTCCTTTTCCACTATATATATTTTGTATTATTTTCCTCCTCATTTTGAAATTCGCTACCAATGTTTTATTTGTTATCTCCTTATTTGATTTGAAATACCTTTTTCATGCTTGACCGCCTTGTATTGTTTATGCAAGTCTATGTGGAGGGAGGACATCTCGTGGCTTGGCCGGAACGGTGTACATGGACAACATTGGAGGTCATTTTTTATCAGTAGGAGCTGCGAGTTGAATGGAGGGCTGATTCAACTTCAAACAAAGCTCATAATAGGGACGCATTTAAAGGCCCTTTATGAGACACTTATAAAGGAAAAATACCCAACAGTGCCTCCAACCTGCTAATACAATGGTGTATCTCTCTCTTTTCTTATTGATCCACTTGTGTACTTTCGTAGGGATCTTGCAATATGAGACTCAAGCAATAATCCAGGAGAGGCTCGGTCTTTGATGAAGAATAGCTCAGTCAGAACAACCAGTGACCCGATGCAATGGTAGAGCCCAATCATGGGCTTGGTGGGAAGCTCTGACAAATTTCCGTGGAAGCTATGCCAACAACAACCCCTCCAAATTTGATAGTACATATAATTTATTTGTAACTAAATAATTTAAAGGAAAAACCCCTAATGGGGGATTTTTTTTTTTAAATTCTATACCTACAGCAAATTTTGCCTAGTGCTAGGTGCGCCAGTGCAAAAAAAAAATTGCGTTCCAAACACTTGGAATGAACAGGAGGATGTGAGGAGGTAGGGATGGGGCTGGAGGTTTCAAGAGGCTGCACAGGCTCTCAGATGCTGCATACGCTTCTCCAAAACTCCTCTATCTCAGCTGCTCTCTCTTTCCACACCTTCACAGGCTCACATGTCTAGATTCTCACTCTTGTACCAAATGTAGATTGAGCAGCAGGGGTGGAAGCCTGATAATTATATTAAACACAATCAACCAATATTACAATGGAGTGCTGCAATTCTTATAGGAATTGAATAGCCATGTGCAGACAAATAAATGGGTTGCAAAGGTAAAACTAAACTCACAACTTCCAAAATACATCCGGGAAGCACATAAATTGTTATAAAAATTATAACAATTATACTTGTGGAAATAAAATACAAATATGGTTTAAAAACCATATAACAACATTATTTAATTAATAATATTAATTAAATAATTAATTTATATAATGTATAATTAATTAACCTAACATTGTATTATTTGCATTTATCGTTGTGTGGGTCCTTGGATGGGGACCTTGATGAATAGGATGTGCCTAGTTAGAAGGGTGACACATGTCACCCTCCCACGGGCTTAGTTGTTTGGAGAAAATACTCTATTTATATCCTCCTTTTTGAATTTTTCGGGGATTTTTGGAGAGTTTTGGGAAGCGCTTGTTTTTGGGAGAGATTTTAGAGAGGGATTCTTGGCTTTCTTAGAGCTAGAGCTTCTTATGGATTCCATAGGAGAATTGTGAACTTGTGGAATTTGGCTTGATTTTGAGGTAGGCCTCACCCATTTTCTTGGTTCTTATTATTATTTCAATGCATATAAATCTTGAGAATTTATATTGTTTACAATGTTGTTTGGGTATGGAAGTTAAACTTTGGTTGTTTTCTCCTTTATCTTTTTGGTATTTCATTTATTTTGTCCCTCCACCCAAATGGGGAGTGGATTTGGGAATGGTTTTGGGAAGGGGGAAGGGATCATTTCTTCATCCTCATGGTATCTTGGGGAAGCCATGAAAGATATTTTTATTCTACTCCTTTCCTTGGGGGAAGTAGGAGGAATTTCTATTTGGCTTGGAAATACCCTCCTATCCTTGCCAAATAAGCATGCAAGACTTGAAAATACTTGACAAGGAGGAGAGTATGGAGCTATAAGGATTTGGTGGGTATTTTGGAGTTGTGGGGTTATTATATTTGGAGGATGATCTTAGCACTACATGTCACACTTTTTCTTTAGGATCTATTCTTCCCCTCTTCCTATTTCCTTTATTTTTGGTTCTTTTAGTGGTTGAGTCATCTTATGTTTTGGTGGAGAATTTATTCTTTCTCCTTGATTTTCTTGTTTGGTTAAGTTGTAGAATTGTTTTTTTTTCTTAGGAATTTTGGTGGCATGTTATCCCTCTTTCCCATGGGCTTGGGGAAGGCTAGCATGTCTTCTCTTTTGAGAGGGGCATGTAATGATGCCTACGGTTGGTAGGTTTACAACATCTTTCTTTTTGGTATTTGGAGCACTTGACAAATTTGGAGCTTGGAGATATTTTTGGAGGCATTCTTGAAGTTTCTTAGGTGGTGGAGCGTTGTTTAAAAACTTCAGTTTTGGGGCATATCATTCCCACTTGGTGGGCGCCTTGTAATGTTGTATTTTATAAGTGATTTTTATAATTTTTGTTAAGAAGCAGTTTTCCACTTTGTTTCTCTTTTGGAAACTTGATGTAAAGTGTGATGAATCTTACTTTTTGGAAGTGATCTAAAGGGACTTTTGAGTGTTTTGTTAAGAAAATTTTGTTGTATTATTTGATATAATATCTCTCTTTTGAAAAACAATTCAATGTGGGCTTGGGGACATATCTTTTATGCTTTAAACTAGCTTGTATCTATTGTTACTATGGAGGATTTACTCTTAGTGTTTATATGAAAATCTTGTTGTTTGTGTTTTTATTAGCATTTTTGAGATTATAGGAAAACATTTAAGTGATTTATCTAGGCTTGTAAGTTAGTTTAAAATTTTGAAAATCATATCTTGGGTGATAAAGGAAAATAATTAGTCTATTGTTCTTGTTGGAATTAAATGTATATAAAGGAAATCTCATTGTTCTTGATATATGAGCGTTTTGATTGTTAGTTAAGTCATCTTCTATTTTTCTTAGTTGTGCATTTTCTACCTTTTTAAAAATTCTACTTTAATTGAGAGTAAAATTTCTCCTCCCAACTTGTATTGTAAATGCCTTTGAAATATAATGTTAAATTCAAAGTAAGATTATAGTAAAAACATTGATCTTGGAAATGCTTTCATTCCTACAACATAGTGTATTGGTTTATATATATATATATGTTTGTGCAAATTAACTTGCAACAATTAATATGTTGTTCACTAATCCAAAGTCATTTAATCATCAAACCAAGGGACGTAAAATTTCAATAATTCCAGTGATGTATGCAAAGTTATAGGGAATTTAGGAGTTATTGAAAGAAATTGTTGTCACTACAATACTTGAAATAAATTTTTTTGAAACAAAACTAAGAACTGAAAGAAAATGGATTCTAAACACTATTTCTAAAACAAAGCTTGGGAATTTAGAATGCAGATAGGTAGATTAATTACTTCCTAGTCTAATCATTCAATGAAATAGAACAACAAAACTATGGATGAGTTTAGCAGACCACAAGTGGGCCTTGCCTTGGGTGTTAATACCTCCTAAGGATTGTAACTAAAAGCTACTAAACAGAACTCATATTATTTATTGAATTGGCATAAATATTACATCTAGGAACAAAGCAACTTCTATATCTACGTATCCTATATTATCTAATTTACCTATTCTCTATTCTCCATCTAGATAGATTTCCAGCATTAAGTCTTTTCTCTTATACTCCTCAACTATAGCAAAACGTCAGAAATGAGCTCTTAAAACCCTCCCAGGAGGTCTCGACGCTGAAAATTAAAGAGGATTTACTTCTAAAGGTTCTTAAGGAGGAGGAAAATCTCTCCCAACTGGGGCTCATATGCAGATTTCACAAATTTTGGCCTAAGCTTTCTCAGCTTCATGACTGGATAGCCCAGAGATGGAGAGAAAAAATACAAGGTAAGATTGAGCTTTATCCTTGTGCTAAATCTTACTTCATTGCTGTCTTTGAAACCCCTGAAGATAGGGATTTAATTTTTAGTCAACATTGGGTTTGGGGGGAACATGGGCTTATGTCCAAACCATGGTATCCATCTTTCGACCCATTAAAGGAGTCTTTTGATACCTACCCGATTTGGGTTCGTCTACCAGGACTCCCATTGCATCTTTGGAACAGATCTTGTCTCATTGCTATAGGGGATACTTTAGGCTCATGTGTAGCAGTCGATGATAAGACCTCCATTCAAACCCATACTACTTATGCTCGAATCCTAGTTGATCTCGATACCTCCAAATGTTTACCAGCAGAAATCAATCTACAGATTGGAGCCAGGCTCTGGGTGCAGAGGATAGACTATGAGAGACTTGCCTTCAGATGTAGGCGTTGCTTCCAAACTGGTCATGTTACAGATGACTGTGAACACTCCAAACGTAAGACCAAAATAGCCTGGTGGAGGGATTCTCTACCTGAACATCTTACAATCGACTCAGATCCGGCTAAGGAATCGAGTGCCCCCCTGCAAGCTAACTCACCCATCATGGTTGATTCACAGACCAATACAGAGAAGCCTCCAGATTATTCTTTACAGGTTGCTGATTCAGTGATTAAAGATATTCCGACCTCCCATTTGGATCACTCCCCCATCAAACCTATTGCAGTTTTTCCGACTGTAGTGGATGTGGGAAATCAGGAATGGACAGTGGTGGATCGGAAAAATAAGGGTAATGCCAAATCTAAATCCCCCACCATATCGGACAAGATTTGATTCTTGTCTTTTTGGGCGCTATTATTGCTACATTTTGGCATATGGCCTGCTACGCAGTTGCTAGGCAGTTGTGTTGTTGTTTTGTTGCTGTTTTGTTGCAGCTGGTTTGCTTTTGCTGGTTCCTTCCTTGACAGTTTTTGTTGGGCTCTTTTGAGATGATCGTCTGGATGATTTCTCCGTTAGTGGTCGGCCGGAGTACATTGTTATCATTTTTGTTGCCGGACCACTGCGTGTTTGCTTTTTGATCGTTGTCCAGAAGATGTTTATTTGCTGTTGTGTTGCTGCTGGTTGTTTCTTTGCAGACTGCGTTCTGTAGTTGGTCCTTATTGTTATATCAGGATGTTGATCCTTTTTTTTTTAGCTTAATTTTCCTATTCTGGCTCCTGAGCCTTGCTGTACAAGGGTATAGTCCCTTTCAAAAAACTATTTGCCAATAATAAAAAAAAACTATAGCAAAACGTCAGAATAAGATTTTAACTAGGAGTTCAAACAGACTAAGTGAAATATCTTCGATGGAACAAGTGGAATATCTTAAATAGAAAAAAAAAATAGTTTAAAAACATGTAATAGAACTAATTAATAGGTGTCCACATAACTAAAGTAACCAACAAGTTCCTCAAATAATGTGTTAACTAATCGATCAATTCTTCAATGAGTTGCAATAAATAATCAAATCCATATTTGAGATATCTTCCAGTTCCCATGTTCTAGTTGTAACTGCCTCTTAAATGACATGTACAAATTTTGAGTGTCATTATTTATGTTCCAAGAGATCTTCATAATCACGGCTTCTTTGTTGTAGGTGATTTCATTTTGCTATGGATGATTTGATGTAGAAAGTTCCTTTATTGTAGGTGAGTTCCTTTGGCTATGGATGGGTTGCTGTAAATGATTCCTTTGGTTGCATATAACAAGTTGTTTGCAAACAAAAGTGGCATCACACAAAGCATCATTCAAACAACTTATTGAAATCAAGAGAATAAATGCATACTCAAAATACCACAAAATAAAGATAATAATTTATAACTATATTATTCAATATTTATGTCAATAAGTTCAATTCATGATGATAATGTTCACCAATATTTGGGAAATAGCTTCAATTGACTAATAAAAGTACAAATGATGAGGTGTTTATAAAGGAGTTTTACATGACTCATTAAACCCCCAAGATTAATTTCTAAAATGTCCTCATTTAATTGGTTCAATTTCCTACTATTGATGCCTGAAGTCAAATGGGGTCTCTGTCCCTTCCTCTTCTATGAATAAGTAACCACCATTTATCCTTTATCTATGCATAACTCTGTTTTGTATCCCTTCTTTCAGTGGTATATCACCTATCCATGATGGTATTGGAAAGTGGAATATTTGGGGATGCTAACCAATTGGAAGCTATGTATCTGCACATATAGTAGAAATGTCAATGTATGCATTCACTCTTCTTAGAGTTGGCATGATATTAGGATAAGAATGCATCTCTTTCTTTTGCAGTTCAGGAGACATCAATCTAGCACATTCTTAAAGATTATACCACCTGTATTCCCTAGTCCCTACTCACGTTACTGACTTCCTCATGTGATGCTTTCCTCATTTTTCATACTCTCCTTCTAATCACCCGATTCTTTGATGCACCATCTTAACTCAGTGCCTCTATCTCAACTTTTCTTGTTTCTTGCTCTTGAGAAACCAACTCGTTTGGGACAGTCCTAAATCCTTCATAACTTTTGTGGGTCTTTGTTTTAGGACTCCAAATTTTCACACAAGATCTATATATTCTATAACCCTCTCCACACAAAATTTTAGATCTTCATCGTTCTTCTAACTCCTTAAATTAAGGATTTACCAGTCTGATTTCTGGATATTAACATTTTGATAAGCCTTCTAGAGATCTTACCAGTCCCACAGTCATGTCTTACAAAAAATGAAGGCAATATCATTGAATTTTTCTCCTTTAGAATTATTCAAATACATTATTCATACCTGGATGGTGTCCTCCGAGCCTTCATGCATTGGTTCTTAACTCAAATTCACCCATTTATCATTTGAAATCTCTTACTATGATTTGAGACAGTCATACATACCCTGCAGACTTTGATTCTTGTCAACTGATAGAAATATTTTCATTTACACACTCATAAGATCACCCAATCATGTCAAATACACCTGCATCGGCCTCTCTTATTAATCTAGCATCATGATTGACCATGTTATAATGAAAAAACTGCTTGTTTCCTTGTCTAACTGTACACTGTACATTCCTTGTTATAACTCAAAAACGCAGTCATCTATATTTTGAGCTACACCCAACCATTCCCCACAATATTTTGACAGTTGGTAGATCACATCAAGACAGAGGTATTGTGAAATTTTCAAGCAATTTCATCCGCGCAATAAAAAGTTATACTGAGCCCTAGATCGGGCTCGAGAGCCTTCAAATGCCTATAACAATTAAACTATGCAATTTCAAAACTTACAAAAATCATGATGGCATTCCTCATCAGCTGTAGAACCTTCTCATGTTAACAGATAGGATCTTTGCATCATTTAAAAGGTATTGAGGGTTTCTAGCTTGCTGCCCTTCCAGGATTCTCATGCACATTCATGGGAAACATGCAAATTTCGTGTAAACAGGACCAAACCTCTTTTCCAAAACATCATCATTCCTTTTATTCTTCATTCTTCATCTTCTACAACCTTTGAGAACCTTTGTTCTACTTCATCTCCATCGAATCACCTATGAAATAGGTATTCATTAGCTAAGAATAGACTCTAACAGCCCCTAAACTGACTCCACAATACCCTAACAAGACTTAATCAATATTCTAATCCTAGAATATTAATGGATATCAATCCAATACTTCTTCCAACTCGTGCATGGACTAACAAACATGATGACATGGCATTTGAAGTCCTTATTTGGCCCACATTACTCTTTAAATGCCAAGTCAAGTCACCTTATCAACTTCTTACAAGCATATATTCATTTTTACAACATATTTAACTCTAACACACCTATAGACAACATGTATCATGGTCTTGTATGACCTTATTATGCCTTGGTCCTTGATGCTCCTGCATCATTCTTCATATACTTTTTGTATTGTTCTACAACTTCTCTAGTTTTTGTAGCTTCATCCCTAGCCATCATTGGTTGTAACTTCTCCAAATTTATGTATTCCTCCATTTATCTTTCTCTATCCAACTCATTCAAAAAATAAAAGTAGAGGGCTTTGACTTAAACATCTTCAATATATAGGATTGGAATCCAATCCCTATCATACTCAAGAGCATAGTTGTACCTATAGAGTTCACATAATAGGAGTTGAGTTTCATAAGTGTCATTCAGATATAACCTAAAGAAACTCCTAGCTACACTGATATCATATGGTATATCATAATTAATGTAGGTTAAATTGAGCTAAAAAATTGATTACTTTAAGAAGATAACATAAATATTGGATGGAGGGATGTATTTGAATATCTCATGGGCCACCTGGACTGTATCTTCTTGCTTCTTCTTTAGCCTTGTAATTTATTTTTCCTTTTCCTCAAATTCTTGCTTGTGCTGGGAGATGAGTTATTCTCTCTCTCTCTCTCTCTCTCTCTCTCTCTCTCTCTCTCTCTCTCTCTCTCTCTCTCTCTCTCTCTCCCACTTTTCCTTTAACCTAGTAACATAGGTCTCAAATTGATTCTTCAAGTAATCGATATCAGGAAGTATTGTTTGTGTGGTCATTTCCTTATAAGGCGGTTTCACAAGCTCCCTTATAATGTCTTGAATGAAAATTTGTGGTTGTAATAGGGATACATTCAATTGTTGGATACTAGCATGTGGTGTTTGTTCCATAACTGGTAGTACAAATGTTGGTGTTTTCCCCAACAATTTCTCAATTACTCCATCCATAACTACATGAAGGTGTTCCTGTACCTATTCAACTTCTACAGACATTTTTCTTTGCTTAGTTCCATGAACATGGTGCTCAATGACCTATTCCACAATTTTTGGAATGTTTTATTGTTCATGCTCTTGTTCTTGTGGCTGCATGACTTGATCAATAATGTCTGGTATTCATTCATATTCAATTTCCTATGAAACTTATTTTTTTCTTTCTTCCTCATTCTATTGTATCTCTGCACGACCTTTCATATCAGGAATTTCCTCCTCATTCAAATTTGGCTCCTCATGACCCTATATGGTATCTTCAGGGTACTCTTTCTTATGAATAGGGGCATCAATATCTCCATGTTGTGTCTCCATTGGCTGATGCCCAATACTTCCTTCTATAGCTTCCTCATCACTATCTAGTGAGATTAGCTTTGACTGTTTTTGTTTATAGGTCCTTGGCCTTTTGGTTTTGAGCTTATGAGAGTGCCTTGGTGGTGTAGGACTAGACTAAGATGAATTTTTTTTTAACTTTGGATGTGGATTCAAGAGTGGAGAATTCTAGGATGGTTTTAGCAATTAAAATTCTCTCAGGGGAGATTGGTATAGGATTTTCCTCAACAGATGGAAAATTTTCAGAACCAGGGGGTTTTTGTGGTTGGGAGGCAGATGATGAAATCTTGGTTGTATGAGTAGATGCACTTTTAGTACTTCTCCTCTTTCTTCTACTTCTAAAAAATTCATTAGTACTATTGGCCCTTGTAAAATCTCCACATCATATCTTAGGATAATCCCTTTGTAGGGTGTTCTTTATCATCAAGGTTACGAGGCAATGGTGTGACAACACAAACCTATCCCTTTGTGCCTTCCTACTCATCATTTTCAATATCTTATGCAATAAATTAGGTACATTCACTTTTCTATTATTCTGGAGATGATTCAAACACTTAAAATGAATTGTATTCGACCTAGAATACCTTCCCTCATAAGTAAAGTAATTAATTATAAAATTTGCAACCTCAGCCCATAAGGTTTTAACGGAAGTTCTCTATGTACCTTATCTATCTATGATGAATGTGTCATCATCATCTGTAAATTATTTTCTGACTACTTCTGGGTTATCCTTCTCTTGAAATGGTTCTTCATATACATGTAGGCCATTTACTTTTGTTAATATATCATCATTGATTTTGATTGATAAACCCTTCACTTTTTCTTCCCCATCATGAAATGTGTTAGAAAACATTTAACCATTGCTTCATTGAATCCTTGAAATTAGTTTATGTAATCTAGCCAACCATTATGTTGAAAATACTATAAAATTTGAGGGTGGCTAAGAAGTTGATAATGCTTTGTGGGTTCATGTTGTATCATATTTCCTCCCATTGTGAATCTCATGGAAAATTTTAGTGGAAAATATTCAATAATTAATGAATATTCCGGATTTTGAAATTTGAAATTGGTGAATTTTTAGGGTACAAGTTAGGACCAGTTCATCTAAATTTTTTGGGTACAATTTAATTTTAGGGGTCAATTCGCCATTCCCATGAAATAGAAATTCACAAAATTTGCCTAAATATATTTAGTCGGTAGTATATTTTTATGCTACCATCCAAAAAAATATAGTATGTTGTCAGCCAATAGCATAAAAATATGCTACCGACCAGTAGCATATAAAAAAGCTACCATCTTGTAGAATTTAATAGTGAAGTCATGATGTTTAGATATTTTCCATTTGTGCAAAAGATAATTTTCACATATTCGCCAAATATTTTCTAAGGCTTTTTTTCAAAGGGACCCTTAAAATTTTCCCTGGTGAATCTACAACCTGCTCTGGTCTCTACACATAATCACACATCTTTGTTTGAAGAAACGATTCATAATTTATTTGTTTTGAATTTCTTTAAGTGTTTTTAAACTTTGAGACCAAAAGGACACACAACATGGTTATGGGAGCGATCATTAATTGTTGTGATCATGTGAAGTGTGTAAATTGAATTGATTTGATAACATGGGATTATGTGGAGGAAAACCTCATAACATGAAAGGTGGAAGTGTTTTAAATGTAATAAATATATGATGACTTGGCATAAATGTTAATTAATAACAATCATGTTAATTATACTTTGATGAAGTGATATTCAAGTGCACTTATCTTGATGTTCTTTTGGAATGATTATTGTGCATGCTTATTTGGATTTGTGCCTTAGATGCATGTAAACTTGTTATGATATTGTGGAAGTTGTTATGATGTTGCATACATGTGTCAAATTGTTATTTGCTAGTCCTTACTAAAACTAGATAACTCCCAGAGAGGGAATGTCGATCTGTTGGGGGGCCAGTTTTCTCTTTTCTATCCCTCACACGTGCATAAATCCTCAATCTTCCTTCATGTAATCATGATTTTAGTCAAACGTAAAAGACAAAATAGGGGTTTGCTACATGTTTCTGCAATTGGAACCTTCAGTCATTCCATTCTCTCCTTGTGATGGAGATCATGCACTCTTGTAATCATTTTACATTAAACCCTACAAAGAAGAAAGTCTAAGAAATAAAATGTGTTATCAGAGTGTCGGTGATCACAAAAAGGGTTGATCAAAACACTTTTATTTATCCTTGGAATAGTTAGCAAGTTGAATATACTAAGGCCACTAAAATTTCTCAATCCCCTGGAATTTAAAAAGATGAGCCAGCAGGATCAACTTCTGATCTTAACTTTGATGTCCTTACTTCCATCCTACTTTGACCTCCTTTGAACTACTACATGAATGTATTTCTGTTAACTAGTATCTTATACAATCTCAACTTGTAACCATTCACTAATAATTTGAACCTCACAAGGTCTACAGTGGTGAGTTTTACAACTCCAATAAGGAAGATCTTCTCAATATCACAGGGGCCTAGTCACCTTGTCCCAAGTTTTACCATATGGTCCTTGTATTTTAAATCAAACAAGAGTGCCCAGTCACCTTCTTCAAATTGTCTTGTCTTTATGTACTGGTCATGCCATTTAACTCTTTTCTTTTACACTACCTCTGAGTTATGTATTTCTTTTCTTCTCAATTTATCCAACTCGTTGAGTTGGAGAATTCTTTTCCTTTGAGCTTCAAATAAATCTATACCTATTTCAAATGTAGTCCTTAGTGTTTTGTGCTCAAATTCAATTGGTAAAAACAAAAATCTTACCATACAAGAGTTCAAATGGTGTGAAGACAATTTGTTTTTTTCCATGTTGTGTTAAATGCCCATACTACCTCTAGGAAGTCTATCTTCCCAATATTTCTTTTGAATTAAAATGGTCTTTGTAAAGATGGCCTCTATCTCCCCATTTGTAACTTCTACCTAGTCATTACATTGGGGATTGTATAGTGTAGAATTCCTATGCCTGATTTCATACTCCTTAACTAGATCAAAAATTACATCAGTAGTAAAGTGTGTACCTTGGTCTATTACAATTTATCTTGGATAACTCCATATCTGGTGAAGATCTAATCATAGAGAAAATTGGATACTTTCTCACTTTTCTGATTTGAAAATGACTTCACCTCTTGTCCACTTACTTAGATGATATATGCATACCAAGATGTACTTTTTATGCTGAGATTTAGGATCTATGCGGACACATGAAGTCCAAGCCCCATTTTTCAAAAGTATGCAAGACCAAATGAGGCTGCAATGACATTTCATTATATTTGGTAGGCTTACCCATTATTTAACACTTATCACATCTATTGGTGTATAGTATTGCATCCTTATGCAATGTTGGCAAATAATAACCAGCTGTCAACACCTTCTGCACTGTTCTTTTTACAGCAAAATTTCCTACACAAGGTTCACTATGGAATGTTATGAGGACATGATATATCTCTTCATGTATGAAATAGAAATGCAGCTATCCAAAAAAAATGTACACTCTTTTAAAATATATATTTCTTCTCATAGTATAAGTAATGTGGAGGTGTTTTACTTGAAACCAAACAATTGTCTATGTCTACATACCAAGGTGTTTTGGTAGAAATGGAAAATAGGTGCTCATCTGGAAAAGAATCATCAACTACATGTTCTTCATCATTAGTATCCATTCTTGAGAGGAAATATTCTACTACGTTGTCATTTCCAGGATTTTCCAATATGGTGACATCAAACTCTTGTAGAAGGAGCAACCATCTTATGATTCAATTGCTTACTACTTATTTGTTTATCAAATATTTGATTGTAGCATGATCAATGTGAATGAACATTGGATAACATGTGATTTAGTGTTTGAATTTATTGATAGCAAACAAAACTGCCAAGAACTCCTTCTCTTTTACAATGTACTTTAATTCTACATATTGCAAGTTCTTACTAACATGATAAAATGCATAATTCATAACTCCATATTTTTCCCTAATACATCTCAAATAACATGGTATGATGCATCAATGTGGATGTGGAAAGGCAGGTTCCAATCAGGTCCTCTAAAGAAAAGAGTAGTAGTTAACATCTCTTTCAAAGTTTGGAATACAGTTTCACATCTCTTGGTCCACTCAAAAGCAACATCCTTTCCTAATAATATAAAAAAGTAGTTTTGCAATCTTGCTAAAACCTTGTATGAAACTCTGTAATAGTCAACATGTCCTAGAAAGCTCCTAACATCCTATTTTTTCTTTGGTGTTGGAAATTTGATTATAATAGATACCTTTGCTGGAGAAACCTGAATTCCATTAGAAGAACGATAGTGTCCCAAAACTATACCTTCATACATCATCATGTAGAATTTTTCATTACTTAAGGACATATTGTGTTGTTTGCGTCTCTTCAAAAATTTGTCGAGATTTTGAATAGATTTTTTAAAATTTCTTCCATGTACAGTGAATTCATCCATGTAGACTTTCATATAGTCATTTGTCAAATCTGAAAAGATTCTCAAGACTTCCCTCTGGAATGTAGCAGGTGCATTACAAAAGATAAATGGAAGAGCTAAATAAGAAAATGTTCTCCATGGGCATGTGAAGGTAGTTTTGTCTTGATCCTCTAGTGAAATCTAAATTTTATTATAACCACTATATCCATCAAGATAATAAAAATACTTTTTACCAGCTAAAGTATCAAGTACCTAATTAATGAAAGGCAATGGAAAATGATCATTCTTTGTTGCTGCATTTAGCTCCTTGTAATCTACACATATCCTCCATTTTCCATTCTTTTATGTCCCAATGGAAAGGGGTGACACACATTGACTATATGATATTGGATATATAAATCCAACATCCAAACTTCTTCAATTATCCTTTTTACAATCTCTCTCATTGTTGGGTTCATTCTTCTTTGTGGCTGCCTGATTGGTTTACAAATTTCTTTAATATAAATTTTGTGTGTGAAGAGCCTAGGATGAATTCCATGAATATCACCATAATCCCATATAAATGTTGTTTTATGTTTTTATAGAAGAGAAATCAACAATTTGTCTTGTTGTCTATCCAACAACTTGTTGACATTGATTGATTTTCTCTGTGTTATCTCCACTTGTTTAGAGAGATAAATCATTGCATATACATTGATGCTAACAAAATTCAGTATGTAGTCATGGGGAAAAAATTGAAGAAGAATATGATTCTTACTTAGAATATTCATGGCACTTTTCTGCAGTAGAATTTGGTTCAAGGCATAGTTTAAATACCTTAATCTGATATCCACTTCTTCATTTCTTCCATAGTTATTCTGTAAGACATTGGATAGAACAAAATAGTATTTTCCTTCAAGGGTAAAAGAATTCTCCAACATCATGAGCTGTTGTAAATATATTTGATTTGATTTTGGTTCTTTAACCCAAATTATGTGATATTCATCATTCAATGATTGAGCATAAGGATAAAGCATAAGCTTTTTTGTACCACTTCCATTGGAGATAATCATATTTCCAGACTTGCAGCCTATGAATGCATCTATAGTGGCTAACTGTGGCCTCCCTAGAATAATAGGATAACCTTCTAAACTCACTTTTGGTTGAAGGAAAATAAAGTAGGTAGGGTACTCCCAAGCGTCTACCACCACAACTATGTCCTCAAGGACTCCTTTAGGTCTCACTTTTTATATATCTACTATAGTTGTTGGTCTTAGTCATTCAAATTTCAAGTCATACATAATTTTCTTTTTGATGATGTTAATGGTTGCCCCTAAGTCAATTAGAGTATTCTTTATTGTTATGCCATTAATTGTAACATTCACCAAGGGATTGCTTGGGTCTATATACTTGGGTAAAACTAAATTTCCAAGCATAATATCAACCAACTATCCAATAAATTGTACAATGGATGTATCATTCCTTATTTTTTTGGTTTTTTTATGCATAGATCCTTAACCAACTTGTTGTATATGGGCACATCCTTGATGGCTTAAATAATAAATTTTTTGACATAAATATCCTTGAATTGATTGACAAAATCAGAATCAAAATATGAGTTAAGGCTAGTCCTCTTTTTCCTGTAATATCTCTAGAAATGGTGGTTCATTAGCTTGAATTTTACCCTTGTTGAAACTCTATTCAGGTTGTTATAGATCAAATTTCAAAGTGTTTTGTATTTTCTATGGATTAATCTGCAAAAATGTGGTTCATCTGTAATCTCTATAATGGTGGGTTTACTTGGAGGAAGTGCTTTTTCTGAGTGAATATGGATGTTATTAACATCAAATAAATAGGTATGGTATTGAGATGATTTAGTGGTATAGGATTGATAATAAAATTTACTATTGGGTTAGGTGTTGGTTGAGCTAGTAGTTGAGTGGCTTTTGGTTGAGAGCCAGATTGGGGGTTTGGAATCATAACTTACTATTTTGGATAAGGAGGTTGTTGGTAAGATTGTTTGTAATTAGAATGTGGGTTATTCCATTGCTTCCCTCATCTCCAAGGCCATTTTCATGATTGAGGGGGTTGCTGTCATTATTTTTGGCCTAAAAATTGAGGTTTCTATTGTTGTAGGTATTGTCTAGGGTATGGATTCCAAACTTTTTGGGTATTAGCCCAAGGTGGGGGTTCCATATATGGATTACTAGCTCAATTTTGAAAACCTGGTATAGGGTCTTGTGACATACCTCCTTTTCTTAGAGGACATGGATTTATTTGAGCAACATACAAGACTTTTCCATCCTTTTTCTCTATCATCTTGAATTTTGGTCAAGCCTCCTTTTCTTCTACAATGTTATCCAATCCCCTGCATCTACAATCAACTTTCTTTCTTCTACATGCATGAAAAAACTATGCAAGTTTTTCCTCTAAATATTTTCTCTTCTTCTTAGTATGTAAAGCATCAAACTGGGTGGTCATGTCATTTAATATCTCTTGTTTCATGTTCTTGAACATGTTCACAATATTTGATTTAGATATCTCCCCAATTCCCTTGGTAGTTTTTCTACCCTTTAATCTAGCACTTCTTATTCTCTTCATATTTTCTCTGGAATAATTCTTGTAGGCTTCAAAATTTCCTCAAAGGTAGCTTTTGAGATATCTCTAGCTCCTATCATGTCCAAAGCATCCATATCCTCCTCATTGAGTCCTTTTAAGAAGAGTAGCTTGAGGGACTCATTAGATAAACTTTTGTGTTTTGAATTCTAAACATTGAATAAGAATATTTCCAGGTAATCTTCAAATGGATCATCTTCCTTTGGTTCCATGGTAAAGAGTTCATAACTTCCTCTATTACTTGGCCTGTAATAATATTGATATTTTACCAGAAACTTTTCCTTCATCTACGGCCAGGTAATCACATCATCTCTTTTTAAACCCATGAACCATCTCAAGGATGCATCCTTAAGTGTATCAAGGAACAACTTGAGCTTATGTGCATTTGTGGTGTAGTCATAGATCCTACATAAAATGTCAAAATCAAACAAAAAGGTGTCTGGGTCTTTAATTATGGATCCATGAAAGTTAGGAAGGGTTGATGGAGAAATGTTCTTCATTATAGTAGGTTGATTATTGTTGGATATTGGGAACTTAAACGTCGTTTCTTGTCTTAAAAATTTTGGTTCACTTATTCTACCATGTCTGGCTAATTAGGATTAGCTTCATAAATTTCAAATGGAGGGGGGTCTTCTAACAACAAGCCTTATATAGAGGAAAGTATGTCTTCTTTAGAATCTTCAAAATCATATAAATATATTTGTGATATTTGAGGATTGGGTAAGAATATACCATAAGCATCCTTTGGGTGGTGCATGCATCAACTTAACTCAACTCAATCAACATACATTAGTGGGGGGTTTGAAGGTGGAATTTGTAAACCTAAACTTCTCTAAGAAATAAAAAACCTCTCAAAAACCTTATAACTTGGTAGTATCCCTAGAAGTAGTGCCAAAAATGGTGGCGAAAATTAACGTACAACAATTAATATGTTGTTTACTAATCCACAATCATTTAATCATCAAACCAAGGGATGTAAACTTTCAATAATGTCAGTGTTGTATGCACGGTTATAGAGAATTTAGGAGGTATGGAAAGAAATTGTTGTCACTAAAATACTTGAAATAATAATTCTTGAAAGTACAATGATTGAAAAAACTTAGAATTGAAAGAAAATGGATTCTAAACACTATGTCTAAAACAAATCTTGGAAATTTAGAATACAGATAGGTAGATAAATTGCTTCCTAGTCTAGTAATTCAATGAAACAGAGAAAAAAAACTATGGAGAGGTTTAACAGACCACAAGTGGGCCCTTCCTTGGGTGTTAATACCTCCTAAGGCTTGTAACTAAAAGCTAATTAACAGAACTCATATTCTTTATCGAATTGGCATGGATATTACATCTAGGAACAAAGAAATTTTTGTATATGCGTATCCTCTATTCTCTAATTTACCTATTCTCTATTCTCTATCTAGATAGATTTCCAGCAGTAACCCTTTTCTCTTATACTCCTCAATTACAACAAAACGTGAGAAGAAGATTTCAAATAGGATTTCAAACAGACTAATTGAAATATCTTTGATGGAACAAGGTGGGAAGATCTCAAACAAAATATCAAGAGTTTAAACACATGTAATAGAACTAATTAATAGGTTTCCACATAAATCAAATAACCAACAAGTTCCTCAAATCACGTGTTAACTAATCTATCAGCTCTTTAATGAGTTGCAATTAATAATCAAATCCATAGTTGAATTATCTTATGATTCCCATGTTCCAGTTGTAAGTTCCTCTTAAATGACACATACAAATTTGGAGTGTTGTTCTTCACGTTCCAAGAGATCTTCCTAATCACTGCTTCTTTTTTGTAGGTGATCTCTTTTGGCTACGGATGAGTTACTGTAGACATTTCCTTTGCCATAGGTGAGTTCCTTTGGCTACGGATGGGTTGCTGCAGATAATTCATTTGGCTTCATACATGTTGTTGTATATAACAAGTTGCTTGCAAACAAGAGTGACATCACACAAAACATCATTTAAACAACTTATTGATATCAAGAGAATAAAAGCATACTAAAAATACCACAAAATAATGATAATTAGTTATAACTATATTAATCAGTATTTATGCCAATAATTTCAAGTCATGATGATAGTGTTCAACAATATCTAGGAAATAGCTTCAATGGACTAACAAAAGTACAGATGATGAGGTGTTGATAAAGGGGATTTACACAACTCATCAATGTGTGTGTGTGTGTGTGTGTGTGTGTGTGTGTGTGTGTGTGTGTGTGATTTCTCTTTATATTTTTTAATATTTGGAAAATCTCTTTTAATAAAACTTAATCAAGAAAATAAAGCATTAATTTAATATTTTTGAAAAGATTATTATTATTATATAAATGAGTATATGTAAATAATGTAGTAATATAAATAAAAAAATTAATTTTAAATCTCATGGGCCAATTTTTTTTAATTAAACATTTTGGTTTGGGATAGGGTTTGGGGAGGGGCCATGACCCCTGCCCAAACCCTACCCCTCCTCCATAGCTTACACACACACACACACACACACACATGTATGTATGTGTGTGTGTGTGTGTGTGTGTGTGTGTGTGTGTATCCACACACACACACACATGTATGTATGTATGTATGTATGTATGTATATATATATATATAATAATATATATATATATATATATATATATATATATATATATATATATATAATATATATTATATATATATCCACACACACACACACATGTATGTATGTATGTATCACACTCCCACCTATTAGTGTATTAGGATCCACAAGTAAAAAGAAAAATTGTTACCCACAAAATTAAAATGGCTACGTAAGGATAAAATCCATAATGAACTCAAATTAAGAGTTGTAAAATCCATGAAAAAAATCAGATATTCAAACAATAAGAGGGCTTAGAGAACTTAATCCTCCTCCATGATCTATGAGAGCTCCACATAACAACCTACAACAAACTAGAGAATAGAAAGAGAGGAGAAATGAGAAAAATGAGATAATAAAATGAAACTAAGGAAGAAATATATTCCATAAGGAAATTTAGGGCTTCCTAGCCCAACCATAAGATCTAGGGTGGAGAGACATTCAATCCAAAGGCTCTCCTTAAACCTGGAATGTGCACTTATAAGTGGGTCTTATGGTGGGCCTTCCCAATTGCAAGTGGAAATTTTGAATTTGACTTTGGGTGAATAATCCCTTAGGATGGAAATAAAAATTAATTAATTAAAATTAAATTTTATGGGTCTTGGAGACCGATCACATAAGGGGTTAAGTTCTAAACCAACACTATCCAATCTCAAGGAGTTAGTAGATAATGTCATTTAAAACATGCACTATTTAAGAAGGTAAATTTTCATTTAACACCAAATTATCTCAACCGAATTTTCCAATGGCTATAATCACTTCATACCTTCTTAGAAACACCATTTAAACATGTTTAACAACTTCAAGAAGATTTGAAACACCATTTGACCTTATTTACTTTATAAATCTAGCTGACTAGCTTGTTTCCCTTCTTAACACCAAACTCTACTTCTCATAACACACCAAAATGATTAAAATATTACTATAAATTTTTTATACCCTTTAAGGCCTTATATCTTATGATAAAATTTCATAACCCATTTTTAAGCCAAACAAAATTTATTCTCCTTTTACCATTTTCTTCCCTAACATTCCTAGTAGCCCTATTTCACTACAAATATTGCTGCCCAGAATAATGTATAGATTTCCTAAAGAAATAATAACTTTTCTATATACCCTTTATCACATGTTTTTGATTCATGGAAATTTTCATGTTCCATCTCTTCATACTTTTCTCCTAACACCACTTTCACCTTCTCAATTAGCCCTATTAAACCTCTTTAGCCCTTTCTTAGGTTTTCAACTGATTTTCAAGGGATTAGCTGTTTCTCATGGTTCTAGCTTACCAAATCACTTAGTTATCATTCTTACAAGTATAATTCCTCATTCATTTACTTAACCAAGCCTTAAATTGCATTTTCTACTCCAACCTCATTTTTCTAGTCTTCTTGACCAGCTTAGCTCTTGCTAGTCTTGACTGTATTTCTTAGTTATTTAACCTATAGGTTTTTTTTTTATTAAGGGAAAATAATTTTGAAGGGACTATACCCTGTATACAAAAGGGCTCAAAAGCTAGATAGTAAAGATGAGAAAGTCAGCCCAGAGAAGGGCAAAACAGTCAACCAAGGAGGCTCAACAGCCAAATATTATAATATATGTTAAAAAAGGATCAAAACGTACAAAGATCCAGAGAAAATAAGGCAAGTTCAAAAAGAAACCAAAAGAGAGACAGCATAAAGAGCTCCACAAAAAAAAACTCCAGAACCACTCGATGACAACCACATCGCATCCAAAAAACAACATCACAACAGCCTGTTACTTGATGGCTTTGTCAATTTTGGTCTTGATAGCCTGCAGTGACATGAAGAAGGCAATGGCAGTGGCCTGAGAGGGGAGTCTTGCAAATCTACTTGGGTGCAATTGCAATGTCCCTTTTCTCTTTAGGACCCCATATGTCCTCATTAATCCCACTTAAACTGCAAACACTGTGGACATGTTGTTCAATGAAATTATAAATGCTTTTGAGGGCAGACAATATGCAGTCATTGTGGCTTTTAGCATTCCCCAATCTGCCGTCTAAGGACTGAAGTTTCTTGAAGACTTCACCATTAACCCCCTCTTCCTCCTCACTTTGAAGGATCCTTTTACCCTTTTCTCTTTCCATATTTTTTATAGCCCCTTTGAGCTCTTGTATCTCCTTCTCTAATCTGTCCACCCTATCCAGCAATTCCTCCTCTTTGGGCTCCTCCACCGGCTTGCTAATATGCAGGAGGTTTTCAGCTAGTTCTAAGTCTTTGTGACTCCTTAGGACTCTTTGGGAAGCAGGGATTTTAGCTTTGAGGCTCTTGCTTTTCTTGTTGGAGACAGCATCTTCAAACTTTCTTTTTAACAGGGGGGGGTGGGAGCAGTGTGGGCAGGGTGGAGGTATGGAGGAGGGAGGTGGGCAAGGATTTATGGGGGGGGGAAGCTGGAGAAAATGGTCGGTGAATCAAGAGGATAAGGCCCCTGGTGCAAAGGGATAGCCCTAGAGTGGCTTTGAAATTCCCTTATAGATTTCTCCAGAGAGTTAATCAGATAGTGAGGGAAGCTGATAATGTTATTTATATGAAAATGATTCAGAAAAAATCAGATTCTTATGAGGTATAGTTACATATCTTCCTTCAAGGGTAACATACCTTACCACCATTTTGGCCAGTTCATCAAAAGGTTTAGGGATCGATGCCACCTTGAGGCCGAGCAGTCACGAACTCAAGATTCTTCCCCTCTTCCAGAAATTTCTTGGTTTCCACCTCTCTATCTACCTTCTTATTGAAAATTTTTGTGCCTTCCAGGCTGAGGTCCGTGATCTGAGCTATGAGCTCTTCCATGATTTCCATTTTCATGTTACTATATTTGAAAATTCTGTTCTTCCAACCCTTGGCAAATTTGATGGAGATGTCTTGGTCGAAGCCTTGAATCCTTTCAATGAAATTTGACAGTCCCCCGATTTGCAAGTAATCCCAAAGCTCCGTGTTCTCTTTCCACTCAGGATTGTGGGTCGGTTCGGTTTTGAATGGCAGCCCCCCCATGTTTCCTCTGCTCCTTTTCCTGTTCTCAATGGTGAAATAGATACCAATGTGTGGGACAGGCCGAACTTTGATTTTGGTATTTGAATCCGTGAAAGCCGGTTTAATTATTATGCTACACTTGTTATTATTACCCCACTCCTCGGCTTTCCTCCTATGCCAAGAAATGATGACAGTCCAGCCCGCATAGATTGCAACCATCATCTAAATATTTTGTGATGTCATCATCATGTACTTGGGGATCCGCACATTAGCGTCTAAAATACAGCCATTAATTATGATTTTCACTGCCATGTAGATCAATGATTATGGCTTTATTGACATGAGTGGGCAGAACGTCCCCCCCAATCCAAGTTTGAAAGGAATTATTAACACCGAAGTTAGCCAAACTATCAGCGACCCTATTTCCTTCCCAGTAGGTTTGGGTGATTTGGACATTTTCAAAGCTTTTGCATATATCAATAGCTTCCTCAATATAATCCCTGATAGACCAGCTGGGTTGTTGATTTTTATTTAGAAGATTGATAATATTTAGAGAATCCCCTTCAATTATGATATTAGGAATATTACAATCTCTGGCAAGTCTAATACCCCAAAGAGCCGCCATGGCTTCAGAATAATGATTAGTCTGTCTGCCCATTCTCCCAAAAAAATCAGCAACATAACAGCCTCTTTGATCCCTGATGATTCCCCCCACCTCCAAAGTCTCCTGGATTTCCCTGAGAGGCTCCATCAAAATTTAACTTGTGTCAATCAGTTGGGGGTTTAATCCATCGGATTGAGTTTCTGTCAGTACCACTATTATTTCTATTGACAGTGGTAATATTCCATTCAGTCAGAATGCATTCTTCATTCTCCGGGGTAGAGTCTATTTTTAGGGGGTTTAAATCCAGCAATATTATCTTGCACATCAATGATAATTTCCTTATAAACTTTGTTACAAGCCTGTCTATTATTTCTGAAAATACTATCATTACGAGCCTTCCAGATTCTCCACATAGTCTGGGGCAGAACAAGTTTCCATAGCCTTTTCACCATGCAATGTTTAAACGGAGAGCTCCATTGCTCCCAAGCCTTAAGGCAGGTAAGGGGAGAAAAATCCATCTCAGATTAAATTTTGCCAAAAACAAGCTGCCAAATTTTGGAAGCAAATCTCACAATGGAGGAATAAATGCTTTATATCTTCAGCCTCTTGATGACACATGCAACATCTATTTGGCATGATAAATCCCTTCTTGATGAGGTTGTCATTAGTTAGGATCTTACCATTAATAATTAGCCACCAAAAGAAGTTCACTCTAGGGGTTAGCTCCGGCATCCACAACTTGTGCCACTTAATTTCGCTTTCCCATGGATGTAAAGAAAGAATTATATCCTGATTTAACAGTGTATTCCCCATCAAAAGAATCTTTTCCAGATGAGCTCATCTTTAAGATTTTTGATTACTTATCTGGATTAGGGAAAGCTGATTTTGGAGAGATATAATATCAGCCTGAATGTTATCATTCTCCACTTTTACCTGCTTCCATTTTCTTTTGTTTCCATCCCTCTCAATGTACCCTTGGATTTTGTGTCCATACTTTACAATTAAGTTGTCTTTAATATGATCATAAGCAGAGAACCAGTTAGAATCCATCCACTTATCAGTCCAGAAGTTTATGTTTTTCCCATCTCCAAGCTTCCATCTGCACCCTTGAGAGAGAATGTGTCTGCTACATAGAAGGTTATTCTAGAAAATAGAACCACTCGGAAGGGACAGATCATATGTGAAGGAAATCTTGTTTTTTTTTTAAAGATATTTGATCTTAATCAGCTCTGTCCAAGGTCTGTGCTCTTTTATAAGCCTCCATCCGAATTTTACAGTAAGGGTAGTACTCATATGTTTTATATCTTTGATGTCTGACCCCCCTAGTCTCTTAGGTTTACAAACCTGTTCCCAAGCCACAAGATGATATCTGAATCTGTCCTCAGTACCATGCCACAGAAAGTGTTTTTGAATCTTCTCAATACTATTCATCACAGCTGTAGGCATGCTGAACATTGATAGTATGTAAATAGGAAAATTTTGAAGCGTGCTTTTAACCAAAAGACACTTACCTGCACTTGAAAGAACGGCTCCTTTCCAGCCAGCCAAATTTCTTTGAAATCTCTTAATAAGATCATTCCATACCTCCACTGAAATCTTTCCAGTACTTAAAGGTAACCCTAAGTAAGTAGCTGGTAGAGAATTAATATTGTATCCTAGAATATTAGCAATATTTCTTTGCCTCTCCTTAGGAGTATTGAAGAAGTAAATAGAGCTTTTGTAAAAAATAACTTTCTGTCCCGAGGCTTCCTCATAAAATCTAAGGATAGTTTTAATGGCCTTTGCCTCAATAATAGAAGCCATTAGAAGTAGCAAAGTGTCATCAGCAAATTGCTGATGAGAGGAGATCTGATTACCACTAGTTGGAGGGAATCCTTTTATCATGCCAATGTCAATAGCTTTGGAAATAGATCTACTTAAACTGTCAGTCTATGATAATGAATAAAAGAGGGGAGATTGGGTCGCCTTGCCATATACCTCTATTACTGGCAAAAAAAACCCACAGGTTCCCCATTAACAACCACAGAGAATCTAGAGGTAGAGATACAAGAGTGGATGATTTTTCTGAATTTTCTTTGAAAGCCAAATTTGGATAGGACCTCATCCATGAATCTCCAGGAGACTCTGTCGAAAGCTTTATGCATGTCAAGTTTGATGTCCATCCTTGCCTTTTTACTTTTATCCATAGAATGTATAGTTTCATGGACCATGATAATTCCATCTTGGATAATTCTTCCCTGGATGAATCCGCTCTGCTGTTGAGAAATGATCTCCATGAGAATAGGTTGCATTCTAGTGGTGATAATCTTTGTGAAGATCCTATAAATGACATTAACCAAACTGATAGGCCTGAAATATTTGAAGTCTTTTGCATCCAACTTTTTCGAGGCAAGCACAATGTGTGTATTATTTAGTTCTTTAATAAGATTTCCCGTTCTGTAAAATTCATTAACAGCTTTCAAAAGATCTTCAGACATTAATAGGTTATTGTTTCTCCTTCACACATTTTTTCCACCTCTTTTAAATTGTTTTGAAATTTTTCAAAACTTTCTCTTAACACTCTAGGCTTCTTAAGAATTTCACTACTCATCTTTCATAACTTGACTTGTCAAGAATGCCATGGAAGAGGACTATATCTTCCAAAATGATTTAAATGTATCTCTCATGTGACCATAAAACTTCATAAATAATTTTGTATCATAATTAGGACACATTCTAGATGATTTCTTCCAAATTTCATCCCTTAACTCTTTCTTATGCCAAAGATATAGTTTGTTTTTGTTCCCTAAACCCTCCAAACTGAGTTATGCCATGCATAATCAAACTAAGTTTTGACCATTTGGCCCATGAAACCTTCTCCAATGATTCTGAAAATGTATGTATACTTATATATCCATTAGCATTGGCTAGTGACCAATTTTTAGCCTTACCCATAAGGTAAATTTGAATTCATGGTTGATTTTTTTACTCAAAAAAATTGGGGGTTTACTAACACACTAGTTTGGACTGAGTTTTTTATTTTTACCCTATAAAATCTATTATAATATTTAAGAAACTTCTCACACACATTTATTATCCCTTTCAGTACCTTTTCAAAATTTTTTATCAAGTTTAAATGTATACTTTTAAAATTATACAATTTTCTTTCTCTTTAAAACCCTAGGATAACATACACGCTCGAGAGGGTATATTTAGTCATAATTTTTTTTTTTTCAAATCTACAAGCCTTTTCAAGCCTCCAAATGATTCTACAAGGAATGTGCCAACTTCATATAACTCCTTCTAATGATTAAAATTATCCTAAGATGTAAATTTTTCTCTTAACTTTTCTTTATCAGTCATTAAACAAGGTTGTGCACACAAAGTTTACTAGTTTTAGACTATTTTACTCAAATGATTAACAAAATAGATAAGGGGTTATGTTTAGATGATGTTACACACTCTCTTGCAATATAATGATGTCCTCCTTATGATTTTAATCGTGGAAACACTTTTCTTTTATGCAACGATGTAGATAAATCTCTTATCTCTTACCAATCTCAACCTTGTTTATCAAGTGTCATCAACCATTCTATTGTTCTACCAGCTTTCCATGCTTCATTGATAATTTATCAGACCCAAACCAATATATCTCACCTAAAAACATCATTCATAAAGCCAAACATAACCAAGAATTATCCATTAATGCACAATCATTCGTAGTTACAGAGTTTCATGCTCAATAAGGTCTCTTTATTTATCAAATACAAGAATGTACATGACTTCTTGAGCCTCTTGAATCTATTACAAACTTCCTTCCTCCTCTCAAAATCCTCTCTCTAACCACTATTCTATCTTCATTTGAATCTCATTACAATAATGAATGGAGAGAAAGGTGGTTATGGCTCACATCTACCTAACTTAACCATGAAAAAGATAACCATGGTGAACCAAAGCCAAGTGAGGACAATTTAGACCATGTCTTATGTGTAATAATGTCCTATGACCCTTTTTGCAACATTTATCCAAGGTATTCTAACTCCTAGACCTAAAAACACACTAAAGACCAATTCAAATATTTAAATTGTGGTTTTGGAGGGAAACTCCAAATACCACTTATTACAATTAATGAAGAGTCCAAATGAACTTGAAACATGCTATCACATCCATTAGGGCCTCCAACAACCTAAGACAGCTATGAAATCCAAAATTTTCTTATTTACATGAAGTGATGCTCCTGCATCAGAGACCCCTTTACCTTAGGGATAAAATTACTAAACCACTTAATTGATTTAGGGGCCTAGGGATTAAGTATCCTCCCACTTAATTAATTAAAACTTTGCAAAGGGATAATTAAACTAAATTAACTCTACATATTTAATAATACCTTCGAAAATGAAAATTTCTTTCCCATAGACCTAGATACTACCTTGATGCGGGAATTAAAATGTAATGGTTATTATTAATCGATACCTTTGGGTTGATTTTTCACAACACTAATGTTTATTATTGTAAAGGAATGTTTTTAAATGAAGTATCAACGTTAATTTAATTATCATAATGATGTATTGTTATTTGTTAATTTTTACTTTGCTAAAATCTTATTGTTGGTTAAGTGACAACAAAAGAAAAATTATTGCCTTTACAATGGGATTTTAATGGGTAACATATGGTATATTTTGGGGTTAAAATTTTGGGCATGATAGTTGGTATCAGAGCTCTGTTTCAACACCACACACTCGGGGGATTAATAAAACAAAATTAATTATGTTGGATTAGTTAACCAAGACCTTTTAAAGAATCGTTTCCGCTACAATACTCTAAACGAAATTTTATTTTATTATTCCTTACACTCGCAAGAAACCTCGACATGGTAATAGGTGTCTATCCACTAGGATTCAGGTAGATAGGTCACCAAATCCAGAGTCATCTGTAGTGGATTTTGAACCACATATATTAGATGCATTATAGTAGATGATGGGGGTTTTACAAGAACACCTTCTTATAAAGTGAGAGTTGTGATAAGATTTCATTCAGTCATACGAGGTTAGTCAACTAGTTGATGGTGCACACTTAATGACACATCAACAAGATACATAGAGACATATGAGGTTTCATAGCCCTTTTGTACACTTTGAGAGGGTTGCCACACTTTTTCGAAACCATTATCATATCATTACGGGGTTGTTAGGATTAGATCGACCACATTCACCTTTTAAAGAGATAGTAGAGCCTCGTCGGTAGGATGTGACAATGGTAGTGTTATCAAGGATCTCCTCTGTTTACAACCACCTTCCGATGGAGAGATGGCCAATGGATTTGGAGCCAAATAATGGATCCTGAGTAATGATTATTGCTTCGTACTTCACCCTTAGGAGATAAATAAGATAATTATATTAATTTCTAATGAATGACCATAAAATTAGGTCAATGGGACTACAAAATACAATGTTAAAAGAGCCAATAGGGAGACCGCTCAACTTGTTATTCACCTCCTACGAGATGCAATAGGTGTTTGATGGAGGAATGAAGAGTGGAAGCTCTGTCTGACATGTGAGAAAATTACTTGGGATATGTTTGAGGAGCAATTTTGGGCCAGATATATTTTGGAGCACTTTATTCAGAAGAGGATTAATAATTTCCATGACCTCCATTAGGTATTAGGCAACGTGGGATAGTACAAGTCTCATTTTATTTACCTCTTACAATATGTGGACTATTTACAGGATGAGAAATTGTAAGTGAACAGGTTCATTAGAGTCTTGAATGTATACATAACTGGGGAAATTAGGATGTTATCTCCTCCAAATATGGAAAAGGAAATGGAGAAGTATTATTTGGCAGAGGAGAACATGGACAATGGCTACAAGTACTGTAATAGGAACAAGATTAGGGTGTAGGAACAAAATCATTTGTTTCAGGATCATAAATCACTAGGAACAACTCTATTTTCTCAACCACCATATAGTATGAAGACTCCTAAGCTTCATGAGATAAATATTTAGTTAGAGGAGTTATTGAAGAAGGCTCTTGTTCACTCTAGTGTGTCTTTGTGGGGTGTACCAGTGATATTTGTGAAGAATAAGGATGGATCCCTTTGTTTTTGTGTCAATTTTAGGTAGTTGAACAAGGTAATGGTGAAAACCCGTTATCCCCATCTCAGGATAGATGATTTATTTGATTAAATGCGGGGAATCAAAGTGTTCTCCAAGATTAATATTAATTTGGCATATCATTAGTTATGGATTGCATAAGTAAATATTTTTAAATTATCCTTCCGCACTCATTATGGACACTACGAGTTCACCGTGGTTCTATTTGGTCTAACTAATATACCTGCAGTCTTCATAAGCCTCATGAATGGGGTTTTCAGGACATTTTTCAGATTAGTTCATCTTAGTGTTTTTTGATGATATTTTGATATATCCACACTTTGATGAGGAGAACAAGGAGCATTTGAGATAGGTTCTATAAGTTCTAAGGGAGAAATATATTTTTGGGAATTTAGAGAAGTGTTCATTCTTCTAGATAGATATTCAGTATTTAGGACACATCATATCTGGTGAGGGTATCTCTATACATCCTTCTAAGATTCATGTCATCTTATATTGGCCACCACCCACTACAGTGATAGAGGTTAGGATCTTTATGGGACTGACATGCTATTATCATAAATTTGTGTAGGATTTCTCACCCTACGACTTCCCTTCAACATAAATTAAATAAGTTTGTATGGTCAGAGAAATGTGAACATGCCTTTCAATTACTTAATGAGTGGTTGATTACAACACTTACTCTTGTAGTACTTAATCCATTGGGAGATTTTTTGGTTTTCACTTATGCTTCTTTGGAGGGGCTCAGGGTATTCCTTATGTAGGAGAGGCATGTTATTACATTCGAGTCACAAAAGCTCAAGGATAATGATCTTAACTATCCTACCCACAACCTTGAGCTTGTAGCTTTTGTTCACACCATAGTTTGCTAGAGACATTTTATTTTGGGTATACCTTTTGTTCTAAGAACCTATCATTTGAGCCTACATCACATCTTCTTGTAACCTAATCTTAACATTCATCAATGACATTAGATGTATTTATTGTGTTGGTATGATATGGACTTACAATACATTAATGGAAAGGATAATTTCATCGTTGATGCCTTGATTATACAACAACATGAGTTTGATGCTTTGACTCTTCATTCTAACTTATGAGGTATGATATTACAACACCTTCTGAGAGACATATTTTATGAGGGGGCTAGACAAGTGAATGAGTCATAGGGTTCTTTAGGTGACAGATATGTATGATGTATTTTTGAGGTAGATGGTCTTCTTCATTTTCATAGGTGTATTTATGGGCCCAAATATGGATATTTACGTAGTATTGTCCTCTTCGAGGCTCATCGAGCCCCATACGCAGTTCATCTTGAAGTGAAGAAGATACACAGATTTGAGACAATTATAGTAATGACTAGGGTTGAGTCAATTTATTAAATATTTTATAGCCCATTGTATCAAGTTCCAAAGGGTTAAGGCCAAACACTCTCATCCAACAAGACTTCTTTAACCCCATGATATTCCCAAGTGGAAGTGGGACGTAATATCTATGGATTTCATTGTTGGTCTTCCTACTTTTTTATATCACCATGATGTCATCATGGTTACAATGAACAAGGTGAATTTTTTTTCCCAGTTCTCACTAAGGTCACTTACAATGCAATTGCCATTGCTAGAGTTTTTCTTGACGATATTGTGAGGTTGTATGGGATTCAAAAAAATATTATTAGTGATCAGGATACTATTTATACTTCAGATTTATGGAATTACTTCCAAGACGCTCTTGGTACTTAGATTAACTTCAGTTAAACTTATCACCCAGAAAAATAAGGATAGACTAGGAGGATGAACCACATACTCGAGGACATGTTGAGGATGTATGTTAAAAATCATTAGAAGAAATGGGATGACTACTTGTATCTTGTCAAGTTTGCATACAATGAAAATTATCATAACTCCATTGGTATGGCACCTTACTAGGACTTGTATGGGAGACCTTACAGGACACCATTGAGTTGGGATATATTAGATGACACGGGTTATTATTAAACTAGATTTCTTTAAGGATAGGGAGCAGTAGGTTATTTTGATCAGGTAGTGCCTTGAGCAGGCACGAGCACACTAGAAGGTGTATGCCGATACAAAGAGGGTTAAGCATCACTTCTCAATTGGTGATAAGGTCTTCTTAAGAGTTTTCTTGCATAAGAGTCCAATTCACTACGGAAAGGGATCTAATCTCTCCCCTTGTTTCATGGTTCCTTTTGAGATATTAGAGGTCATTTTTCCAATTTCTTATTGTCTAGCATTTCCGCCACACCTAGGCTACACCCACGATGTGTATCGTGTTTTAGTTTTGCATAAATATGTACACAATAGTTCTCATGTAATGGATTATTCAACCTTGCAGGTGGAGGATGAAAGATAGTGAATACTGGAACCTATGGATATACTAGCACACCAGAGGTTAGAAATTTGGGGGACTAGGTTATAATCCAGTGGGATAGATATGATGATACATCATCCACTTTGGAGAATGCGACACCTTTGAGGGCTCGATATCCCTTCCTCTTCATGTGAATTCCTAGAGGAATTCTAATTCTCGGTGAGGGGGATGTATTTCCCACAACTTTTATTCCTTCCCTATATTCTTTTGACTAATTTTGATCAGTTTATTATTTTAGATGGAGACATTGGACACTTTATTATGCTAAATATTGTTTAGATGATTTTACAATTTATCATCATGTTGGCTATGATATGTTTACACTTAACATGACACTATTGGTGACACACAATTCTTATCCATGATGTAGACATCTTATGTGGTTTATTTATGATTATGTTGATGATTATGGATGAGATGGATATGACCTCTATATTGGATGTATCATGGATTTTGATCATAATTTCTATATTGAGATAGTTAGATGTGGCGTAACTATATTTAGCTAACACAAAGTTGTTTGATTATCATGATTATTCCTATTGTTATTTTATTTGATTTTTAGATTCGGAAGGTATGATATTTTGTATTGAGTGTGCAATAATACAGGTTACGTCACGAGGAGAACATGGGACTCAGTGATAGCACTACCAAGATGCACAAGCCCGCCTAGGTTGAACACATTCTCACCTGGTTGATATACCTTATTATTATTCTTACATTTTGAATTTTCTATGGTCACCTTGAATTTATGTGTTGGTACCATTTAGTAATTTTCACCTTTTCTCACCTTGTTAAATTAATCTTGGTGTTAACCATCTTATTTAGAGTTGTTTATTACTTAAATTTCATTTAATTATTTTTTAGGTGATTGGGTGGTTTGTTAGTGTTAAGTATGTTTATTTGTGTCTTGGGATCACCTGACCTTACTTTTGGGAGGACCACCAAACATCTTGGATACTCCACTTTCTCTCAAATCTCGGATTTGAGTAAAAAGTGGAATTTTAGAATCTTATTTGGAAAGTTGGGGGTCTCTCTTACCTTAGAAATTACCCTTTTGACCTAACATATGTATAGGGGGAACTGTTTTTCAACCCCAAATATTTTTTCCCTCTTATAATCCTCTCTCAAGTCACCATCCTTCCTCTCTTTTGTCTCTTATGGGTGACTTTGGGATTTGGTAGCATGCTTTTGGGGGATTGTATTTTGAATTTTTGTCTTTTTTATATCTATTGTTATGTGAGTACTTGGATGGGGACCTTGATGAGTAGGCTTTGCATAGTTGGAAGGGTGAAACATGTCACCCTCCCATGGTTTTGGTGATTTGGAGAACTTACTCTATTTCTATTCCCATTTTTTAGTTTTTGGGGGGGTTTTGGAGAGTTTTGGGAGACATTTTGGATAGTGATTCTTGGCTTGCTTAGAGCTAGATATTTTCATGGAGTCCATAGGAGCATTAGGAGTTTGTGGAATTTGGATTCATTGTGAGGTAGGAATCACCCTACGACCCCTACCCAAGCCTTGTACCTCCACCATATCCGGCGCAAGCCGTACACATTCGATCGATCCTCATATGTTTAAAGTGCAATGTTTTCACTTAATAACACACACACACACACACACACACACACACACACACACACACACACACACACACACACACACACACACACACACACACACACACACACACACACACACACCTATTAGTGGATTTGGATCCATAAGTAAAAAGAAATTTTTTACCTATAAAAATAAAATGGGTATATAAGGATAAACTCCACAATGGACTCAAATTTAGAGTTGTAAAATCCATCCAAAAATGTTAGAAATAATCTAACACTTAATTCACCATATGTGGATTAATGTGTAATTTTAATAAAGTAATTATTTAATTACTTTAGTTAGCTTAGTTGTTAGTGTGTTGTTATCATCCCTTAGATTGTGGAGGATGTTCTTTAGTTAAAATATTGTTCTCGGATGATTTCTTGTAGAAGCTTTTTAGGGGTAATATGCTATTACTGCATATTTGCTTTGTTTAAGAGATTTGTTCCATGTATTGTGGAAGAGATAGAAGTTGTCCAATATCTATAAATATTACATATCTCTCTTTTGATTGTAATGCTTCATTATTTCTAACACTTAATTCACCATATGTGGATTAATGTGTAATTGTAATAGAGTAATTATTTAATTACTTTAATTAGCTTAGTTTTGAGTGTGTTGTTATCATCCCTTAGATTGTGGAGGATGTTCTTTAGCTAGAATATTGTTCTCAGATGATTTCCTGTAGAATATTGTTAGGGGCAATATGCTATTACTGCATATTTGCTTTGTTTAGGAGATTTGTTCCATGTATTTTGGAAGAGATAGAAGCTGTCCAATATCTATAAATATTGCATCTCTCTCTTTTGATTGTAATGCTTAATTTTATATTAATAAAAATCATAGCAAGCTCTGTCTTGTTTTTACAATGTAATCTAGTTTGCAGATTACATTTGGTACCAGAGCAGGTGAGTTAAAGATGTAGATAATTACTGAGGAAGTGTTAGAAGATTTGAGGAAGGAGGACTAGAAGCCTGAGCCAGGAGGAGCCATAGCTACCCCCAACCTCTTCACAGCCCCTGCCCCTACTCCACACACCTGGTAGTAGTAGAAGCAGTAAGAGTAAAAAAAAATGGAAGGGCAATCACAGGCCAGAACACCTGGATGCACCTCGCAACTCCATTATTGTTTTCAAGGTGAAATTATTTAAATTGAGTTTTAATATTTTTTTTTCATACATTGTTGAAGAAAATATTACAATTTGTAATTCATTTGAAAATTGTATACTTCATTGATACAATACAATTGTTATAAAAAATTCAAAAAGGGGTTTTTTTGTCTATAAATTAGAGACCCCCACATTAGAATCTTCTAATTCTAGCGGGCCTCCAAATCTGGAGGCACCGTTATTATCAAGTCCTGTGTTTAGATCCAAAACAGGGCAGATTCAGGACATTCCACCAGGCATCGAGCAAAGTCTATGAGAAAATACAAAGTCGTTGTTCATACCTTAGAAGGATTCAACCCTATCCATAGTAGATTAGAGAAGTCGAGGGAGGATAAGCCGTCTCTAATAGTCCAACAGAGAACTCTGACCACCGTCCCAACGTAAAATACTATCATTTGAAAGTTACAGACCTTTACAGAGCCACACACAAACCACACACACGTTGGTTGGAGCAGCTGGAGCAGTCATTAGAGAAGCAAGAAATCAAACCGTCTAACTGTGAACTCAACACCATAGGGAGAGCACCGAAAACCAGGAAAAATCTACGTTTTAAATCTCAACTGAGATTGGCAGTGGCGGATTCTCCAAAATGTCGGCGAAAACAAGGTAAAAGGATAAGAAAACATGCTAAGTAAGCCCTAAATTGGTTTTTAAAAATATTTCCTTTTTTTGGATTTACTAAAAAAAAAATAGGACAAAAAAAAATCCATTTTAGGAAAGGGGTCCGGAAAGATCATAAAATCAAAACTTGTATTTGTCATTACTTTCCGCCAGTACCTCGGATTGAGGTGCTATTTTTTTTTAAAGTATATATTTTTTTGAGTTCTACGCTTTGGTCTAGTCAAAGAGGCCAAAGACCTGAAAAAATAAATTTGTAAGGGAAAAGAGGCCAAAGTGCCCACAAATTTAAAATATTGTGAAAATATTAATTTATCGTAAAAAAAAAGGAGGGGTACAATTCTTTTTTTCTACCTACAAGATATTTGTAAAAATGACCGATAGTGCCGAAAAATCATTGTAAAAGGAAAAAAGGAGCCCAAACTCAATAAAAATCAATTTTGGGGGGGTGTGTACTGATTTGAGGGAGGGATTTGTTTTGTGTTTGATTCTCTATCTCTCTTTTCTTTCATGCACAAATGGATAACAATGCGCCCAAATTATTTTTTCCCGATTCACAACTCCTACGAGGAGATAATTATGCTACATGGAAAATGAAAATTAAAACTCAACTTGAATTTGAGGACATAATTGGTGTAGTTGATGGCTCGATAACAAGACCAAAAAATGATATTGCTCAACAACGTGTGTTTGATCGTGCTAATCAAAAGGAAAAACTTATAATTTTGTTTGGCGTAACTGATGATGTACAACCTCATATTCATCAAGTGACAACTGCAAAAGAAGCATGGGATAAACTAACAATTGTATACGAAGCTAAGAACAAAAATGCTATTTTACAATTACAAACACAACTCCATTGTCTCAAAATGAAGTCTAATGAGTCTATTAAAAGTTTTCTAAAGTGTGTTGCTATATTGAGATCATCTCTCCAAGCTTTGAAAGAAGAGGTCACTGATGAATCTCTTGTCCCTATTGTATTGAGAGCTTTACCAGCCTCATAGAAAATATTTGTCACAACTCTCAACATTATGGATCCAACTACAAGTTTTGAAGAGTTAGTGAACATGTTACAACAAGAAGATTCCATGAACAAACCTGTAGAAGATGAGGAACAAGCCCTCTCTTCATTCCATAAGGGAAAGAAATAGATTCATATAACTGGTAAGCAACACAAGAAACATTCTCAAAAAAATAATCAAGGGAACACTCAGCAAAAGTAGTGTCATATTTGTGGCAAAAAAGGATGTGACTTAAAATATTGTTGGTATAACACATTTCAGAAGGGTTCATCTAGTGGCAAGACGCCAAATTTTCAACAATCTAGTTAGGGTTATCAAAACAAAAAACAAGGACAACGGAAAAGTAACTAGAAAAAGAAAACACAGCAGCACGGAAACATTGCTGAAGAGGAAGATAACTCACCAGATGAGGACTTCCTATTTGCTGCACAATCAACTCAAGAAATCAATTCACCATAAGCAATTTGGTATGTTGACTCAGGAGCAACAAGACATATGACTGGGAGAAATGATTGGTTCTTAGAGTTAAATAATACACCTAACAAAGACTCTGTTTCGTTGGGTGATGATTCATCGTACAAAGTACAAGGAATTGGAAACATCTCCTTACCTCTTGGATCAAGAAAGTGCACAATAAGAGATGTTCTATATGTTCCTGGATTGATCAAGAATCTACTTTCAGTAAGTCAGCTTTTGGAGCACAACTTAAAAGTGGATTTTGATTGTACATATGGAAAGAATTAATCAAAGATAAGTCTAAAAACTCCAACATTGTTTGCCCGAGATTCTGGTGTGGGTCATATGTTTTAGTTAGATTTTGTTCAAACCAAAAATCAGGCCCTTGTAGCTAAGGATACATCATCGGCACAATTGTGGCATCGAAGATTTGGCCATGTAAGTTTTGGCTATGCTAAAACACTTTGAAAAAATAACATGGTAAGAGGACTGCCAAATTTCAAGAAGAATACAGACAAGTGTACAAATTGTTTGGCAGGAAAACAACATAGAGCTTCTTTTCAGAAAATTAGTACATTCAGGGCCCGTGGTAAACTTGATCTGGTGCATACCGATCTGTGTGGACCTATGAGACCTAGTCATTCAGGGTTTCAATATTTTATGCTGTTTGTTGATGATTACTCACGAAAAATTTGGGTATACTGCATTCAAACCAAAGGCCAAGCCTTTGAAACTTTCAAGAAATTCAAAGTAGCTTGTGAAAATGCAACTGGTAAGAAAATAAAAACACTCCACTTAGATCAAGGGGGTGAATACACCAGTAATGAGTTCAAATCTTTTTTGGAAACACATGGAATTCGTTAGCAAATGGAACCTCCATATACACCACAAAAAAATGGTGTAGTTGAGAGAAGAAACAAAACTATAATGGATATGGTAAGGTGTATGATCGATGATTCAGGCTTGAGTAAAACATATTGGGCAGAAGCAGTAAAAACAATAGTTTATCTATTGAATAGAGTTTGCACTTCCGCACTTGATGGAATAACACCACAGGAAGCTTGGTCAGGGGAAAAACCATCTATAAAACACCTTAGAGTTTTTGGATGCAAGACAAGTATGCACATTCCTAAGAAAAAGAGAACTAAACTTGATATGAAATCAGAACAACTTATATTATTGGGATACCGTGATGAAGCCTTGGGATACAAGTTAATGGATCCAAAAACAAGGAAAATTTTCACAAGTAGAGATGTTGAGTTTTTTGAGAATAAAGAAGCAGATGCTCCTTCCATAAACTCACAAAACAATCCTACTAAGAAAATAGAAGATGTTCTTGATGAATATAATGATGATGAGGATAATTCAACTCCTCCATCTACAAGAACAACTAAACGTATGCCTAAGTGGTATACTAATCTAATTCGAGATGCTAAGTTGGATAGTGATCCTAACACATCCACTTCAAGACCAATAACTCATAGTATGGCTCAAAATGAGGTAAACTTAGCCTTTATGAGTATAGTAATTGAATCAAGTGAGCCCACTACAGTTCAGGATGCCAAACAGTCAAAACCTTGGTCAGATGCTATGAATTCAGAGTTCAACTCTCTGATGAAAAATAATATGTGGAAACTTTCAGATCTTCCATCAGGGAAGAAGGAAATAGGTTACAAATGAATATTTAAAAAAAAGTACAAATCAGATGGAAGCATTGATCAATACAATGCAATATTGGTAGCTAAGGGTTATGCATAAAAAGAAGGCATTGATTATGAAGAAACATTCGCACCAACAGCTAATATCAAAACAATTAGGATAATATTTGCTCTAGCTACACAATTTGGCTAGAAAGTTCATCAAATGGATGTAAAAAGTGCATTTCTCAATGGGTATTTATAGGAAGAAGTCTACATGACTCAACCAAAAGCTTTTGTCATACCAAGTAAAGAAAGAAAGGTATGTAGACTCATAAAGTCACTGTACGGTCTCAAACAAGATCCTAGGGCATGGTACATAAAGATTGATGAGCATCTCATCAAATATGGATTCAAAAGAAGTCCATATGATTCTAATCTCTATCTCAAAAAGAAAGGGGGGGAGATAGTGATCATAGTAGTATATGTCGATGATCTATTCATCACTGGAAGTTCAATGAAGATAATTGAAACAACTAAGGAAGATCTAAATTGATCATTTGACATGACAGATCTCGGGCTTCTTCATTATTGTCTTGGACTTGAAGTATGGAAAAAGGAAAATCACATCTTTGTTACTCAACTAAAATATGCCAAGACAATGCTCGAGAAATTCAGAATGATGGATAGTATACCAATGGCTACACCTATGGAGACAAGGCTTCAATTGTCTCGCACAAATCCATCAGAAAAAGTACATGTTACTCTTTATCGACAGTTGATTGGGAGTCTCATTTACTTAACTTACTCTAGGCCAGATATCAGCTATGCAGTCAGTTATCTTTCTCGATTTATGCAAGAACCAAGGGTTTGTCACTAGAAAGCAACAAAGAGGGTACTGAGATACATTAGAGGAACCATGGACTTTGGCCTAGAATACAAGAAGAATGATAACTTCTTAGTTGAAGAATTGGGAATTCCACAGAAGAATGATCCAACAATCCTAGAATGATAGACTTAACAGGATATACAGATTCGGATCATGTAGGGAACGTTGATGACAAAAATTCCACTTCAGGATTTTTGTTCTTTTTGGGATCTGGACCTATTTCATCTAGTTTGTTCCATGTATTGTGGAAGAGATAGAAGCTATCCAATATCTATAAATATTGCAGCAGATTTAAAAAAAAAATAGATATTCAAATAACAAGAGGGATTGGAGCATTAGATCCTCCTCTACCATTCATGAGAGCTCCACATAACAACCAGCAACAAACCACATAATATAAAGAGATGAGAAATGAGAAAAATGAGATAATAAAATGAAACTAAGGAAGAAATATCTTCCATAAGGAAATTTAGGGATTCCTAGCCTGACCCTAAGATCTAGGGTGGAGATTCATTCAATCCAAATTATTTCCTTAAACCTGGAATGTGCACTTGCAAGTGGATTCCATGGTGGGTCTTCCCACTTGTAAATGGAAATTTTGAATTTGACTTTGGGTGAATAATACCTTAGGGTGGAATTAAAATTAATTAAATTAAATTAAAGTGCATGGGTCTTAAAGACCCCTTTAATTAAGCATTAGGGATAAAATTGCAAAACCACTTAACTGATTTAGGGACCTAGAAATTAATTATCTTCCCCATTTAATTAATTAAAACTTTAAATAGGGGTAATTAAACTAAATTAACTCTATGAATTTGATAATACATTAGAAAATGAAAATTTGTTTCCCATCGATCTAGAGATTACCTTGATGGGGGAATTAAAATGTAATAGTTATTATTAATCTATACCTTTGTGTTGGTTGTTCACAACATCAATGTTTATTATTCTAATTTCACATTTTAGAATGAACTATTAACGTTAATTTAATCATCGTGATGATATATTGTTAATTGTTAATTTACTAAAACGTTATTGTTGGTAAAGCAATAAAAAAATATTGTCTTTATTATGGTATTTTAATGGGTAACCTATGATATATTTTTACGGTTAGAATTTGGGGCACAACAGTTAGTATCAGAGCTCGGTTTCAACACCAAATGCTCTGGGGATTAAGAAAATAAAGTGTATATTTATACTTATTTTTAAAAACAACCCCATATTATTAAAAATAAATCATCCCAAGAATTTCCACCATATCTAGGTCACATCCATGACTATTTCTGTTAACTATAACATTCTTTCATATTTTTGTATGAATTTCTGACATCTTTTCTATGTCCAACATTTCCCCCTTCTCAGTCGCAGGTGTGACTATGCTATAATTTTTCATCTCATATTTTTCCCCAAACCAATTGAGATGCGACTGCCCTGTGATTTTTGTATCTCTCATTTTAAATTGGTCACCCACTTTATATTTTGTTTCGCAGCCGAGATATTTCCTAGACTCGGTCACAACTATGAATGCTCTATGATTGACTAGTTATTTTTTATCCCTAATCTTTCCATATTCCACTATTCTACATATTTCATTTTGTAACCTAGATTTTTCCCAGACTCAATAATATTTTAAAGTGATGTGTGATTTTTTGAGCCCCCATCTTTCTAAATTCCACTATTCTACACATTCTGTTTTGTAACCTAGATTTTTTCCAAAGTCTGTCCCAGTTGTGACTGTTTTACGACTAAAATTTTATTTTCTAAGCCTTCATCTTTCCAGATTCCTCTATTCTAAACATAATTTTCTGCATCCCAAATTTTTCACATACTCAGTCACACTCGTGACTAGTATTTGATCTTCCATCCATCTATTTTAGCATTTGGTAATGTCATACTTACCATCGTTCTGTACTTCACTAATTGTTGGTGAAATATTTTTTGTAAGGGAAAATTAGGGGCTTTCACCAACACTATGGGACTATGTCCCTTTGCTTAGGAATGGGGTAATTCCATTTATTGAAATTAGGGAAATATGTACACTACTCTAACCATCAGAGGTGGCCTTTCAACTAGGGATCTGTAGACACAAAATCACACACTTTGGGTAATTATTTAGTCCCAGTCTCATACTACTATTCATTTGGTTCTTAAGTGAAAAAGAGTACTAATCAACCCATGTCTTTGGCCATCTTGCATTGTTTTCTAGTACTACTTTCGATCTTGCACCCGTACTTGCCTAGTATGTACTTTCATACTAAATCTTCCACTATTTCTGACTAGGGTGTCTAGCCAGGATTGGGGCACCCTAGTTCCCTCTAGGAACCCTAATACTCTTTGCACTTTCCTCTCATTTTTTTGGATCTTTCTATTTGTTTGAGCTTCTTATATTTTTGGTGTTCGGCCCTTTTGGGGTTACAAAATTAAAGTAAGAGAACCATATAAATATAAAGTTATCTGACCATAATGAGGGATCAAGCACTAAGCATCTACTATCTCCACCTAAGGTTACATCCATCAAAGGCATCTATAGCTCCATCAAAAGGGACACAAGGCTGGGTCATCTGCATCACACTTCATAGGAGGGAATTTTATTGTTTCTATGTACACATTTATTACATTCTACATTTATTTAATTTCTCACTACACACAAAGTGCAATTGGCACAAGAGAAACCTAGGGAACAATTCCACACACACACCTAGAACTACATTGGGTCTGAGATGTAGTGTAGTGCTCAGTGATATGTCCATAAATTTGGTAGTTGAGGACAGGTCGACCCCTTCATATGTATCTTTATTTTTTTTTTGGATTTTGATGATTTTCTTGGGGTTTTGAAGGTGATTCTTCTATTGTATATTTACCATTACTTTGGTGATCACACAATGACATTAATGCAACAATAATCGAACACAAGAGAACATTCAATGACACCTATGAGGAGGTTTTACAGAGACTTTTTCACATAACATGGTGCCCAAATTACAAACCAGAGTGTCCTAGGATCCCTAATACCTTTTCCAGCAGCCCCAATTCATCCAGATAGCTTAGATCTACATCTTCTAAGGCTCATGTGTAGTGGTTTCCTCCTCCTATTTAGCTAGTCTCCACTGCAACACAGTCATGTGACATATTTGAATCAGATAAGGCTTTTCTTAACCCTCCTTGTGCTTAGGGTTTTATATTTTCATACCTTAGTTTTCTTGGGCATTGTTTCAGTACTTTATTATTTCATGTATTTAGTTATTTACTACTCCTATAACATCTATATTAGACTATTATCTTTCCATTTTAGTTTAATTAGGATCACACATGAATACTCCATTAAACCCATGTGCAAAAGGAGATGGAGGAAATGTGTGTGTATGGAGAGGGGAAAATTGAGAAGGGGGTTTTACTCAATAAATATCAAGTTGATTTCATTGACATAAAACTAAATTATTTCCAAGTTAACAATGAGAAGACGCCAACATGCAAAGCAAGAAAAAAAATCAACACAATTTAACTGCATTGATGTAGCCTAGAATTTACCAGTAAAAGCCCAGGCACGCTGGCACATCACTCAGCCTAGACTGAGTGCTCACTCGAAGTGTGCAAAGGTACCATGCCCCTCTTTAGGGTTGTTGTTGCAGGATGTTAGCATGATGAAGGCTTAAATAATTCATATATATGACTAATATATCATTCTACAGTAAATATTCAAATCTATATCTTAAATTACCATAAATCAAACAATAATCGTAGCGAGAACATTCATGCAGTAATAAAATATAACCATGATTAACACCTCGATTTAGTCAATAACCTCCATTACATTAAACATGATAAATACAAAGATGCTTATTACAAATAGATAATACCATAGTTTATGCGTGCATCAGATTTGGCAATATAGCCTCACAATAACACAGTTCTCACATGCCCCTCTATGCCACACAGTTCTTTTCATATTTATAAGGGTGGGGAATTTCCCTTCACCACTTATCTAATCCCAAAATAGGCCGCATACTATTATTAGCCATGTGTCATTACAATAATAGCCACACATGCAAGTGCACTAACAATAGACTTATTATAGTTAACTGTCAATAGTAAATCTATTCTCAGCCTGTATCCATGCAAAACGCTTCGTGGCCAATCCTCCAAAAATAGCCAATGCCTATCACGTAAGTCTCTAACCAATTTGTGTACTTCACATGCCATCTTCCAAAAATAGATCCTCATCATGAAAACGGCTAAGTACCAAATATGCCTCTATCCTCAGTGTGTGATTCCTTCTCGATCCTTCTGCACTTTTGAATGTGCTTTGTTCTTCTGCGCAAACCTTCTATATGTTTTTCACTAAGTGTCATATTTTTTCTGATCAACATTACCCCACACTAATTACATTGTCGCCCTGACAATGGTTGTCTCCAAAACGAATCAAAGAATGTTAATAAAGAGATAGAAAAAATTTTATGAAAAAAATAATGAATTTACCCTGCAGTATCATTTGCTTCAACCTCAAGAATTAATTCTGGATATTTTTCTTTTATTTACGCCTCTAAATTCTTCCAATCATTGAGTGTGGCTTCTGCCTTTTCTGGGATATCCATTTTAATTGACTCTAACTCATCTTTTACAATCTTTGTTTTCTCATTCTGTAAAACCAACACAATGTTGGACATGGCAGTCATTCTTCTTTCTAATAATTCCATCTTTTACACAATGAGTTTCCCAAGCTCATCCAGCCTTTCCTTGTGTGGTTCTTGAGCTTCTGTAAGGGCCTCATACTTCTTGTTAACAAGGGATAACTATTCTACACGGCCCAAGGCCTGATATTTCATGGCCTTCAGGACTTCATTGTCTTCCAAAATGGTCTCGATTCTTATAACAGCTTCTAGGGTTGTACATATATTCAGCGCTTGATATTATTTCTTCAGTTCCTCCTACAAGCTCTAAAGAAACCCCTCATATGATGCAATATTTCTCATCATCGAAGAATTTTATCACTTTTCTTCCTACTTAAGATCCTTTGGTGCTGACATGCGCAGAGGTTGATCTTCAAGCACTAAGTTCACCAAGGTACTTACATAATGCATTTCCCAAGGAAATGTTTTGGGTACATTTGGCTCTAAGTGTGGCTTTGCTTTCATGATATTGTCCCTAACTTCCTCTACCATGCTAATGAAAACAATGTTCTTATTCTGTGCCAAGTATTTTTCTTGCTTTAGGCACACTATTTCTACATCCTTAGTTTTTAGTTCTCTTAGCGCCCTAATTGTTGCAGCCTTATCCATATTTCATCGTGTCACCTCTGTTGATACTTTTACCAATGCATTGCTTACTTGTTCATCTGACATAATAGTAGGCTTTACTGTTATGTGTCTGGCCTGAGGTGTCTTCTTCAACCTCCTTGATACACATGAATATTCACATACATCAAAGTATGGTTCATCCATGTGTGTGTGCATCAACCATGACAGTTGCTTCCTTGTTTGCATGGTTGTGATATCTTCATCCATCATCTCCCAGTCATATAACTTATTTTGTGTCACTATGCTCTGAAAACAGGCACATATAATTTTACCTGTGTCCTCAGCATAGCCCATTACTAGTGGAACATACTCTCCACTTGTTCTTTTCGATCTTGGCCCCTTAGGAACTTGAGCTTCAATATTTGGAGCTTGTTCTACTATACCCTGAGCAATTTCTTATGTTGTCTCATCTACCTCTTTTTCTCCTTCTTCCCCATCCTTCATTTATTCATCCTTTGGTCCTTCCACATCCTCTGGAGGTGTATGGTAATTGGGTGCACTTTCCTTATACTCTTCCACCTCCTTGTTCAGCTTCAAATTCCTTCTTCTCTTCTCATTGGTCTCCTTCTGTGGAGAGAGTTGAGGTGATTTGGGCACTGATTGTGGAGTATCACCTTGGGTCCTTGTTCTCCTGAATACTCTTTTGAAGTGGCACTCTCCTTATACCGCATCCAAGTCCTCATCATCTCCCTCTTGTGGTTGGGGTTGAGTAGTCACGCGCTCAGCTTCTTCCCTATTTGGAGGATGCCTCCTATCTCTATGTTATAAACCACCACTATCCGCATGATCCTTTTCTTCATCATCTACTTGTATTATCTCTGTGGAATTAGGTATTGGAACATTTTACATTGTATGCTTACCTTTTGGTGGCCCTGGGAGAGTGAAATAATTTTCCACATACTTATTTTTCTCTAGTTTGGGCTTGAGTTGAAGGTACACAAGCGTTACTCCAATGTATCCAATAGCCAAGCTCACTAGTTTCATGTTTAATACATCTGAGATAAGCCTCTTAATGTAGGCACTCCGGCCTAGATATATATATGTATTTCTTAGAATGTGGTAGTCGCAATCTACCTTATCTGCATTGAAGCTTATGTGGCACGCTTCTAAAAATTGGTGAACTGATGCCTGGAAATATCATGTTGTGAAGGCATATGGTAATTTACACAATGGGCTCTAAGCCCCATATTTCATAGTGAACTGTGTGATGTAAAAGTGCTGGTATACTGCAAACTACATTTCCTTCCCTACTACCGAAGGTAACTCCTTAGGTATGCGCCATTCTTCTTCAAAAATTACACGGATCCTATCATACCACATCTCCACCCTCTTCTTTAATGGTCCACTCATTGATCCATCGCACAAGTACTTTCCAAATCTTTTTGCAGGTGACTTGTTCTCCATAGGGTATTCCCATATTCCCTCCTTTGGCCCATCGGGCACCCCAATTTCCATAAACACCAGAGACAATATAATAGCCCCAAAACTGATCTTCTCTCCTCTACGCACTTCTTCAATGATAGTCTCCGCAATGTAAATGGAGATGTTTTAAATCACTCCCTGTGACATCTTCTTCGCAATGTGTAGCCAAATTGTGTTTACTTGTGACCATATTTCTTGGTCATTTAACTTTGTAACTAAGTGTGCAACTTCTTGAATGATTACGTACTTATTTAATTTATCAATTTCCATGTCGCGTGGACCCTTTGTGTACCCTAACTCCTTCCTTATCTCCAAGATTGAGGATTTATCATTTAAATCACCGTTTAGATCTACTCATGTACCTTTCAACCCTGTTACTGTTGAGATCAATGTGGATGTAATCCTTACCCTATATCCTGCAAAGTAAAATAAATCTTTGCGTACCCTTCTCATCAACCATCAATACAATAGTTCATCTTTCCCAAAGTAGGGGATCTCATACAATTGGTAAACCCCAATTTCCTTCAAAAACTTCTCCCCAGCGTTGTCATACATTGGGTTGTCTTCTATTATGCGCTTATTCATCTTTGTGTTTAATAACGCATCCATCTCTTTCTTATGTTCAGTTGTACGATGGTTGTACTCACTGATCTTTCTCTTTCAAATGTGGGAATCCCATTCCTCATCCATAATCACACCCTCTGAATATTTCATTTCTAATAAATTATTCTCAGGATTCATTTCAACCTCCACTTCGACCTTCTTCTTCCATTTTCCTCTTGTTGTGGGTGCTTTCTTTGGTGCCATCTATAACAAGCAATCTTCTCACTTCAAATACTCATCTTTTATCTCCTACAATGTGCAAACCCAAACTCTAGCTTAATTCAGCGTGCCCTGGTTGAAATCATGCGCCCTAGCTCTTTTGCAATTCCTTGCCTCGCTTAAACCCTTCGCAACTAGGGATGTAAGCTTCCTCTACGCACAAATATACAAATCACATCTCAATTCACACTATCCACACCTGAATACTCTTCTTGCAGCTTGGTTACACTTGGCTCGTTCAAATTATCAAAATTACAATGGTAAGAATGAACTTGCATCCCATCCTTATATAGATTTTCAAAAATTTAGTGCATTTATTTCTCCTCCACCTACCAACAGTCCTCTCATTAATCGACCATTTTTGTTCTTTCTGCATGGTACATCTTCGCACCCAAGCTATAACCTTCCAATGCGCCTTCCTACCTTCTAGCCATGAACTTCTCTTTAGCGCACCTCCATGTGCCCGAGTACCTCAACATTGCGCCTTCCCTTGGCAGTTCCCATGGCCCCTGCATACCTCACGTTATACTTGTTTCTTCATTCATCTCCACCTATGGTCCTCATTTCCATAAGCATTTTTTTTTCAATTCTCCAACTTGAATAGAACCCGTAGCATTTTGTTCCTTTCATGTGGACTTATTTTCAATAGTCTTGTACCTAGATATCAATAACCTACCCCACACTAGGGGTATGTTCAGTCCTTTACGCATAAAAATTCTTCAAATAGTAATTATCTTTTAGCACGTGAACGTGCTTTATTACACAAACACACCAACTAAATTGAAAAATTATAGCGACAAAGAAGGAAACACATTAAGGAAATGCAGAATTGAAAACCTAATCGAAATGGCAACACTGCCTTATTACAAACACTAAGAATACTTATTTATAGTAGGGCTTCAGCCTACTCTCGTTGAAGTATCTAGGTAACCATATTCCATCAAGCACCTCTAATTTACAAGCATTTGTTTCAAGTATGTGAGTGACAACATACAGTCCCAACCAATGTACCTTGATTTTTCCTAGATGGCACAAAAACTTAGAATAATAAAGGAGCACCATCTGTCCAATCTCAATTTTTTTTCCTTTATGTGCCTATCATGTCATGCTTTCTGCATAGATTTTTATTTTTTCTGACTCCAACATGTTATTTCTTGTCGCTCATCCAGCTGAATTAAATTTTCAATCCATTCTTCTAATGCTTGCTCATCTGCTAGAACTCTAAGGTGTGTTATACACAAAGATGGTAACATGAATTCCATAGGAAGAACTACTTCTGTGCCAAACACTAACTGAAATGGTGTGTCTTTGTTCAAACTTTTATATGTTGTTTGATATGCCCAAAGTACTACAGATACTTTATCATCCTAATCCTTTCATCCAAAATCACATATTTTTGTCAATGTCTAGGTCAAATTTTTGTTGAAATCCTCAACAGTTCCATTATCCTGAGGATGATAAGGTGTAGTCTTATAGTGTGCAATCATGAATTCATCTAATAAAATTTTAATTTTCTCATTCAGAAAGTTTTTTCCCCTATCATTGGTTAAACTTAAAATACATCTATACCATGTAATAACATTTTCCCATAGAAACCTAGTTATTGCAGCCATTATACAATCCTTTGTAGGCACTGCTTCTACCCACCTTGTCAGATAGTCTATGTAAGTGATGATATATCGTGATCCAGTTCTGTGCGGGGCTAGTGAAATAGGACCTAAAAAATCTATAGCCCATTTCTCAAACAGTTGTACACTACTAATAGGTCTTAGAGGCATTTCATCTCATTGACCTAGTTTCCCAAGGCGTTAACAATGATCACAAGCCTTGCAATAATCTTTACAATATTTATATAGGGTCTCCAACCATAATCCAGTGAGTAGAATCTCGCGAGTAGTGGCGTCACCTACATAGTGACCACCTGCAATACCACCATGAGCTTCCTCCATGATATCCATGTGCTCACATTCCAGTACGTAATGGTGTAATACTTCATCTCAGCCTAACTTGTACGGGTCACCAATAATTAACATATAAGGTGTTGCATGTAGAACAAGTTGTTTCTTCTCCAAGAAATTCATTCCTTCTGGTGTCATACCTATACATATAAAGACAAAAATGTCCTCTAATTTTGATGGTGCTCATTGTAACCTATATAACTAAGCATCTGGCATGACATATTCGATTTCTTGTGCTTCTTATCCTGATTGTATCCTAGATAAATTATCTATTCTAGAATTACTTTTCGTTGGTTCTACCATAGCTGTGAAATCAAATTCTTGAAATAATAGTACCCATTTGCATATGTGCCCCTGTAAAACAAGTTTGTTTACCAAATACTAAATGCCATGTGATCTATATAAGAGACAAATGGTGTAGCTAGAAACTACTATCAGAATTTATGTAGCGCATAGATCATTGACAAAGCTTTGCGCTCTATAGTTGTGTAATTTTGCTTTACAGGAGTCATCTTTCTATTAGAAAAACAAATAGGATGATCTATAATACCTTCTCTATGTTGAGACAATAACGTGCCAATGGTTGTGCCAAAGGCATCCACATGTACATGAAATGGTTGGTCCCACGAAGGAAAATGCAGAATAGGCGCAGTAGTAAGTTTATCCTTTAATGTCTCGAATGCACGTTTTTGTAGTTCTCCCCAATAGAACGTACCTTTTACTTTTGATAAATCCTCCAAAGGTGTGGCAACCTTGGCATATCCCTTTATGAATTTCCTATAATACCCTATGTGATTCAAGAATCCATGTACCTCACTTTGAATGGTAGGATCTTTCAGACCTATAATGACTATAACCTGAGCTAGATCAACCAACAAACCTTCCTTGCAGATTATGTGTCCTAACAGTATTCCAAATGGTGTAGAAAATATGTAATTCTTGATATTAAAAGAGATACTCAATTGTCTACATCTTTCAAACATTAAGATAAGATTGTCACAATGATATTTAACTAATCCATACACCGTCAAATCATCCAAATAGACCTGCAAGAAGTTGTGAATAAATCCCTTGAATTCTTGAACAACTATACACAAAAATACAGCAGGCACATTTTTAAGACCAAAAGGCATCACAGTTTAGGAGAAGCTACCCCCTTCAGTATTAAAAGTAGTCTTTTTCTAATCCTCCTGGGAAATCCTAACTTGATGATACCCATAGAACGCATTTGTAAACGAATAGGTTTTGCGTCCAACAACGCCTTCTAGTATTTCCTTTGTGAATGGCATAGGAAAGGGATTAGTCACACATGTGTCATTCAGATCCCTATAGTCCACATAGATCCTAATCCAACCATCCTTCTTGATATTGATCACCATTGGACTAACCCATTATGACTCATCAAGGGGCTTGATGATTCCAGACTTCAAAATTTTGTCAATCTCTTCCTTGACCTTTTCACGCAAGTTTGGGTTCATCTGTAGGGTCTCTTTCTAACTCGGTGCACACCCTATTTAATATTTATCTTCATCCCCCCTAATGATTCACGCATGCCTTTAAGTTCATGGTACCCTCGATGGAATAAGTCCTGATAATCTCATAGTAACTCTATGATTTTTTCCACTTCAAATTATGTCCAATAGTCCCCAATTATGGCCTCCTTAGGCTTAGCATTTGATCCAATATCCACTTTCTTTGTCTTCATAGGTGCGTGATAGGTGCGCATAGTCTTATCTACACTATCCAACACCTCACGCCTACCTGATGAATGGTTTATATCTAGATTTTCTACTTCTTTGTCGTCCATTAAGTAGACCATTTTTCCTTTTTCTTTCTCAAGGAAAGTGCACTGAAGTAGTGCGATGTCGGCCTCTGGTTCTTCAAAAAAATGTGCTCCTGAGTTTCCTTCATCCAATAACTCCTAAAGTATTTCTTCAGCCTTGGCACTATCTCCCATAGTTAAGCACTTTATGACTTTTAATGCTTCTTCCACCAGAGGATTGGTAGAGAAGAATTCAAACATCTGGGTCATTCCTGCAATTAAATCTGTGCAATTTCCAGTTTCTCTATGGATTTCTTCATATACATACTAAGCACACATGCAACTTTGTAAAGTGGAATAAAATTTTTGCACCTAGAGAAAAGGTGGTAAAGCTTCCTACCCCTCTGTCTAGAATCTCTCACACTTCTGAATGTGGTGTTGAACAGGTTGATTACCATGATAAGTGTAGATTTGAGTAGGTGCATTGCTCTTGAAGAACCTAATATCAAGAGAAATCATAGTTTCATTCCATCCTACAAGATTACCCTTGTGGGCCACCCACCAGCATGCTGCTGTCCCATGTGGGGTATAGGCTAGCATATCCATCCTCTCCAGCGGGTCTATCCACTATTCCTCCATGGCACGTAGGAATATCATAGGATCTCCTTCTCTAGTGTTACAAGGTACCAATTTTTTACATGTTCTCCTAACATAACATGGTTTGATTCCCTCAGTAAATATGCTCTTTACTTCACACCCCACTAACTCATAAGTGTTATGAACCCATTTATCACAAGCAACACTTATAGTATCACCTATAGATTGTGCATCCTCCCACTAAATTATTCCTTCTTTATATGGCTCAAGCATCTCTGGATCTCAGATGGTGCATACATAAATCCTATTCATGTATTCTTCACTCAATGGCTCAACATAGGGCGTAGATTTTCCATCTGTTAAAGGGATAATAAATCTTTCCTACTTGTTTTCAAATCTGATATAACCCTTGTTGAACCAAATATTAACATTATTTGCATAGCACCAAGGACACCCCAATAGAGCTAGGAAGCTATCTGACTCTGCAAGCACTAAAACCTCAAAATCTCCAGTGAACGTGACTCCTTTTATGGTAATGGATGCATCTTTTAAAACCTTGATGGGAGTGTCCTTAGTTTGATTATCCATGAAAAATACATTAGAGGATGGCTGAAATGTAGGTCTCCCCATTTGTACCCATGCATCTAAGGTAAGAACATTTACTTACACATCTATATCAATCAATATATTACTCAATAGCCACCCATCCACAATAGCATTTAGAGTGATTTTCATGTCATAATCTAGGCTATGTGGTGGAAGATTCGCATGCAGGATCTGATGTCTAGTCTCAAAACTTATGCATAGAGTATTTCCTCTTAACCGAGTCCCCAATAGTGGAATGATATTCTCCTAGCACAACAATTTTCACACTTCTCTCAAGTCATTTATATCAGTTTAGACAGTCTATGATGTTGTCTTTTGCTCCATCTGTCGTGATTGGTCCTTTAAATACTATATCTCACCTTTAAGATTCCTGAGTACCTTCATGATTTCCTAATGAACCTCCTTCTGATGGGTGAGATATAGGTACCGTGCATGTAGAACCTATTCCTTAGTGATGGTATGCTTCTGATGTATTTCTTCTCTGGCACATGCTGCTTCAACACAGGTCATAATATTTACTTGCACTGCCTCAGATTCTACTCCCAACTTGGGCATCCACTGATTTTCCATGGCGCGTTGTATCCTAACCATCCCTGCACTTTTTTTCTTGTTTATGCTACTTGTTAAGATGCTCATACAAGTCCAAGCATTCCTCATTGCTATTTTTCTTTCTAAAGATTGAACATGTAATATTCTGAGGACATTCACATATGTAGTGGTCAGAAGATCCGCATGTATAACATGTTCTGTGAGGGAACTCACTTCTTCTACCACCACTTCCTCATCCTCTAAATCCACCACGGTATCCTTGACCTTGGCCACAACTTCCTTAAAAATTCCATTCATTCCGATCATAGCACGTCTGATTGTGTCCCCAATCCTGATGCCCATTATTACCTTTAGATTTATCTGAAACTCTTGTTTATCGTACACCAATATCTATAGCATCATGGATCTGACCAATCAGCCGGTAGTCTTCCATGTCATGAGTCATGGACCTACAGATTTTACAGTAGCTTGAAACATTCTTCCTTATCACGCATTGTAGTAATGGGCAACGGATTGCATCATGGTTTAAATGACATATCTCATAATCTAACAGTAATGAGTGCACTGATCTGTGAGGAAAACTATCCTTTGTGTGACCTTCCACTTCAAAATTTGTGCACCAAATCCATGTGTGTGTCTAATGTGTTGAATTTTCTGATAGTTTCTCTAATTGTTTTGCCATAGCTATGATCTGTGCTTCTAAAAATGGGCTCACTCTAGTGTCTATACTTCCAAATTCCTCATCATGTAAGGTTATTTCAAGTGCTTCATGTGGATCAGTGTATGTCTTATGTGATAATGCCCTTCTAAAATTTTTAATCAGGCCTCCAACAAACCATTGTGCATGTTGGCTTGCATGAATATCATAATAAATCTTAGATAACAACGTTTTGAAGTGAGCATCATACTCTCTAACACTTTTAGTAGTACCTTTATTAATATCCTTGACTGTGCTTATACTCTTCTGTTCAAACTCGGGGATGTGAAACTCTTTAAGGAATGCATTTTTCAAAGCTATATAATCTACACAAGTCTGATGAGGGTCAAACGTTTTGTACCTATTGTGTGCACGCCCTTATAATGTAGTAGCGAATTAACTTTCCCTACGCTTAGAATTCATGATTCCTTTTGCGTGCCACAGTATTTCACACATGTGCACATGTTCAACATCTTCTATGCCCATATACTTTGGAAGATGAAGAGACATCTCCATGTAAATATTTTGGGGTTGGTGTGAACCTTGGCCACTTGATCTAGAACCTCTTGTGTTTCCTCTACCTCAAGAACCACCTGATCCACCAAAACTAGAGCCACCTATGCCTCTTGATCCTAAACCTGTAGCTGGGGTTAGACCAGAAGATGTACTTCCTTGTGTCCTAACCGTAGTACTGAACTGCACCCCAATAGTCTGTGAAGTGTTACTACTCCCAGAAGATGGTCCCAAAATCTACACACCTGAATTCTGTATAGATGATACACCTGAAAAGGTACTCCCATATAACATTGAATTCATTTGCACTGCCATTGTTGTGCCTCTTATAAGACTCAATCCTACTCTCCCAACACTTGAATTAGATTTCTAATTGTTTGTTGTACTAGATGTTGGAAAACCAAGCATGAGGGCAAGGTTGTCATGTGGATTCAAATGCGCACCCATGGCCCATGATGTTTCTACTAGGGCACTTCTACGTGAGGCTGGGGAGGGTTACCTATCATGCTTTCCCAAATGGGGGAGTCCTAATACTAGGGTTTCATGTCTTCTACGTGAATTTCAACTCCTTACCAAATTATATTTCTCCACAATGTCATTTACTTTGCAACCTCCCACTACTTCTCTACCTCCCTCTCGTGTGCCTCATTATACTTAAGCCATCTTTCCTCCCTCTTCCTTTTTGTCTCTAGGTCAGCCATATTTCACCAAACCTACTCCTTCCCCCACGTGTGGTGGGGTTTAGTTAGCCATTGGTTTTCTCTCTAAATTCAAATTTACCATCAAGATCTTGATCTCCAGTGGAATGCCTTGCAGGTAAGTTCCCCTTGGATATCGTAAAAACTAGAATTCATCTACCTCTGGGCACGAATAAGTGGAAATTGAGTACTCCAAGATATAACTTTTCAAAACACCATAGAACCATGTATCCACTCCACGAGTCTAAATCAGATCAACATCATTAAGGGTTTGAAATGCTTTGTGTGTCTAGATGAGTGTGTGATACCTCCAATTCTATTTAGATGCATAAGCAATCAGCCACTCTAATAATTCTATTGGAAAGATAGCGAAGAAGCTCTCATATAAACTATCATATAGATTTTGTTCCACCCACATGCGTGCATTAAACTTAGATCCAGTGTTGAACCATCGTGTGTATTCTTCTTCTAGGTCATGTATCCACTCCTCAACACTTGCTAGGGTCAACCGGTATTTCTTCATCATGAACCATCCTGAAAACAATTGAAAAAGAGGTCCCGGAAACAAAACTAATGATGCAGCCTAGAATTCACCAATAAAATCCGAGGCATGCTAGCACATCACTCAGCCTAGACTGAGTGCTCACCCGAAGCACACAAAGGTACCAGGACCCTCTTTAGGGTTGTTGTAGGATGTTAGCTTGATGAATACTTAAATCATTCAGATCTATGACTAATATATCATTCTACAGTACATATTCAAATCTAGATCTTAAAGTACCATTAATCAAACAATAATCATAGTGAGAACATTCATGTAGTAATAAACTATAACCATGATTAACACCTTGATTCATTCAATAACATCCATTACATTAAACATGATATATACAAAAATGCTTATTACAAATAGATAATACCATAGTCTATGCGCGCATCATATTTAGCAGCATAACCTCACAATAACTTAGTTCTCACATGCCCCTCTATGCCACATGATTATTTTCATATTTATAAGGGTGGGGACTTTTCCTTCACCACTTATCTAATCCAAAAATAGGTCACATGCTATTATTAGCCACACACCATTACAATAATAGCCACACAGGGAAGTGCACTAACAATAGACTTCTTCTAGTTAATTTTTAGTAGTAAATCTATTCTCAGCATGTATCCATGGAAAGTTCTTCATGGCCGATCCTCCAAAAATAGCCAATACATGTCGCACAAGTCTCTAACCGGTTTGTGTGCTCCACGCGCCATCTTCCAAAAATAGATCTGCATCGTGAAAACAGCTAGGTCTCAAATCTGCCTCTACCCTCAGTGCGTGATTCCTTCCCAATCCTTCCATGCTTTTGAATATGCTATGTTCTTCCGCGCAAACCTTTTGTATGTTTTTTGCTAAGTGCTAGATGATTTCTGATCAACATGCATTATATTCATCAAAAGATTCATTCTTTCCCTAATTGTGCAAGATTACAATTCTCTATTAGAGTAGTAGTTGAGATGGAGAGGAAAAAATAAGATACGAAGATATAAGAATTGTAATTTTGTACTTGTAGCAAGACAATGGGAGCTATCAACCCAAAAAATTTAATCTAAAAGAAGAAAATATCACCCTTAGGAATGGAGAGAGCATTAAAATATATAACAAAATACAATGGCTCTTCACATTCCCATGTCACTTTTCAACTTAAATTGTAATCCTCAATGAAGAAATATCAAATTTAAGTGACTTAAGTCACTTTTTACAAAATTTTCTCCTCAATGAAGAAATAGAATTCTAGAGAGAGAAAGAGAGGAGAAGATCCAAGCCTAAATGAAGAAGGATGAAGAATCCCCAATCATAAATAAATTCCACTCCTATGATGAGCCGGTGAAATTCTCTAATGTAATGATGAAATTGTGATCCTTGACTTCTTCTACATTGATTCTCCAGTGATGTACTCCAAATGAAGAACTTTGTTCCCTCTACACTATGATAATCCTTTTCTTGAATATTCAACCATGTAGCCCCATCAGGTAAACTAAGAGAAGAAGTGAGAAGCACTTGATGAATAAACCATCGATAACAATGAAGGATTTCCTCCCTCACTTAAAAAAACCCTCTAATCCCTGAAACATTTTCATACCTTCTTGATCAATCATGGAATGAACTTCATGTACTTGCTAAGAACCTGAAACAATTATTTAGATAGTGTAACCATTATCCATGATTTTTTCACCTTGAGAACATTAATGACCAATGAGATGTAAAATAATATCCTTTCAAAACAATGGTGGAGGTAAGAGAGAGATATTGAATGATGTTATTCACCTTATGATCAAAAAAAGATGAAGTGAAATGTGCTCTAGGACCAAAATGCACTCAGAGGCAAAAGTTGGGAACCAAGAGGGTTTCCCTTTTTCCTGAGTCACAAATCAACTGAAAACCTCTCACAAATGTGAATTTTTATTCATCATTCCCATGAGGAAATCTCTAGAGAGATGATCATCACATAGTGACAGGTGGATATTTTCATATATGTTCAAATTTGGCAAGTTCACTCTGAGACACCTTATGTTTACCCCATCTAGAAATGTGGGGATTTACTCACAAACTAAAGATTTGATATCCATGAATATTGGAAATAGGAAACATGTGGCGGAGGAACATGTGTGACCATTTTGAGCTCATTCTGAACACACTTACTATTTTTAGTAAGTCATACATAAGTGATTAGGCTAAAATGTGAATTTATATGCCTAATTTTATTGTTATTGTAACATAAATTAACCCAAGAAAACTAAGACAAAATAAATGAAACCCTAAGTGCAAATAGAGGGTAAGAAGGCTTAGCTGATTCACAAAACTCTTGGAGGTTTCTAGAGCTAGAGAACTATAAAATATGAAGCATTGACCATCGCACTGAAGCTTGGAAAATAACGATCTTTAATAATAAGTTAGATTGGGGTACATGGAGAGGGACAAGGAAACTTGTGGGTGCCCTAGGCCTCTTTCTGGGTGCCTAGGTTTGAGGAAATGCTATGGAAACCTCCTTTGAGTGGTAACTAGTTGTTCTTTATTTTTCATCTTTGGTCACTATGAGGTCGTACAGTGATCGTTGAAGTCGTTGCAAACTTGCGATTAAGTATTGACCTATAAAACCCTCAAAGAGACATCAAATCCTAAAAAAAGAAACATGTAAAATGAGGGTTTGAAATTTCCTCAGCTATCATAATGGTGAACTTACAACTGAGAATTATACTACATATCAGACTTAATGTTTCTATGTGTGTGTGTGCATAATTGTGCCCTAGATGGCTCTTGTGTGTGTCACACTTGATAGTGAGTAAATAAGATAAATGTAAATAAATGTGATATATGTGTGTATGGAATAGAATGAACTTCCCTCCTATGAATTTTATACAAAATAACCATCCCTTATTTCCCTTGGATGGCGTTAGATGGATGCAATGATGCTCTTAGATGATTGATAGATGCAACCTTAGGTGGTGATAGCTAATGCTTAGTGCTTGGTCCCTTATTATGATCACATAAATTTATATTTATATGATTCCCTTGCTTTAATTCCATAATTAACCCCAAAAAGGATGACTACCAAAAAGATAAGATGCTCAAACAGATAGAAAGGGCCCGAAAAGTATGAACAAAGTATATTGAGGTCAGGGGTGCCCAGAGGGGATGAGGGCACCTAGCAGTAGTGTCCTGGCTGGGTAATGGTGTCAAGGATGATAAATTCTAAGGTATAAAAAGGCAGACTGAGAAAGTAAGGGTGTAAGACTAGAAGAAGTGAGAGAAATCAAAGAAAGGTGGCCAAAGACATGGGTTAATTAGTACTTTTCTCACTTAGGAATCATATGAATAGTGGTATGTAATCATGACTAAATATTTACCCAAAGCATGTGATTTTGTGTCTACAATTATCGGTAATATAAAGTAGATAATATATGCATACCTGATAACTATGTAGGTCAATGATGAAAGTGTGGTGAGGGACAAGACAAAACATGGAGTGATAAAAATGTAAATCATGGATGCTAAGGAGGAGAAAGTTCAAAAAGTGATGATGAAAATGAGCCTAGGGAAGAAACACATGTGTAGATGTCAAGATGTACATGTTGTTTATGTCACTTGTTTGTTTGTGTGTAATGTTTTGAATGATTTTGATGATGTTGACTACCACATTCCATACAGATGGACCTGGAAAAGAGAAGAATGAGCAAGTAATCAAATACACATGTATATGACCAAAATGTGTAAAACGTATGTAAGGAAAGTATGTAAAATATGAAAAATGTGACAGAACTTGTGTAACTAGTCCATGATGAGGAAAGAGTGTAGAAATGATCCTAAATATTTTGTAGATGAACAAGTTTTTTGGGGGATTTCATGCCAGTTGTGCTGGTTGTGAGTTTTTGGGGTGATCTCATGCCAATGATATGGAATAAGTGTAGGGAGAAAATTATGGTTTTATCCTCCAACATTTAACTATTTCTCTTAATGTAACACACCACTCCAGATGGTGTGCAAAATTTGATCCAACACAAACGTGCTAAGGGAAATATGCTTTGTAAAATCCATTATGTGTGGATTTCTGTAGACTATGTTGAACTATCCAAATGTTGTGTAACTGCCTCCTGGTTATAGGCATCCAGGAAGGGTCATGTTGTGCTAAGGACCCAAGTTTGGTTCTGAGCCCTGAAACTTACAACTGTGTTTTACCACTATTGTGCTATGATTTGTAATAATTATAGACTACTGTATGGGGTGATTGATTCACCCAAATAATGCCCCCCTCATTTGGGGTGCATGCAACATTGTTGAAGGAGTATGCGGCCCAAAAGAGGACCGATCGTTGTGTTGAAATTGTGCCCTACAGGGGGAAGGGAATATTCTTAGTAAAACTCAAGGAACGTGCAAAAAAAGTGGTTGGGATACAAGTGTTAGTACAAGCAAAGGAAAACACACATGTAGTAGACAAAAAGTATGCTAATAAGACAATATGTAAGCTAAGACGCAAGAAGAAGATGTAAACAAGAAAGAAGACAATGTAGACTGCAAAAACTGGGTTGCAAACATGGGACACCACTCACGATGTTGAAAAATAATCAAGGCCAAAAATTCCAGAAGCAGACAATGTGCACACAAGACAAAGGGAAAATCCTACAAAAAATGGCATACAAAGAGAAAGCAATGACAGACAATGTAACAGAAAACCATGGAAGAAAATATACCTGCAAAAAAATGTTGCACATGAAGCACCCATAAGCATGTTAAAAAGATATTAAAAAATGTCAAAATGTGTAGAATTTGATAAAGTAACGTGATATGAAATAAAATGAAACAATAGCACCTGTAATGACGAAAGTGGATGCCCCTATGAGCCATTGTGGGACTGGTAATAGGTATTGCGCCAAGCATCCATGTTACGTGTAATGGATTTATAGAATCTATGATCACAACTAGAAAGTAAATTGAACATGTATGTGTTTATGATAAAAGGTAATGACATACAAGCTATCTATGTAGCATGTATAATAAGATGTGCATGTAAAAACTAAATGTAAGCAAGACTAAATGTTGCCAATATATGCAGTATGTTGTAGATGATACAAAATGGAATCTAGTGTGAATGATAGGGTCAGTGTGCCCCCGGGGTGGATGTGCATGCATGTAATGAGGTTCATTTATTTATTCCCCCTTAGCAGTTAAGAATGAATAGTAAACGAGAGTGCGTAATCGGGAAATTGTCTTAAATTTGTGTACTGGAAAGATATGTTCATCAAATCGTAAAGTGTAGAGTGCAAATGAGTGAGTTAATGAGAAATTTGATTAAACACATGAGTGTGATGAGGTCCATTTGAGATGTATACCCTCAACATTCGAGTATGGACCGTGGGACTAGAGTGTGTCATAGGGTAATGACTGCAACATGTAGAAGTAGATGTAAGAGAGATGTAGTGCAAATGTGTAGAGTGAACGAGATGTAAAGCGTGTGGTAGATGTTGTGAGAGAAGATGTCCTAAGTATATGGTGCATGATGTATGGATTATTTAGTATGTAAATTCGAATGTATAAGGTACAATGTATGAGGTTCATGTATATATTATGCCCTCAACAGTCAAGTGTGAACCAAAGCACAAGAGTACATCATTGGGAAATGAAAATTGAAATGTATCAAGTTTTTCATGATGAAAGTAAAAGACTAGATGTGATGTGTGTAAGATGGGGGGAGGAAGTATGAAGCCCCCAATCGTATAGTGATGAGTGTGTTATTTTATGCATGATGTTTGGCAATGGATGATGAGAGAGTGTATTATATGCGCAAATATATGGTGATAAATGTATGTATGTATGAATGAGTATGTAGTAGATATATATAATGGGGAAATGGAATGGGTTCTTATTGAAAGAGATCCCTCAATGGTCATGTAAAAACCATAAGAACATGAGTGTCTCACCAATAAATGATGATATGTGTGCATATGTGATAGTCTATGTGTGGCATGATGAGAAAATAAGACGCTTGTTAGTGGTAGAGGGGGGAGAAAATGTGTTATTCCCCCCTAGGTCTGTGATGAGAAAAGAGATAAAGTCATGTCATTAGGAGGTCGTCATTTTCATGATCAAAACTGAAAGGTAAAGCATCTGATACATGATAAACAATAGTGTCAGGTTGATCATGTAGTGATCCATTATGTAAAATTTTGTACATTCCCATGGCGTATTATTCATCAGTGAAAGGGGGTAGCATACAACCATGTGCATACTAGCTTTTAAGATTTTACGAATAGACGAGGAAGGAATCATTACAAATCAAAACACAAACGAAAGGAATAAGAAATGAAATGTCAATATGATCAGGATCTAAGGTTCCCCAATATAGTCAAGCCATGATTATCAAAGTGTAAGGGGAGCAGTACGAGGAGCTCGTGCAAGAAACATTGTGATATGAAAGAAGTGAAGCCCATAAGCAGACAGTAATGTTGATGAAACCATGATAAAGATGAGGAACATATGAGTGAAGGAAAATATATCATCAATCGTAAATCCTAAGCCGAGCCAAGCCATCATGTGTGCATATAGTGTCATCACAAGTAGGATTAAATAAAATATGCTCCCAATAAGAATCATTCATGAAAAGTGTACATATAAAGGGAGGAGTGCTAATGGTGGTGCACATGTGATAGTGAAGTAGGTGGAATGACATTGAGATGTGTGGATAGGCCCTTGATAAAGTACCATAGCAGTAGTAAAAGTAGGAGGGATGTGTAGATGCAATGAGACCAAATCTAGCATGAAAATAGCACCTTCAAGTGGTGGTAAATGATCTGGAGTGTCCATGGGTTGTGGTTCATCAATAATATAAGATTGTGAAGTAGGAATTGTAATATTGGGATCACGGTCGCAATATTTGAAGGGGTCACAATCACTAAGCACTGTATATTCTATGCTCTCATGTAAAAATTTGACACATAGTGATGTACTGTAGAAGGAACTACTTGCATGTCATGAAGTCATGGCCGACCGAGTAAATTGTTATATGAAATTGAGAAAGTCAATGAAAAATAAAATTGTGTTAAGGGTTTTTGGCCCTATGGTGATAGGAAGAGTAATGTGACCTACGAATGGATGAACAGAGCCATCATATGCATGAAGGGAAAGACACAATAGACTAACATTAGCAGTAGAAAGATAAATATTTTCAAGGAATGACATAGGACATAGATTGAGTTCAGATCCATTATTGATTAAAGTACGCTTGACACCCACATTTTAAATGTGAATCATGGTATGTAAGGGTGGATCATTGTCAAAAATAGTAATATCAGCATTAGGATTGGACAGGAAAGTAATATGCTGAGAAAATGCTTACAAAAATGTTTGATATAGTAAATCTGGATGCATATTAGGAGGAATGCAAGTGGTAGCAAAGAAAGTTTTGATTTTATCTCTTAATTCATGATTGATAAGAAATAAATCAGCAATAGAGATACTCATGATGAAGAGATCCTAAAAAGATAAGAATAATGGAGGTATGAGGATCCTAAGACTGCATTCAGATCGAGTTTGGGTTCACCGAAATGATTAAGCTAAATGTGAATTTATGAGCCTAATCTAATTGTTATTCTAGCAGTAAATAAATACAACAATGAAGTATAGAAATTAACCCAAAAATCTAAGCCATAAATATATGAAACCCTAAGTGCAAAGAGAGGGTAAGAAGGTACTTATTTGATTCATAAATAATTTTGAACTATAACGAAGTGATGACCTAGTGATAATAATGGTAGGAGCATCACACGGAGGCCCAAAAAAATGTAGATCAAGTAGAATATGATGGACAGGTGTGCCTAGAGAGGTACATGGGTACTCTTGGGTTTCCTAAGCCTATTTATCAGTGTTTGGGTCTGTGGAAATTTTCAAGAAACCTCATTTGATTGGTCATAAGTTTTTTGTTGTTAGTATCCTTTGGTTTCTCTAAGGTCACACTAAAATTGGTGAGGTTTCTTGAAACCTACAATGAAGTATGAACCTGTAAAACCCTCAAATAGCCTTCAAATCCTAAAAAAGAAAGATGCAAAATGAGGGGTCAGAATGTCCTCAACTGTCAACTTCGTGAACTTACGACTGAGTGTTGTACTACATATCAAATCCATGTAGTTCGATGTGTGTGTGTGAAAAATCATACCTAGGAGAATCTTGTACGTGTCATAATAGGATAGCTGTGAAAATCAGATTGATAATTTAAAGAAATGTAATAGATGTGTACATTGAATAAAATGAACTTGTTTCTATCATGAAAAAATATCACCCTGAGATTTGGCAATGCAAATCTCTACTTTTCTCTAAGATTGGACCATCTCTTAAGCTGTGGGACTTGAAAACTCTAGATGGTACTCCAAAGAAGGTTGGTTCCTCCTCATAATCCTATGCTAAAAATACTCCTAATGCAAGAAAAACACCTATCTATTCATTATCTACGAATTCCAAGGGGCCAGGGAGAAGAAGAAAGGATGAAAATAATAAATCCTACACTATAGAGGTGATAACACCAAAAAAGGGTGTTGTTGGACAAGCTTGATGCATGAAAATAGAGAGAGGTGAGCATGGAGAGGATGTACATGCATCACTAACCAAGATAATACACACACTACACCATTTTCAAGTTAGCACCACACCACCATATTTAAGCAAGTAATGAGAAAAAAATATGCACATTCGCTTGCAAGTTTGAGTTAAGGAAAGAAAAGACAATAAAAATAGTGCAAGGGTAGAGAAGTAGTCATAACCACCAATTTTTATTACTCCAAGAGTATACAAAATACATCATTTTAGAAGAGAGAGGAAAGATTCATCACTGCACAACTTACAAATGGGAGGCTTGAACTCCACAACATTCCTGCAGTGAAGAATAAGGGAGGGCAACACCCAAAATGTCCAACTCTTTTTACAATGTGCTCCCCTTTACAATATATAGAAAATGATGTGAGAGAGGGTAGATTTATGACTTTAACTAGCAACCACATGCATAACCTAAAAAATTTATGGAGAATCTTGCAAAAACCATCCCCTAATGTACTTTAGTATCTGTAAGAAGAAATGTAGCTCCATGTTGTCATTTATTGCAATTTCAACTACCTGGAAGTGATGTTTTAGAAATTGGATCATTTCCTACATTTTTCACCATAAAAAATCCATCAAATTTGGGTAAATTTCTTAATTATTTTTCATTGGGATTGGATCCACGATTCTAATAAGTCTAATTTTGTGCAACTTGGTTGAGAAATGTAGAAGTTATAGCCTTTTGAGTGTGGATAGCTCTCCATCATTTTCTAGGATTGGTTGTCGTTTAAGAGATGGTGCAATAAATATCTTTGCTGAAAATAATTATTTTTATTTTCTATCTCTCATAATATTTCTTGCATCATTTAAATGACTTGGGGAATCATTTTTAAAAAATTGGGGCCCATTGATCTTTGCATTTTTTATTTAGGGAGGGGGAAGTGTTCAAATGTTAAGTTCAAGGGCCAACTCGCCAGCTGACTCGCCAAGGTGGCACCTTTCTCCACCACTGTGATTTGTGCTATGTTTAACATCTCCTAATAACCAATATTAACTCTCGATCTCCACGTTTTCATGCCCAATGCTAACTATCTCACTAGCTCAAAAATATCTTGACTACTTTGGTGATGCCCATGCTGAAATTAGCCACCGAATTCCCCTCAGAGACCCCACTATAAACAATTGTGGGAATAGACCCCCATGGGGAAATTCACTCATTGTGTCCTGTTCTTAGAGTGTTACACATGCTTGTATTATGTGAGTCATCCAATTCCCATCTTAAACCCCCCTTCAAGTCACATACACTCGCTTCCCCGTGTGGCCGATGTGGCTGCATTAGGTCCTTCTTGCTCACTCGACCCACGTGCCATGAAACCTCTAAGTCCCCGTAACTCGGCCTTCCTCTGCCAAGTAAATAATGAGGAAAAAGCATGTTTTCCACAAACTCAAGGCTAGAGTTCAATCAGGGCATCCATACCCCGATTTTTTAATGTGGCCGATTCTCCCCCCAGTGTGAACCCACTCCTATCTTGTCGAGTCGGCTCGGCGAGCCGACTCCCAACATTTAACCATTTTTCCAAGTATTCTCCCACCTGAGCCATAATTAGGGTGGGGAATTCCCCTCCATGCTTTTAATTTTGTGCCCAAGCTCAGTGACCCAAAATTTCCCTCCTCGAGCTAACCAAACCTTCCTCTGTGCAGTCCATCTGGCCCATGAGCTGAGTACCCTAACATACCTACACTGAGTTGTTTATCAACTTACACCCACACTACAATCGACCTGAACTTTCCCAAGCTCATTTAGGAACACAACCCAATGCAACACCTCCATGGATCCACCTTCATAACCAATTTCACTCGAAATTTGTAGTGTAAGAGCTCGGTGAGCTCTATAATAAATCCCCTCGACCAATGTAACTTACCCCTCCTTCCCATCTTGGCAAGCTAGTTAGGGGCTAAGACAAAACTTTTGCATTTTTCTCCTTTTAAATCAAACTTTTGGAATTCTTAAGGGCTAGGAGTTAGGAATATTTGAGTACGATGTTCCAAGACCAAAATTTGCTATTTTTCCCAACTTTACCTTTTTTGACTAAATTTCTTGACTCCTTTGTAATATGGTAGCCAGGGGGTGAAAATCTTGAAACTAATCCAATTCTACCAATCTCTTTGATTTCTCTAACCTTCTCAAGCCAAGGAGCTAAGTGAACATGGGGAAAGTGTCCCAAGGGCCAACATACTCTATTCTCACCATTTTAGCCCAAATTTGACAAAGTGTTGAGACTTTCGAAGATCAAGAAGAGGAAAAGTTTCCTTGAATGACTAATAATCTCCCAAAGTCAGATGTAATTCTTTCAAGACATGGAATATTTCCTGTATCCCTCTAGATTGTTCTATGAAGCTCTTTCCAGTGCACAAGCCCATTCTTCCAAGGTGCCTATTTTTTCCAGGGGTAAAAATAGATAACACTTCCCTCCTATGAAATTAATGTAGAAGAACCAACCCTTGTGTCCCTTGTGATGCATCTATATTTATACAATAGATCTCTTATATTCCTTCATGGATACAAATTTAGGTGGTGATAGCTAATGTTTAGTGTTTTGTCCCTTATTATGATGTTATGACAGCTAAAATTGAGTTGCCTTGCTTGAATTTCGTAATTAACCCCCAAAAGGATGACTACTAAAAGATAAGATGATCAAATGGTTAGAAAGGGCCTGAAAACTATGAACAAAGTATACTAAGATCAAGGGCACCCATAGGGTACAATGACGCCTTGCACTAGCATCCTAGCTGGGCGCTGGTGTCCAGGATGATAAATGTGGAGGTATAAAAAGGTAGACTAAGCAAGTAAGCGTGCAAGACCAGAAGAAGTGACAGAAAGTAAAGAAATGTAGACAAAGACATGGATTAATTATTACTTTTCTCACTTAGGAATCACATGAATATTAGTATGTAATCACGACTAAATAGTTACCCAAAGTGCACTATTTTGTGTTTACCAAAAGTGTTTATTGTTAGAAATTTAGCAATTTTTTCATTTTTGAGTGTTTTGCACTTGGATGAATGAACTGAGGTATTGAAAACCAAATGTTTCTCAGACTTAATAGTTTTAGTAAGCTACCCGATAGAGGCTTACTAAAATATATATTTGTCATACATGTTTCAAATTGGAATAAAATCTATTGAAGAATTTTATATTTTGTATTTCAAGGCTTTCTTCCAATTTTCAAGAAATTTGGCTTGTTGGGTTTCTGTAGATCTGAGAAAATGTTATTTATGGCTTGAAATTGTATGTGGCTGTAAAAAATGGCTAGGTGCATTAATGGGGGTAAGTAACCCCTCTTCTCAAAGGCATTTTCATGAGGAAGCTATAATCAAAATATTATGGAAAATTTATTAACTAAAATGTGGAATAATATTTAATTCTATAGTTAATCTAGTATTAAGGACAACATTAAATAATAGATGAATGTATAAATAAAATGACCCAAGAAACTAAGAAAATAAATATGTGAAACTGTAGAGTGAAAAGAGAGTTAGAAATTACTTGTCTGATTCGATGAGCTTGCTGGAATGTGTCACAAAGATGGCTGGAGAAATAGGAGGAAATGACAGTGCCAAAGTCTAGAAAAGTGTAGATCCAGGAAATCTGAGTGGACTAGGACACCTGAATGGGTAAAAGGACACCTATGGGCACCCTGTTCTACAATATGGGTGTCATGGTCTTTGAAAAATCTCTGCAACCTTCCTCTAAGGTGTCACTTGATGGTTTCCTACTTGCACTTCAGGTCGCACTAACTTTGTTACACTGTGTTGTATGTCGTTGGTAATCGGTGATGAAGAAAATACCTGCAAAATCCCAAGAAAATCATCAAACCCTAAAAAATAAATTTTCATATGAAGGATTCATACTATCCTCATCTACCATAATGGTTGACTTACTACTAATCATTGTACTACATCTCATACCCTATGTAGTTCTGTGTGTGTGAGCAATCATGCCTGGGTGCTTTTGTGTCATTACACTTTGTGACGTAGCGAGCAATAACTATGTTGAGAAATGTAATAAAATGGTAGATGGAATAGAATACACTTCCCTCCTATTAGTGTGATGTAAATGAATCTATCCTTGTGCCTTGTGATAACTGAATTATAGTGATGTATTTATGTGTGATAAAAAAATAGTTTAATTTGTAATAATAATTCATCTCATCATTATGATATGCTTTTTTATACTACCTAAAAATAATTACATTTGATAGCCACTTGCATGCTTCTATTACAAAATAATATTGTAATTTACAAATTGTATTACAATACAATGGTTAGAAAGGGCCTGAAAACTATGAACAAAGTATACTAAGATCAAGGGCACCCATAGGGGACAATGATGCCTTGCACTGGCATCCTAGCTGGGCGCTGGTGTCTAGGATGATAAATGTGGAGGTATAAAAAGGTAGACTAATCAAGTAAGCGTGCAAGACCAGAAGAAGTGACAGAAAGTAAAGAAATGTAGACAAAGACATGGATTAATTATTACTTTTCTCACTTAGGAATCATATGAATATCAGTATGTAATCACGACTAAATAGTTACCCAAAGTGCACTATTTTGTGTTTACCAAAAGTGTTTATTCTTAGAAATTTAGCAAATTTTTCATTTTTGAGTGTTTTGCACTTGGATGAATGAACTGAGGTATTGAAAACCAAATGTTTCTCAGACTTAATAGTTTTAGTAAGCTACCCGATAGAGGCTTACTAAAATATATATTTGTCTTACAGGTGTCAAATTGGAATAAAATCTATTGAAGAAGTTTATATTTTGTATTTCAAAGCTTTCTTCCAATTTTCAAGAAATTTGGCTTGCTAAGTTTCAGTAGATCTGATAAAATGATATTTATGGCTTGAAATTGTATGTGGCTGTAAAAAATGGCTAGGTGCATTAATGGGGGTAAGTAACCCCTCTTCTCAAAGGCATTTTCATGAGGAAGCTATAATCAAAATATTATGGAAAATTTATTAACTAAAATGTGGAATAATATTTAATTCTATAGTTAATCTAGTATTAAGGACAACATTAAATAATAGATGAATGTATAAATAAAATGACCCAAGAAACTAAGAAAATAAATATGGGAAACCCTAGAGTGTAAAGAGAGTTAGAAAGAACTTGTCTGATTCGATGAGCTTGCTGGAATGTGTCGCAAAGATGGCTGGATAAATAGGAGGAAATGACTATGCCAAGGCCTAGAAAAGTGTAGATCCAAGAAATCTGATTGGACTAGGACACCTGAATGGGTATAAGGACACCTATGGGCACCCTAGTCTACAATATGGGTGTCGTGGTATTTGAAAAATCTCTGCAACCTTCCTCTGAGGTGTCACTTGATGGTTTCCTACTTGCACTTCAGGTCGCACTAACTTTGTTGCACTGTGTTGTATGTCATCGGTAATCGGTGATGAAGAAAATACCTGCAAAATCCCAAGAAAATCATCAAACCCTAAAAAATAAATTTTCATATGAAGGATTCATACTATCCTCATCTACCATAATGGTTGACTTACTAACTAATCATTGTACTACATCTCATACCCTATGTAGTTCTGTGTGTGTGAGCAATCATGCCTTGGGTGCTTTTGTGTCAATTACACTTTGTGACAGTAGCGAGCAATAACTATGTTTAGAAAATGTAATAAAATGGTAGATGGAATAGAATAAACTCCCCCCCTCCTATGAAGTGTGATGTAAATGAACTATCCTTGTGCCTTGTGATGGAGCTGAATTGATGCCAATGGAGCCTTTGATGGATGCAACCTAGGGTGATGATAGTAGTTCCTAATGCTTATTCCCTCATTATGGTCTCATAAATTTATATTTATATGGCACTCTTCTTCTAATTTCATAATTAACCTTGAAAAATATGACCACTAAAAAAGATAAGAAGCTCAAATGGTCAGAAAGTGCCCAAAAAGGGGCGGGAAAGTGTAGAAAGGATCAGGGAACCCCAAATGGGACCAAGGTGCCTCAATATTGGGATGGACACCCCAGTAAAAGGTAAAATGATGCCAAAAAACTAAAAAATACTAGGCAAGTATGTGTTGAAGGTAGACAGTGACCACATAAATCAAAGTAAAATGGCCAAAATACATGGGTTAATTAGTATTTTCTTCACTCAAAAACCATATGAATAACAGTATGAGATCAGGACTAAATAATGTCTAAAGTGCATGATTTTGTGACTACATTTTCCCCCACTTTATGTTGGTGAGTGGAAAGCTCAATAACATAAAATAGATAGATATGTGTACCTGATAATCCATGTAGAGTGATGTAGAAATGCGGTTAAGGACTAGACAAAGATTGGAATCACAAAATAGTGGAGCATGGAAACTAAAGATGCAAAAAGTGGTGCGAGTGAACCTAGGGTGGAAATGTGTGTTTAGTTTTAGATGTTTTTTATTTACCTACATGGTTAGTATCATGTGTGCTACCACAGAATGTTGTTGTTGTTACCCCCATTATTGTAGTTGTTGTTGACTTCTTGTTTCTCATACGTACATACCTGCAAGGAGAAAATGATCATGTAATCAAATACGCATATATATGTAAAAATTCATGTAAAATATGCATGTATATATATGTGTGTGTGTGAAATAATGTAGATGTAAATTATGTAAATGAAAAATGGAACATGTGCACCAGATCCATGTTGAGAGAAAAATTATAGAAAGATATCTTGTACTACGAGTTTTTTGGGCAATCACACGCCACCTTGGACAAAGAAGTATAGGGAGAAAGCTACATTATTCTCCAAGTTGTAACTGCAAACCAAATAATTGTGAAGAGATCTCTATATTGCCTAGTTTTTTGGGTGATCCAACGCCACTGGTTGAAGTAGTGTAGAGAGGAATTATTTTGTATCCTCTAACCTGTAATTGCTCCCTAGAATGTTAAGGACAACCATGTCCTGTAAAATCAATTTTGTACAGGGTTTATAGAATGGTCTGAACCCACTTGTTGTATAACCCACAATGCTAAGGGAGAAAACTTAACTGAACTATATCGGTGTAGAAGCGTTGCGTAGTATGTAAAAACCCCAAATTATTCCCCCCCTCTTTGGGGGTACATTTGATGTCGCTGATAGGATAATGTGGCCCCAAAAGAGGACCAACTTCATAAACTATGTCATGCAAGGGGAAGGGAATGCACTTGGTAGAAACCAATGCGCACACAAAAAAGTGGCTATAAACAAGTGTTAGTATGAACAAGTATGCATGTAAAAGACAATTTTGTGCTACGTAAACAATGTATAAGCTAGAAAGAAAGTAAACACGCAAAAATAAAATCATAGACAACCAAAGTGGGTTTTAAACATGGGACACCACTCACGATGTTGCAAGACATGTAAGGCGATAATGGCCACATACAAATAAACAAGTGTGCACAACCAACAAAGGGAAAGGCCCACATATAATAGCAAACAAAAAAAGTAAGTACAAACAACAGATAACCATGGAAGCAAATAATCCCACAAAACAATGTTACACATGAAGCACCCATTAACATGTTAGAAATATAACCCATATGTCAAAAGCGTGTATAAGTGTGTGCAAGTGTTTCTATAATTTTTACCAAATTTAAAGCAAGAAAACTACCACCTAGAAATATCTTCCTAACCTAGCTAAAAATGAGAAATATGCACCATCATGATGAAGAAATGAACAAGTCCTACCCTTAACATTAATAACTTTTAATTAATCAAAACATAATGTAAATTAATGAACTCTATTCCCCTTAATTTCCTAATTAAACATTTAAAATGAACCTAAGTAGTCCAAATGGAAATCAAATCATAATTTCTTGCTTTGATCCTTTAATGGATGCTTGGGTGTGAGGCTTAGCTCTTAAAGAATAGAGGATATTAGTATGAAACTATGTGCTTACTTTTGTCTCTTGAGAGATTTAGGTGTAAGTGTAGAAGTAGAGGGAGGGTTGTTTATATAGCCTAAAGGATAAAGGATTCACCACATCCTCATGAATGTGGGAGTAATGGAGATGTAGAGTTAGTTATGGATACGGGGGGTTTATATGGGGTTGAGTTAACTTTAGGAGGGTTTAGTTTGTCCTCAAGTGGCTCATGTGGATAAAGAGGGTGTATTAATTAATCAAGGTGATTAATTAATACATGTGCAAGCTTTTATAAGCTTTTAGATGGATTTTAGTGTGATTTGGACCATTAGGAGGGAATTAAACCAGTTAAATAGGGATTTATTGATTTAATGAGAAGGGAGGCTAATTAATTAATAATAATTAATTAGACTAGATAGAAGGTGTTTGCTTAACAAAGGGTCATTAATTAGGGTATGAGTTTAGATAGGTGACTTAATTAATTAGCTTAATGTAATCGATTACCGAAAATGGAAGAAAAGATGAGTGCTATTGACAATATGTCGTCAATTTGCGGGAAAGGAGATAATTAGTGCAATTTAAGTATTTAAATTGCTCGGGCGTAATTATACGTGTCTACATTTTCCCCTCTTTGGGGTGGCGTAAGTGATGCCACTTCAAAGATAGTAGACAGAAGAAAATTTTGAAGTAATAGAAGAAAAATTAGTAGGATGGAGAGATGTCCCCTCGAGTGTCGATGGGGTGATGAAAGAAGCCAATCGATGATCAAAAAAGGTGAGAGGTACGCAGAAGAATGGGAAAGAGGCAGGATGCCCCGGTGAAAGAGAAAATTAGGGGTGAAAGGGAAGTGATGTAGAAGAAATAAGGAGGAGGGGAAAGAAGATTTTAGCCTCTAGCCACTATTTATTGGAACAATTTGGAAATCATCATATTGCCATAGGAACTACATCATCGGTCCTTATGAAAAATATAAGCATACGACAACAGTGGAATGACATGAAAATCCATACTATGAACTATTTTCCATTGCCGAAAGTACCAACTCCATGCAACATATAATAATGTAATGCAATATGAAAAGGAAACAAGCTTATTTAACAGGGAAAACAAGTACGAATGCATATATCCAACCCAACAACGGTCAAGACAATTGTACAAATGTTTTGTTATTAGTGTTGAAGAGATCCACAAGTTCGTGATTGATGACAAGGGTTAAAAATGACGCCTCGAGAAAGGATACATGCAAGGGGAAATGACAATGGACATGGGGTCCATGAAAAGCATTTTTGCGCAACGAAACAACATCAGGCAACAAAAGTGCCCCAGAGTACAGACGAAGCAAGCAGCTAGCTTTGTGAATGATTGTGAATCCAGTGATCTACGAGTCATATTAAACGGGAAAGATGTGAGACAAACCAATAGGATATGGATAAAATACCATGCGTAAGACACAAGTTTCAGTCAAAATAAGCAAGTTACCATTTTTGTATGGTTTTTTATTTTTTAGGCTTCTTTTTTAAAAAAATTGCCCTATTTTTGGGGTTTTTTGACATATATATTGTTTTTAGTGTTTTTACTTGCCAAATTGTGGTGAACATTAGAAGAAAGTACAAGAAGAAAGCAAAGGGTCTAGGGGCAACAGAAAGTGCCCTAGGTAGAAGAAAGGAGAAACAAATGACAAATAATGCTCTTGTTTAGTGGAAAAATTAAGAAGAAATAATTATTTGAAAAATAATTATTTACGAGAGTGTGAAGAAGAATAAAAATCGCTAGGGAGCAATAAAATTGTCTTAGGGAGAAGAAAGGGGTAGCGGACAACAAAAAGTGCCCCAATACGGTGAAAAATAAGAGAAAAATAATTATTCCACAGTGAACAGAGGAGAAAACGGCAATTGAAACGGGCCTCTCGGCCCTCTTGACGGTGAAAAACAAGTTAATATACCCCACCAGGGGGGTAAAAACATCGCAACCAATTCATTTTAACTGAGCAGTTTAGAAATTTTACTGTGAGGCTCTGACACTGAGGAGAACCATGGTGATCGCATGAGACCGATTGAGGCACACAGATGTAGTCCGGGGTACCAGTGGCACACTGACGACGGCCCCTTTGTGAGTATCGAAACCTTGCTCGTTAATTTTTGTCATTGATGCCCTAAATTAGGCCTTTAGGCATAGGAAAACGCATTGACGCACCTGCGCATAGGCGTAGGTGTGGGATAGGGCACATGGGCACCGTTTTGGGGACACAAGCGTCTTTTTGGGGGCACATGCACCAAAATGTATACGTGCACATGCGCTGACACAGACAACACACACCCACTCATACATGCACACACAAGCACATGTGCGTGCATGCGCACACACAGGAAATGGGGCACACATGTGAAAAGCATGGCACACGCATGGAGAGGGAGGGCATACACACGGGAGATACGTGTGCAAGCGTAAGCACCCAATGTGTGGCGCACATGCCAAAAAGGGCATGCAGGTGCCTGAAAGAGGGTGCACGTGCCAGAAGACACATGTGCGCAAGTGCAAGCACAAAAAAAGTGGCACACACACCCAAAATTGTGCACAGGTGCCCTAGATAGGTGGAAAAAAGATAGGAAAATTTCAAAAATATGACACTTAGAAGAATTTTTAGGATTTTTGGGTTAACCCTAAAAGATGAGATAGATTTTTAGAAGAAATGCAAGGAACTAATGAGCGGTGTGTTATTTTACAGAAATGACTACCAGTTTTGCAGACGAGGGAGTGACATACCCAGATTGTAGAGCTAGAGGGTAGTATGCGCTGGTGCTACCGGTGAGCCATGGTGATACTACTTGAGGTGGTGGGGCTAGGCCCTGTGTCCTGGATGTCATCTATCATACTAGACCACAGTTTTTTTACTGTGCTAGCTGAGCGATGACATAGCGAGAGTCAATGTTTCAGACTACCGATAGGAGAGATAATTGTCACTATTGAGGATGTATGGAAAATTCTATGCGTGCCAATGATGGGAACTTTGATCGAGTACAGTTATGATGCAAGGCTGATTAGAGCATCTTGCAGTGCCCTGTTTGGTGTTGACGATATACCTCATGACAGGATGACTATAGCATTGCATGAGTGCATCTCCGACCCCACATTGCATCGGGGGCCTCTCTACATCATGGCTCTTATCAATGAGTTCCTACTCACATATAAGATAGGGACCTCATTCCTTAGAGGATTACTACCTTTGGTTCATGGTATCTGCAGCAGTGAGAGATATTACTGGAGGCAGTGTATATTGGCCCACCTATACTGGGATTTGCACTTGATTACATACCACAGTCAGAAGACCATAGGTCCAGCCTCATTATTACAGATATGGTCATGGGGTCATATTGTGATCGGACATCCCGTGGGCCCCTTTCGTGTTCGAGATCTTGAGGAGCCATCATATATGGCATGGGTAGTAGCTGGTGGGGATGCACATGGCCATCTTGGCAGCCTATTCAGATATAAGTGAGAGTTTGATGAGTTGGTAGAGATAGACATCATCTAACGTGGCCATATAGGCATTTCTAGTGGCTAGAGGATGCCACAGAGCTCAACATGTTCCTGGTGGAGCACTTTCTCATTGTGCTGCCGTAGTTACATTATGGAGCTGTACCGAGTGGATAGGTGCCAGCGGTAGCTTGATAGGGTACAGGGTGTCCCCCAGCCAGATATATGGCATGCACACAGGGATTCAAAGAGGCAGACCATGGGGCCTCGTATACTAGTGGCCAGAGCTAGGGCGAGTTTCACACAGGTGGTCCCACAGGTATGGGACCCAGTTACGACAGGTGAGAGATTTGGGGACCATAACTGACTATGTAGACTTAGTATGCTGATAGTATTACCTCGGAAGTCTCACTATTCCAGAGGAGGCTTGGGCAGTAGGCATTCACCTTCACTTGTAGAGATATGGCATGGTGTTGAGCAGAGCGTAGGGCGAGGGAAGTAGCATAGGGTCTAGACCCAGAGGATCCCTTTGATGGTATCCCACATGATGGACAGGGTGCCTCATAAGACATAGGGATTGAGGCCAAGCAGGGCCCAGTATAGGCAGCAGTGCAGCCACCTAGACGTAGAGTCTTCAAGTAGGGACAATCTTCTAGAGTAACTCAGGGACCAAGCCCTGAGGCACACACAGCCTCCCAACTAGTGGCATAGATAGCCACAGTCACATGTGTAGTTATAACAGGCTCATAACCAAGAGAGACGCACCCACAGTAGAAGAGAGACGAGGCTCAAGGTTGTTATGTGACCGCCGTAGCAAAGATCGAGATGAGGCCTGAGCTCATATTGTTAACTTTACTTTCAGAGTCGGGATCAGGCTCAGGCCCAGGCTAGCCCAAAATATGATAGAGTAGCATGGCGAGAACCAGATTCAGAGAGATAACAACACAGAGGGCTCAGATATTGAGCCTTCTTCATCATTCCTAGTCACAGGTGCAGGATGGTTGTTACACAGAAAGACCATATATACACACAATCACAGGCACTATTAGCACATAGAGGGACCATGGCCTGCGTCAAGCTATGCAGGCCATTACTACAGAAAGAGACAGAGAGGCTTGTTGCCTCTAGATAGGACTGAGGCAGACTTGGGCTGAGTGACATGTGAGTGAGATACTTCCCTTTAGGTAGCACTCACCTCCAGAGATGCCGACCTGATATGTGATGCCACTAGACTTAGTAGTGAGGCCCTATTTTATAGGACTACTTATTATAGAGTGGTTCCACTAGAGCAACGAGTAACACTACCACAATTTTCAGGGTTGAGTGCATCAAGATCTCAATCACGGAGATCTAGGTCATTCTACCAGATCAGTTAGACAACCTCTACCAGAGCAGCTGGCCAGACCAGCGCCATCCCATCCTCTAGTGTTCTGTCAACCAGATGATAGATTTGGGAGCCCCAGTGAGGGCGAGAGCTGCGGTTGAGATATTTAGTTTTGTTGTACAAATTCTTTATATGTATGCCTCTTATGAATGTTGATGTTTGATGTACAACCTTATATATATGTATTTTGATGATGCCTCATGATGAAGGCTTGATTCTTTTACATACATGCCCCTTTTTGATGGACATTGTGTATCGATGATGTATTGTATTGAGTACCGATCTAGACATTGCATACTTGTATATAAATTTTTTATGTAGCATCTTTGTACACCTCAACTGAAGGCATTTTTGATATAGAGCAATGATGTGTATCCATTTTTGATATAGATGTATATTGAAACACATGTATATATATGAGGATTTCTTTGTGGGCTCAGATACCCATGTTTATGAGATGATATACTATATTGTTTTTGTGTCTTGATGCATGTGACATGAGTGGGATAATTCTATGATGTGAAATACCCTTTTCAGAAATTACTCTATGTTGATTCTCGGTGTACGTTGAATGTTTTGATTCAGCACTTATGGATGTATGGCTTTGATTTAGCTTGTGACATGAGTGGGCATTAAAAAAATACCTTTTTCAGAAGTCGATTCTCATTGCATGTTGCGGTTTTTTTGATTCAGCACTTATGGATGATGTGATGATGTTATCTGATTTTATACATTGTATGTATCTGATTTCGATGTTTGATGTATACATGTGCTGTGGATGCTAGATGATAGATCCATAGATGATATCAAATGCATTTCTCATGTGTTATTTTGATGTATATGTATGGGATGATATGATGATATTGGTGGGGGGGGGGATAGATTTGTGATCATGCACAACCCCTCTTGCCCCCATTGATGATACAATATGTGATGATTAGCTTAGCATACATGCATGATGTAAAACTTAGCATTTTGTTTATATATGATGTATAGATGATGTTAGATGTGATGATAATGATGGTAATGTGATGTGAATGATAACAAAATAGAGCACATGCAATAAACACAACCAAATGCTAACAAATAACACCCAGAATTAATGTAATACACCATGATTCAACATGCTTTATTAACACGTAAAAAACATAACCAAATGCTTAAGAAAGGACATAATGAATTAACACATTACATCATGATTTCCCAAGATTCACTAGCATGAAAAAACATACCGTAATATGCACAAGCAAGAATAAATCTAATCTAAGAAAGAAAAGATGAATCCTAACAAAGTATGCACAAGCAACAAACAACCCAAAAGCAAGAATACAAAACAATTATACAAGCAACAAGAAAAGCAAGGAACAAGTTTTCAATGTAAGTAACTATTGTTTTATTGTCTAGACTTGTTTTCATGCACCAATGTTCTATTGTTTAGGTTTTTTGTGAAAAAAATGTTCTATTGTTTTTTAGGTTTTGTGAAAAAAATTTCTGTTGTTTTTGTGTTTTATCGAAACAATTTTCTATTGTTTAGGTTTTTGTGAAACAATTTTCTATTGTTTAGGTATTTTGTGAAACAATTTTCTATTGTTTTTTGGTAGTTTTTGTGAAACAATTTTCTAGAGCTTTTTGCAAGTTTTTGTGAAAGCATGGATGCCCCTAGCGTTAGTTTAGGCATATACAAGTGAAAAAGCCACGCATTTATGAACAAGAAGGTGAAGTCGTTGAGTTGCCCCCAGCGTTTTTTGTGAAATAGCAAATTTTCATACCCCTCATTTTTTATTTTTGAAGAAGGACAAGCTGGATCTATTGTTTGACAGTGAGAGGGTGCACAAGGAACCTCGAATTCAGAACTTGATTTAGGTTTTTGTGAAACTACCCTCCTAATTTAGAATTTTTGTGAATAATGAATCCTTCTATTGTGCTAGAAAACCGTTTTTGTGAAACAAGGGCTTGTCCAAAGTGCCATTATTTTTTGGTGTATTCACTAGTGGATGAACGGTTTTCTATTGTTATTTGGTGTAATTATGTGATATACATATATATATCTATTGTTTATTTGGTGTATTTGTGAAACGATTTTCTAATTGTTAACTTCCTTGCGCCATGTTTAAGCATAGAACCACTTAATATTCTATGGCGTTTATGGTTTTTGTGAAACAAATTTCTATTGTTTTTGGTGAGCTTTTTTATACGCCCATTTTCCAGAGCTATGGTGACTATGACATAAGGTCCCAAGAAAGCGTGGTTCAAACTTCCCCTTCTTTTCCAACTTTACTCTAGATGGGGAACTGGTTATACTTCAGGGTACTAATCTCACACATTTACCTGAAACTGAAGAGGGATGATTATTTTCGTTGTAGTTTCCCCCAGACGTAAGATGTTGATACACTTTTAGGCGATTAAGAGCACAAATGTGCCTCTCATCCAGGAGCTCGAACAAAAGCCAGGCAAAGCCACTCGATCAAGGCTCATCCTTATCCAGGATGAGGCCTGAAGAGGAATTACAAAGGTACGAACCAGGTCTAGGCTCTAAAGGGAAAACTACCCTCTTGATCCCAGGATGCTTGTGAATGATGGAATCACTCCCGTAGGAGTGCCAGAAACTGGATGTTCGGTCAGCCCAAAGGACTGGATGGATTCCAAAGTGCCACAATTGTGACCTGGTTTTCACTAGTGGACGACCTGTTTTCTCGTTTTCCTTTTCTAGAGTTATTTTTTGATTGCCTATGATTGTCCATTACCCTGATTTTGAACTATGGCTTGTGACCATGTTTAAGCACAGAACCTCTTAAGATGCATTGGATTTCAATGGGCTTTCCCGGAGCTCATCATTCATTGGGGTGAGATTCCCAGTTATGTATGCCCTTGTGCCATACTTGGAATGACCATACTAAAACATAATGTGGTCCCATGACCAATATGGTTAGAACTATGGGCTCCTGTGACATAGGTTCTCATTCTAGCCTCTACCCATGTTGTAACAGTAGTATCTAGCTGTCATGACTATGTGTATCACCAACCTCAGATTACTGACAAGGAGTGAGTTATCCCTATTAAATCTAGTCCCCGCTTGGAGAATAGCCTTTGTGTAGTGATAGGTTGCACTGGTTAGGTGATTAAGAGCGTGAATGCACCTCTCCATACTTAGGAGATCTAAGCTCAGCTAGTATTGCCACTCGATAATTGCTTCAATCAGTTATCCATGATAATCTCGAAGAGTAACCTATTCTCAGGGATGGAAGTTCAATCTCTAAAGGGATGATACCATTCCGTTTGTATGTGCTTTGCATACCCCTTCGTGCACTTCTTTGATTTCCTGGATTGACTCCATCACATCCAAACAACGTAATAGATTCCCATCATAGCCATGATGATAAAATGTACCTCCTAAAAGGGTGTAACGGGATATATGGCGAATTTTACTTTTTAGAATAGGAGATATCAGGAGGGAATGTGTTGTCCTTAAGATAGGTGAAGATTGAGTTTGTACCACGAGCGAATTAGGACCAACAACCTCACAAGTCTAGGAAAGATTCTGGCATGTCATATGTGGGATGGCATAGATTTTCAATGAAGAATGGCATATCATTATTCCCTGGCAAAATACAGAAGCATAGAACCTACCGTTGCCATGGCATTCTGCCGATCTTTTCTACGCTCTTGGGATTTGTCTCAAAGGTGATGTGCACAAAATACTCATTTAGAGTTTCCCCTAACTTTTGGTAAGGTATGAGCTTGTCATCCTTAACTTTATATTCATCATTAACTTGTTTAATGATTAACTACAAATCACCTACAACCTTGACATGATAAACATTCCACTTGATGGCCAGCTTCGTCCCTAAGATAAGTGCTTTATAATATACAATGTTGTTTGTGCAAGGGAAGGCCAAGTGAAAATCCTACGATATAGGATCACCAGAAGGAGTAATAAGGACCACTCCTACAGTTGAACCATGAAACATAAAGGATCCATCAAAATGTATCTACCACATGAGAAATTATTCAATGTAGAGCAAGGAGGCATCTGGCAGATCTAGATTCAAAGGTTCCATGCTTTACAAAGGTGCTTCCGCTAGCTGGTCCGCAAGTATCTGTCCTTTAACCTATTTTCGATGGAAAAATTATATGTCAAACTCACTGAGTAGAATGATCCAATTAGCCATTCTAAATGTGAGGGTGGGTTTGGAAAATAAATACTTGAGTGGGTCAACCTTGGATATGAGCTTGGTCTTAGTATTTAACAAGTAATGGTGAATTTTTTGAAAAGTAAAAAACAATAGCCAAGCAAGCCTTTTCAATTTGAGGATAATTAAGCTCATAGGTGATGAGGGTGTGACTATGATATTACACCGCTTTCTCCTTATGGCCAAGGGCGTATTGGGAGAGTAGCGCACCAATAGAAAATTGTGTAGTAGAAATATAGAGCAATAGTGGTTCCCCATGAGTGGGAGGCATGAGGACAGGTGGATTAGCCAAGTATTGTTTAAGCAAAGCAAAGACTTGTTGTTGCTCAAGTCCCCAAATGAAAGCGATGTCCTTTTTAAGCAATTGGGTGAATGAGTGACATTTATCTACAAGCTGGGAGATGAAATGGTGAATGGCTTAAATATTCCCCTGTAAGCTATGCATTTGCTTGATATTCTCAGGTGGAGGAATTTCAGTGATAGCAGACACTTTAGCAGGGTCTACCTCAATACCTTGTCTTGACACAATGAAACCCCATAGTTTCCCTTATAGAACACCGAAGACACACTTCTTTGGATTTAACCTAACTTTGTATTCACGCAGGTGTTCAAAGATACGCCAAAACATGATAGGGCGATCCTCTCTCGTTTTGGAATTTCCCAGGATATCATCTACGTAGTCCTCCATGATATCATGAACCATATCATGAAAAATTACTGTCATGGCCAGTTGATAGGTAGCTCCTGCATTTTTAAGGCCAGATGGCATTACCTAATAACAGAAGGTGCCCTAAGGAGCTGTAAAATCTATTTTTTGTTGGTCTTCTTCGGTGATCTTGATTTGATTATATCCCGAAAAGCCATCCATGAGTGATAGAATTTCATACCCTGCTGTTGAGTCAACAATCATGTCAATGTTGGGCAGTAGAAAATCATCTTTAGGGAAAACTTTATTGATGTCCCTAAAATCTGTGTAGATTCGGATACCAATAGGTTTTTTCTGGATAGGAACAATTTTCGATATCCATTCAGAATAATCAATTGGCTTGATGAATCCTGTCGCAAGCAATCTTTCCAACTCTTCTTTAACCAAAAGGGCCACTCTTGGGTGCATCTTTCGGAGCTTCTGTTTGATAGGCTTAGCGTCTACGTGCATGACTAGGTTGTACACGACCAAAGTTGGATCTAAGCCGGGCATGTCTTTATAAGACCATGAGAACACATCAATAAACTCTCACAGCAGCATAATGAATTTCTTTTGTTCTCTACCCGAGAGTGATGCTCCCAATTTTACTATATTGGGATCTTCTTCAGTACCAATATTGACATCCATCGTTTCTTCAACTAGCAATTTTGATAAGTCCTCCATACATTTAGGATCAGGAGGAAGGTTGAGATCTTCATCCAAATATGTCTCCATAAGATTTTCATCCATGGCGTGGTCACTTTGTTTGTCCTTTGATTTTCTTATTTATTTTTCAGCCAGTGCCTTAAAGAGGTTTTCACTGTGTGACTTAGACTTTGATTTTTGCCGAGGCTTTTCCTTAGAACTTTTTCCTCGCTTTTCTTTAATTTTTTCTAACCATGAAGTTCAGCCTCCTCGCCGAAGTAGGCACAGGTATCTAAGTTGATAAAGAAACCTTTCTTGTGATCTCCAATGGGAATTGTATCCCTTATGCCCATGAATTCTGTGATAGCCTCGTCATTCTTGAATAAATCTAGTGGCATGTGATGTTGTTGGTCCCATTCAATAAGGGAAGGGTATACAAGGTCAAGGGCTGGTTCCATGGGGGTTATGGTGAGGACAGCGTTGTTCATGAAAAGGTTTGTGGAGGCCAGATCCTCATATTGGCTACAATGGGAATTTGTATCACTATCTAGATAATCAGAGCCATCCTTACGCTCAGAACAAATTGTGTCTTGATCATTGGGGTGTGCTCCATAAGGGTGAATCCCAATGTCGTATCTTTCTATTTTGAATTGTGGAAGAGGGACTGGTTCTCTTTGTCCTTGTTCATTCCTCCCACATCCTAGGCCTTTATAGCCCATGGAGTACATCATTCTACTAGATTTTTCATATTATGGGGTTCGATAACAGGATGGTTGAGTATCCTTAGGGACCCAAGTTGTAGGTGGATCAAGCAATTTATCCTCACCTAACAAGCCTCCTGGTAGGAACGACCCAATAGTGTGTTCCTCTCTAGGTCTTCTGAAGCGGTAGTTGGGTCGACCTCTAGTCTTGGGTGACAATGAGAGGTATGAAACCAAGAGTGCTTGTTGTACATTATACTCCCCACAGCCATATTCAAGGATTTTCATTTCCCATGAATTAAATGGAGATGTTGAAGTAGACGCCCCATGAGCGCAAGAACTAAGAGAATCCAAATCCACCCAGGATTCCATGGCCTCATACTGGAGAGGGACAACCATATCTGCAGAGGGACATGCATATGTACCCTTTTGTGCAAAGCTATTGAGAGCTCTACAATGAGAAAAGGGCTATGAATCTCCTTGTATTGTAACCATATGTCCCTCATGCTTCAACTTAATGCATTGATGAAATGTTGATGGCATGGCCTACATGGCATGAATCCATGGTTGGCCTAGAAGCATGTTATATGGAAGTTCCAAGTCTAGGACGTGAAACTCTATCTAATGGAAAGTGGGACCCAACTCCATGGGTAGCGTGATGGTCCCTGCTGATTCCCTTTCTGCGTTGTTGTATGCGGTGATAGTGATAATATAGGACTCAAGATCTTCCTCTGTATGTCCCAACTGTTTGACCAACTTAAGCGTGTAGATGTTCAACCCATATCCATTATCCACAAGCACCCATTTTATTTTCTTGCGGGTGACAACTACCTCAATGTATAAGGGAAGATTATGTGTTGGATTCCTAGTAGGGATCTCCCTATGTTTGAAAGCAAGATGTTCACTTGATGTGATGTTTGCCACCATGGCCTGAAGGTGTGCAGGATCAACTTCTAAAGGCTCTCCCAACCCCTGAAGAGTTTGGTATAGAATTTCTTTATGCACATTGGATATATTGAGAAGATATAAGATCAAAATCTTAGCAAATGTCTTTTCAAGTTGTTCTAAAAGGTTATATTTACTAGTTTACAAGGTCAACAGAGAGGGTTCCAGAATTACGAGGTGGGCACGCCTTGTTACCGCAGCGTAGTCCTTTCCCTTGATCCGGATGGTATTGACACAGTCAGTAGGAGAGTGAATACATCCAATAAGCGAATCATAATGATTGTTGTCTCTTTTGGTGTACAAGTAATTTGTGGCTTTATAAGTTTGGGATGACTCTCCCCGATCCGGCTTTGAATTTTCCAAATTATCATGCTTGGGGAATGGTTCTTTATATATCCCTAATTTTTCATTAGGTGTTTGTGTTTTGCCAGGGTTATCCACCTCTATCTCCCCATTTTTAATGAGGTCCTGAATATAATGGTGAAGCCACAGACATTTGTCTGTCTTATGTCCTTTGACGCGATGCATTTCACAATATTCATGTTCCTTGCACCATGAAGGTTTAGGAGCATTGTCGTCAAATGGTTACGATGTAGGATAGGTCATCATGTGGGCCACATCCAATTGTTTTATAATAACTGACAAAGGTTCATTGAGAGAGGTGAATGTTATTCACTTTGGTGGTGGTTGAATTGGGCCCTTGGTTAGTTTAAAATTTTGACTAGTTTGGACCATCTAAACACGTTTGGAATCAGTGATTCCATCTCCCACCACATTTTTGTTTTTGTTAAAGATCTTCAGCTTTTTCGTGGGTATGGCATTTTGGTTATCTTTAGATTGGGTTTTGAGGGTGCCTTTGGCAATGAGAGATTTTTCTATCTAAATCCCTTTCTCTATAACCTCCTCAAAAGTGTGAACATAATGCATTTGGAGGTGGAAATCTATATCCAGGTTGAGATTAGGAATGAAAATACTAACCAGCTATCCCTCTCCACCATTGGAGGAAGCTGGTGAAAGTCTCATTAGGGTGATGCTTGGCACCACAAAAGTCTGCCATGGTGACATCACTATCTATGTTATACGAGAAGTGACACATGAATCTTTTTGCCAATTCTAGCTAGGTGAAAATTGATCCTCGTGGTAAGCGTGTAAACCACTCCAAGGCTTGACCTCCGAGAGTCTTGGGAAAAAGTCTGATGAGGTAATTGTCACTATAAGACACCTCTTGACATGCCATGTAAAATTATTTAACATGATCCCATGGATCTCCTTTCCCTTTATATTTTTCGAACTTTGGCATATCAAATTTCTTGGGAAAGGGTTGAAGGGTCATTGTCTTATCAAAAGGATAGGGGCATAATTCTTCGTATTGATATTTCCTAATGATCCCTATATTGCTCTCTTACAAGCTCACGAGCGTTGCTTTCATAGATTGCACTTCTTGTGTGAGCAACTGTTCTTTAGTGGGAGAAGTAGGGATGTAAACACGATGATACCTTGTCTCTTCTTCTCCTTGGTTTCCTTGATGAATTTCATTGATCTTAACCTTAGGCCTCAACTTTTGAATGTTCTTTTTTACGTCTTTCTATACATGGGAAGTAAGCAAAGCTAGTTTTTGACTTAGGTTACTGATTTTTTGTTGGATTGTGGTGTCTTCTTCTAAAGGTTCCTCCTCGTATTGCAGAGGTTCTTCACCTATATCATGTTCTATCTTGTTTCTTCATGGCACTTTGATAAAGGGTATTTTATGCCCTACCACTTTATCATTTCCTGCATAAGAAGTGGAAGCATGTCTGCATGTTAAAATATCTCCCATATCGATAAGGGGACATTCTTCCTTAGTAGCGTCATTTGTAGGTAGTATTGTTTCATTCTCGGTGGGAAATTTGGCCCCTAATTCTATGACCCATGCCAACACTCTATCTTTGTTTCTAAGAAGAAACTCGTCTAGCAAAGTGGGGTCAAAATCAAGTTCTACGTGTGGTGATTCTAATTCATTTCCACTATGATCGACCATCTCTTTGGTTTCCTTTTCTACAGAAAATAGCGGTCCTAGGTCATGTCCAATGAAGGGGTTGGACCCTTTTCTATGAGAGGCTTCCCAAGCTTTTGCTTGTTGTTCCTCGTATGTTTGTTTCTTTAATCCTAGATGTGTTTTAGGAGCCATGTTGTCGTGATAGTCTCACTAGGGTAGGTTGTAAATGTGTTCAAAGCTTAGTGACCACCCTTAAGTTAGATGCAAGATGTATTTGTTAAGAGTATGAATAAATCAACAATGTGAGAATACCAATATAATAGAATGATAAATCACCAGTGACACAAGCGCTTGGTATCTAAACCTGTTTAAATGAAGTACCTCCTAGAATACGTTTTAGAAAGTAGTGTCGGGTCGTAAGATGATTAACAAGATGTCTTCACTTATGCCAAGTTCAAGGGAATGAACAAAACGTAAGTAAATACAAGAAGTCAACGTGACCTCCCAATCAAGATATACGATGAGCGATCTCAAACTCGATTAAGACCTATATCGCAAAAAGTGCCAATTACAATTCGTGAATGACACAACAATATCACCAAGATATGTTAACCCACTTTGTGAGAAAGTGAAGTATTGATATCAAGGTGTTATTGATATAACACGCACAAATGGTAACACCTAGCACTCTTTAAAATTGAGGTAATAATGGAATCAAACTAAAAATCTCAAAGTATAGCTAGGAATAGTTAAAAATGTGTGCAATGTAACCTTACAATATAGATATTTATGTCGAACCTATAAGAAACAAGACGTAAATATAGAAATTGTAGTGATACGATACAAACAAGCTAACTCTTCTAAGGAAGTCCATGGTGATGAACCATGCCTAACTACAATGACGACCTTGATATGGGTATAAAGATCACAATGGCTACCAATGACATGAAAATGCCTCCGCACACTTTAGACATTTAACTAACCCAGACGCAAACATGGAGGGGCGTAAACAGACATAAAAGTGACAGAAAAAGTCAATTGGAAACACAAAGGTAGTCACCCTTCTTTTGATCAACAAAGTGTCAAAATAATGTGAAGGAAGCAAATCAAAAAAGGATGAAAAATGTTGGCTTCACTTTGGTAGAGTTTTTCCTCGCCTTAAGGCAAGTAGAAACTAGGTGAAAGTAACGTGTCACACATTTCACAATGAAAATATGGTACACAACTCAACACTGTTTTAGAATGGTCAAAGTGGGCTCCTAGCCAAAGTATATCTTCTTAGGTGGTTCTCTCGCCCTAGGTGCTACAAAGATTATCCATGAGCGAGATGATTTATCCAAAAAATCTCAATGACTAGTTTAGGAGTATCTTGACTTTTCCCCCTTCAAGCACAGTGGGCAATAAATGCATCCAAATGTGTACTTAAAAGGATTGCGTAGGGAAAACTTGTAACTCTATCTCACCAAGGATTTTACTAGTTAGATAGGTAGTATGGAGCACTTCCCGTTTCATCCACAAGGTTCCCTCTTGCGTGGACTACTTTGGGGTTCCTGGAACCACCCCCATTGTTGTAGCTTAAGGAATTATGCCAAAGGGGTTATGTTCCAGTTGAGTAGAGAGGGACGTACCCTTTTCCAAAACCTTCAATGAAGTGTTTTGAATATGTTGTTCATTTTATCTTGTTTAATTAGATGTGGTTTGTTCGAACACCGTTTAGCAACATGTATAACAATTGTATTAGTAGTTTTATAACTTTTGTTTTGATTCCTCCGTTCTTTGACAAGCGATGGTGTTTTGGTCCTATATGATGATTTTTAGTAGTTTTCCATCAAAAGAGAAGGCATCATTTCTAATTCTCTAGATCATCCAAGGATGCAATATAAGAGCATACATGATTGTCTTCAAAAATCCAAAATATATCAAATGGAAAAACACTTTAATTCAACTATGCCAAATTAACCAATTCCAACTCAAATACTCTTAGCAATCTCAAAGCATCAAAAGGACTTAAGAATCATTTCTGATTCCCAAGATCGCCCCAAAGGATGTAAGGGAAGAGCATACGTGATCTTAATCCTATAAGTAAACAATGTAAAATATTACCTAATAAAATACAAATATGTAAAAATAGCCTGCAAAGACAAATATATGAATAGATAAACCTGCAAGAATGTTAGCACATCAACACTTTAATTTCAAAAAATGAAAAAGGACACCTACACCCCTTTTTCAGCACATGCGCGCGGGTCATGGCATATGCACCACCAATTACTACATGTGCATATCAAAAGTTAGCCAAAACAATGAAACTTAAACTAAAATGCCATGGGACTAAGGGTCCCACCGGGTGTGCCAAATGTGTGCAAGCATTTCTACAATTTAGCTAAATTTAAAGCTAGAAACTACCACCTAGAAATAGTTTCCTAACCTAGCTAAAAAATGAGAAATGTGCACCATCATGATGAAGAAATAAGCAAGTCCTACCCTTAACATTAATAACTTTGAAATGATCAAAACATAATGTAAATTAATGAACTCTATTCTCCTTAATTGCCTAATTTAACATTTAAAATGAACCTAAGTAGTTCAAATGGCAATCAAATCATATTTTCTTGCTTTTATCCTTCAATGGATGCTTGGGTGTGAGGCTTAGCTCTTCAAGAATGGAGGATGGAGGACTCAAGAATGACAAAAGGCTATTAGTATGAAACTATGTGCTAACGTTTTGTCTCTTGAGAGATTTAGGTGTAGGTATAAAGGTAGGAGGAGGGCTCTTTATATAGCCCAAAGGATAAAGGATTCAACACATCCTCATGAATGTGGGACTAATGGAGATGTAGAGTTAGTTATGGATAAGGGGGGTTTAGATGGGGTTGAGTTAACTTTAGGAGGGTTTAGTTTGTCCTCAAGTGGCTCATGTGAATAAAGGGGTGTATTAATTAATCAAGATGATTAATTAATACATGTGCAAGATTTTATAAGCTTTTAGATGGATTTTAGTGTGATTTGGACCATTAGGAGGGAATTAAACCAATTAAATAGTGATTTATTGATTTAATGAGAAGGGAGGGTAATTAATTAATAATAATTAATTAGACTAGATAGAAGGTGTTTGATTAACGAAGGGTCGTTAATTAGGGTATGTGTTGGATAGGTGACTTAATTAATTAGCGTAATGTAATCAATTAACGACAATAGAAGAGAATACGAGTGCTATTGACAATATGTCATCAATTTGCAGGAAAGGAGATAATTAGTGCAATTTAAGTATTTAAATTGCTTGGGTGTAATTATAGGTGTCTACACTTATTATTATAAGAAATTATAAATTGGGAGTTAATTATTTTAAACTCTCCAACACTTGTAAAGGCCATTTAATGCCTTAGTTTTCTCATGTGATCTGGAGGCCAATCGTGGAGCCAGAGGGGTGTGACATAGCACTGGAGAAGCACATAATAGAGCTCTGATTCTTTATATGTTATATGTATCGCCAAGTTTGTTGCTTGGAGGCCGCAAGAGAGATTTGTATTATTATTGAGCTCATCGACAACACTAGACTTAGCTCTCTGTAAAGGCTAAAGGCTATGTAGTAGAGGATAAGTAAACGGCAACTCATCGACACCAGGAACATTCTGACTTAGATTTATGCAGAGGCTGCAGGCCATGCAACAAAGGAGAAGTCAATTGACTTAGCTCTATGTAAATAATGGAGGTCGTATAGCAGAGTGGAATTCATCAGGAGGTGCAAAGTTGGAAAGCAGCGTCGAATCACTGAGTAGCTTTCCAAGACTAGTCTAGGTCTATAAGAACGATTGGCACCAAGTTCATATTGAACATTCATTGTAGTATTGTAATTTTATTTGTACTTGCAATAGGATTTTTATAATGAACCAGTTTAGCGTTTACCAAACCCAAAGACATAGGAAATTTGTGAACTTTGTTATCAACTCTTGGGTAGTGTCAGTTCTTTTCTTACATTGTATTTAGTCAAGTTGATTATTTTGGGGTAAAATTATAATTAAGTTAAACTTCCTATAAGGATCCTAGGTCAAGAAAAGTTTTGATCAGTTTATGGGTCAAGTTTGGTATCAAAGTAGATTATCTTTCTTGTAAAATTTCTATCTCCAAGCAAGTTGGTATCAGAGCAGGTATTATTCCTGTAAAATTTATAACTCTTAAGAAAGTTTGATATCGGAACTAGTTTTTTTCCTATGGTAGCAATGAAATAGACGTGTACCAATTCATCATATGTCTTGTTTTACTCATTATATTAGGTATTATGTTATACATGGTGAATGAACATCGATGATATCAGGCACATAAGATTATTAAACTGAGACAGAGCAAAGAAATCTTATATTCTACGTTGCAAGAAGAACATCATCATCAAGGGACCCAAGAAGAATGATATGGTCCTTAGGTATGTGCACATTGCCCTATGATTGGACATGACAAGGAACAATGTTAGCATTTTTTCTCAGACCGAGAACCAAGGTGGTTCCAACATCAAATGGTGAAACATAGAAAGGCACCAGAAAATACCAGTAGTAGAAAACCTAATGTAGCTACATCTCAGCACACATACTATAGCCATAAAAGGATTCTCAATTTAGGAAACGTCTACAGCTCACAGAATTAGAGAAACAAGAGCTGCATGGCAGGTTTGAGTCTCAAGAAGAATTCCTCGAAGAAATGATCATTGAACTATAGCGTGAACTGTAAGCTAAGAAATAACTCCTAGAAACATTACAGGATGATGCAAATGTGGTGAAGAAAGTATGCCTACCCCTCAACACATTGTAAGTGATTCATTGAATTTTCCTTCTCATAAAGTTGTAAAACCTACTTTTGGTGAATTCAAAAAGTACACTAGAGGTATATGATCAAAAAATTTGTTTAAAATGGGATATGAAGGAAAAAGGCCTTGGTGTAAATATCTAAGGTAATACTAACCCTATCCAGGTGGAGGAAATACCTAAATATGTGGGCCTATGATACAGCAGTGGAAAAAATGAGGCAAGAGAAAGCTCTGAGACAACATCGAGCGTAGAGACAAAGCCATTAGTCCTCCTGAAGTAGCCTGCAATTGGTAACAAGCCAGACTCTCTGAAGAATAATAGTGAAAGAAAAGTAAAGAAGAAGTTTCCAAAGGAGATATTGTCTAGTCTAGAGAAGAAGACTGCCAAAGGACGCAGAAAATATCCTAGAGCCAACATAAGAAAAAAGGCTCAGTTTTTCCCAGTAAGTCTTACAAAATTGACAACCCTGAGAGGTAAAATTGTGTCTTATTTGATTAAAATAAGGAACCTATAATAACCATAGAGCTATTGTGGACATACGCATGTTCTTATTGTGTATCTAATAGTCATTGTGTGATTTGGTGTAAAAAATAAAAGAAACACACCAAAAGGGTTATGACCAATGAAGACAAGGGAAAATATACTCCATCTTAAGGAGAAGAAACGCAATTAGAGCCACCAAGTAAGTAAATTTTCATGATTTTTTTTTATCATGCCTAGTGTTTTCTTACAAAAATTACTAAGAAAATATCTATATGAAGTCCTTGTGAAGACCAGAAGGAGATTATCTATCCCAATTTGGCGATGTCAACATCAGAGTGGCGCAATAGAAGGCAGTGGTCCCAACTGCATCCTAGGATCAAACCAGAGAGTGATTTTCCTATTAAAGGAATAATAGTGTGGAGACAATTGATTCAACTGAAGATATCTCTTCGACACAATACAAAGTTCCATATCCAGAAGTGGAGGAAAAATAAGCTTTTTGGGATAAAAAGCATCTTCAATGGGGAGGTGTGATCCAGAGATCAAATCAGTGGGAAAAGTTTCCCTAAATCTTTTGAGATTATTAAAGTATGATAGATGTATTTGAGACCTTTCTGGTTCCTATTGGAACACGCAAAATGGATAGCGTACACTCCAGATGTAGTCCACGTAGGAACATGATGTTTGCAGGACACAACCAGAACATAGGCGACGTAGTGACTAGACACAAGTGCAATGGAAAATGGGTCATCAACGTCACAGAGAAAAATAAAAGATAGATTTTTCATCGCCAGTCTTCTTCACTTGATGGTGCAAAAAAAGGTCAACTAAGGGGCCTAATTTTATTTTGGAAGGGGACTTGGATGCCAGAGTGATACAACTCATCTTAAAAACTTACCGAGTTGAGGTCAAGCTAGGCATCAAGCTACATGGGTGAGTTGGCACCGAGCTACTTGGTGAGCTAACCAAGTTGCACCAGATTGAGATACAGTGGTGAGTTAACATCGAGTTACAGGGCAAGTTGATCTCATGAGGAGCTTCTCACGAGCTAACAACCAGCAATAAAATCAAAAACAAAAAGGACCACGTGGCCAAAGCCATAAGTGCATTGAGCATACAAATCCTATTTTAAGGATTATGTAATCCATATCCCGGTACATGTGGGATAAACATCCCCATGAAAAATAAAACCTGGTGTGCTTGGGTGACACATGGTGAATTGGAGGCAGACCATGGAAGTGGTAGTGAACAACTCAGGTGACAGTCGACGAGGATCAAGGACACGTGGTGGTAATAGGTTTGACAGTTGAGACACGTGGCGTGGTGATTGAAGGTGACAGGAAAGTCAATAGAGGAGGTCGACGGGTCAACAACAAAACATGCAGGGAAGGATTTGAACCTCGCAGGCGTCATGGAAGATCCCAGTGACCTAACCAACTCATCGCCCGACTCAGTGAGTTTTTCATAACTATGGTGATAATGCATTTAACCATGAACTTCGGGGGACGTGTGGGTATTTAAACCCCCAATTCCTTATTTTACAAAGTTGACTAGAAACATATCTCAAATTATGAATGAAATAAATCTTTTCATTCAATTGTTGAAGGGAAGAAGGCTTTTGTGAACATAACAAGAACTATTGCAAGGACACCTGTTCTGATTTGTCCAGATTTTGACAAGGACTTCATAATATACTACTACACTTCTGAGAATACTTTGTCTGCCACTTTTTCTCAAAATAAATTTTAAGGGTGTGAGGTACCTATTTCCTTCATGAGCTATGTGTTGAAAGCTAACGAGTTGAAGTACTCCCAGCTGGAAAAGCATGCTTTTGTTGTGGTGAAGGCTATAAAAAAATTATGGTTTTATGTTCTCAACTCTCACTCAATTGTGTTTGTACCTGATATAGCAGTGAATTCTATTCTCACTCAACAATAATTTGGTTCCAAATGAGGAAATTAGGTGGCTAAGGTTCAGGAGTATGATCTTGACATCAAACCAAATAAGCTTATTTGAGGAAAAGATATATGTTAGTTTATTGGTGAAGGCTCAAAAAGTAATTCAAGTAGTAAGGATAATGTTGAAATACCCACAGTTCTCTTTCTGATCTCTACTGATGAGTGGTACTCCAATATTGCTCATTTTCTTACATATGGAGAATGTCTGGCATGTCTCAGTGCTAAAGATAAGAGAGCCATAAAAATCAAGGCTTCACATTATGTCCTCTAAGACAATTCTCTTTTCAAGAAAGGAGTTGATGGACATTTTGTAAGATGTGTGGACAAGGAACAACAAAAGAGGTTACTGATAGCCTTTCATGATTAGGCCTGCATAGACCATTTTTCTTCTTTAGTAACAGCCCATAAGATTCTCCAAGGGGGATACTATTGGACAACCTTGTTCAAGGGTGCAACTAAGTGGGTTTCCAAATGTGAATCCTGTCAAGCTTTTGCTGGTAGACCTAAGCTGGCTACTTTTCCTTTAAAACCAGTGATAATTGAAGATCTTTTCTAGCATTGAGGGATATATTTTATTGGAACTTTCAATCCCAATTCAAGTGTAGACTACACTCATGTTCTAACTGCCACAAATTACTTCATGAAGTGGGTAGAGGCCATTCTAGTCAAAAGAACCACTTTTATAGTTGTATGTGATTTTATCAAGGAGAATATCTTGGTTAAATTTGGGGTCCTAAATAAGATTGTAACAGACAATGCCCCTAATTTATCTTCTCATGAACTTATTTACTTTTGTTATGGATATGGTATTTCCCTTGTACATTCTTCATACTATTATCCATAAGGGAATGGACAAGTAGAATCGACCAAAAAGAACATGTTGACCATTATTAGAAATTTATTGGATGAATCACAGAGAAACTAACACAAGAATTTATATGATGCTCTTTGGGTAGATAGAATAGCACCAAAAAGAACTATTGGGATGTCACCATTTCAATTGGTTTATGGAATGGAAGCTCAGTTACTAGTTTCCTTAGATTTACCAGCCCTACACTTGGCCAAGGCAATTAAGGATGAGAAGTTCAAGGATAGAATGGAAAAGATAATCATTTACCTACATAAGTTGGATGGGTAAATATTACAAGTTGTAGATAAGATCTCTACACTTCAACAAAGATTCAAGATTTTTTTTGAAAAAAATACCAAGTCTCGTGACTTTCAAGTTGGAGACATTGTGTTGCTCTCAGACAAAAGGAGAAAACCTCGCTAAATTCAGGTTAAATTAAACTCACTTTGGCTTGGTCCTTTTAAAATTTGTCACTTTTTTGGTGAAAAATATTACTACTTAAGCTATATGGATGAAAATTCCCTTCCACTGCCATATAGTGGTCAGTACCTAAAAATTGTCAAGTCCTAGGTGGATGACAGTCCTTTTTATATAGTTTTATGCATAGTCTTGTATAGTACTTGTTTTTGGTCTATGTTTTGTGTATTTTTCTCCTTCTCTATGGTCTTTCTTTGTATATTTTCCCAATGGATGTATGCACTGGTCTTAGTTACCAAGAAATTTTGATGTTATTTTCTTTGTCTTGCTTTCACTCTATGGAAAGTCAAGTCAAGCCCCAGAAAGAGACAATTGTTTTCAGCTATCCAAAAATGTGGAATTTCAAAAAAAATTGATTTTTTAGTTAAGTGACCCTTTACACAGATGTATTTTCCTTTTTTGGAGTCAAAAGAGTGTAAATATTTCAATAGTTAGTCGATTTTGAGTTATTTTTGGCATTGTGCGGCTATTACGGACTTTGGAGGAAAACAAGGAACAATTTCTCTATTCCTCCTATTCCCTGATTCCCCGATTTTCTTTCAATACTCTACTGGGCAGTGTTAATCAATTTTTTCTGAATCACAGTGGAACTAGTTCCTATTGGTCCTTTTTTCTCCATGATTTTATGTTCCCCGCATTTCATTGTTCTCCACATAAAATTTTCTACCACATTGTATTAATTTTTCTTTAGCTACAGGTATTGTGGAAAATGTTGGAATGGAGAGATATGTTCATCCCCACTCTTTTTTCCCTGTGGGACCCTCTTATCCATAAACCACTAAGTCTCCCTTCACTGTGGATTATGTACAAACTTTTGGAACATAAGCAAATAGTTCCCTCGAGCTCTCTATTCCCCACATCTCCATCTTCTCCACATATAATAGGGTTCATTGAGTTCTTCCAACTCCTGTCATATCTGATGAACGTAGGGATGGGTTCAAAAGTTCCCAAGAGTATGATGATGCCCGCATTGCACTAACCATGCCCAAATTACCCTATTTTTGAATCCCATTGCTATAAAAGGTCAAAAATTGATCATTTTTAACCTTTGTAACTCAAGTTCTCACTATACACTACCTATTTCTCTCTCACATCCTCGAAAGAGATTTTCTCTCATAAATTTGTCAATTTTTATCCAAATTCAAAAATACAAGTTTCCTTGGAACCATTGTGGAGGTTTTGTCCATTTTTTCCTAAAGGTGAGTGGCTTCATCCTTTCTTGTTGTATTATGGTATTTATTTGTGTTTTTACCCTCCCCTAAAAATATCTTTGAAAACCCATTGTTAAATATACATTTCTTCTGAGTTTTCTGACACACCTCCATAGTGAAGTTATAATATGGAGGATAAGAGTACATTTCTTCCCTTAAAACCTCTATGTCCAATAAAGGAGACAATGATGTGAGGTGTAGTGCCCACTTCCCTTTGACACCTTTTGATACTGATCATGACACTATTGACTATATCATGGAAATTATTATAGTTTTGATTTAGTATGATGTTGGACCATGGATTATTGTTGATCTTGATTTAGTCATGATGCATGATGATTATTAGAGACACTTCATATGTGGATGATGATGTACTATTTAACATTGATATATTTGGAATGTTGTTCGGACATGTGATTTTTAGATATTGTGAGTAGACCTAGAAAATAGACATTATATGATGATGATATAGTTGTGATATAAATTGTAACTGATATTGTTGATTTCCTTGATGTTGTTGTGATTCATATGTACAGATTATTTTTTGATTATATTTATATCATGTTGGATGTTCTGATATGGCCACGAGGCCGAAGGAGGTATTGTGTTTTACAGGTTAAAATATCACAACAAACATCAGGGGATTGGAGACCAACCACATTGGAATTCTAGATGAATTCAACAAGGTCACCATGACAACATGTTTTGTGTGTGTGTTTGTGTGTGTTGTTTTTATTAGGGATTCCCATGGGGGGAATTACCTTTGAATGTGACCAAGGGGATTTATGTATTTATTAATGTGGTTTCTTTTATTAATTTTTGCATGTGTTTATTTTGTGGTGCTTTTACCCTTTTTCATTAGTTATTTAATGTTGTGTAAATGTCGTGAATAATCATGTTGTTAAAGTAAACAAATTAATATGTCATAAGAAAGTAATTAGTGAAGTGGTTGGATTTTGTATTAAATGTTGTAATAATGTGTAAGTGTCCTTGTAAGTGATGTGCAAGTTAACTTTTGAGTGTGAAACACTCCACCTTCTTGGAAAATCGAATTTGTCCTTGGATGCTGATTTTGGAGGCTTGTGGGACAAATTAAATGTGTCCCATACCTCTTAAATTTACATACCAACCATACCTATGGTTGGAGGGTTGAATTTAGACCTTCTTTATGTATTTTGATATGACTAATTGTAAGTTTTAATTGCACTCTTCTTACATTTTATTAAATTCAGTCCTTATGGGGTGTGGGCTTTTTGGAGTGTGTAAGTAAATTGTCATATAATTCAACCACCTCTTTATTTTGCATTAGAGAACGAATTTGACTTTTGTGTTGGAGTGAGGATGTGTGATGTGGAATCCTACATGGATCTACCTCATCCTCTTTTTTTCCCTCTTCTATAAAATTAGAACTCCTTGCTTTGTTTTGGGTTGTTGAAATTTTGGAATGCTTCCTTGGGGTGAATTTTCTTGTTGATTGGAGCTCTTACCTTGGAGGAGCTTTTGGGAATACTGTTACATGTTTTTGTTTGGCTATTTGGATTGATTGCATTGGGATAGAGCTTGTTTTTCTGGAACTTAGACAACTCAATCATGGAGAGGTAAGATCTTGGCTCTTGAAATGCCCTTCTTTTATTTATGTAAATATTTTTGTGTGAATGTTTCTGCATATATTGTGGGTTGTTGGGTAGATGGCCTAGGAATGGTGTAGGAGAAGACTATGGGGTTATTTTATGGGAGGCACAAGTGGTTTTAGGGAGGTATAAGGGTGGAGGGAGTTGGGAATTTGGGTTCCACTGGTGGGCTATTCTCAGGGATACCCAATTTTCCCCTTTAGGAGGCATAAGCAGCATCCCCCATAGCTTCTTGCTCCTTTGGCTTGCTTGAAGAAGCATTAGTATTGCTTGTCATGTGTTAATGTAGTTGTAAAACTAGATTCTATTTTGGACTGTATTTTATTGTGAATTTTGTGTGTATGTTTTATGGAATCATGTTCTTGCCATGAGTTGGATCACACATTTTATTGCATTGTGGTTGGGGCTCGGGGGCCAATGAGGAAATATGGATTCTCCTTTTCATTGGATGTCTTGGTTGGGTGGAGAGCATTGCCTTTCCCCTACTCCTGTTGTGATCAAATTGGAAGAATGAGAAGAATGCATGTTGCTATCCTGGAGTTGGGAAAAGATAGTTTGACAGTCCCTCATGAAATGAAATCTCATTGTAACATTTCCCACTTTGAAGTGGATCAAATTGTAAATGTTTTGAAATGGAAAGATGTTGTATGGATTATGAAATTTGTAAAGTGGAATGAAAAAGAGATAGACTCTGTTTTTTCTTTGAAAGAATGTGAATGAAATGTAATCAGTATGATGAATTTTGAAGTAAGAAAGAAGGAAGTTGTAAATTTGAAATGTGAAAGATATATATACTCGGTTTTGTTCATTTGAAAGAAATAAATTGAAATCTTTTATTTGCATTCAAGAAATTGAAATATGTAAAGTTGTATATTTGAAATCAATGAAAGATTGCACTACCTTTATCAATTTACATTATTGTATTGAAATTGATCATCAAATTGTGATTTGAAATCTCTATTTGGAAAATTGAAATGAGGAATACGTATGAAGGAAATATATGTAACTTTGTTCTTTTGAAAAATGTTAAAATTGGAAATCAGACTTTGCATTTTAGCTATTAAATGGTTTTTTTAAATAAACTAAATGTATTATACTAGAATAGAACTGAATTTCCATGTTTGGAAAATGAAAATGATAAACATAACCCTTAGAAATTGACCTCTATTTTGAATTTTAAACTGGAAAATACTTCCTCTAAAATGTAGAGTTCGATCTTGCAAACAATAAATAAGATTGAAACATTGAAATCTAACATGTTATGATATAAATGAACTCAATTGGACTAAAACACTTAAGGAAAAATCCTTCAAACATTACAAAATCGGGCCCAAACCTTTCACAGTTATTTTGTTGTCTGAAGTTGTAAAAATTTGAATTGGAAATCAATCAAGAAAAATTACTTCCAAATGCATCCTAAATTCTTCTTAGAATAATTCTACATGTCTATTTGGCATGCTGAGTGAAGGAGAAGATCAAATTGAAAAAAATTTACAAGTTAAAATTTACCAGCTTGCACTGTGAAATCCTGCAGACCGTTTTCTTAAAATTTACCCCTGAAACTTTATCAAAATCTAAAATTAATGATCTCTATGCAAATAGGACGTCGAAATATTTCCATATAGTCTTCATTTGCCCAAAGCTGAGATTTCTATCAAAATTTATGGCCTTTTGAAGTTTTACTTCATTTTGGCTTCAAAAATTAATCTAACTATCAAAAAGAAATTTTGGAAAAATTTCCCCCGCGAACCTGCCGCCCCGCATTTTCCATTTGTCTCCTTTCGTGGGCTGAAAATTTGAACTTAACATTTATAAAAAAAATTGGGAAAATTTTCCAACTTTTCCCCGTCGTTCTGTTGTCCCGCAGCCAATCAAAAGTTGCCACGTGGCCTTGTCAGGCAATGGTAGAGGCGGGGAATCCATTTTGACCTTAGTGTTTTAGAAATAAAAAATTGGGAAATTTTTCTAATTTTCCTCTGCCTCCCCACCAGCCAACAGCGAATGAATGGCTGACATGTGGCATCACTAGGCAATGGCGAAGGAGCGGAGTTGTTTTTGACCTTGAAACTTTAAAACTCTTTTTGGATAAAATTCTAAAGTTTCCCCGCCACCCTACCACCTGCAACCAATGGTAGACTAACACGTGGCCACCTTAGGCTTCGATGGAGGCATGGAATGGGTTCTAAGTTTGAACTTTTAAACCTTAAAATCTTAAAACCTAAAACCGCTCTAACGGCCTGACTTTCCGCCCAAGATTTTATAAGCCAACACGTGTCCTCTTCGGGCATGCGAAGGAAAATCGCACTTTTTCCCTGAAGAGGGGAAAATTTCTCAAACTCTTCCCCGCTCCGCCGACCCGCACAAGGGAAAATTTTCTCCCCTAGGCTTGCAAGCTCGCCCTTTGGAAAATTTTCCTCCCAAGGTCCGTGGCCCATAACTTGAGTTTTATGAGGAGTTAGGAGGACTTCTTTATATCACTGGAAAGGTAAGGAAATTTCCTATCCAATTGGAATGATTTAGGGAAATTTTGAATGTGTTAAATTTCTGAAAAATCAAGTTGAATATTTAATCATGTTAGAGAGTGGGTATGGTGAGGAATTACCCTCTGAACCTAGTTGAACCTTCTAACCCTAAATGTTGGACCTTGTGAGCTCTAATAATTGTTAATAAAGGAAAAGTATATTCTATTGGATTAGAATTGTTCTAGAACTTGTTAGTGATAGTTGTTGCCTTGTAACCTGGTTGTAGACTCTTTTAAACAAAAAAAATTATTCCATAATTTTTCTAACTAATCCTAGGTTGTTTCTTGAGTCTCAAGTGGGTTGTTTTGTAACGGGCGTTATATGAGGCATATGAACCTAGATGATTTTTGGTCCCATATTTCTAAATATACTCCCACCATAATTTTCAAATGCATTAAAAACACTGGATTTTCATATGTTGTTGGTTTCCCTGCCTCATTGCAATGTAGTGACACCATCCTATCCTATGCCTCAAGCTTTGACCTGCAAAAAAAAAATTTAAGCATCCCCATGGAAAAATAATTTTCAAGCTTGATGGTCATTACATCAATATAGCCTTAATACTTTGACCAAGGCTAAAGCTCAAAATATCTTTTATCAGGCCTAAGATAAATATAAGACAATTGTAGCCAAGTCCTTGATCAAGGCCCAAAATAAAGGAGGTTCTAAGCTGCCCAAGGTTCTCTATAGGTCTAATTTCAAGGAATAATTTTCAACTATGATCGTATTTCTTGCAATAATGATGGGAATTCCTACCACTAATGAGTTCCAATCCTATGTGTGTGTTTACATCAATATCATCTATGAAGACAAACAAATATTGAATTGGGGGGAAATCATATGTAAGAACCTGAATGAATAATTGGTCAATGTGCATCAAAGAAAAACCTTCTACATGACATCATATTTGATGTACACCATAGTTTCTTACATGGTTTGGATAGGATTGTTAGGGAAAAATGACAAGAAGAATGTACCAGTATATGAATTTCATCCTTAACTCACTTTTAAGACTAGTAAATCTCACCATAGGAGATTCAATGAGTCCTTCACCATGTTCCTTGTTACGATATTGGAAGAAACTGTAGCTAAGAGAGTCTCTTCAGAAACAAAACAGTTGATTTCTAAATATGCCAACATTTTCATCTAATTCAAAAAATTCTCATATATCAAGATATTTGGGTTTGAAGGTATGCCTAACAAATTTCCAATGTATTGCAATGAAAAACTAGTTCAAGTTGATATTTTTAGGCAATTGGAAATGTTCCAAAAGACTTGTAGAGACAAGAAGATCACTAGCATTCAGTTTCCTACTTCCTTGGGAAACTACAAATGTAGGTCTGCCTTAGATGCACAATACGTTGAGAGAACAATTTTAGAATTAAAGTTTTGTACCTATCAGAAGAGGTCCTCTTTTGATAGCAAGGTTTTTATCTCTACACATATCTGAATTACCTACAATCATATTCACACATTTGAGGACTACTAGGAATACTGTGTAGATGAATATGAGGTGAGAAAGAGATACTTCAGGAGGCTATCATTGCAGCATATCAAGGATATCAACCTGTACCATGTCCTTGAAGGCCTAGAAGATGATGCTTTTGATTTTTATTTTGTGGACTACATCAAAAACATTCAACATACACCTATCCCAACCATTGATTCACCTCATAAAGAGATATGTGACCCTATTGAATTGAATAATCATGTGTTGTTGAGGACAATACAATGGTTTAATAGGAGAATGAAGGAATATAGAGAAATGATGAAGACATCTTCTTCTCAGGAAGCCTCCACTTTTCATAAGGATGCTCCAACCTAATTGACTCCTACCTCCTCATCCTTGGATTAAAAAACCAAGATATATGTGAAGAAAGATGAATCAAAGGGATCAAAGAAGAATGAGGAAGCACAAGAACAAAGGGTAGAAATAGATAAGGTTCCAGAATCATTTTATGAAGTTGCTCCTATCCTTGATCAAGTGCTACATCCTGCAAAAGAAGATGTAAATGCAAAGGAGGAACAAGATGTTGAGGAACAAAAGGATGAAGAAGAAGAAGAAGATGATGATGAAGGTGATGTAGAATGTGAGGATGAAGAGGATGAGGTAGAGATCATAGATCCAAATATGGGGAAATCTAGTGCCTCAAGGCCTGAGCTAGAAGTCAGGATACCATCATTTTATTCTACTGAATCTTTTACTCTTGAGGTTTTCACTTCTCAACCTCTTGGTCCTCCAAATTTCTTTTCTTTTCCACTTTCTCCAGCTCTACCTTCCAATGATTCATTCACATGGGTGCAGCACATGATTGACAACAATAAGAGGAAGGATTTTTCTTAGATTTTTGCTCCTAGATTTGATGTAGTGACCGTCCTCCTTGTTAAAACTCCTCATGATTTTTCTTAGATTTTTTCTCCTAGATTTGATGTAGTGACCTTCCTCCTTGGTAAAACTCCTCATCCTCCCAAAAAATCAAAGGAAACTTCTCCATTGGTCTAAAATACTAAAGGAAAAAAATTTCTAGAAATTTTTAAGCCAAAAGGAGATAAGAATGAAAAATATATATTTATTTCATACTTAAAGCTAACTAGGATCCCATTTGGAGAGTCCACCCCAGAAGGAGATGTGCAAAATATGAAGGAAATGGTTTCAAAATTTATTGAGATGGTAGAGAAATGAAAGAAAACATAGGCATAACTTGAAGAATGGGTGAAAATTCTCTCCAACTTCATCAAATCCTTTATCTCATCCGATACTGGATTTCACTCCTCTCTCTTCACTTCCACCTATTGTTGTCATTGTTGGAATTGATTTCAAAGCCATAGCAAAAATCCACAAGCATGCAATATTTGGAAAAGTTTCTCAGGCATGGGTTGAAGGCATTTTGGTCTCATGATTACAATTAGAAAAAAATTTAAGGGTCCCTCCAAATTAAAGCCTTAAAAAATATTTAGTGAATCTATGAAAATTATCTTTCACACAAATGGCGAATATCTAGACATCATGACATCACTATTAAATGCTACAAGGTGGTAGCTTTTTTATATGCTACCAGTTGGTAGCATATTTTTATGCTACCAGTCGACAACATGTTTCACTCGGAATGACTCGTTCCTATAGAAACAGATAAGAGTTAGGGGCTAGGAGGAATACCTGTAGAATGTCGAGATGGTGTGCGCGTACCGTAGAGAAAGATCAGGCTGATTGCGAAGAACTCCTTTTTGTCTTGGAAGGACTACCTGCAAATAAGAACACAAGACCACAAGATTTGATTAAACAATAAATGAGGAAACTGCCTTGGGCCCAGGAAATATAAAACTTCCTTTCGAAGGTGGTCAGTTTCCCTGCTAATATGAATTAACGCAAAAGACTGTAAAGTATCAATTAAATTGTTTCGTTGAACTGGGTAGGGGAAAGGCTGGTTTTCTGGTTTTGATCAGAGGAACCGATGGCGGTTACTGATAGCCGATGCCGGTTACTGATAACCGATACCGGTGGGTTCTAGGATCTTCTTGGTAGCTATGGTGTTTTGTAAGGCTGGTTTATGGATGATATTAGGAAATGAGATGATTAGAAGTAAAAGAATAACAGTTAGATGCAATGGCACGTTGGGTAGTAGATTCAGAGACGGATTTAGGAGGACTGAGATTCACAGAGCATAAGAAATGTTATAACAGAGGACATGCAAGATGTGACTTACTGGTTTTGACAAAGATGCAAGTTGATCTCCTTGGTTGTAAACACTTCTGGTATTTCCACTCGTCTCTGCTCTGTCAAGTGAAGATCTGGACTCTGTTCCTCGCTCGCAATGCTCTCTGTTGATCCAGAAATCCTTTGACTGATCTCCAAAAATGAAATTCCGATCCGTTGTTTTGGTTTGGGGAGCCCATTTACAGGGAACCGATGGCGGTTACGTAACCGACGGCGGTCGAGTAGGAACCGGCATCGGTAAGGAAAAAGTAGGCTATTTTTAGTAAAATAGCCCACCTTCCCTGCTTTTCTCCCGAGAGATCAGTTGCGGGCTTGGTCAAGTGGCTAGAAGGTCGGCTTTGGGTGCGAGTAAGGAGGCATTAGTTATGGATGTGAGTCTAGACCAAGTCATGGGTCTTAATTAGGTTAGTTTAGGGTTAGGGCTAGGTCATGATGAGGTGGCAAAGTGAGGTGGCGGGTAAGGTGATGTGGATTTATCAATTATAAGGTAATTAATAAATAATTGTGTAAGGTTTAGGTGATGAGGTTAGATTGCGAGATGAGATGCGGGTCACAAGGGGTCGTAAGACACAAATTTGGTGTCTACATTAGCCCCTTATTGTCGTGTAGCTTGTTTTGTAAAGCTGCACGGACAATAATATGAAGTGGTTACTCCTGTTAAGGGTATAGGTAATCCCCCTCAAATCTATCACAGATTGAGTGAACGAGAAATCAGGGATAGGGTTGATAACGGGTAAATGGGGTAGAGGGGATGGTAAGATGGTGGGGTAGGTTCAAGGAAGCAGACGCATATTGAAATGCCATAGTACGACTAGGGTACATGATTTGACGAGCAAACCAGCAGTGCAGAGGCAAAGGTCGATAGTTTATCCAAACAAGGGTGATATAATCCTGGTATCCAAGGCATAGGAAGTAGCCCCAGGGTATATAACAGGTAAGGTACAGGAACGTTTAGGCATGTTCGGCAGTACCAAAAGGTTGGTTTGGTTGAGATAAACGTCACGGTCTAGGTCTGGGCAAAGTTGGTCGACAGATCAAGTCAAGGACCCTAATCATGCTAAAACACGAACAGGTGAGCTCGATTGAACAAAAAACTACCGGATGGGTGGATAAAAGTGTATGGTGTTGATTTTGGGTAAGGGATGGAAGTGGTGCGGCCGTGGGTCGGGCCAAGTTGTTGGGTTGCGGCCTTGGGTCGGGCCAGAAGGGTAAAGGGAGGCCTTGGGTCGGGCCAAATAGTGAGGGCGAGGCCTTGGGTCGGGCCAATTGGTAGGTTGAGGCCTTGGGTCGGGCCAAATTGGTAGGGCGAGGCCTTGGGTCGGGCCAAATGGGTAGGGCGAGGCCCGGGCCGGAATGGGTAGGGGGAGGCCTTGGGTCGGGCCAAATAGGTAGGTTGAGGCCTTGGGTCGGGCCGAATAGGTAGGTTGAGGCCTTAGGTCGTAGCCGAATAGGTAGGTTGAGGCCTTGGGTCGGGCCGAATAGGTAGGTTGAGGCCTTTGAATGGGTAGGTTGAGGTCGGGTGGAATAGGTAGGTTGAGGCCTTAGGTCGGGCCGAATAGGTAGGTTGAGGCCTTGGGGTCGGGCCGAATAGGTAGGTTGAGGCCTTGGGTCGGGCCGAATAGGTAGGTTGAGGCCTTGGGTCGGGCCGAATGGGTAGGTTGAGGCCTTGGGTCGGGCCGAATAGGTAGGTTGAGGCCTTAGGTCGGGCCAAAGGTAGGTTGAGGCCTTGGGAGGCCGGATAGGTAGGTTGAGGCCTTGGGGCCAAATAGGGTTAGGGCGAGGCCTTGGGTCGGGCAAAAGGTAGGGCGAGGCCTTGGGTCGGGCCGAATGAGGTAGGTTGAGGCCTTGGGTCGGGCCAAATAGGTATCAGTTGAGGCCTTAGGTCAGGCTTGACAAGTGAACAAATGGTGTGCAGCAAAGGTGGATAGAGGCGATATTGGTGAAAAAGAGGCAAGGAGTAAATAAGGGCAAAGAATGGGGTGGGTTGGGTAGAGAACCGATGTCGATTCTGCATGACCGATATCGGTTAAGGGACCGATACCTGGTTCCTTAGGGCAAAATGAAACCGATATCGGTGAAAGGTGAAAAACCTATAAAAAGAAAAATACGGCTTGTCATTGTCACTTTTGTTATTTGCAAACCAAATCGACTTGTCTGAGGTAATGGAGAGTTGAGATTAGAGGCTTGATTGAGTGAGGGGAGCTATTGTATTGCGGAGAGAGTTGATGTGGGCCCGAGTTTTACAGAGCCGATGCAGGCAAAGGGAGGAGACAGACCGATGTATAGTGGTTAATAGAGGCTGGAGTCCTCCATGGTTAGAGGGAGGTTGGTTACAGGAGAATTGGTAGATCAGTGGGCTTGGTACCAATAGGTGGTACCTTTGACCGAAGAGAGTCTGAGGGTGACGATCACGATCATCACCTGGGTCGGGATGAATCGTGAGGGTTTAAGTAAATGTTATAGAGGTATAAAAATAAAGATGACCTGCGTGTCGATGATAGAGAAGATGTATTTGTTTAACATCTAAATAAAGCTGTGTATGTTGATTTGAGTTACGATAAAAATAAGAATGTTTGTGTTTTGATTTTCGGTGTTTTGAAAAAGGATAAAGAGGAATGTGATGAAATAGAAATACACAGAAATATTTATTATACCACACATGATAGGTTATGGTAGGGGATGGTCGAGCTAACCTTGGGAGACCCCATGTCTCCGAAGTGCTGCCTACATAGCCCATTGCACAAAGCAAGGAGGGGCCTCAGACCGATGTAGTTCTCCCTTAGGATCAGGGAGAGGCGAATTCAGGCAATTTGGTACGGTTTAGGCAATTGGTTGGTTGGTAAAAATATTAAGATTGGTAAAGGTAAGGTTGATGGTGTTGGTAATGAATTGGTGATGTTGTAAAAGGTATAAGGGAAGCGAAAGTTAGCCTACCCAAGTAGAAGGGAACCATGTCCTGATTAAGGTCAACACACAATCCTAGATGCGAGGCAAAGCAGAAAGAGTGCTCCGTAGGTGAAAAGAGCTAAACAAACCACACAACGTAGAACGAGCTTGGAGCCCTAGGTACCGTGCATAGACGAGAAGTCAATAGGTGAAAAGAGTTGTGTGATCACAATATATCGAGCGTACATTACGTCCCTTGAGTTGAAACAAATGGTGAGGTGAGGTGGATGGTATAGCTGAGGTGCAGAGAACTTATTACAAAGTGAGTGTTCTGACGAAAGAGAACCTACCCTAAATAGACAAGTCCATGACTCAAAAGTCCTTTTGAATGAGGCTTTTATTTTATTGAATGTAGACTGATCGATGCGGGAAGTCTACAAGGGATATTGATTGTATTATTCTTGAGGTCTTCACGAAGCTGATCGATGCGAGAAGCTTCTGCTAGAGGCTGACTGTGTATAGCTGTCCTTCGAGGGAGCAGTCTATTTATAGTAGCAGATATGATTTTAGTGCATAGCTGTCCTTCAGGGGAGCAGTCTATAGAGAATAGCAGCAATAATTTGGCATATAGCTGTCCTTCGAGGGAGCAGTCTATATTTAATTTAGATGACTAGATGTTCTTTTTAGCGTGAAGCATCTAGTTTAGTAGGAAGTTTGACTCAAGAAAATCCCATAAGAATACGGCTTATCTTAATACTTTGAAGTCATGGACTAGACTAAAAAGGGAAAGGCATCGTCAAGGGGAGGTGAGAATCAAACTATGTGAGCTTGATTGTTATTATGAGGTGTAGGAAACAAGTGTATGTAGTGGTAAGTGAGCTCAAGGGACGAGCAGCAGGTAGATAAGAAGTGATATAACACTAATTTCAACAGTAGAATGGTCGAAGATGCAAGGCATTAAGGGGTTCAGGCTCAGGTTTACCATTAAGCGAAGCTAAACGATAAGTGCCTGATCCATAGGTGTGAGTGATTATATAAGGCCCAATCCAATTGGGAGCAAATTTTCCACGTTTGCTCTTTTCTAGTTTGGTGACATGTTGATTCTCTTTGAGGACAAGATCACCAACCTTAAAAGTACGCTCATGAAGTCGCTTATCATAAGCACGTTTGATGCGTTTTTGATAGATTTGAAGGTGATCAAGAGCTGTAAGACGACGTTCGTCAAGAAGCTCCAATTGGGCTAACCGCTCTTGGCGGAAATCATCGTTGGTGAGAATATCCTGAAGAGATATTCTAAGGGAGGGTATTTGTATTTCGAGAGGCAAAACAGCCTCGGTACCGTATACCAAAGAAAAAGGTGTGGCATTAGTAGAGGTACGAATGCTAGTACGATAAGCCCAAAGGGCAAAGGGAATGTGATCGTGCCAATTTTTGCCGGAGTCATTGACAACTTTCATGAGGATTTTGGTTAGGGTTTTATTAGAAGATTCAGCCTGACCATTGGCCTGTGGATAGTAAGGTGATGAGAAACTAAGTTTGATACCAAAGTTGTCACAAAGGTCTTGTAACAACTTGTTTTTAAAAGATTTACCATTATCTGTTATTAGGCGATGAGGAATACCAAAACGACAGATAATGTGATGGTTAATGAATTCGACAATTTTTTCTTTTTTGATTGAAATGAGTGGAATAGCCTCCACCCATTTTGTGTAATATTCGGTCGCTGTGATTATCCAACGGTGACGTTGTGAAGAGGTCGGGTGAATCTCACCAATAAGGTCTAAACCCCATTGTGAGAAGGGCCAAAGATCTCGAGCGACCTGGAGCGGGTGGCTAGGAGTATGTTGAAGGTTGGCATGTTGCTGACACATAACACAACGCTTAACATATTCGTAGCAGTCGTTATTGAGAGTAGGCCAATAATAACCAAGGCGAAGGATTCGTTTGGCCACGGCAAGGCCGCTAAAATGTCCACCACAAATACCGTCATGGACCTGTTGGATGGTATGAGTGGCCTCCGCGCCAGTTAGACAGCGAAGGAGGATGCCATCAAAGCCACGTTTATAGAGGAGTCCCCCCATGACAACATAACGCGAAACACTTTTAAGAAAAGCACGTTTGCCGTTACTAGTAAGGTCAGGTGGGAGGACAGAGATTGTAAGGTAGTCGTGAAATTGGTGGTACCAGGTATCCTGCGAACTAGTAGACACAGTATTTATCGTACAAACTACCGGGGTTGAATAGGATGGGACAAAAAGTTGTTGGACCACGACGAATAATTCAGAGTCAGTTGGTGCGGCGGGAATTTGCGAGGCTAAGCAAGCCATAGTGTCCGCAAATTTGTTAGTGGAGCGTGGAATGGTTTGTATAGAATAGTGAGTAAATAAGGCTAGAAGTGAATCCACGTAGTGTTTGTATTTTTGAAGTTCCTCATTTTTGCATTGGTAGACGCCCATAACTTGATTGACTACCAATTGAGAGTCGCCAAAAATGTTGATAGATTTGATGCCTAAGTGTAACGCAACTTGGAGACCCAGAACAAGGGCCTCGTATTCCGCTGTATTATTAGTGCAAGGGAAATCAAGCCGGAATGAAAGAGGCATAGGTTCAGCGTCGAGAGGAATGAGAACAACGCCGGCTCCTCCGCCGCGCTGGCATTTAGATCCATCGAAGAAGAGGGTCATTTGATACAACTCTTCCCGGAGTGAAAGAGTGGCGATGAGTTCGTCGGGGAAGGTAAAATTGGTAAATTGTTCCCCAGGTAAAGGGGCCTCCGCAAGTTGGTCTGCAAGAGTTTGTCCTTTGATTGACTTCTGTTGTACGAATTCAAGGTCAAGGTCAGCGAGGAGCATAAGCCATCGAGCGATACGTTGGTTTAGATGCGGTTTGGCGTACATATAATGAATGGGGTCTGTGTTGGTGATGACAAAAGTTTTGTGATTCAGGAGGTAATGTCGGAGTTTGGTGGCTACAAATGATAGGGCAAGGCACAATTTTTCTACATGTGTATACCTAGTCTCATAATCCACGAGGGTACGACTTATATAATAAACGGCCTGTTCTCGTCGTGCTGAATCCCGATGTGCGAGCATAGCACCTATAGCATGGTCAGTGGCGGAAAGATAAAGGTAGAAAGGGCGGTCGTCCTGGGGTGGGATAAGCACGGGTGGCTGCAAGAGATAGGATTTGAGAGCTTCGAAGGCTTGGTGACACTCCTCACTCCATTGAAAGGCAATGTCCTTTTTAAGAAGGTGATGAAAAGGTTGACACCGATCCGAGAGTTGGGAGATGAAACGTCGGATAGATTGGAGCTTACCTTGTAAACTACGCAATTGTTTGAGATTTTTGGGTGGGGGCATTTCTAGGATAGCTTTGACTTTAGATGGATCGACCTCAATGCCACGCAAAGAGACGATAAAGCCAAGAAGTTTTCCCGAAAGAACACCAAAGACACATTTCTTTGGTTGAAGGCGGACAGAATATTGTAACAGGCGATCAAAAATAATGGTTAAAACATCGAGATGTTCACTACGATGTTTAGACTTGCCGAGAAGATCGTCGACATAATCTTCAAGGATAGTGTGCATAATGTCATGAAAAATGTAGGTCATAGCCCGCTGATAGGTAGCACCAGCATTCTTAAGGCCAAATGGCATGACACGATAACAGAAGGTTCCCCAAGGAGTTATGAAGGTAGTTTTGTGTTGATCGGCAGGGGCAACCAAAATTTGGTTGTATCCTGAAAAGCCATCCATGAGAGAGAGCATCTCATGACCTGCAGTTAGATCAACAAGTTGGTCAATGCTAGGTAAGGGGAAGTCATCCTTAGGGCAAGCGAGGTTAAGATCCCAGAAATCTGTGCATATCCGAAGTCCCCCTGTCGCTTTAGTGACAGGTACGATGTTAGAAATCCATTGAGGATAGTCAATAGGCAAGATGAAGGAAACAGAAAGGAGTCGTTGGAGCTCCTCTTTGACCAAGAGAGCAATGCGTGGATGCATTTTTCTCAATTTCTGTTTGACTGGTTTGGAATCGGGGTTTAGGGTGATGTTATGGACGGCAATGGTAGGATCAATTCCTGGCATGTCAGCGTAAGACCATGCGAAAGCTTGGTTGCGAGCACGGAGAAAGGTAGTAAAGGCGGCTTGTTCTGATGTGTTAAGGGATTGTCCAATCTTCACAATGTGAGGATCCTCCTCCGTGTGGATGTTGATTTCTATAGTAGATTCGTTCAGCATGGTTTGGGTTTCAGATGGTAAGGCTCGTTGAATATAAGAATCATCCGCGCCAAGGTAAGTGAGGATGGAGTCGTCATCCTGGCATTCAACAACATTAATCAAAGGCGAATCCTCTTCGATCATGTCTGGATACAGAAGGGGAAGAGAAGATGGGTCCTCATTATCGCGTTGATAAGTGAGAGGACCTATGAAGATAGCATTTATGAAAAAAAAAAGTTAGGAGGGATGGATTCAGGGTCTATAGATTCTGTGGGTGATGATGGCAAAGTGGGTGATGATGGTTTGGTAGGGGCGACGTCTTCTTCTTCCAGGATACAGCTGACAGGAGGTGTCTCCTGTGTAGGTGTTTCGGGAAAACCGAGACCACTGCGATCATTATGTTTACGGGTAGTCACGGGAATGAGTGTATGTCGGCCTTGTTCGTAAAGGCCAAAACCAAAGCCTTTCCACGCACAGCGAGTCAAGAAGGTGAGGGCGAAACGACGATTTGTCAAGTATTGAAAATCGGATTGGAAGGGAACCACACCAAGAGGAGGTTCAGGGGTAATGGAGGATGCGTCAACACCCCCATACGTTAGGTTAGTGCGGCAATGGGGTGGTCCGTAAGAGATTACCTCCCCCACGCGACGGTCGTAGGTGGGATGTGCATGTAATTGTCCGTACTCCTGCGGGGTAGGGAAAGAACTAACGTTATATAGGCGGTACTCCCCCAGCGTAAGGCGCTGAAAAACATCTACTAAGGGGTCGGAGGTTGGAATGTTAGCTGCGGGAAGGGAAGTGGTTTTTGCGATGGTGGTTTCATCAGTTGAAGGCGTAGGCGTGGTTGAGGTGGATGGTTGAGGTACATTTGAAGAGGATGGTTGGGTTGAATGTATGGGTGTCTTGATTGGTATAAGCACATCGTTAGGGCGGTATAACATATTGCAGGTTTTAAAGGGGGGAGGGTCAGCTTTTACGGTGTAGGACTTCCCCTCGTACTCAAATTTTATGCATCTATGTAATGTTGAGGGAACGCATCCCATGGCTCGGATCCAAGGACGACCCAGCAATATATTATATTGGAACTCTCCCTCCAAGACATAGAAGAGTTCGGGTAAAGTACGTGGTCCTACCCGAATGTTGAGGATCACGGTGCCTAAGGTAGAAGTAATAGCGTCATTGAATGACCGCAACATGATGGGGTTGGCACACATGCAACTAGAAGGGATATTCATTTGTTGGAAGGCTTTTGAAGAGATGATGTTTAGGCTAGCACCCCCGTCAATCATAACACGACGTACCCGAATGTCCCGGATGTAAGCTGAGATGAAAAGAGCAGGGTCAGGATCTTCTGTACCAAAGTCAACAATTTCGTCTTCGGAGAAACTGACTGCAGCAGCTTGTTGTACAGAGACAGAAGTGGTTGGGGCAGTGGGTTGTTTGGTGAGAGAAGCAACGTGATTGGGTGTTAGAATGGAGGCGACAGGCAGGGTTTCATTAGGTAAAACCTCTATCCCTTGAAGGATCTCAACGAGAGCTTGTCGATGAGATTCAGAAGTCTGAATGAGATCATACAGTGTCATTTTTACGGGCGATTGGTGAAGCTGTTTAATCATATTTCGGTGGGCAATGCCATTAGAGACGGGATAGGCGGGTCCGCGAATGACCACTTTAGGTGGTGGTGCAATCGGGATGTTTGACGGAGAAAGAGATGCCGCAGGTGTGTTTTCTTTTGCTTTCCCATTGTTTTTCTGCCCTCGAGTAGCGACACTAATCATATTAATCTCGTAGACCTGAGATGAGGAAGATGGTTGGGATAACTCATGGTCTTCAAGAGGTGGGGTTGTAATAATGATAGATCTTGGTGAGGCGGGGACAGATGGTATAGGAGAGGGAATGGAAACTAAAGGTCTCTCCCTTCGTAAGTTGTCTTTCTTAATCTTTCTATCCGGGAGAGGTGACTGACGAAGGATGGTTTTTAGAGCTTTGCATCCCTCCACATCATGTCCTGGTGTGCGGTGATAAGCGCAGATTTTAGACTCATCGTAACCCATAGGTCGGGGTTTAGACGGGTCATAAGGTCTAAGTGGAGGTAGGGAAATGGTCGCATTCTCCACCAACATAGCAAGGATTTTGGCGTAAGATCCTTTGAGTGGGTCAAAATCGGAAGAGGATGAGGGTATTGGTTGTGCGGGTTTTGGTAATGTTTGGGCGTGGTTGGTTCGCACGGGTGGTGGTTTAGCCGAGGGGTGTTGATACGTGGTTTTCACTAAACGTGATTTCTTTGGTGCAGAAGCTATGTTGGATGATGAGGCCACAGATGATGTGGTATCAGAAAACAACCACGAGGAAATAGGAGTGACCGAAAACAAATCTTTTGATGATGGAATTTGTTTAGGGTTGATAGGTGGACAGGATACGCGGAGTGACGGTGTTGCTATACCCTGGAATTTCTGTATGGGTGCGGAAGGCGTAGGTTGTTTTGAAGAAAATGCAGGAGGTATGATATATTGATGTAAGGTAGAGGGATGGGGTCCCAATATGGAAGGTAGGTATGACGATGATGGTTTTGATTGTGATAGGGGCACAGATTGAGTTTGTCTCCTAGGTGGCGGGACGGATTTATTTTTGGATAGATCGAGTCGCTTAGGCGGGTGCGTTAGACTGGGCATTGGTGAGGTCCCAAGCGTAGGGGAAGATCTGGTTAAGTTGATAGAAGTGGATGGGGCATTTGGTAGAGGTGAGGGGGGTGAAGGTGAGAACAGGGGCATTTTAAGCTTCTGTAAACACTTCGGGTATATGGTGGAGACATCAGGATCAGTCATTTGCATTTGAGTAGAAAAAGGGGTACTCAAACGTTCCCATAGGGCCTGTCTATCTTCTGTGGAATGACAGTCCTCACGTGTGAATATGAACTTTTGTACGGAAGAAAGACGGGTTGTGATTCCAGTCCACTGTAGGTGTGATACAAGGGGTAGATGAGGCACTGTATCAATAGATGTTAAGAGGTCCACCGGTCGTTGAAAAGATTTAGGCGATGAGGGACTAATAGGTAGGAGGGCGTGTTTGAGGGGATCTGTCATGTTTAAAGAATGTGGTGATGTCGGTGTAAGAGATTTCTTGTCTAAGGATGTCAAAAGGAGTGGCGAGCCTTCCTCTTGTGCAGCAAGAGCGGTAGAAGGGGACGTTTGGGAAATAGATAAATTAGATAACATCTGCTCACAGTCTTGTAGGGATGTGGTGTAAGAAGACTCATCGATGAGAAGAGAAGTCTGGGCAGTTAACTCTTTTATGGGTAAAGGAATGATTTCACTTTGGCTTGATGGTGGTGAAGGAGGTTCAGACTCCTGTGTTGGTGGAGAGGCTTGATTCAAAAAAATCTTCAATAGAGGCTTTTGGCTGAGAATCGAAGACTGCATGGATCTCATGAACACTCTCCTCGGCTAAGATATCTTGGTTTACGTTACTGTTGGACGAGTGATTCGGGAATGGCTTGTTGAAAATTTTCAGATTTCGGTTAGCAGGGGCGTTAGGATTATCGAGGGCTATATCCCCCGCATCAACCATTTCCTGCACTATGTTTTTCAACATCTTGCAGTTCTCATGACTGTGTCCCTTCATGCGGTGGAAGTTACAGAAGTCATTTTCTTTGTACCAGGAAGGTATGGCGCGAGTGGAATCAAACCCGGAATGAGGTTTAACAGGAGGTAAGGTAATGGCTCCTGCTTTGAGCAATTTTTCCAATATCACACCATATGTTTCTCCCAAGGGAGTGTAGTTGATGGGTTCTACTTTATACTTATAAGTGGTTTTTGGCGGGGTATTAGACGGTGGTTGGGATTTGACCATCACCGCGTGGACATCTCCTTTTGATTTAGAAGAAGTGGACGTGTGAGGAGTGGTGGTATTTGGTTTATTGATAGAATCAGGAGTTCGGAAATTGGGGTTTTTGTTACGCAACCGCAATTTCTCCTCTTCTAAGGCTCGAATTTCTAATTTTCGGGCCATAGTAAAGGCCTCGTCGAATGTACGGAAAGTTTGAATTTGGAGGGTGGGGGAGATGTGCTTAGCGCAGGCCCGCGTAAACAGTTCGATAAGTTCGGTTTGAGGTAAGGCATACGTAAGTTGGTTGATAAGGCCCCGCCATCGTCCAACAAAATCTGCGATAGATTCGTCCTCAAATTGTCGGATGGCATAGAGGTCAGTGATAGATACTTTCTTGGCAATGTTAATGGAGAAATGATCCAAGAAAGATTGGGCTAGCTGGTTAAAAGAAAAGATCGAGTGCTGGGTTAAAGCACTGTACCATTCCAAGGCGGGTCCTGATAAGGACATGGGAAAGGTGCGGAGTAACAAGGCATCATCATGGGTGATCAAATAACAAGCGTGTCTAAATGATCGCAAGTGTTGTTGAGGATCCTCTTTACTGTTAAAACGAGTAAATTTTGGCAACTCCCATTGAGGAGGATATGAATGAAGGGGGACAGAAGGGTGAATGGGCTCCCGACAAACTTGCTCGTATGTCAAGGCGCTACGACTTCCCGAAACAGAAGCCTCCAGGTTTTGCATTTTGTCCATCATTTGTTTAATTAGATCAGTAGTTGGATGAGATGATGGTGGGATTGTGGTAAACGGAGGCAAATTGGGCCAAGGACCACCGCTAGACACTGGTGGGGTTAAGTGTTGGTAAGGTGTGGAGGATGAATATGTTGAGGCAACTGAATAGGGATGTCCCATATAGGATGTTGAGGTCACTGGATACGTGTATGGGAGTGAGAAGGTAGGCGGAGCTTGAGAAGGAAAGCTCGTGTGGATAGGTGGCAGAGAGCAAGTCATGAACGGAGCAGTCTGCAAGAAAGATGAGGTAGGGGCATTCGGTGGTAGTGATATGTGGGGTCCAAGATTAACCAAAGGAAAGCTAATCGGGGTCGTATGAACCTCTGAAGCCTTCGGATTGGGAGACGGGGCTAGAGATGCAGGAAGTAAGGCGGTGTTATCAGGAGGAGTGGGAGCTAAATGAGCAGCTATACTAATAGGCATGCCAACAAGGAGCTGACCATCAGGCATACGGTTAAGGGCATGAGACAAATAGTATTGTACAGTGCTGGGATTGGCATCCAGAAATTTGGCAAAGTCCTTGTCTCCTACAGGAATTTGGGGGACCTCACTGGTGTCTGTAGGGTTCCCTATAGAATGTGAAGGGGGTGATTCAGGTAAAGACACAGAGCAGGTATGTGAAACCATGGCGGCAGCTTGCTTCCGAGTGATGACAACCATGGACAAGAACACACAGGAAAGTTTCAATCTATCAAGAACAAAAACAACCTCAGAATGATGAATTTGGCAGGTTGCTGGTTTGTCAGAGGATAAAAATATGCTAAAAATATGCTACCAAATAACTATATTCGGGTGAATTTTGTGAATTTATATTTTGCGAGAATGGAAAATTGACCCCTAAAATTAAGTTGTATCTAGAAAATTTTGGCAAACTGGTCCTAACTTGTACCCTAAAAATTCACCAATTTCAAATTTCAAAAATTGGAATATTCGTGAATTAACAAATATTTTCCACTAAATTTTTCTCTAATTACAATTCATTAATAAAGCTTACAGAGTATATGAAAAAATTATTTCTACTTAGAATCAAATTAACTCATGGATAGATACAATTGATAAAGAACTCAAAATTTGGGTTAACTGTATTCAAGATCTTCATATCATGAGCACCATTGATGATAAGGTCCTCTTGTCACAAAATTTTTTATGATTCCAAGAGAAATTTGTCAAATAATTGGACCTATAGAGTAAAATGGAGAATCAAGGTGCTAGAAGAAGTTGCAGTTGAACTGAGAACAATGGTACAAAAGGGAGAATCATTGGAAGTAGGGTTCTTTTCTGATTTGTAAGCTCTTCATTTTTAGCTCTACAGGGAAAATTCTCAAGAGAGAAATCCAGTTGATCAGGTTAAGGAAAGGTTCAAATCATTGATCAAGGAGGAACTCTTCAAAGAAGAATCAATCAACAAGGATAAGATGGAAGAACTCTCTAAGTTACACAATGTAGTTGTTGAAGCCACCAAGGGACTTTCACATAATGGAGGTGTTGCAAAAGAAATGGAATATTCCTTTGGGATTTTGTTGGATGCTATGGAAAACACCATAGTCCCAAGTGTATGGATATAGTAGATGTTGTGACTAGGTTCAGGGTTCAAGTGCTCAAGATAAAGGTTTCAGCTGTGCCTATTCCCAATGTTCCCTCTTTTTCTGGTTCATAGTATTGTTCTATCTAATTGTTATGTTTTGAGGTTGGATTTATTATTTTGAAAATGAAATTGTAAAATAAATCCAACTTATGTAATTAATTAATTAAGTGTTTAACACTTAATTAAGATACAATTAGTTAGAAAGGTAGTTACATCCTCCCCTAATCCTATGAAAGGATTCTTTCTCACTTGTAAATGGGTTGGTTATTTGTGCTCTTGAATGTAATGTACAATTTTTTTATCAATATAGAAGAATACTTTCCTCTCCCATCTAAGTTCTATCCATTTCCTTTTCTTGCAATTTGATTAAATGTGTTGATTTTTCATATATGTGAAATCTGAAACTTGGTGTTCAATTCATGGAAGTAAAGTGTATTGAACTGTGTGCCAATCTACATTATATATGTCATGGGTTTTCATTTATGAAAATGTTCATATTCTCAAATTCTTATTGCATGCACAAGTAGAGTAAAAATATATAGTCTCTTTATTTGAAAGTGTTTCTTCTTCCCTTCTCTCCTTATAGTTAGTGGGTAATCTTGTATAACTAAGAAGGGTACTTTTATCCTTGAGTGATGAGTTAGCACTGAACTTTGTGTCCCTAAATCATTCCTCTTTCCCGTATAAGATGTTGTTTTTCCTCAAAACCCATATTTCTTTTTTATCTTCTGTATTGAAAATATGGAATCATTCACATGCACCAATATCCTCATTCAGAATTAGTTAGTTTGTATATTTGTATATATTTAGGTTTTTTGTTGTGAAATAAGGGAACCTCCCCATAAAAGAGGAGGTATTGTTCTCCCCTGAATTATTGATTGTCTCCAACAACCAATTTTCCAATGAACAATTTTTTGGTTCCCACCTTGGGGAATGTATCATGATTCCCATAGGATAATCTTTTCAGAAAAATTTAGAAATTTCAACACACTAGTCAAATGAAGATACACATGAGGATATAGAGATCAAGGCATAGAAGATACGTTCTTTTCAGTTGTAGCAACAACAAGGCTTTCAGTTATCTCCTTAGAAGAAAAGGTAGAAATAAAAAATTCAACAAGCACACCTCCTACCAAACGAAGGACTAGTTCATCTTCACAAGAAAGTGCTACCACCCAGGCCTTGGTTCTAGCCATTGGTTCTCTCCCTTTATAGGTTGTTTTTCCCATGATGAATGTACCAGTACCATGGGGTCAGAAAATTGGGCCCCTATCTCTTGCATAACCTCTCTATGATATACCAAGGGGAATCTGAAGAATTTTTCATAGTTCAAAGGTGATGGCAAAGTTCATCCAGATGAGCATCTTGCAGCTTTCTTTGTTGCATGTGGGGTCCTCAGAGTTGAGCATGAGGATGTATCTGTCAGATTGTTCATGGAGACTCTGTAAGACAATGATGCTAAATGGTTCTATCATCTTCCACCTAGGAGTATCACCCACTGGAATACCATGAGACTTAGTTGAAGGCACGGTTCAAACCAGCAAAATATTCTCACACACTTTTGGCCAAACATTATCAAATGAAGAAGGAGCCCTATGAACCAATGTGGGAGTTTGTTTCAAAGTTTAACAAGACTAGTCTACAAGATTCTAGCTACTACCCAGCCAACTCCATAAAATCTGAAATGTTTCTTTATCAATGCCCAATTGTTAGAAGTAAGTTATACACTAAGAAGAGCATAGTTACCCACTATGGAAAAAGATAAAACTCTGGCCATAAGTGTAGAGGATGACCTTATCATGTCATGTAAGTTGAGAAAGGAACCACCTAAAGCTAAAGCTTCCACATCAAACTCTAAATAGTTGGTTCAAAAGTTAGCTAATGACATGATTTCCATTAATAAACAAATTTCTCAGAATGTTTCATATAAGGATATCCTGAGAAGGAACTTTGAGCCAAGGAATCATTTACCTTCATTATAACCAAAACTTACCATCAAAACTCCTCCTTTAAAGGTTTCATTTAACCAACATGTGAGGTTCAAGAAGCTGAAGATGAGGTTGCAGTAGGAGAGATTGAAAAAATTGAAGAAGAATCTGAAGAGGTCCGTGAAGAGGTAGATGATTCTCAAATCAATTATTTTTTCTATGAGTCAGATGATGATTATTATGATGATATAGTTACTGAGATGAATAGTGAGTCTTATGTTGTTATGACTAGGGAGCATCTAAGTAAGAAGAAAGACATTGTGCATCCTAAGAAGAAAGAGAAAGATAAAGAAGAACTAGTCATTATTTTAGTCATTTCCAAGAGAGGGGAACCTATTCTTTCTGTTGTTAAAAATTTAAGTACCTCTACACCTTCTAATGTTCCTTCTTCCTCATCATCTATGCCTAAGGAGTAACAACCCCAACACCTATGTCCGAAAGATCTTTAAATCCTAAAGCTAATAAACCTAAAGCCCATATTAGTTCTATTTAAGAAGTCACATTATCCATAGGGTATTTTGATTTTATTGATCATATAAAAAATAAAAAGATTCATATCTCTGAAGTTGAGTTCTATTAGACTCATCCCAAGCCATTTCTCAAGTTGTGAAATTTTTGAATGCCAAGCCTAGTCAAGCTTCCACATCTTATAAATGTCTCTTTCCTAACCCTAAGTATCCCTCTCCACAAAATTAATGGCTTCCACACCCTCCACATCCAGAAAAGTGAACCCTTTTATGTAACACTATTAATATCCAAGCATAAATTAAGAAACTACATTATCAATTCTAGAGTGTCAAATATTTTGATTCCTATAAAATTTTCTCATGCACTTGGTCTGATTCTGACCCAAACCTTTGGTTCTTTCTATTTAATACAGACCAAGGAGGTTCCCTTAGTTGGAAGGATTAAGGATTCTCAAGTAGCTTTCACTACCATTCTTGAGAAATGAGTCAAGGCCACTATTCTTGTTGCTCATATACCTCTATCATATAGTATGATCTTAAGTATAAATTTTTGTAAAGAAGTTGGAGGTGAAATTCAAATGGAATGGTCTCATGTCATTGATTCCAGTTAAGGGTAGATGAAGAAATTTTTTCCGAAGAAACAAGCTGAGTATATTGTCTAAAAGAGTGATGACCCTAAGGCACATATCTTGTATCAATACATCGGTCATGGGAACTATATGGTCATGTCTGAATCTAAAATCAATGCTCCTAAGGTTGTTCAGGAATAATGAAATAATATATGGACTCTCGAGTTTGATGGAATTTATTCTACAATTGGTTCTGGAACAAGAGTAGTTCTTGTGTCTCCTACTGGTAAACTCTACCCATTCTCATAAAAGATTTAATTTTCTAATACCAACAATATTACTAAGTATGAGGCCCTCCTTCTCAGCCTAGCAATAGAAATGGAGATGGACATAAAGAATCTTTTTTCACATAGTGATGCTAAGCTTATTGTCAAACAAGTTCAGGGTGCATTCCAAGTGAAGAATGAAATGTTGAAACATTACAATAATAAGGTATTGGATATCATTGAGTTTCTATATTCTTTTTCAATTGATGTTGTTACAAGGGATAACAACAATAGAGAAGACACTCTAAAAATCTTTGGTTCTTTGTTTATTCCCTATCCATATTTCAAGCAGGAAAAATTTACTATAGAGATGATATTCAGACATAGTATTATAGATAATGTCGGCAACTCGCAGGTGTTTAATAACAATAAAAATTTGATTTATTTCCTAGAATTGAATGAAAATTTCATTCAACTATATTTTTAAGGAAGTGAAGTTGGTTATCATGAATCTACTACCTCCTCTTTACGTGAAGGAGTTGAAGAAGAATCAGATCGAGATGGATGCATAAAAATCAAAGGTAAAAAATACCTAGAGGTATTGTGATTCTAGAATATTTATTTGAAAAACACGATAGATGTATGAAAGGAAAAAGTATCACAAGATACCAGTCAATCATCTAAGTATGAAAATATTTATTTAGGAAGCGATGAAGAAACTAAATTTTTCAACATAGGGAAGTGTTGTTCTAGTGAGGAAAGAAGAAAACTAGTTTAATTGTTGAAAAAATACATAGATGTGCTGGCCTACATATACGATGAGTTGAATACTTTCAAACCAAGGGAGATGCAACAATATATTCCCCTGAAACTAGGAATTCAACCTTTCCATCAGAAACAAAGACAATACATCTAAAGATTACAGGTACTATCCATCATGAAATTCAAAATCAATTGAATGTTAAGATAATTTTTCCCATTCACCACTTAGATTGGATGGAAAACATAGTACCTATAAGAAATAAAAATGGAGAGATAAGGATTTTTGTTGAATTTAGGAATTTGAATTAGGCTTCCTTGAAAGATAATTACCCGCTTCCCATGATGGATCAAATTTTGTAAGTTGTGACTGGTTCTAAGATGCTATCTTTGATTGATAGATTTTTTAGATATAATCAGATTGAGGTGAATGTGCATGATCAACACAAGACTAACTTCACAACTCCTTGGGGCACATTTTCTTATCATAGGATGCCTTTCGGACTAATTAATGCATGTGCAACGTTCCAGAGGGAAATGGACTTGGCATTTGGAGATCTGAAGAACAAATGCATTGTGATCTACTTAGATGATCTCATTGTCTTCTCTAAGAAAAGGGAAGACCATTTTCAACACCTCAACTCAGTTCTTCAATGGTGCAGAGACCATGGTATTTCACTCAATCCTAAAAAAATTGTTTTTGGTGTGATAGAAGGAAAATTTCTTGGACACATTGTGTCAAAATATGGGATCAAGATTGACCCAGAATGAGTTTCAAGCCATTCAAAATATCTCTCTTCCTACGAGCAAGAAGGGTGTTCACTCCTTTGGAAAAATCAACTTCCTAAGGAAGATTCATTCCTGATTTTTCTGAGTTGACTAGAAACATAGCTCAGATGATGAAGGAAAAGCAATCTTTTCATTAGAGTGTTGAAGGGAAGAAGTATTTTGAGAACATAAAAAAGAGATATTACAAGGACACATGTTTTGGTCTGCCCATATTTTGACAAGGACTTCATAATCTATTGCTATGCTTCTAAGCATACCTTGTCTGTCATTTTGGTTCAAAATAACTTTCAGGGGTGTGAGGTACCAATTGCTTTTCATGAGTTATGTGTTGAAAGCTCATGAGTTAAAAAACTGCTTGCTAGAAAAACATGCTTTCACTATGGTGAAGGATGTAAAACAATTATTCCAGTTTTATATTCTCAACTCCCATTCAATTGTGTTTGTACCTGATACAACAGTGAATTCTATTCTCACTCAGCAAGAATTCGGTTCAAAATGAGGAAATTGGGTGGCCAAGGTTCAGTAGTATGATCTTGACATCAAGCCAACTAATATTGTTTAAGGAAAGGATCTATGTCAATTGATTTCTAAGGGTTCAAAAAGTGATTCAAGTAGTAAGGAGATTGTTAAAATACCCACAGTTCTCTTCCTAAATTCTACGGAATGAGTGGTATTCTAATATTTCTCATTTTCTTACATATGGGGAATGTCTGACACATTTTAGTGCTAAAGAGAAGAGATCCATCAAACTCAGAGTTGCACAATATGTCCTTTGGGACAATTCTCTTTTCAAGAAAGGAGTTGATGGATGTTTCCTAAGATGTGTGGACAAGGAACACGAGAAGAGGTTACTGAAATCCTTTCATGATCAAGCCTGCGAAGACCATTTTTCTTCTTCATTAACAACCCATAAAACTCTTTGAGGGGGATACTACTAGCCAACCCTATTCAAAGATGCAACTAAGTAGGTTTCCAAATGTGATGCCTATCAAACATTTGTTGGTAGACCTAAGTTGGCCACTTTTCCTTTGAAACCAGTGGTAATTGAAGAACCTTTGCAATAGTGGAGGATATATTTTATGGGATCTCTCAATCCCAATTCAAGTGTAGGACACACTCATGTTCTAATTTCTATGGATTACTTCATGAAGTGGGTAGAATCCATTCCATTCAAAATAACCACTTATGAAGTTGTATTATGATTTCATAAAGGAAAATATATTGGTTAGATTCGGGGTCCCAAATAAGATTGTAACAAACAATGCCCCTAATTTCTCTTCCCATGAACTCATTGATTTATGTTATGGATATGGGATTTCCCTTGCACATTCTTCATACTATTATCCGCAAGGGAATGGAAAGGAAGAATCAAACAATAAAACCTAGTGACCATTATCAGGAAGCTAGTGGATGAATCAAAGAGAAATTGGTGCAAGAAGTTGTATGATGCTCTTTGGGTTGACATAATAACACCAAAAATATCTATTGAGATGTCACAATTTCAGTTATTTTATGGAATGGAAGCTCAGTTTCTAGTTACCTTGGAGTTACCAAACCTGCACTTAGCCAAAGAAATTGAGGATGAGCAGTTCAAGGATGTCATGGAAAAGAGAATCATGCACCTACATAAGTTAGATGAGGAAAGATTTCAAATTGTGGATCGGATCTCAGCACATCAGTAAAGATCCAAGAATTTTTTTGACAAAAAGACCAAGTCCCATGACTTTAAAGCTGGATACATTGTGTTGCTCTGGGACAAAAGGTGAGAACCTCATGGAAGTCACAGTAAGTTTGATTCACTTTGGCTTGGTCCTTTTAAAATTCGGCACTTTGTTGGTGAAAACTCTTACTATTTAAGCTATATGGATGGAACTTACCTTCCATTACCATATAGTGGTCAGTATTTGAAATTGTTCAAGTCCTAGGTGGATAACGGTCCTTTGTATATAGTTTTGTACATAATCTTGTATAGTCCTTATTTTTGGTCTATGTTTTGTGTCTTTGTTTCCTTTGTATGGCCTTGCTTTATATGTATGTGCCTAATGGATGTATACACTAGTCCTAGTAACCAAGATATTTTGAGGTTCTTTTCTTTTTCTTGCTTTCACTCTGTGTCAAGTCGACTCAAGCCCCCAAAAAATCTAGTTATTGTCACTTATCCAAAAATGCGTAATTTTTTAAAAAAATGAATTTTTTAATCTAAGTGACTCTTTACATGGATGTACTTGCCTCTTTTGAGTTCAAAGAATGTGAAAAAGTTCAAGATAAAGTCAATTTTGAGTCATTTTGGGCTTTGTGTGGCTATTTCAGACTTTGGAGGAACATGAGGAACAATTCCTCATGTTCCTTGATTCCCCAATTTACACACAATGCTTTACTAGGCAGTGTTAATTGGATTTTTTTTAATCAAATGGAACTATTTCCTATCGGGCCTTTGTTCTCCATGAGTTTTTGTTCCTCGCATTTCATTTCTCTTTGCATAATATTATCTATTGCATTGCATTAATTTTTCTTTCGATGTGGGTATTGTGACAAATGTTGGAACAGAGATAAGTTTTCTTCCCCACTCTTTGTTCCCTGTGTGACCCTTTTCACTGCAACCTACTAATTCTCCCTTCACTACAAACTTTGAGGAAACTTTTGGAACACAAGGAAATAATTCTCTCAGGCTATCCATTCCCCACATCTTCGTATTCTCCACATAGAATAGGATTCCTTGATTTATTCCAACTCTCGTCATATCCGATGAACGTAGGGATGGATTAAATAGTTTCCAAGAGTCTGTTGATGCCCACATTGCACTAACCATGCCCAAATTACCCTATTTTCAAATCATATTTCTATAAAAGGTCAAAAATTGATCATTTTTAACCATTGTAACTTGAGTTCTCGTTGTATGCTATCTATTCTGCTCCCATGCCCTAGAAAGAGTATTTTGCTCGTAAATTTTTCAATTTTAATCCAAATTAAAAAAAAAAATCCTTTGAATAATTGTGGAGGTGTCGTCCTTTTTTTCTAAAGGTGAGTGGTTTCATCCTTTCTTGTTGTATTATAGCATTTATTTGTGTTTTTTACCCTCTACTTCAAATATCTCTGAAAACCCATTGTTAAATATCCATTTCTTATGAGTTTTACCACACACCTCCACAATTAAGTTCTAGTATGAAGGATACAAGCACATTTCTTCCCTTAAAACCTTTGTTCCTAATATAGGAGACAATGATGTGAGGCATATGAACCTAGATGATTTTTAGGCTCGTATTTCTAAAGATACTCTCACCATAATTGCCCAATGCATTAAAAACAGTGAAATTGCATCCATGGTTGGTTTCCCTACCTCAATGTAATGCACTGATACCATCCTAGTCTATGTCTCAAGATTTGAACTACAAAAAAAATTAAGGATCTCCAGGGACAAATAAATTCTAAGCTTAATGTCTATTAGATCAATGTAGCCTTAAGTATTCCCATCTTTGATAACTCTAATACTTTGACCAAGGGTAAAGCTAAAAATATCTTTGATCAATCCTGAGATAAATATAAGACAATGGTAGCCAAGTCCTAGCTCAAGACCCAAAGAAAAGAGGTTCCAAACTGTCCAAGTTCTCTATAGGTCTGATTTCAAGGAATAATTGTTAGATATGATCACATTTACAATAATGATGGGCATGCCTACCACTAATGAATTTCAATACTGGATGTGTGTGTACATCGATGTCATCTATGAAGCCAAACAAATATTGAATTAGGGTGAAATCATATGTGAGAACCTGACTGAACAATTGGTCAATTTGCATCAAATCAAAATCTTCCACATGACATCATATTTGATGTACACCATAGCAGATTACAAGGTTTGGATAGGATTGTTAAGGAAAGAGGATAAGAAAAATGCACCAGTATATGAGTTATATCCTAAAATCACTTATGAGAATAGTAAATCTCACCACATGAGAGTCGATGATGGCTTCATCATGTTCCTGGTAAGGATATTGGAAGGAAATGTAGCTAAGAGAGTCTCTTCATAATCAAGACAGTTGATCTCTACATATGGCAGCCTTTTCATCCAATTCAAAAAATTCTCATATATCGGGATAGTTGGGTTTGAAGGTGTGCCTAACAAATTTCCAATTTATTGTAATTAAAAATTGGTTCTATTCGACCTTTGTAGGTAATTGGATATGTTTCAGAGGACTTGTAGAGATAAGAATATCACCGGTATTCAGTTTCCTATTTCCTTGGGAAACTACACATGTAGGTCTTCCTTATATGTATAGAACGTTGAGAGAACAATTTCAGAATTCAAGTTTCATACCTATCAAAAGAGGTCCTCTTTTGATAGCAAAGGTTTTATCTCCAAGAATCTCATAATTACCTACTATCATATTCCCACCTTTGAGGAATACTTGGAAGACTGTGCAGATGAATATGAGATGAGAAAGAGGTACTTCAAAAGGATATCATTGCAGCAGATCAAAGATATCAACTTTTACCATGTTCCTGAAGGCCTAGAAGATGGTGATTTTTATTTGTATTCTATGTAAAAACACATAACCATTCAACATACACCTATCCCAAAAATTGATTAGTCTTAGAAAGAGAGATATGACTCTGCTAAATTGAATAATCATGTGTATTTGAGGACAAGACAATGGTTCAATGGGAGAATGAAGGAATATAGATAAATTATGAAGATATATTATTCTCAGGAAGCCTCCACTTCTAATAAGGATGCTCTAACCCAATTGAATCCTTTCTACTCATCCTTGGATTCAAAAACCAAGGTATATGTGAAGAAATATAAATCAAAGGAATTAGAGAAGAATACGGTAGCACAAGAATAAAGGGTATAACAAGAGAAGGTTCAAGAATCAGCTGATGAAGTTGTTCATGTCCTTGATCAAGTGCCACATCTTGCTGAAAAAGAAGTTAAAAAATTGAAAAGTAATAATTTGAGGAACATAAGGATGATGAAGAAGAAGATGATGATGAAGGTGATGCAGAAGGTGAAGATGAAGAAGATGAGGTAGAGATCATAGAGACATATATAAGGAAAGCGAGTGCCTTAAGTCCTAAGATAGAAATCATGAGGCCATCATTTTATTCTATTGAATCTCCTACTCTTGAGGTCTCCACTTATAAACCTCTCGGTCCTCCAAATTTCCTTACTTTGCCACCTCCTCCATCTCCACCCTCTATTGATTAATTCACATGTGTGAAGTGCATGATTGACACCAATAATATCAAGGCTTCTTCTCATTGTGTTGATCCTATATTTGATGCAATGGCTGCCCTCCTTGGCACAATTCATCATCATCCATTAAAATCTAAGGAAACTTCTCGTTTGGTCTATGATGTTGGAGGACATAAATTTCTAGAAATTTTTAGGCTAAAAGGAGATAAGAATGAAAAAGAGATATCTATTTCAAACTTGGAGTTAACTAGGATCCCACTTGGAGAGTCCACCCCAAAAGGGGAAGTGCAAAATTTAGAGAATTAAGGTGCACTGAAAACAATGGTACAAAAGGGAGAATCGTTGAAAGCAGAGATATTTACTAATTTGTAAGCTCTCTATTGTCAGCTCTACAAGGACAATTCTCCAAAGAGAAATATAGTGGATCAAGTTAAATCAAGATTCAAATCATTGATCAATGAGGAAATCTTCAAATAATAATCAGTCAGCAAGAATAAGATCGAAGAACTCTCTAAGTTACACAATGTAGTTGTTGAAGCCACTAAGGGACTCTAACAGAATGAAGGTGTTGCAAAAGAAATGGAATATTCCTTTGGAAGTTAGTTGGCTACTATGGAAAACACCATAGTCCATAAGTGTATGGAAATCTCAGATGTTGTGACTAGGTTCATGGTTCAAGTGCTCAAGATAAAGGTTTCAGCTGTGCTTATTCCCAATGTTCCCTCTTTTTCTAGTTCATAGTATTGTTCTATCTAATTATTATGTTTTGAGGTTTAATTTATTATTTTGAAAATGAAATTGTAAAATAAAGCAAACTTATGTAATTAGCTAATTAAGTGTTTAAAACTTAATTAAGAAACAACTAGTTAGAAAGGTAGTTACATCCTCCCTTCAACCTATAAAAGGATTCTTTCTCACTTGTAAAGGGGTTGGATATTGGTGCTCTTGAATGTAATATACAGTGTTTTTTATCAATACAAAAGAAGAATTTCCTCTCACATCTGAGTTCTATCCATTTCCTTTTCTTGAAATTTGTTAAATGTGTTGATTTTTCATAGGTGAAATCTGAAACTTTGCATTCAATTCATGGAATTATATGTATTCAACTTTGTGTCAAACTGGATTTTATATATCATGAATTTTCATTTATATAAATACGCATGTTCTTAAGTTCTTATTACATTCACAAGTAGAATGAAAATATGTAATCTCTTTGTTTAAAAGTGTTTCTCCTTCCCTTCTCTCCTTACATTAAGTGGGTAATATTGCATAGCAAAGGAGGGTACTTGTATCCTTGACTGATGAGTTAGCACTGAACTTTGTGTACCTGACTCGTTCCTTTTGCCCATATAAGTTGATGTTTTTCCTAAAAACCCTATTTCTTTGTTTTTCTTCTGTATTAAAAATATGAAATCATTCATATACACTAATATCCTCATTTAAAATTATTTATCTTGTATATTTGTATATATTTAGGTTTTTGGTTTCGAATAAGGGAACTTCCCCATCAAATAGGAGGGATTGTTGTCCCCTAAATTGTTGATTGTCTCCAACGACCAATTTTCCAACCAACAAGGTACATCTTTCATCTCCATGGAATAACAATGGCATATAGTAGGGAAGTGAGTGACACTAAGATCACGTGCAACTTTGGTAGGCATGACAATATCCAATGTTCTAGAATTAATGATATAGGTATTTAGTTTTTATCCATTGATCAGTAAAGAAAGGTAGAAGGGTTCTACCCTTCTAGAAGTGGAGGGTGTTGAGGCAAGAAGGTTTTGAGATACGACATTGCTAGAAGTGGGAATTAACTCTTTTGAAGTGAGGTTTTTGGAACATGAACTTGAATTATTTCTTTCAATAAACAAGACAAGTTTATCAAATTGCTTGGGATGATTTCCCAAATATTCAAATTCCAAAATTTGGACTTTACATTTATTAACATGTTCAAGTATGTCAAATGAGACTCATAGGAGGGTGAAGGTGCAGATGTAGTGGAAAGAGGCTGACTACTTTTTGGAATGACACTAGTATTATTTTTATTCATATCATTACATTTGAATGCAGAAAAAGGGGTAGAAATTAGAAAAGGAGAGATGGACTTACTCACATTGGAAGGTGTAGAGGCAATTGTCTATACTTGGGGCTTATCCTTCGTTGATTATATTAGAGGGGGAAGTATTGATCCTCCTTTTGTTATTGATTTTTGTATATTTTTCACTTGAGGATCTTTGAATTTGCAATAATTATCCCTCTCTTGAACCTTCGAACAGGTGAAAACCGCATAAGAGTGAATCTTCATATTAGAAACGATTTCATCATCTCCATCATCTAAAAAGGGTTATATTCACAAAATTCAATGTTTCTAGCATAGTCAATCTCGTCAATGGCTAAAATTCCCTCATTATTTTAATATTTAAACTAAACTTGATTATACTCTTCTTTGGGCCTTTCTTCACATGTTACACTCACAAGAGGTGCTTCAAGATCTAATATTCTTTCTCCTCCACCTATTCTATTTCCATTCTGGTTTTGATTTTGATTTAAATGAACTCCCCTCATAAAGATGTCTCGTGTAAGTTGTTTCTTCAATGAGAGCATGGTGTTGGCTAATTTTTGAACAAGATAATCAATGGTACCTTCTTTTGTAATTTGACCCTTTTAATTTCCATTTGGATTCTTCACTTTCTTAGATAAAATCAGATCATCTTCTACTTCAATGACATGATCTTAGGCCTCTTCGATATTTTGAGGTTGAAATATCCACATAATGAATCCAACCTCAAGTAATTTTGTGTTGATAAAGAATATTTTTTTGTTATCATCAGATGGTGAAGCTTCCATAGGTATTCTTTTGAGAGATATGTTGAATCAAGCCACAAAATCTCTCATGAGCTTGTTTGATTCTTTCTTCATTTGGACCAATTGAAAAATAAGATCTTTAGAGTCTTCAACTAATTTTAATCTTTCTTCAAACCTGATTTTGATATCTTCCCAACTTGTTATGGAATGAGAGGGAAAGAGGTAGAACCATCCAGTTGCTTTCTCTTGAAGTGAATCCACAAAAAGTCTTAAAAAAACATCCTTATACACAACTCCAAGAACTCCACATGAAGTAATGAAGGTTGCAATGTGTTCTTCATGAAATTTAGTACCATCACCTTTGAATTTCGTAAAGTTCTTGTGACACCTTTTGGAAAATCATGAAGAGGTGGTGTAAGAGAAAGCGAACCAGTATTCCTTCTGAATGGAACAATTTGTTGAGGTATTTCCACATCAATTTCGATTTTTCTCAAAAATATTTTTTAGTGAGGAATAATAAGGTTTACATCCAGGAATATGGAAAATCATTGTGGATTATGAAGGATTACAAATAGAAATCAGCAGTGGATTTTTCGGGCAATGGATTTCATATTTTTGGTGTTTTTTGTATTTTTTTAATTTTATGGATTTTTGGTATATCTATTTTTTTTAGATTTTTTGGTTCATTATAGGGTGCATGATAGCAACATATACCCCATAGTGGGTTACAAAAAAAAAATTTCAAATATTTTTTCACAAGGGTAAATTAATAGCTTTCACCAACGCTCTAGGAATAAGTCCCTCTGCTTAGGAATGGGGCATATCCATTTATTAAAAACAAGAAAATATGTACATGTAGACACCAAATTCGTGTCTTACGACCCCTTGTGACCCGCATCCCATTTTGCAACCTAACCTCATTACCTAAACCTTACACAATTATTTATTAATTACCTTGTAATTGATAAATCCCCATCACCTCACCTACCACCTCATTTTGCCACCTCATCATGACCTAGCCCTAATCCTAAACTAACCTAATTAAAACCTAAAACTTGGTCTACACCTACACCCATGACTAAGGACCCCTTTCTCGCACCTAAAACCGACCTTCTAGTCACTTGACCAAGCCCGCAACTAATCTCTCGGGAGAAAAGCAGGGAAGGTGGGCTGTTTTACTAAAAATAGCCTACTTTTTCCTTACCGATGCCGGTTCCTACTCGACCGCCGTCGGTTACGTAACCGCCATCGGTTCCCTGTAAATGGCCTCCCCAAACCAAAAACAAAGGATCGGAATTTCATTTTTGGATCAGAGAAAAGGATTCTTTGAATCAAGAAAGAGCATCAGGAGCGATCGAGAAAACCCTGATCTTTACTTGACTGAGCAGAGACAAGTGAAGAGACAAGGAGAGTTAGCAGCAAGGGAGAGCAAGCCCAGGACTGCAACTGGATACCAGAGCCCTGTGATACTCAGCTGATTTGATCTGCTGTGTGCCAGACCATCCTACCTCAGTTCTGCCTTTGCCATCAGAACTCTTGGACTTGCATCTCCGCGAATAATCAGTAAGCTACTTCTTGCATGTACTCTTTAATAACATTTCTTCGACTTTTTGAATCATAAGTCCTCACAAATCCATTCTTGGATCCACTACCCAACGTGTCATTGCATCTAACTGTCATTCATCTAGATCTCATCACCCTATTTCCTAATATTACCTATATACAGCCCTACAAATAACACAACTACCAAATAACACCACCACCCCACAAAACAACTAACCTTCAGATCCTAGACTCTACCGATATCGGTCATCAGTAACCGCCATCGGTTATCAGTAACCGCCATCGGTTATACTGACTATAACCAATAACCAGCCTTTCCCCTACCCAGTTCAACAAAGCAATTTAATTGATATCTTATAGTCTTTTGTGTTAATTCATATTAGCAAGGGAACTGACCACCTTCGAAAGGAAGTTTTATATTTCCTGGGCCCAAGGCAGTTTCCTCATTTATTGTCTAATTAAAATCTTGTGGTCTTGTGTTCTTATTTGCAGGTAGTCCTTCCAAGACAAAAAGGAGTTCTTCGCAGTCAGCCTGATCTTTCTCTACGGTACGCGCACATCATCTCGACATTCTACAGGTATTCCTCCTAGCCCCAACCCTTATCTGTTTCTAAAAGGAACGAAACATTCCGAGTGAAACATTTTGGCACGCCCGGTGGGACCCATCTTGGGTTTCTGTTTCTCTTGCTTATTTTCATTTTAGGAAGCATACTTGCTGTTGCTGCTTTTGTTATATATTTCGTAAAGAATTTGTCTTGCTTTCCTAGTTTCGCATTAGTGAAAGTCATCTCTCTTGCTTCATCGAACATAATTTTTGATTTGGGTTTAAAACACGTGCATTGCATTCCTGCTTGTTGTTTTTCAATTCTAGTGAACGTAGATTAAGTAACAGGTCGTACACGTGGGGGTGATATCCACGGTATTGACAGGAAATTAATCTTACATTCACTGCACAACACATACCGAATCACTTCACAATTAACACAACAGCTCAAACATCCCCCCTTTTTTTCCGCGGTATTCCTCCGCCCGATTGAGGTAACCTTATAAGCCAAAACAACTTGACATTTCCCCTAAGTCTCTTGTTTAGGATTCTGACATCATTCTACGTCTAAAGGCATAAGCCCACGATAATTAAAATTAACCCTAGGGTTAATCTCTGGATTTGCGTGTGCATCTTGCTTGTTTTTAGTTCTGTTTTCTTTCTCATACTCTATCTTCTGTGATCAATAATTGGACAAGTATACTAAACGTTGTTAAAAATCAAATTAGCAGCCTTTTTATATCTTGTTAGCCCAGACTTCTTACACCGACATCGGTTACCTGACCGACGTCGGCTATAGTATAACCGACATCGGTTACTAGACCGATATCGGTTACTGTCTTTTCCAATTCCTGACAAACCAGCAACCTACCAATTTTACCAGTCTGAGTTTGTTTCTGTTCCTGACAGATTGAAACCCTACTGTGAACTCCTGTCCATGGTTGTTATCACTCGAAAGCAAGCCGCCGCCATGGTTTCACATGCTTGCTCTGTTTCTTTGCCTGAATCACCCCCTTCACATTCTGTGGGGAATCCTACGGATACCAGCGAGGTTCCTAAAATTCCTGTGGGAGATAAGGACTTCGCCAAGTTTCTGGATGCTAATTCTAGCGCTGTACAATACTATTTGTCTCATACCCCTGACCGTACGCCTGATGGTCAGCTCCTTGTTGGTATGCCTATTAGTATAGCTGCTCATTTAGCTCCCACTCCGCCTGATAATACCGCCTTGCTTCCTGCATCTCTAGCCCCGTCTCCCAATCCGACGGCTTCAGAGGTTCATACGACTCAGATTGGCTTTCCGTTGGTTAACCTCGGACCCCACATATCATTACCGCCGACTGCCCCTACCTCATCTCTCTTGCAGACTGCTCCGTTCATGACTTGCTCTCTGCCACCTATCCACACGAGCTTTCCTTCTCAAGCTCCGCCTACCTTTTCATTCCCATACACGTATCCAGTGACCTCAACATCCTATATGGGACATCCCTATTCGGTTGCCTCAACATATTCATCCTCCACACCTTATCAACAATTAACCCCACCAGGGTCTAGCGGTGGTCCTTGGCCCAATTTGCCTCCGTTTACCACAACCACACCATCATCTCATCCAACTACTGATCTAATTAAACAAATGATGGACAAAATGCAAAACCTGGAGGCTTCTGTTTCAGGAAGTCGTAGCGCCTTGACATACGAGCAAGTTTGTTCGGGAGCCCATTCACCCTTCTGTCCCCCTTCATTCATATCCTCCTCAATGGGAGTTGCCGAAATTTACTCGTTTTAATAGTAAAGAGGATCCTCAACAACACTTGCGATCATTTAGACATGCTTGTTATTTGATTGCCCATGATGATGCCTTGTTACTCCGCACCTTTCCCATGTCCTTATCAGGACCTGCCTTGGAGTGGTACAGTGCTTTAACCCAGCACTCAATCTTCTCTTTTAACCAACTAGCCCAATCTTTCTTGGATCACTTCTCCATTAACATTGCTAAGAAAGTATCCATCACCGACCTTTATGCCATTCGACAATTCGAAGACGAATCTATCGCAGATTTCGTCGGACGATGGCGCGGCCTTATCAACCAACTTACATATGCCTTGCCTCAGACTGAACTTATTGAACTGTTTACGCGGACATGTGCTAAGCACATTTCCCCTACCCTCCAAATTCAAACTTTCCGTACATTCGATGAAGCCTTTACTATGGCTCGAAAACTAGAGATTCGAGCCTTAGAGGAAGAGAAATTGCGGTTGCGTAACAAAAACCCCAATTTCTGAACTCCTGATTCTACCAATAAACTAAATACCACCACTCCTCACGCGTCCACTTCTTCTAAATCAAAAGGAGCTGTCCACGCGGTGATGGTCAAATCTCAAACGCCGTCCAATACTCCACCAAAAACCACCTATAAGTACAAAGCCGACCCATCAACTACACTCCCTTGGGAGAAACTTATGGTGTCATCTTGGAAAAATTTCTCAAGGCTGGAGCTATCACCTTGCCCCCTGTTAAACCTCACTCCGGGTTTGACTCCACTCGCGCTATACCTGCCTGGTACAAAGAAAATGACTTCTGTAACTTCCACCGCGTGAAGGGACACAGTCATGAGAACTGCAAGATGTTGAAAAACATAGTGCAGGAAATGGTTGACGCAGGGGATATAACCCTCGATAATCCTAATGCCCCTGCCAACCGAAATTTGAAAATCTTCAACAAACCATTCCCGAATCACTCTCCCAACAGTAACACAAACCAGGATATCTTAGCCGAGGAGAGTGTTCATGAGATCCATGCAGTCTTTGATACCCAGCCCAAAGCCTCTATCGAGAAAATTTTGAATCAAGCCTCTTCACTAACACAGGAGCCCGAACCTCCTTTACCACCATCGAACCAAAGCGAAATCATTCCTTTACCCATAAAGGAGTTAACTGCCCAGACTTCTCTTCCCATCGATGAGTCTTCTTATACCACATCCCTACAAGATTGCGAACGGATGTTATCTAACCTATCTATTTCCCAGATTTCCCCTTCTACCCCTCTTGCTGCACAAGAGGAAGGTACGCCACTCCTTTTGACATCCTTAGACGAGGAATCTCTTGCACCGACATCACCAAATTCTTTAACCATGACGGATCCTCTCGAACATGCCCTCCTACCTATTAGTCCTTCATCACCTAAATATTTTCAACAACCGGTCGACCTCTTGACATCTATTGATACAGTGCCTCGTTTACCCCCTGTATCACACCCACAGTGGACCGGAATCACAACCCACCTTTCTTCCGTACAAAATTTCACATTCACACGTGAGGACTGTCATTCCACAGAAGATAGACAGGCCCTATGGGAACGTTTGAGTACGCCATATTCTACTCAAATGCAAATGACCGATCCTGAGACCTCCACCATATACCCGAAGTGTTTACAGAAGCTTAAAATGCCCATGTTCTCACCTTCACCCCCCTCACCTCTACCAAATGCCCCGTCCACTTCTATTAACTTAGCCAAATCTTCCCCTACGCTTGGGACCTTACCAATACCCAGTCTAACACACCCGCCTAAGCGGCTTGATTTATCTAAAAATAAAGCCGTCCACCCCATTAAGAGACATAATCAATCTCCTCAACCTATGCCTCTATCACAACTAAAACCATCATCGTCACACCTACCTTCCATATTGGGACCCCATCCCTCTACCTTACATCAATATATCATACCTCCTGCGTTTCCTTTAAAGCGACCTACGCCTTCTGCACACATACAGAGATCCCAGGGTATAGCAACACCGTCACTCCGCGTATCCTGTCCACCTATCAACCCTAAACAAATTCCATCATCAAAAGATTTGTTTTCGGTCACTCCTATTTCCCCGTGGTTGTTTTCTGATACCACACCATCTGTGGCCTCATCATCCAATATAGCTTCTGCGCCAAAGAAACCACGTTTAGTGAAAAACACGTATCAACACCCCTCGGCTAAACCACCACCCATACGAACTAACCACGCCCAAACATTACCAAAACCCGCGCAATCAATACCCTCATCCTCTTCTGATTTTGACCCACTCAAAGGATCTTACGCCAAAATCCTTGCTATGTTAGTAGAGAATGCGACCATTTCCCTACCCCCACTTAGACCTTATGACCCGTCTAAACCTCGACCTATAGGTTATGATGAGTCTAAGATCTGCGCTTATCACCGCACACCAGGACATGATGTGGAGGGATGCAAAGCTTTAAAAACCATCCTTCGTCAGTCACCTCTCCCAGATAGAAAGGTTAAGAAAGACAACTTACGAAGGGAGAGACCTTTAGTTTCCATTCCCTCTCCTATACCATCTGTCCCCGCCTCACCAAGATCTGTCATTATTACAACCCCACCTCTTGAAGACCATGATTTATCCCAATCATCTTCTTCATCTCCGGTCTACGAGATTAATATGATTAGTGTTGCTACTCGAGCGCAGAAAAACAATGAGAAAGCGAAAGAAAGCACACCTGCATCCTCTCCTTCTCCGTCCAGCATCCCGATTGCACCACCACCCAAAGTGGTTATTCGTGGACCCGCTTACCCCGTCTCTAATGGAGCTGCCCATCGAGCCATGATTAAACAGCTTCACCAATCACCCGTAAAAATGACACTATATGATCTCATTCAGACTTCTGAATCTCATCGACAAGCTCTCGTTGAAGTTCTTCAGGGGATCGAGGTCTTACCTAATGAAACCCTTCCCGTTGCCTCCATTCTGACACCCAATCACGTTGCCTCTCTCACCAAACAACCCACCGCCCCAACCACTTCTGTCTCTGTACCACAAGCTGCTGCAGTCAGTTTCTCTGAAGATGAAATTGTCGATTTTGGTACAGAAGATCCTGACCCTGCCCTGTTCATCTCAGCTTACGTCCGGGACATTCGTGTACGTCGTGTTATGATTGACGGGGGTGCTAGCCTAAACATCATCTCTTCAAAAGCTTTTCAACAAATGAATATCCCTTCTAGCTACATGTGTGCCAACCCCATCATGTTGCGGTCATTCAATGACGCTATTACCTCTACCTTAGGCACCGTGATCCTCAACATTCGGGTAGGACCACGTACTTTACCCGAACTCTTCTATGTCCTTGAGGGAGAGTTCCAATATAATATATTGCTGGGTCGTCCTTGGATCCGGGCCATGGGATGCGTTCCCTCAACATTACATAGATGCATAAAATTTGAGTACGAGGGGAAGTCCTACACCGTAAAAGCTGATCCTCCCCCCTTTAAAACCTGCAATATGTTATACCGCCCTAACGATGTGCTTATACCAATCAAGACACCCATACATTCAACCCAACCATCCTCTTCAAATGTACCTCAACCATCCACCTCAACCGCGCCTACGCCTTCAACTGATGAAACCACCGTCGCAAAAACCACTTCCCTTCCCGCAGCTAACATCCCAACCTCCGACCCCTTAGTAGATGTTTTTCAACGCCTTACGCTGGGGGAGTACCGCCTATATAACGTTAGTTCTTTCCCTACCCCGCAGGAGTACGGACAATTACATGCACATCCCACCTACGACCGTCGCGTGGGGGAGGTAATCTCTTACGGACCACCCCATTGCCGCACCAACCTAACGTATGGGGGTGTTGACGCATCCTCCATTACCCCTGAACCTCCTCTTGGTGTGGTTCCCTTCCAATCCGATTTTCAATACTTGACAAATCATCGTTTCGCCCTCACCTTCTTGACTCGCTGTGCTTGGAAAGGCTTTGGTTTTGGTCTTTACGAACAAGGCCGACATACACTCATTCCCGTGACTACCCGCAAACACAATGATCGCAGTGGTCTCGGTTTTCCTGAAACACCTACACAGGAGACACCTCGTGTCAGCTGTATTCTGGAAGAAGACGACGTCACCCCTACCAAACCATCATCACCCACTTTGCCATCATCACCCACAGAATCTATAGACCCTGAATCTATCCCTCCTAACTTTTTTTTTTCATAAATGCTATCTTCATAGGTCCTCTCACTTATCAACGCGATAATGAGGACCCATCTTCTCTTCCCCTTCTGTATCCAGACATGATCGAAGAGGATTCGCCTTTGATTAATGTTGTTGAGTGTCAGGATGACGACTCCATCCTCACTTACCTTGGCGCGGATGACTCTTATATTCAACGAGCCTTACCATCTGAAACCCAAACCATGCTGAATGAATCTACTATAGAAATCAACATCCACACGGAGGAGGATCCTCACATTGTGAAGATCAGACAATCCCTTAACGCATCAGAACAAGTCGCCTTTACTACTTTCCTCCGTGCTCGCAACCAAGCTTTCGCTTGGTCCTACGCTGACATGCCAGGAATTGATCCTACCATTGCCATCCATAACATCACTCTAAACCCCGATTCCAAACCAGTCAAACAAAAACTGAGAAAAATGCATCCACGCATTGCCCTCTTGGTCAAAGAAGAGCTTCAACGACTTCTTTCTGTTTCCTTCATCTTGCCTATTGACTATCCTCAATGGATTTCTAACATCGTACCTGTCACTAAAGCGACGGGGGGACTTCGGATATGCACGGATTTCTGGGATCTTAACCTCGCTTGCCCTAAGGATGACTTCCCCCTCCCAAGTATTGATCAACTTGTTGATCTCACTGCGGGTCATGAAATGCTTTCTCTCATGGATGGCTTTTCAGGATACAACCAAATTTTGGTTGCCCCTGCCGATCAACACAAAACTGCCTTCATAACTCCTTGGGGAACCTTCTGTTACCGTGTAATGCCATTTGGCCTTAAGAATGCTGGTGCGACCTATCAGCGGGCTATGACCTACATTTTTCATGACATTATGCACACTATCCTTGAAGATTACGTCGACGATCTTCTTGGCAAGTCTAAACATCGCAGTGAACATCTCGATGTTTTAACCATTATTTTTGATCACCTGTTACAATATTCTGTCCGTCTTCAACCAAAGAAATGTGTCTTTGGTGTCCTTTCGGGAAAGCTTCTTGGTTTTATCGTCTCTTTGCGTGGCATTGAGGTCGATCCATCTAAAGTCAAAGCTATCATAGAAATGCCCCCACCTACTAATCTCAAACAATTGCGTAGCTTACAAGGTAAGTTACAATCTATCCGACGTTTCATCTCCCAACTCTCGGATCGATGTCAACCTTTCCATCACCTCCTTAAAAAGGACATTGAATTTCAATGGAGTGAAGAGTGCCACCAAGCCTTTGAAGCTCTCAAAACTTATCTCTTGCAGCCACCCGTGCTTATCCCACCTCAAGACGACCGCCCTTTCTACCTTTACCTTTCCGCCACTGACCACGCTGTAGGGGCCATGCTTGCACATCGTGACTCTGAAAATCGAGAACAAGCCGTTTATTATATAAGTCGTACTTTGGTGGATTATGAGACTAGGTATACACATGTAGAAAAGTTGTGCCTAGCCCTATCATTCGTGGCTACCAAGCTCCGACACTACCTTCTGAATCACAAAACTTTCGTCATCACCAACACAGACCCCATCCATTACATGTATGCCAAACCTCATCTAAACCAACGCATCGCCCGATGGCTCATGCTACTCGCCGACCTCGACCTTGAGTTCGTCCACCAGAAATCAATCAAAGGACAAACCATCGCAGACCAACTTGCGGAAGCCCCTTTACCTGGGGAACAATTTACCAATTTTACATTCCCCGACGAACTCATCGCCACTCTTTCACTTGGGGAAGAGTCGTATCAAATGACCCTCTTCTTCGATGGATCCAAATGCCAGCGCGGTGGAGGAGCCGGCATTGTTCTCATTCCTCTTGACGCCGAGCCTATGCCTCTTTCATTCCGACTCGATTTCCCTTGCACTAATAATACAGCGGAATACGAGGCCCTTGTTCTGGGTCTCCAGGTTGCGCTACACTTAGGTATCAAATCTATCAATATTTTTGGCGACTCTCAATTGGTAGTCAATCAAGTTATGGGCATCTACCAATGCAAAAATGAGGAACTTCAAAAGTACAAATACTACGTGGACTCACTTCTAGCCTTATTTACTCACTATTCTATCCAAACCATTCCCCGCTCCACTAACAAATTTGTGGATACTATGGCTTGCTTAGCCTCGCAAATTCCAGCTTCATCAACTGACTCTGAATTATTCGTCATGGTCCAACAACTTTTTGCCCCATCCTACTCAACCCCGGTAGTTTGTATGATAAATACTGTGTCTGCTAATTCACAGGATACTTGGTATCACCAATTTCACGACTACCTTACAACCTCTGTTCTCCCATCTGACCTTACTAGTACTGGTAAACGTGCTTTTCTTAAAAGTGTTTCTCGTTATGTAGTTATGGGGGGACTCCTCTATAAACGTGGCTTTGATGGTATCCTCCTTCGCTGTCTAACCGGCGCGGAGGTCACCTATACCATCCAACAAGTCCATGATGGGATTTGTGGTGGACATTTTAGTGGCCTTGCCGTGGCTAAACGAATCCTTCGCCTTGGTTATTATTGGCCTACTCTCAATAACGACTGCTACGAATATGTTAAGCGTTGTGTTATGTGTCAACAACATGCTAACCTTCAACATACTCCTAGCCATCCGCTGCAGGTCGCACGAGATCTTTGGCCTTTCTCACAATGGGGTTTAGACCTTATTGGTGAGATTCACCCGTCCTCTTCACAACGTCACCGATGGATAATCACAGCCACCGAATATTACACAAAATGGGTGGAGGCCATTCCACTCATTTCAACTAAAAAGGAAAAAATTGTCGAATTCATTAACCATCACATTATCTGTCGTTTTGGTATTCCTCATCGCCTAATAACAGATAATGGTAAATCTTTTAAAAACAAGTTGTTACAAGACCTTTGTGACAACTTTGGTATCAAACTTAGTTTCTCATCGCCTTACTATCCACAGGCCAATGGTCAGGCTGAATCTTCTAATAAAACCCTAACCAAAATCCTCATGAAAGTTGTCAATGAATCCGGAAGAAATTGGCACGATCACATTCCCTTTGCCCTTTGGGCTTATCGTACTAGCATTCGTACCTCTACTAATGCCACACCTTTTTCTTTGGTATACGGTACCGAGGCTGTTTTGCCTCTCGAAATACAAATACCCTCCCTTAGAATATCTCTTCAGGATATTCTCACCAACGATGATTTCCGCCAAGAGCGGTTAGCCCAATTGGAGCTTCTTGACGAACGTCGTCTTACAGCTCTTGATCACCTTCAAATCTATCAAAAACGCATCAAACGTGCTTATGATAAGCGACTTCATGAGCGTACCTTTAAGGTTGGTGATCTTGTCCTCAAAGAGAATCAACATGTCACCAAACTAGAAAAGAGCAAACGTGGAAAATTTGCTCCCAATTGGATTGGGCCTTATATAATCACTCACACCTATGGATCAGGCACTTATCGTTTAGCTTCGCTTAATGGTAAACCTGAGCCTGAACCCCTTAATGCCTTGCATCTTCGACCATTCTACTGTTGAATTTAGTGTTATATCACTTCTTATCTACCTGCCGCTCGTCCCTTGAGCTCACATACCACCACATGCACTTCGTTTCCTACACCTCATAATAAAAATCAAGCTCACATAGTTTGATTCTCACCTCACCTAAACGATGCCTTCCCCTTTTTAGTCTAGTCCATGACTTCAAAGTATTAAAATAAGCCGTATTCTTATGGGATTTTCTTGAGTCAAACTTCCTACCAAACTAGATGCTTCACGCCAAAAGAACATCTAGCTATCTAAATTATATATAGACTGTTCCCTCGAAGGACAGCTATATGCCAAATTATTGCTGCTATTCTATATAGACTGCTCCCCCGAAGGACAGCTATGCACTAAAATCATATCTGCTACTATAAATAGACTGCTCCCTCGAAGGACAGCTATACACAGTCAGCCTTTATCAGAAGCTTCTCGCATTGATCAGCTTCGTGAAGACCTCAAGAATAGCACAATCAATATCCCTTGTAGACTTCCCGCATCGATCAGTCTATATTCAGTAAAATAAAAGCCTCATTCAAAAAGAACTTTTTGGGTCATGGACTTGTCTATTTAGGGTAGGTTCTCTTTCGTCAGAACACTCACTTTGTAATAAGTTCTCTGTACCTCAGCTATATCATCCACCTCACCTCACCATTTGTTTCAACTCAAGGGACGTAACGTACACCCGATATATTGTGATCATACAACTCTTTTCACCTATGGACTTCTCGTCTATGCACGGTACCTAGGGCTTCAAGCTCGTTCTACGTTGTGTGGTTTGTTTAGCTCTTTTCACCTACGGAGCACTCTTTCCGCTTTGCCTCGCATCTAGGATTGTGTGTTGATCTTAATCAGGACATGGTTCCCTTCTACTTGGGTAGGCTAACTTTCGCTTCCCTTATACCTTTTACAACATCACCAATTCATTACCGACACCAACAACCTTACCTTACCAATATTAATATCAATATTCTTACCAACCAACCAATTGCCTAAACCGTACCAAATTGCCTGAATTCGCCTCTCCCTGATCCTAAGGGAGAACTACATCGGTCTGAGGCCCCTCCTTGCTTTGTGCAAAGGGCTATGTAGGCAGCACTTCGGAGACATGGGGTCTCCCAAGGTTAGCTCGACCATCCCCTACCATAACCTATCATGTGTGGTAAATATAAATATTTTTGTGTATTTCTATTTAATCACATTCCTCTTTATCCTTTTTTCAAAAAACCGAAAATCAAAACGAAAACATTCTTATTATGATAACTCAAATCAACATACATATCTCGTTTTATTTAGATGTTAAACAAATACATCTTCTCTATCATCGACACGCAGGTCGGTACTCTTATTTATTCTTATACCTTGCTAACATTTATTTAGACCCTCACGCCTCATCCCGAACTAGGTGATGATCGTGATCGTCGACCCCTCTCGCCAGGCCTCTCTGTCCTCAAAGGTACCACGGCTATTGGTACCGCCCACTGATCTGCCAATCTCTCCTGTAACATATGAATACGCCCTCTCGCATGGAGGACTCCAGCCTCTAGTCTCTCCGCCCGTGACTCCGCAACCACTAACAATCCTCTTGTCTCATTCACCTGCGTTTGGAGCTGCTGAACCAAACGCTGCAGACGATCCCTCTCTGCTGTAATCACCGCTATGTCAGGACGATCACGTACACCTCGCAGTTCTGCTACCCACCATAATCTATAGGCCTCTGTCGTTCCTGCATCCATTACCCTGCGATCGGCTGCTACCTCTTCAGGCCCTTCTGGGGGTGTTGGCTGGGGAGGTGAGAATACTGCCTCTGCATCGATCCTCATATAGGGTCTATAAGCCTGGGGTATATCCTGCACAAATCCAAATTGTCACCGCACGCGATCTATAGGAATCCTCTCATATTCACCTGGCCTGTGCCCCGCGATCCATCTCAATCGCTCTACACCCCTCAATTCCTCAGCTATGTTCTCTGTTACCATATAATTCCCGTAAGGCCTCCAACAGATATCCGCAATCGTCACTCTCTCCCATACCTGCCTATAATACTCAAAGTCATCCGTCACGGCCTGGGATCTTGCCTCCTGTTCTGTCTGGACCCATCGTCTGAATCCCAACCTCTGTACTCCGGTTTCTCCTGACTGGATGGATCGGCCTACTGGTCGCACACAAACAATGTGCTCATAGGCCCAACAGTGTAATAAGTATGAACAATCCAGTGTCGTCCTGTGATTTCACCTACAAGCCCATAAACCCCTGTATAACTCCGCCAAATATGCAGGTGCCCATGCAAAAGTCACGTTCCTTTCTATCATCTCCCAAATAACACACATCAATGCCTTTGGAAATCTTCCCCCATCCGCCCTCGGTAACGCGTAATACCCTACCGCTATCATTAATATCACTGCTAACCTTGTCTCCTCAGGGTGTGCTGCATACATTATCCCATACGTAAATGACAAACCTCGCTGTGTTAAATCTCATGCGTATGGACCAAATACTGCTGTTATCGCTCCCCGTGCCGCGCTAGGTAATGCCTGATATACTGGTTTTCCTGTAATTGGGAGTCTCAAAATACGGAACACATCTTCCAATGTTACTGTCATTTCCCCTGTTGGCAGATAGAAGGTATTTGTCTCAGGATTCCATCTCTCAATCAACGCCTGTAACATAGCATGGTTACGTGCGATTCGTGAATAATAGCAGATTCCACTTAACCCCAAACGATTTATCAATGTCCATTCAGCTGGCGTTACATCCGCTCGGATTCGTGACAACAGCGCTGGTACACTATCATTCATCCTCAACCCTGCCTCTACCTGCATACATCCAAATAACAAAAAACCATTCAATTCCTCCAATCCCCCCGGGTTTTTTCTCAAATTCTGGAAATTCCTACAGCAACCGGTATCGTTTACAGCTAAACCGGTTGAGTAACCGATACCGGTCCCTAACCGATATCGGTCCCTGTTACTTTCATACACCTTGCCTAAAACAACCACCTACGACAATTGCTCGTTTATTCCCTCTGTATACACAGACATACCTGCCCCTTGATTACCTACCACGTAACACTCATCCCCATTTATAACCCTTGTTATCACCTTTTCTTTCTCATATCTACCCACATACTCTCCCCCATCTTATTCACAAAACATGCAGTAGTCAAATCACAAACAAAACGTTACCTCTTGGGTTGCAGTAGCTTGAGGTGGCCCTTGTCCTCCCTCTTGTCCCTAACCTGCTGGATGTTTCTCCTCGTCCTGCCATTATTACCACCTTTTTCAAACCTACCTTTCTGTCTTCTGAACTCAGATCACATTCACTTTCCCTGTCTCTTTTGACCCTAATCACTCAAATCTCTCCCAATTACATGGCCCAGACCCAAGGCCTCTTGCCCATGGCCTCAAAATTAGAACTTAAGGCCACCCGACCCAAGGCCTCAACCTACCCATTTGGCCCGACCCAAGGCCTCAACCTAACCGATATTGGCCCGACCCAAGGCCTCAACCTACCTATTTGGCCCGACCCAAGGCCTCAACCTACCCTTTCGGCCCGACCCAAGGCCTCGCCCTACCCATCCGGCCCGACCCAAGGCCTCAACCTACCCATTTGGCCCGACCCAAGGCCTCAACCTACCCAAGGCCCGACCCAAGGCCTCACCTACCCATCCAACCCGACCCAAGGCCTCCACCCAACAACTTGGCCCGACCCAAGGCCTCACCCTACCATTTGGCCCGACCCAAGGCTGTAACCTAACAACTTGGCCCGACCCACGGCCTATCACTTCAACACCATACCCACAATCAATGTTTTATTTTATCCATCCATCCTGTACCTTTTGTTCAATCGAGCTCACCTGTTCGTGTTTTAGCATGATGTCCTTGACTTGATCTGTCGACCAACAACCACCAAAACCTGCACCATTTGGTTCGTGTTCACCCTATCATGCCACCCAACAACTTGGCCCGACCCAAGGTCCTTGACTTGAACTGGTCGACCACGGCCGTATTTGCCTATACCTAGACCGTGACGTTTATCTCAACATGAAACCAACTTTGCATTTGGTACTGCCGAACACGCCTAAACGTTCCTGTACCTTACCTGTTATATACCCTGGAGCTACTTCCTATGCCTTGGATACCAGGATTATATCACCCTTGTTTGGATAAACTATCGACCTTTGCCTATACATTGCTGGTTTGCTAGTCAAATCATGTACCCTAGTCGTACGATTGCATTTCAACATGCGTCTGCTTCCTTGGACCTACCCCACCACCTTACCATCCCCTCTACAACATTCACCCTTTATCAACCCTATCCCTGATTTCCCGTTCGCTCAATCTGTGCTAGATTTGAGGGGGATTACCTATATCCTTAACAGGAGAAACCACTTCATATTATTGTCCGCGCAGCTTTACAACACAAGCTACACGACAATAAGGGGCTAATGTAGACACCAAATTCGTGTCTTACGACCCCTTGTGACCCGCATCCCATTTCGCAACCTAACCTCATTACCTAAACCTTACACAATTATTTATTAATTACCTTGTAATTGATAAATCCCCATCACCTCACCTACCACCTCATTTTGCCACCTCATCATGACCTAGCCCTAATCCTAAACTAACCTAATTAAAACCTAAAACTTGGTCTACACCTACACCCATGACTAAGGACCCCTTTCTCGCACCTAAAACCGACCTTCTAGTCACTTGACCAAGCCCGCAACTAATCTCTCGGGAGAAAAGCAGGGAAGGTGGGCTGTTTTACTAAAAATAGCCTACTTTTTCCTTACCGATGCCGGTTCCTACTCGACCGCCGTCGGTTACGTAACCGCCATCGGTTCCCTGTAAATGGCCTCCCCAAACCAAAAACAAAGGATCGGAATTTCATTTTTGGATCAGAGAAAAGGATTCTTTGAATCAAGAAAGAGCATCAGGAGCGATCGAGAAAACCCTGATCTTTACTTGACTGAGCAGAGACAAGTGAAGAGACAAGGAGAGTTAGCAGCAAGGGAGAGCAAGCCCAGGACTGCAACTGGATACCAGAGCCCTGTGATACTCAGCTGATTTGATCTGCTGTGTGCCAGACCATCCTACCTCAGTTCTGCCTTTGCCATCAGAGCTCTTGGACTTGCATCTCCGCGAATAATCAGTAAGCTACTTCTTGCATGTACTCTTTAATAACATTTCTTCGACTTTTTGAATCATAAGTCCTCACAAATCCATTCTTGGATCCACTACCCAACGTGTCATTGCATCTAACTGTCATTCATCTAGATCTCATCACCCTATTTCCTAATATTACCTATATACAGCCCTACAAATAACACAACTACCAAATAACACCACCACCCCACAAAACAACTAACCTTCAGATCCTAGACTCTACCGATATCGGTCATCAGTAACCGCCATCGGTTATCAGTAACCGCCATCGGTTATACTGACTATAACCAATAACCAGCCTTTCCCCTACCCAGTTCAACAAAGCAATTTAATTGATATCTTATAGTCTTTTGTGTTAATTCATATTAGCAAGGGAACTGACCACCTTCGAAAGGAAGTTTTATATTTCCTGGGCCCAAGGCAGTTTCCTCATTTATTGTCTAATTAAAATCTTGTGGTCTTGTGTTCTTATTTGCAGGTAGTCCTTCCAAGACAAAAAGGAGTTCTTCGCAGTCAGCCTGATCTTTCTCTACGGTACGCGCACATCATCTCGACATTCTACAGGTATTCCTCCTAGCCCCAACCCTTATCTGTTTCTAAAAGGAACGAAACATTCCGAGTTTTTGATTAGGGTTTAAAACACGTACATTGCATTCCTACTTGTTGTTTTTCAATTCTAGTGAACGTATATTAAGTAACAGGTCATACACGTGGGGGTGATATCCACGGTATTGACAGGAAATTAATCTTACATTCACTACACAACACATACCGAATCACTTCACAATTAACACAACAACTCAAACATCCCTCTTTTTTCCACGGTATTCCTCCGCCCGATTGAGGTAACCTTATAAGAGAAAACAACTTGACATTTCCCCTAAGTCTCTTGTTTAGGATTCTGACATCATTCTACGTCTAAAGGCATAAGCCCACGATAATTAAAATTAACCCTAGGGTTAATCTCTAGATTTGCGTGTACATCTTGCTTGTTTTTAGTTCTGTTTTCTTTCTCATACTCTATCTTCTGTGATCAATAATTGGACAAGTATACTAAATGTTGTTAAAAATAAAATTAGCAGCCTTTTTATATCTTGTTAGCCCAGACTTCTTACACCGACATCAGTTACCTGACCGACATCGGCTGTAGTATAACCGACATCGGTTACTAGACCGATATCGGTTACTGTCTTTTCCAATTCCTGACAAACCAGCAACCTACCAATTTTACCAGTCTGAGTTTGTTTCTATTCCTGACAGATTGAAACCCTACTGTGAACTCCTATCCATGGTTGTTATCACTCGAAAGCAAGCCGCCACCATGGTTTCACATGCTTGCTCTGTTTCTTTTCCTGAATCACCCCCTTCACATTCTGTGGGGAATCCTACGGATACCAGCGAGGTTCCTAAAATTCCTGTGGGAGATAAGGACTTTGCCAAGTTTCTGGATGCTAATTCTAGCGCTGTACAATACTATTTGTCTCATACCCCTGACTGTACGCCTGATGGTCAGCTCCTTGTTGGTATGCCTATTAGTATAGCTACTCATTTAGCTCCCACTCCGCCTGATAATACCGCCTTGCTTCCTGCATCTCTAGCCCCGTCTCCCAATCCGACGGCTTCAGAGGTTCATACGACTCAGATTGGCTTTCCGTTGGTTAACCTCGGACCCCACATATCATTACCGCCGACTGCCCCTACCTCATCTCTCTTGCAGACTGCTCCGTTCATGACTTGCTCTCTGCCACCTATCCACACGAGCTTTCCTTCTCAAGCTCTGCCTACCTTTTCATTCCCATACACGTATCCAGTGACCTCAACATCCTATATGGGACATCCCTATTCGGTTGCCTCAACATATTCATCCTCCACACCTTATCAACACTTAACCCCACCAGGATCTAGCGGTGGTCCTTGGCCCAATTTGCCTCCGTTTACCACAACCACACCATCATCTCATCCAACTACTGATCTAATTAAACAAATGATGGACAAAATGCAAAACCTGGAGGCTTCTGTTTCAGGAAGTCGTAGCGCCTTGACATATGAGCAAGTTTTTCGGGAGCCCATTCACCCTTCTGTCCCCCTTCATTCATATCCTCCTCAATGGGAGTTGCCGAAATTTACTCGTTTTAATAGTAAAGAGGATCCTCAACAACACTTGCGATCCTTTAGACATGCTTGTTATTTGATTGCCCATGATGATGTCTTGTTACTCCGCACCTTTCCCATGTCCTTATCAGGACCTGCCTTGGAGTGGTGCAGTGCTTTAACCCAGAACTCAATCTTCTCTTTTAACCAACTAGCCCAATCTTTCTTAGATCACTTCTCCATTAACATTGCTAAGAAAGTATCCATCACCGACCTTTATGCCATTCGACAATTCGAAGACAAATCTATCGCAGATTTCGTCGGACGATGGCGCGGCCTTATCAACCAACTTACATATGCCTTGCCTCAGACTGAACTTATCGAACTGTTTACGCGGGCTTGCGCTAAGCACATCTCCCCTACTCTCCAAATTCAAACTTTCCGTACATTCGATGAAGCCTTTACTATGGCTCGAAAACTAGAGATTCGAGCCTTAGAGGAAGAGAAATTTCGGTTGCGTAATAAAAACCCCAATTTCCGAACTCCTGATTCTACCAATAAACCAAATACCACCACTCCTCACGCGTCCACTTCTTCTAAATCAAAAGGAGCTGTCCACGCGGTGATGGTTAAATCTCAAACACCGTCTAATGCCCCACCAAAAACCACCTATAAGTATAAAGCAGAGCCCATCAATTACACTCCCTTGGGAGAAACTTATGGTGTCATCTTGGAAAAATTGCTCAAGGCTGGAGCTATCACCTTGCCCCCTGTTAAACCTCACTCCGGGTTTGACTCCACTCGCGCTATACCTGCCTGGTACAAAGAAAATGACTTCTGTAAATTTCACCGTGTAAAAGGACATAGTCATGAAAACTGCAAGATGTTGAAAAACATAGTGCAGGAAATGGTTGACGCAGGGGATATAACCCTCGATAATCCTAATGCCCCTGCCAACCGAAAGTTGAAAATCTTCAACAAACCATTCCCGAATCACTCTCCCACCAGTAACACAAACCAGGATATCTTAGCCGAGGAGAGTGTTCATGAGATCCATGCAGTCTTTGATACCCAGCCCAAAGCCTCTATCGAGAAAATTTTGAATCAAGCCTCTTCACTAACACAGGAGCCCAAACCTCCTTTACCACCATCGAACCAAAGCAAAATCATTCCTTTACCCATAAGGGAGTTAACTGCCCAGACTTCTCTTCCCATCGATGAGTCTTCTTATACCACATCCCTACAAGATTACGAACGGATGTTATCTAACCTATCTATTTCCCAGATTTCCCCTTCTACCCCTCTTGCTGCACAACAGGGAGATACGCCACTCCTTTTGACATCCTTAGACGAGGAATCTCTTGCACCGACATCACCAAATTATTTAACCATGACGGATCCTCTCGAACATGCCCTCTTACCTATTAGTTCTTCATCGCCTAAATCTTTTCAACGACCGGTTGACCTCTTAACATCTATTGATACAGTGCCTCACCTACCCCCTGTATCACACCCACAGTGGACCGGAATCACAACCCACCTTTCTTCCGTACAAAAGTTCACATTCACACGTGAGGACTGTCATTCTCACAGAAGATAGACAGGCCCTATGGGAACATTTGAGTACGCCTTATTCTACTCAAATGTAAATGACCGATCCTGAGACCTCCACCATATACCCGAAGTGTTTACAGAAGCTTAAAATGCCCATGTTCTCACCTTCACCCCCCTCACTTCTACCAAATTCCTCGTCCACTTCTATTAACTTAGCCAAATCTTCCCCTACGCTTGGGACCTTACCCATACCCAGTCTAACACACCCACCTAAGCGACTAGATTTATCCAAGAATAAAGCCGCCCCCGCCACCTAGGAGACACACTCAACCCATGCCTCTATCACAATCAAAACCATCATCGTCATACCTACCTTCCATATTGGGACCTCATCCTTCCACCTTGCACCAATATATCATACCTCCTGCGTTTTCTTCAAAACGATCTATGCCTTCTGTACCCATACAGGGATCAAAGGGTATATCAACGTTATCACTCCGCGTATCCTGTCCACCTATCAACCCTAAACAAATTCCATCATCAAAAGATTTTTTTTCGGTCACTCCTATTTCCCCATGGTTGTTTTCTGATACCACACCATCTGTGGCCTCATCATCCAATATAGCTTCTGCGCCAAAGAAACCACGTTTAGTGAAAAACACGTATCAACACCGCTCGGTTAAACCACCACCCATATGAACTAACCACGCCCAAACATTACCAAAACCCGCGCAATCAATACCCTCATCCTCTTCTGATTTTGACCCACTCAAAGGATCTTACGCCAAAATCCTTGCTATGTTAGTAGATAATGTGACCATTTCCCTACCCCCACTTAGACCTTATGACCCGTCTAAACCTCGACGTATAGGTTATGATGAGTCTAAGATCTGCGCTTATCACCGCACACCAGGACATGATGTGGAGGGATGCAAAGCTTTAAAAACCATCCTTCGTCAGTCACCGCTCCCAGATAGAAAGGTTAAGAAAGACAACTTACGAAGGGGGAGACCTTTAGTTTCCATTCCCTCTCCTATACCATCTGTCCCCCGCCTCACCAAGATCTGTCATTATTACAACCCCACCTCTTGAAGACCATGATTTATCCCAATCATCTTCTTCATCTCCGGTCTACAAGATTAATATGATTAGTGTTGCTACTCGAGTGCAGAAAAACAATGAGAAAGCGAAAGTAAGCACACCTGCGTCCTCTCCTTCTCCGTCCAGCATCCCGATTGCACCACCACCCAAAGTGGTTATTCGTGGACCCGCTTACCCCGTCTCTAATGGAGCTACCCATCGAGCCATGATCAAACAACTTCACCAATCACCTGTATAAATGACACTATATGATCTTATTCAGACTTCTGAATCTCATCGACAAGCTCTCGTTGAAATTCTTCAGGGGATCGAGGTCTTACCTAATGAAACCCTACCCGTTGCCTCCATTCTAACACCCAATCGCGTTGCCTCTCTCACCAAACAACCCACCGCCCTAACCAATTCTGTCTCTGTACCACAAGCTGCTGCAGTCAGTTTCTCTGAAGATGAAATTGTCGATTTAGGTACAGAAGATCCTGACCCTGCCCTGTTCATCTCAGCTTACGTCTGGGACATTTGTGTACGTCGTGTTATGATTGACGGGGGTGCTAGCCTAAACATCATCTCTTCAAAATCTTTTCAACAAATGAATATCCCTTCTAGCTACATGTGTGCCAACCCCATCATGTTGCGGTCATTCAATGACGCTATTACCTCTACCTTAGGCACCGTGATCCTCAACATTCAGGTAGGACCACGTACTTTACCTGAACTCTTCTATGTCCTTGAGGGAGAGTTCCAATATAATATATTGCTGGGTCGTCCTTGGATCCGGGCCATGGGATGTGTTCCCTCAACATTACATAGATGCATAAAATTTGAGTACGAGGGGAAGTCCTACACCGTAAAAGCTGATCCTCCCCCCCCTTTAAAAACTTGCAATATGTTATACCGCCCTAACGATGTGCTTATACCAATCAAGACACCCATACATTCAACCCAACCAACCTCTTCAAATGTACCTCAACCATCCACCTCAACTGCGCCTATGCCTTCAACTGATGAAACCACCGTCGCAAAAACCACTTCCCTTCCCGCAGCTAACATCCCAACCTCCGACCCCTTAGTAGATTTTTTTCAACGCCTTACGCTGGGGGAGTACCGCCTATATAACGTTAGTTCTTTCCCTACCCCGCAGGAGTACGGACAATTACATGCACATCCCACCTATGACCGTCGCGTGGGGGAGGTAATCTCTTACGGACCACCCCATTGCCGCACCAACCTTACGTATGGGGGTGTTGACGCATCCTCCATTACCCCTGAACCTCCTCTTGGTGTGGCTCCCTTCCAATCCTATTTTCAGTACCTGACAAATCGTCGCTTCGCCCTCACCTTCTTTACTCGCTATGCTTGGAAAGGCTTTGGTTTTGGTCTTTATGAACAAGGCCGACATACACTCATTCCCGTGACTACCCGCAAACACAATGATCGCAGTGGTCTCGGTTTTCCTGAAACACCTACACAGGAGACACCTCATGTCAGTTGTATTCTGGAAGAAGACAACGTCACCCCTACCAAACCATCATCACCCACTTTGCCATCATCACCCACAGAATCTATAGACCCTGAATCTATCCCTCCTAACTTTTTTTTTTCATAAATGCTATCTTCATAGGTCCTCTCACTTATCAACGCGATAATGAGGACCCATCTTCTCTTCCCCTTCTGTATCCAGACATGATCGAAGAGGATTCGCCTTTGATTAATGTTGTTGAGTGTCAATATGACGACTCCATCCTCACTTACCTTGGCGCGGATGATTCTTATATTCAACGAGCCTTACCATGCTGAACGAATCTAGTATAGAAATCAACATCCACATGGAGGAGGATCCTCACATTGTGAAGATCGGACAATCCCTTAACGCATCAGAACAAGTCGCCTTTACTACTTTCCTCTGTGCTCGCAACCAAGCTTTCGCTTGGTCCTACGCTGACATGCCAGGAATTGATCCTACCAGTACCGTCCATAACATCACTCTAAACCCCGATTCCAAACCAGTCAAAAAAAAACTGAGAAAAATGCATCCACGCATTGCCCTCTTGGTCAAAGAAGAGCTTCAACCACTTCTTTCTGTTTCCTTCATCTTGCCTATTGACTATCCTCAATGGATTTCTAACATCGTACCTGTCACTAAAGCGACGGGGGGACTTCGAATATGCACGGATTTCCGGGATCTTAACCTCACTTGCCCTAAGGATGACTTCCCCCTCCCAAGTATTGATCAACTTGTTGATCTCACTGTGGGACATGAAATGCTTTCTCTCATGGATGGCTTCTCAGGATACAACCAAATTTTGGTTGCCCCTGCCGATCAACACAAAACTACCTTCATAACTCCTTGGGGAACCTTCTGTTACCATGTAATGCCATTTGGCCTTAAGAATGCTGGTACGACCTATCAGCGGGCTATGACCTACATTTTTCATGACATTATGCACACTATCCTTGAAGATTACGTCGACGATCTTCTTGGCAAGTCTAAACATCGCAGTGAACATCTCGATGTTTTAACCATTATTTTTGATCACCTGTTACAATATTCTATCCGTCTTCAACCAAAGAAATGTGTCTTTGGTGTCCTTTCGGGAAAACTTCTTGGCTTTATCGTCTCTTTGCGTGGCATTGAGGTCTACCCATCTAAAGTCAAAGCTATTCTAGAAATGCCCCCACCTACTAATCTCAAACAATTGCGTAGTTTACAAGGTAAGCTCTAATCTATCCGACGTTTCATCTCCCAACTCTCGAATCGATGTCAACCTTTCCATCACCTCCTTAAAAAGGACATTGAATTTCAATGGAGTGAAGAGTGCCACCAAGCCTTTGAAGCTCTCAAAACTTATCTCTTGCAGCCACCCGTGCTTCTCCCACCTCAAGACGACCGCCCTTTCTACCTTTACCTTTCTGCCATTGACCACGCTGTAGGGGCCATGCTTGCACATCGTGACTCTGAAAATCGAGAACAAGCCGTTTATTATATAAGTCGTACTTTGGTGGATTATGAGACTAGGTATACACATGTAGAAAATTTTTACCTAGCTCTATCATTCGTGGCTACCAAGCTCCGACACTACCTTCTGAATCACAAAAATTTTGTCATCACCAACACAGACCCCATCCATTACATGTATGCCAAACCTCATCTAAACCAACGCATCGCCCAATGGCTCATGCTCCTCGCCGACCTCGACCTTGAGTTCATCCACCAGAAATCAATCAAAGGACAAACCATCGCAGACCAACTTGCGGAAGCCCCTTTACCTGGGGAACAATTTACCAATTTTACATTCCCCGACGAACTCATCGCCACTCTTTCACTCAAGGAGGAGTCATATCCAATGACTCTCTTCTTCGATGGATCCAAATGCCAACACGGTGGAGGAGCCGGCGTTGTTCTTATTCCTCTCAACGCCAAGCCTATGCCTCTTTCATTCCGACTCGATTTCCCTTGCACTAATAATACAGCGGAATACGAGGCCCTTGTTCTGGGTCTTCAGGTTGCGTTGCACTTAGGTATCAAATCTATCAATATTTTTGGCGACTCTCAATTGGTAGTCAATCAAGTTATGGGCATCTACCAATGCAAAAATGAGGAACTTCAAAAGTACAAATACTACGTGGACTCACTTCTAGCCTTATTTACTCACTATTCTATCCAAACCATTCCCCGCTCCACTAACAAATTTGCAGATACTATGGCTTGCTTAGCCTCACAAATTCCAGCTTCATCAACTGACTCTGAATTATTCGTCGTGGTCCAACAACTCTTTGCCCCATCTTATTCAGCCCCGGTTGTTTGTATGATAAATACTGTGTCTACTAATTCGCAGGATACCTGGTACCACCAATTTCACAACTATCTTAAAATCTCTATTCTCCCACCTGACCTTACTAGTAACGGAAAACGTGCTTTTCTTAAAAGTGTTTCGCGTTATGTTGTCATGGGGGGACTCCTCTATAAACGTGGCTTTGATGGTATCCTCCTTCGCTGTCTAACCGGCGCAGAGGTCACCTATACCATCCAACAAGTCCATGATGGGATTTGTGGTGGACATTTTAGTGGCCTTGCCGTGGCTAAACGAATCCTTCGCCTAGGTTATTATTGTCCTACTCTCAATAACGACTGCTACGAATATGTTACGTGTTGTGTTATGTGTCAGCAACATGCCAACATTCAACATACTCCTAGCCACCCACTCCAGGTCGCTCGAGATATTTGGCCCTTCTCACAATGGGGTTTAGACCTTATAGGTGAGATTCACCCATCCTCTTCACAACGTCACCGATGGATAATCACAGCCACCGAATATTACACAAAATGGGTGGAGGTTATTCCACTCATTTCAACTAAAAAGGAAAAAAAAATCGAATTCATTAACCATCACATTATCTGTCGTTTTGGTATTCCTCATCGCCTAATAACAGATAATGGTAAATCTTTTAAAAACAAGTTGTTACAAGACCTTTGTGACAACTTTGGTATCAAACTTAGTTTCTCATCGCCTTACTATCCGCAGGCCAATGGTCAGGCTGAATCTTCTAATAAAACCCTAACCAAAATCCTCATGAAAGTTGTCAATGAATCCGGAAGAAATTGGCACGATCACATTCCCTTTGCCCTTTGGGCTTATCGTACTAGCGTTCGTACCTCTACTAATGCCACACCTTTTTCTTTGGTATGCGGTACCGAGGCTATTTTGCCTCTCGAAATACAAATACCCTCCCTTAGAATATCTCTTCAGGATATTCTCACCAACGATGATTTCCGCCAAGAGCGGTTAGCCCAATTGGAGCTCCTTGACGAACGTCGTCTTACAGCTCTTGATCACCTTCAAATCTATCAAAAACGCATCAAACGTGCTTATGATAAGCGACTTCATGAGCGTACCTTTAAGGTTGGTGATCTTGTCCTCAAAGAGAATCAACATGTCACCAAACTAGAAAAGATCAAACGTGGAAAATTTGCTCCCAATTGGATTGGGACTTACATAATCACTCACACCTATGGATCAGGCACTTATCGTTTAGCTTCGCTTAATGGTAAGCCTGAGCCTAAACCCCTTAATGCATTGCATCTTCGACCATTCTACTGTTGAATTTAGTGTTATATCACTTCTTATCTACCTGCCGCTCGTCCCTTGAGCTCACATACCACCACATGCACTTCGTTTCCTACACCTCATAATAAAAATCAAGCTCACATAGTTTGATTCTCACCTCACCTAAACGATGCCTTCCCCTTTTTAGTCTAGTCCATGACTTCAAAGTATTAAAATAAGCTGTATTCTTATGGGATTTTCTTGAGTCAAACTTCCTACCAAACTAGATGCTTCACGCCAAAAGAACATCTAGCTATCTAAATTATATATAGACTGTTCCCTCGAAGGACAGCTATATGCCAAATTATTGCTGCTATTCTATATAGACTGCTCCCCCGAAGGACAGCTATGCACTAAAATCATATCTGCTACTATAAATAGACTGCTCCCTCGAAGGACAGCTATACACAGTCAGCCTTTATCAGAAGCTTCTCGCATTGATCAGCTTCGTGAAGACCTCAAGAATAGCACAATCAATATCCCTTGTAGACTTCCCGCATCGATCAGTCTATATTCAGTAAAATAAAAGCCTCATTCAAAAGAAATTTTTGGGTCATGGACTTGTCTATTTAGGGTAGGTTCTCTTTCGTCAGAACACTCACTTTGTAATAAATTCTCTGTACCTCAGCTATATCATCCACCTCACCTCACCATTTGTTTCAACTCAAGGGACGTAACGTACACCCGATATATTGTGATCATACAACTCTTTTCACCTATGGACTTCTCGTCTATGCACGGTACCTAGGGCTTCAAGCTCGTTCTACGTTGTGTGGTTTGTTTAGCTCTTTTCACCTACGGAGCACTCTTTCTACTTTGCCTCACATCTAGGATTGTGTGTTGATCTTAATCAGGACATGGTTCCCTTCTACTTGGGTAGGCTAACTTTCACTTCCCTTATACCTTTTACAACATCACCAATTCATTACCGACACCAACAACCTTACCTTACCAATATTAATATCAATATTCTTACCAACCAACCAATTGCCTAAACCATACCAAATTGCCTGAATTCACCTCTCCCTGATCCTAAGGGAGAACTACATCGGTCTGAGGCCCCTCCTTGCTTTGTGCAAAGGGCTATGTAGGCAGCACTTCGGAGACATGGGGTCTCCCAAGGTTAGCTCGACCATCCCCTACCATAACCTATCATGTGTGGTAAATATAAATATTTTTGTGTATTTCTATTTAATCACATTCCTCTTTATCCTTTTTCAAAACACCGAAAGTCAAAACGAAAACATTCTTATTATTATAACTCAAATCAACATACATATCTCGTTTTAGATGTTAAACAAATACATCTTCTCTATCATCGACACGCAGGTCGGTACTCTTATTTATTCTTATACCTTGCTAACATTTATTTAGACCTTCACGCCTCATCCCGTACTAGGTGATGATCGTGATCGTCGACCCCTCTCGCCAGGCCTCTCTGTCCTCAACGGTACCACGGCTATTGGTACCGCCCATTGAACTACCAATCTCTCCTGTAACATATGAATACGCCCTCTCGCATGGAGGACTCCAGCTTCTAGTCTCTCCGTTCGTGACTCCGCAACCACTTACAATCCTCTTGTCTCATTCACCTGCGTTTGGAGCTGCTGAACCAAACGCTGCAGACGATCCCTCTCTGCTGTAATCACCGCTATGTCAGGACGATCACGTACACCTTGTAGTTCTGCTACCCACCATAATCTATAGGCCTCTGTTGTTCCTGCATCCATTACCCTGCGATCGGCTGCTACCTCTTCAGGCCCTTCTGGAGGTGTTGGCTTGGGAGGTGAGAATACTGCCTCTGCATCGATCCTCATATAGGGTCTATAAGCCTGGGGTATATCCTGCACAAATCCAAATTGTCGCCGCACACGATCTAGAGGAATCCTCTCATACTCACCTAGCCTGTAGAAGGTATTTGTCTCAGGATTCCCCTGCGATCCACCTAAATAGCACTCTACACCCTCTCAACTCCTCAGACTATATTCTCTGTTACCCCATATAGTTCACGTAAGGCTGCCAACAGATAATCCGCATCATCTATCATTCACTCCTCTCCACATACTCTGCCTATAATACAAAAATGTCACCCGTCACATCCTGGGATTTTACGTCTTGTTCAGTGTTTGGACCCATCGTCTGAATCCCAACCTCTGTACTCCGGTCTCTACTTGACTGTCAATTACATACACCTCGGCCTATTGGTTACCACCACAAACAATGTGCATTTCATAGGCCCTCTCAGTGTAATCACAGACATACCCATGAACACTTGATTCCAGTGTCATTCTGTGACCCTTTTATCCTACAATCCCATAAACCCCTATTCACAAAACAGCTCCGCCATTTAATATGGAGTTGCAGGTGCCCATGTAAACGTCACGTTGATCACCACCCCTTTCTATCATCTCCCAAATAATCTCACACATCAATGCCTTTGGAAATTTTCCCCCTTCTGCCCTCGGTAATGCATAATACCCTACCGTTATCATAACCGATATTACGGTTACACCTTGCCTTTTGAAACATGTGCTTTTCATACATTATCCCATACCTAATTTTTTGACGCGCCTCGCCTCTGTTAAATCTCGTGCATACAACACCATTATCCATACTGCTGTCCATCCACTCACACATGCTGTGCTAGGTAATTTCATTAACATCGTCTGGTTTTACAAAAAACAAACCTGTAATCAACTAAGGATCTCAAAATATGGAACACATCTATCTAATGTTACTGTCATTTGGATCCAACTGTTGGCAGATACATAGGTATAACAATTTCTCAGGAAACCAGCTCTCAAAACATCAACATTTCATCATATAACACATCATCCATATATCAACATGTCAATTAAACTCATCATACATTCTATATACCACAAACCATTGACAAAATACTTAAAAACATTTTGAACACAACATATGGATCAAAACATCATCTATATATATATATACAATTTTTCAAATATACACTGTGCCCTACATCGGGGCCTCTGTGATCTCATAATCCAACAAAGCCAGCACGCAGGCCACAATAACTATCAATAATCTCGACTCGGCTCGCAGGCCGGTCCCTCATATCAAAAATATACTCAGCTCGTAGGCCGGTACCAACTGTACAACCCGTACTCGACTCGCAGGCCAGTATATAATGAATGAATGAATCAATCAATACATGAGTAATATGTAGGCACGTAGGCCTCTATAAACATAACCGGTTCGCAGACCGATGCCCATATCCAATATACAAAAATAAAAACCATGTCAGGGCTCCCTCAGCTCTCCCCACCGCCCTCGGCGCCTCTCCCTACTGGTCCCTGTGGTGCCTCTCGCCTCCTGCCTGTCACAGACATGCCGGCTGTGGCTGCACCTCCCTGAGATCTCTGGCTATGACGAGGTCTCTGCTCGGTGAGCTGCATAAGGCTGATACTCAACTCCGGTACCATCAAGAATATCCTGATAGTATCGGGCCTCCGCTCTAACCTCCATATAGCTATCTCGTGCCACTGAAGGTAGCTGGGGCTGGTCCCCTGGCACCTAATACTAGTACCCCCTGTGCTTGTGCTGGTGGTGCCTGTGGCTGTGCCGCTGCTGGCGGTGGTATCTGTACCTGTGCCTGGGGCTGTGGCTGTGCTGCTGCTGGTACTGCTGCATGTACCTGTACCTGCACCTGTGGCTGTGCTGCTGGTGGTGGTGCTGCCTGTGCCTGTACCTGAGCCTGGGCTAACTGCCCCTGTAAGACCCCTATCTGTGCCTGCGCAGCAGCAAGCTGCCCCTGTAAGAGCTGCACCTGACCCCTGAGCTGATCTCTCTCTGCCGTCACAGCTGCCAAGTCTGGCTGTGCGGGCTGTGCTACCCTCGCCGCTCTCTGACCAGCCCACCACACCATGTATGCTCCTGTACAACCAACATCATCTACTGTGTCATCTGCTGGCCTCTCAGCAACCCAATCTGGATCCAAGGGCTGTGGTGCAGGTAGTGGGGCCTCTACATCATCCCTCCTGTACTGAGGGAAGGGAGGTGGCTCGTCCTGTCGCAGCCCCATCTGCCTGCGTACCCTCTCTAGGGGTATCCTCTCGTACTCTCCCAGCCTCCTTCCTGCTATCCAGAAAGTGTACTGGATCCAGACGTAACTGTAAGCGGGCTCCTCTGTGAGGGTGATGACCTCTGTAAGGTCTCCATACAATATCTACCGCTGTCAGGCCCCTCTAACAAATGCCTGTAGTAGGCAACGTCTCTCCCTACAAGCACTGCTCGTGGCTGCCCCACGACTCCCAACCACCTCTGAAAGCCGTATCTGTATATAACCTGTGGCCCTGGCTACTGGGGTAACCCTACTGGTCTAATGCATATGATGTGCTCATATGCCCAACAGTGAAGTAAAAAATTCGAACAAATACCAAATCACCGCATCTGGCGATAACCCCAGAGCTCTCTGTATAGCTGCACCAGATACACTGGTGCCCATGCATAGCAAGTATGCTCCTCCACCATCTCAAGCAACACCCCCATCAATGCTCATGGAAAGCAGCCTCCCTCTGAGTCCGGGAGGGCGAAGCAGGTGATCCCAATCATCATCAGCACGGCCAGTCGTGTCTCGTGTCAGTGCGCACGGTACATGTCACCATACCCGATACTCGCGCTGTGATAGGTAAGTAGCGCGGCTGCATCTCCAAAAACCTATAGGATGCTGTCCATCGCCGTCTCCGAATCTACCTGGAACACTGCCTCTCCCTCGATCGGCAGTCGAAGGATGCGATACACATCCTCTAATGTGATGGTCATCTCTCCGGTCGGGAGATGGAACACATTGGTCGCCGGATCCCATCTCTCGATGAGGGCGACCATCAGGCTGTGATCTCTATCAATAGCTCTGTATCGCTGGACTCCGTCGAGTCCCACCTCGTGCATGATCACCCAATGAGCCGCAGATACGTGTGGCCACATCCGCACCAACAGCGGGGGCATCCTATCCCGCATCGTCAACTGCTGACGTGCCTGCAAAACCAACCCACATCCTTAGACCTACTCTTTATCACAACATCTACTTTACCCTCTAAACCCCCTTTTATCCCCCCAACCACACCCCAACTCTATACCACCCCCCTCTAGCAACCTACCTTCAACCACCCCACCCAAAACCCACCCAGCCCAAAACCAAACCCACCCCCCCCAAAACAAACCAACCCAAAACCCAAAACCCACCCAACCCAAAACCAAACCCACCCAGCCCAAAACCAAACCCACCCCACCCAAAACAAACCAACCCAAAACCCAAAACCCACCCCACCCAAAACCAAACCCACCCAGCCCAAAACCAAACCCACCCCACCCAAAACAAACCAACCCAAAACCCAAAACCCACCCCACCCAAAACCCACCCAGCGCAAAACCAAACCCACCCCACCCAAAACAAAACAAACCCACACAAACCCCCCAATAAACCCCGGACCGGTACCGGTCCCAAACAACCGACCACGGCCCTCTTCCCACCGACGCCGGTCAACCACCGACCGACGCCGGTCACCCACAAAGAACCCAGCCCCAAAAAGTTTTCGACCGATGCCGGGCGCTTAGTGACCGACATCGGTCACTGTCATTTCCCGGAGTTGAACCCCCGCGCGGCCCCCCCACCCACATTTTTGCATTTTTCTACTTATCTACCCACCCAAACACCCTAAAAACCTACCCACCCAGCCGCCTTGCCCTATTTTACCCATCTATCCTCTTCGTTTTTCAAATTACGTCCATTTTCTCATTATTTCCTAAAACATGTAAATTCCTACCCAAACCCCCAATTTAGCTTAATACCATTCAAATGCACACAATAAAGAGTTCCGAACATACCCGAACAACGACATGTCATCGTGGTGGGATGGGTGGTGGTGGTCCAGCTGGTCCAGCCCCTCCTGCTCCTCCTGCCTGTGCCATAGCTCCAATTCTAATCTGCTGGGTCCCTGGCCAATCAACTGCTACCTCCTCCTCACTCGAGCCCGCAAACAACTCACTCCTCCAGCAAAATAGCTCCACCTCACTCAATAAAACCTCCAATCTCAACTCTCCACGTCAAACAAATCAATTTGGTTTTCAAATAACAAAAGTGACAATGACAAGCCATATTTTTCTTTTTATAGGTTTTTCGCCCTTAACCGATATCGGTTTCATTTTGCCCTAATGAACCGCTATCGGTCCCTTAACCGATATCGGTCATGTAGAATCGACATCGGTTTTGCCCTTATTTACCATTTGCCCCTTTTTTACCCACATATCACCTATATCCACCTTTTTTGAACACCATTTGTTTACCTATTCGGCCCGACCCAAGACCTCAACCTACCTATTTGGCCCGACCCAAGGCCTCCACCTACCTATTCAACCCGACTCAAGGCCTCAACCTACCTATTCGGCCCGTACCAAGGCCTCAACCTACCTATTCAGCCCGACCCGACCCAAGGCCTCAACCTACCCATTTGGCCCGACCCAAGGCCTCGCCTTACCCATTTTGCCCAACCCAAGGCCTCGCCCTACCCATTTTGCCCGACCCAAGGCCTCACCCTACCCATCCGACCTGACCCAAAGCCGCCACCCAACAACTTGGCCCGACCCAAGGCCTCACCCTCACCATCCGGCCCGACCCAAGGCTGTAACCTAACAACTTGGCCCGACCCACGGCCGTATCACTTCAATACCATACCCACAATCAACGTTTTATTTTATCCATCCATCCTGTACCTTTTGTTCAATCAAGCTCACCTGTTTGTGTTTTAGCATGATTAGGGTCCTTGACTTGATCTGTCGACCAACTTTGCTGAGACCTAGACCGTGACATTTATCTCAACCAAACCAACCATTTGGTACTGCCGAACACGCCTAAACGTTCTTGTACCTTACCTGTTATATACCCTGGAGCTACTTCCTATGCCTTGGATACCAGGATTATATCACCCTTGTTTTGATAAACTATCGACCTTTGCCTATACATTGCTGGTTTGCTCACCAAATCATGTACCCGAGTCGCCCTATTGCATTTCAGCATGCGTCTGCTACCTTGGACCTCCCCCACCACCTTACCATCCTCTCTAAAACATGTACCCTTTATCAACCCTATCCCTGATTTCCCGTTCACTCAATCCGTGATAGATTTGAGGGGGATTACCTATATCCTTAACAGGAGAAACCACTTCATATTATTGTACGCGCAGCTTTACAACACAAGCTACACGACAATAAGGGGCTAATGTAGACACCAAATTCATGTCTTACGACCCCTTGTGACCCGCATCCCATTTCGCAACCTAACCTCATTACCTAAACCTTACACAATTATTTATTAATTACCTTGTAATTGATAAATCCCCATCACCTCACCTGCCACCTCATTTTTCCACCTCATCATGACCTAGCCCTAATCCTAAACTAACCTAATTAAAACCTAAAACTTGGTCTACACCTACACCCATGACTAAGGACCCCTTTCTCGCACCTAAAACCGACCTTCTAGTCACTTGACCAAGCCCGCAACTAATCTCTCAGGAGAAAAGCAGGGAAGGTGGGCTGTTTTACTAAAAATAGCCTACTTTTTCCTTACCGATGCCGGTTCCTACTCGACCGCCGTCGGTTACGTAACCGCCATCGGTTCCCTGTAAATGGCCTCCCCAAACCAAAAACAAAGGATCGGAATTTCATTTTTGGATCAGAGAAAAGGATTCTTTGAATCAAGAAAGAGCATCAGGAGCGATCGAGAAAACCCGGATCTTTACTTGACTGAGCAGAGACAAGTGAAGAGACAAGGAGAGTTAGCGGCAAGGGAGAGCAAGCCCAGGACTGCAACTGGATACCAGAGCCCTGTGATACTCAGCTGATTTGATCTGCTGTGTGCTAGACCATCCTACCTCAGTTCTGCCTTTGCCATCAGAGCTCTTGGACCTGCATCTCCGCGAATAATCAGTAAGTTCCATCTTGCATGTCCTCTTTAATAACATTTCTTCGACTTTTTGAATCATAAGTCCCCACAAATCCATCCTTGGATCCACTACCCAATGTGTCATTGCATCTAACTGTCATTCATCTACCTCTCATCACCCTATTTCCTAATATTACCTATATACAGCCCTACAAATAACACAACTACCAAATAACACCACCACCCCACAAAACAAGTAACCTTCAGATCCTAGACTCTACCGATATCGGTCATCAGTAACCGCCATCGGTTATCAGTAACCGCCATCGGTTATACTGACTATAACCAATAACCAGCCTTTCCCCTACCCAGTTCAACAAAGTAATTTAATTGATATCTTATAGTCTTTTGTGTTAATTCATATTAGCAGGGGAACTGACCACCTTCGAAAGGAAGTTTTATATTTCCTGGGCCCAAGGTAGTTTCCTCATTTATTGTCTAATTAAAATCTTGTGGTCTTGTGTTCTTATTTGCAGGTAGTCCTTCCAAGACAAAAAGGAGTTCTTCGCAGTCAGCCTGATCTTTCTCTACGGTACGCGCACATCATCTCGACATTCTACAGGTATTCCTCCTAGCCCCAACCCTTATCTGTTTCTAAAAGGAACGAAACATTCTGAGAGAAACATTTTGGCACGCTCTCGGTGCTGGAAACTACCAAATAACACCACTCACCTCCTGCCTGTAACAGACCAACCCAGCTTTGGCCCGCACCTAAGGCCGTAACAACTCATTTGGCCCGACCCAAGGTCTCACAACTCGGTGTGCCGCATATGGTTGATACCCGAGCTCCGGTACTATCAAGAACATCCTGATAATATTGGGCCTCCACTCTCAACCGTCCATCATATGGCCCGATCCAAGGCCTGCCACCTGAAGGTAGCTGGGGCTGGTACCCCAAGGCACCTCCAATACCCCCTAGCCAGTACCTGCCCTGTGGCCCGGTGGTGCTACCTGCTGCTGCCTGTACCCACCTGTGGCTGTGCCGCTGGTGGTGGTGGCATCTGCTACCTGTACCTGGGCCTGTGGTTGTGCTGCTGGTGGTACTGCCTGCCTGTACCTGTACCTGCACCTGTGGCTGTGCTACTGGTGGTGGTGCTCTACCCTGTGCCTGTGCCTGAGCCTGGGCTAGCTGCACCTGTAAGGCCCCTATCTGTGCCTGCGCAGCAGCTAGCTGCCCCTTGTAAGAGCTGCACCTGACCCCTGAGCTGATCCCTCTCTCCTCGTAACTGCTGCCAAGTCTGGCTGTGCGCTAAGGCGGTCGCCCTACCCCTCGCTGCTCTCTGACCCAGCCCACCACACTATGTATGCTCCCGTACACCCAGCATCATCCACACCCTCACCTGCTGGTCTCTCCGCTACCCAATCTGGATCCAACAGGCTGTGGCACTGGCAGTGGGGCCTCGTACATCATCCCTCCTGTACTGAGGGAAGGGAGGTGGCTCATCCTGTCGTAGCCCCATCTTCCTACGTACCCTCTCTAGGGGTATCCGCTCGTACTCTCCCTGCCTCATGTCCTGCTATCCAGAATGTGTACTGGATCAGGTGCGACTGTACTCAGGCCTCCTCTGTGCAGAGCTGGTGACCTCTGTAGGGTCTCCATTACAATGTCTACCGCTGTAAGGCCCTCTAGCAAATGCCTATAATAGGCCACATCCCTTACCTGCAAGCAACTGCTCGTGGCTAGCCCCCACGACTCCCAACCACCTCTGGAAAGCCATATCTGGTATATGACCTGTGGCCCTGGCTGTTGGGGTAACCTACTGACCTGATGCATATGATGTGCTCGTATGCCCAACAGTGCAAGTAAAAAAGTCGAACAAATACCAAATCACCTCATCCGGCGATAGCCCCTAGAGCTCCCTGTATAGCTGCACCAGATACACTGGTGCCCACAGCGATAACAAGTATGCTCCTCCACCATCTCAAGTAGCACCCCCATCAATTCCCATGGAAAGCGGCCTCCCTCTGAATCTGGGAGGGCGAAGCAGGTGATCCCTATCATCATCAACAGGGCAAGCACGTGTCTCATGTCTGTGTGCGCGCATACATGTCACCATACCCAATGCTCGCAGCTATGATACGTAAGAAGCGCGGCTGCATCCCCAAAAACCTGCAGTATTCGTGTCCATTACGACCGTCTCTGAATCTACCTGGATCCCACTGCCTCTCCCTCGATCGGTAGCCGCAGGATGCGATACACATCCTCTAATGTGATGGTCATCACTCCCTGGTCGGTAGATGGAACACATTGGCCACCGGATCCCATCTCTCGATGAGGGCCACCATCAGGCTGTGATCCCTATCTATCAGCTCTGTATCTCTGGACTCCGCCGAGTCCCACCTCGCACATGATGGCCCAATGCACCGCAGATACGTGTGGCCTCATCCTACACCAATGAGTGGATGGCATCCTATCTCGCATCGTCAACTGCTGACGTGCCTGCAAAACCAACCCACAACCTTAGACCTACTCTCTATTAGCAGGGACATCTACTTTACCATCTATACTCCCTTTTTTATCCCTTACCAACCCAACCCCTGACTCCTACAACGCCACCCCTCTAACAACCATACGTACCCCCACACACCCATACCAGTACCCTGTAAACCAAGCCCAAAATCTAACCCAAAACAACCCCACACCTAACCCTTCAACACCCCTAACCCAGAGAAAAGGATTGTTTGAATCAAGAAAGAGCATCAGGACCCAAAAAATCGAGAACCTAACCCCCGGATCTAACCCTTCTCCACCTGAGCTAGACCCAACCCCAAGTGAAGAGACAAGGAGAGTTAGCAACCCAGGGACAAGCAAGCCAACCCCACACCCACTCTCAACTAGATACCAGACCCCTGTGATAAACCCACAACCGACGCCGGCTGATACATTGATCTGTGGTCGTGCCAGACCATCCTACCCTCCCAGTTCTGTCTAAAATTGTGCGATCAGATGCCGGTCGCTTAGTGACCGACATCGGTCACTGTCTTCTCCCGGAGCGGAATAATCAGTAAGCTACTTCAAACCCATGTACTCTTTAATAACCTATCTTCGACCCATTTGACCCACCCATAAGTCCTCACAAATCCATTCTTGGACTCACCTACCCAACGTGTCATTAGCCTATCTAACCTGTCATACCATCTACCTTTCTCAAATCACCTCTATTTCCTCAATATTACCTACAATATGCAGCATTCCTACCCAAATAACACCATTTAGCCAAATAACACCATTTCACCCCATAAAATCACGTAACCTTCAGAACCTACCGGTACGACGACTACTGATCATCGTGATGGGATGGGTAGTAACCGTCCATCTGGTCCAGCCCCTCCAGCTCCTCCTGCCTGTGCCATGGCTCCAATACTGATCTACTGGGTCCCTGGCCAATCACCTGCAGCCTTTCCTTCTCACCCAGTTCAACTAAGCAACTCTCTCCGCCAATATCTTATAGCTCCTTTTGTGTTAATTCCAGCCTCTAGCAGGGGAAGTGACCACCTTCAGACAAGTCGAGTTTGGATATGCAAATAACAAAAAGTGACAATGACAAGTCGCAGTTTCCTCATTATAGGTTTGTCTACCTTAAAATCGATGTCGGTCTTGTATTCTTACCCTAAGGTACTGGTATCGGTCTCTTACCGATGTCGGTCATGTAGAATCGAGTTCGGTTCGCTACCCAACTTTCAGCCTGATTCTTTGCTCTTACGGTACTCCGTACATCTTTCTCGACATTCTACAGGTATCGCCTCTATCCACCTTTGCTGCGCAACATTTGTTCACTTATCCAGCCTAACCTATGGCCACAACCTACCTAAAAGGAACGAAACATTCCGAGAGCCTCAACCTACCCATTTTAGCCCGACCTAAGGCCTCACCCTACCCATTCGGCCTGACCCACGGCCGCAACCTACCCATTCGGCCCGACCCAAGACCGAAACCCAACCATTTGGCCTGACCTAAGGCCTCGCCCTACCCATTTGGCCTGACCCAAGGCCTCAACCTACCCATTCGGCCCGACCTAAGGCCTCAACCTACCATTCGGCCCGACCTAAGGCCTCAACCTAACCATTTGGCCCGACCCAAGGCCTTGCCCTACCTATTTGGCCTCGACCCAAGGCCTCAACCTACCCATTTGGCCCGACCCAAGGCCGCAACCCTAACCATTTGGCCCGACCCAAGGCCTCAACCTAACCTATTCGGCCTGACCCAAGGCCTGTAACCTACCCATTTGGCCCGCCCCCATGGCTTTCCCTCACTATTTGGCCCGACCCAAGGCCTCCATTTACACTTCTGGCCCGACCCAAGGCCGCCACCCAACAACTTGGCCCAACCCACGACCGTACCACTTCCATACCTTACCCAAAATCAACACCATACACTTTATCCACCCATCCGGTAGTTTTTGGTTCAATCGAGCTCACCTGTTCATGTTTTAGCATGATTAGGGTCCTTGACTTGATCTATCGACCAGCTTTGCCCAGATCTAGACCGTGACATTTATCTCAACCAAACCAGCCTTTTGGTACTGCCGAACATGCCTAAGTGTTCCTGTACCTTACCTGTTATATACCCTGGAGCTACTTCCTATGCCTTGGATACCAGGATTATATCACCCTTGTTTGGATAAACTATCGACCTTTGCCTATGCATCGCTGGTTTGCTCGTCAAATCATGTACCCTAGTCATACTATTGCATTTCAACATGCGTCTACTTCCTTGGACCTACCCCACCACCTTACCATCCTCTCTACAACATTAACCCTTTATCAACCCTATCCCTGATTTCCCGTTCACTCAATCTGTGATATATTTGAGGGGGATTACCTATATCCTTAACATGAGAAACCACTTCATATTATTGTCCACACAACTTTACAGACACAAGCTACATGACAATAAGGGGATAATGTAGACACCAAATTCGTGTCTTACGACCCCTTGTGACCCGCATCCCATTTCGCAACCTAACCTCATTACCTAAGCTTTACACAATTATTTATTAATTACCTTGTAATTGATAAATCCACATACCTTACCCGCCACCTCACTTTGCCACCTCATCATGACCTAGCCCTAACCCTAAACTAACCTAATTAAGACTTATGGCTTGGTCTAGACTCTACATCCATAACTGAATGACCTCCTTACTCGGACCCAAAGCTGACATTCTAGCCACTTGACCAAGCCCACAACTGATCTCTCAGGAGAAAAGCAGGGAAGGTGGGTTATTTTACTAAAAAATAGACTACTTTTTCCTGACCAATGTCGGTTCCTACGCGACCGCCATCGGTTACGCAACCGCCATCGGCTCCCTGTAAATGGGCTCCCTAAACCAAAAACAACGGATGGGAATTTCATTTTGGAGATCAGAGAAAAGGATTCTCTGGATCAACAGAGAACATCAGCGAGCAATCGAGAACAGAGTCCAGATCTTCACTTGACAGAGCAGAGACGAGTGAAGAGACAAGGAGAGTTAGCAGCAAGGGAGAGCAAGCCCAGGACTGCAACTGGATACCAGAGCCCTATGATACCTAGCTGATTTGATCTGCTGTGTGCCAGACCATCCTACCTCAGTTCTGCCTTTGCCATCAGAGCTCTTGGACCTGCATCTCCGTGAATAATCAATGAGTTCCATCTTGCATGTCCTCTTTAATAACATTTCTTATGACTTCTTGAATCATCAGTGCCCACTAAATCCGTTCCTTGAATCCACTACCCAATGTGCCATTGCATCTAACTATCATTCTTTTGCTTCTAATCATCCCTATTTCCTAATACCATCCTAAAAACCAGCCATTACAAATAACACATAGCTGCCCAAGAAGATCGTACCAACCCACAAAATAACTATCGGTTCAGATCCTAGACTCTACCGCCATCGGTTATCAGTGATCGGCATCGGTTATTAGTAACCGGCATCGGTTCCTCTGATCAAAAACCAGAAAACTAGCCTTTCCCCCTACCCAATTTAACGAAAGTAATTTAATTAATACTTTGCCTTCTTTTGTGTTAATTCATATTAGCAAGGGAAACTGACCACCTTCGAAAGGAAGTTTTATATTTCCTAGGCCCAAGGCAGTTTCCTCATTTATTTTTTAATCAAAATCTTTTGGTCTTGTGTTCTTATTTGGAGGTAGTCCTTCCAAGACAAAAATGAGTTCTTTGCAGTCAGCCTGATCTTTCTCTATGGTACGCGCACACCATCTCGACATTCAACAGGTATTCCTCCTAACCCTAACCCTCATCTATTTCTGAAAGGAATGAAAGGATAGAAGCAACACTACTCTAACCATCAGGGATGGCCTTTCGATTAGGGATCACACAAGAATAATCCACTAAACCCGTGTGCAAATGGAGGTGGAGGAAATGTGTGTGTATGGAGAGAGGGGAGAAAGTGAAAAGGGAGTTTTATTTGATAAATAGCAAGTTGAGTTCATTGACATAAAACTAGATTATTTCCAAGTTAACAATGAGAAGACACAAATATGCAAAGCAAGACAAAAAACACAATCACCACAAAGTAACTACATTATATTCATCAAAATATTCATTATTTCCCTGATTGTGCAAGATTGCAATGCTCTATTAGAGTAGTAGTTGAGATGGAGAGGAAAACATAAGACGAGAAGATATAAGAATTGCAGTTTATTTATTTTAGTAAGACAGTGGGAGATATCAACCCTGAATATATAATCTCAAACAATAAAATCTCACCCCTAGGAATGGAAAGAGTATTAAAATATATAACCAAATATAATGGCTCTTCACATTCTCATGTTGTTTTTCAACTTAAAGTGCAATCCTCGATGAAGAAATAGAAACTTTAAGTGACTTAAGTTATTTTTTAATAAAATTTTCTCCTCAACAAAGAAATATAATTCTAGAGATAGAAATAGGGGAGAAGAGAGGAAATAAGAGAGAGAGGAGAAGCTCCAAGCCTGAATTAAGAAGGATAAAGAAACCTTGATCATGAAGAAAATACACTCCTGTGATGAACCAATGAAATGATTGAATGTAGTGATGAACTTCTTATCCTTGACCTCTTCTTCACTGATTTTCCAATGATGTACTCCAGATGAATAACTCTAACCCCTCTACACTCTAAGAAGCCTCCTTTTAAATAGTCAACCATGTATCCCTTTCAGGTACACTAAGAGAAGAAGTGAGAAGCACTTGATGAATGGACCATTGAAAAAATGAAGGATTTCCTCCCTCACTTGAACAAACCTTATAATCCCTGAAACACTTTCATGCCTTCTTGATCAATCATGGAATGAACTTGATGTATTTGGTCATAATTTGAAACAATTGTCCGTACACTGCAACCATGATCCATGATTTTGTCACCTTGAGAACGTTGATGACCAATAAGATGTAAGATTACATCCTTCCAACACAGAGGTGGACGAAGGAGAAAGATATTTAATGCAATTTCATTCATCTTATGATTAAAATACCCCATGTGAGATGAATTTAAATGTTCTCCGAGACCAAAATGCACTCTGAGGCCGAAATTGGGAACCAAGAGGGTTTCCCTTTCTCTTGAGTCACAAATCAATTATCAACCTCTAGCAAGCATGAATTTGTCTTTATCACTCCTATGAGGAAATCTCCTAAGATATTATTATCACATAATGATAGGTTAATATTTTCAGTTATTTCCAAATTTAGCATGCTCATTCTAAGACACCTTATGTTTACCCCATCTGGAAATGTGGGGATTTTCTTGTAAACTAAAGAGTTGACCTTCATGAAGATTGGAAATAGTGAAAAATGTGGGGGAAAATCATGTGTGACCACTTAAATATCATTCTTAACACACTTAATATTTTTAGTAAGTCACACATGGGTGTCTATTCTTAGCAATTTTTCCAAATTGACATGCATGCGTGTTTTGCACTTGGAGGAATGAACTGAGGTACTGAAAACCAACTATTTCTTAGACTCAATATTTTTAATAAGCTACCTAGTAGAGGATTACTAAAAATATGAAGTGGTCTTCCAGGTGTCAAATCGAAATGAAACCAATTGTAGAATTTTCCATTTTACATTTCAAGGCTTTGCTCCAATTTTCAAGTAATTTGGCTTGTTGAGTTTCTGTATATCTGATAAAATGTAATTTACAGCTAGAAATTACATGTGGATATTAAAAAAATATTCATGCATCAATGGGGGAAATTAAACACTCTTCTCAAATTCATTTTCATGAGGAATATACAGTCAAAATCTTATGGCAAACAGAGTTGGGGTTTGCAAGTTATGAGAAAAACAAGATTTTGATGGCTAGGGCAAAAAATGAGTTATTTGGTGTTTGAACGTGGTGAACCAGATTTAAAAATATATTTAATGGATGTTAATAATTCACTTTATATTTTTAATTTCATGTTTTATGATTTGAGTTGTGTGAGCAAGGGTGAGTGAATTTATATGGTGGGAGTGGAAGAGAGAGAATGCACATGGGAAAATAGAGGAGTGGGAGAGTGAGAGATGGAGAATGGAAGCCTCATTCCACTCGAGCACACTTTTTGGGTGAAATTTCAACTCAAAAGTGTTCCTTGGGTGCAAGGAGGGAGTAAAAATGTGTTATGGTAATGGGGGTGGAGAAAACATGACATGCACATTATAATGCCCACTTCCCTTTGACACCTTTTGATGCTTATTTTGATACTGTGATTACATTATAGACATTATTATGTTTTGATTTAGTATGTTGTTAGACATTGATCATGGATTATCATTGATCTAGATTTGATTATGATGCATGATGATTGTTGGAGAAATTTTATATAGATGTTGACATGATATCAGACATGGTTATATTGTAGATGTTGTTTAGACATGTGATATTTGATATTTGGAGTAAACCTAGAAAATGGAAATTATTTGATGATGATATAGTTGTTGATTAAAAATGCAAATGATGTAGTTGTTACTTCGATGTTGTTGTGATTCATTTATATAGTTGGTTTTTTAATTTTATTTATATTCATTTTGGACGTTCTGATATGGCCACGAGGCTGAAGGAGGTATTTTTGTTTTGCAAGTTAAATATCACAACATCGGGGGATCGGAGACCAACCACAATGGAATTCTAGGTGAATTCGACAAGGTCACCATGACAACTTGTTTTTTTTTGTGTGTTGTTTTGTTAGGGGTTCCCATCGGGGGGATTTCCTTTACATGTGACCATGGGTTGTGTATTTTATTAGTGTGTTTCTCTTATTATTGTTGTATGTATTTTATTAGTAATGTGTTCCTTTCTTTTAATTAATTAAAAGTGTGATAGATTAATGTGAGAAATCATATGGTTAAAATTTAAATAAATTAAATTGGGATATGGGAAATTAATTATAAGAGTTGTTGGTTGTTTGTATTTAATATGTAAGTGATGTGTAAGTTGTGTAAGAGCTTGTGTAAGTCAAATTTTGGAGTAAGAAATACACCACCTCCTTGGAAATTCAAATTTTTCCGTGGGGGCTGTTTTTTAGGCTTGTGGGACAAGTAAAACTTGTCCTGTGCCTCTAAATTTAATTTACCAACCATAATTATGGTTAGAGAATTGATTTTAGACTTTTATAATGCATTTTATAAATCATGTTGCTTGTTTTGGATTGCACTCTCTTACATTTCATTTATTTTTCTATCCCTTGAGGTGTGGGCTCTTTGGAGTGTGCAAGTAACTTGTCATTTTTCACCCACCTCTTTATTGTGCTTAGGAGAATGGATTTTTGTCTTTTGTGTTTGATTTTGAGGATGTTTGATGTGGCATCCTACATGGATCCACATCATCCTCTTCTTTCCCTCTTCTATATAATTCAAACTCTCTTCTTGTTTTGGGGTTGTTGAACCTTTTTGCATTCTTCCTTGGGGGCGCATTTTTGCTGTGGGAGCTCTTGTAGATTGTGGAGGAATTTGGAGATATCCTCATACCTGGAATTGTTGTTTGGATATGTGTTATTGTCTTGGAAAGCTTTCTATTTGGATTTGTGTTATTGTCTTGGAAATTTGCTTTTTGGAGCTGTGTTATTGCCTTGGAAATCTTTTTATTTGGAGTTGTGTTATTATCTTGGAAAGCTTGTTGTTTAGAATCAAATTAACCATGGAGAGGGAGGAAATAAACTCTCTTTTTTATGTTGTTATTATCTTGTTGTGTTGTGTGAATGGTGCATGTTTAGTTTTATTTGTTGGCTAGTTGGGTAGACTTCCGTAGGGAAGGTGTAGGAGAAGGCTATGGGGAATCCGTGTGGGGGGCATAGGGGAATTCCATTGGCATCAAAGTTTTTTGGAGGGATTTTGGGTTTGGGATCCACCATGGAAAGGAAATAGCTTGCATTTTACTTTGTGGGGGGCATAAGGAGGGATTTATGGGGGGCATAAGGAAATGTGTGTGATGAATTATTTGGCAGATTGTTATTGGTGGATGCCTAATTCCCAATTGGGAGGCATATGTATCTTCCCCCATAGGCCTTGCTCCTTTGGCTTGCATGATCAAGCCTAAGTTGTGATTTGAATGTTTTCTATTGCAGTTGTAAACTGATGTTTTGTATTGAATCATGTTGTATATTGAAATGTGTATGTTCGAAAGAATGTTGTGTGTTGTGGAAGCCATTTTTGCCATGGGTTGAATCACACCTTTGATTGTATTTTGGTTATGGCTCGGGGGCCAATGATGAAGGAAGGCTTCTCCTTTCATTGGATGTCTTGGTTGGGTGGAGAGCGTTGCCTTTCCCCCTCTTTTGTTATGATCAACTTGGAGAAAGAGATAATGTGTCTATTGCTATCCTGGAGAAAAATAAAAGTGCAGTTCGACAGTCCCTTGTGGAAACACATTTATTGTAATCCTTTCCCACTTGTTGTGGATGAAATTGTATCATGTATTTGTGAAGGAAATATTTATGTAATTTGATTATGAAGTTAGATATTCAAATTGTAAAAGACATTTAAATTTTGATTATGTTTATTGGAAAGAAATGAAAATTATGTTAATTGCATTCAAGGAATGAAAGAATGTAAAGATGTTCTCTTTTTGAATTCAATAAAGAATTGAAAGTTCATCTCTCTTTTCCATAGTTGTGATTGAGTTGGAACATCAAACTATGAATGGAATCTCTGTTTAATTGCAAAGGTAAGAAAATATGCATGAGAGAATTATATTGCTCATCTTTTGATAAATATATGAAATTAGAAATCAAAATTTACCATCTAGCTTTGCAATGAATTTCTTACATACAACTAAATGTATTAGACCAGATTAGAAATAAGATATTACACTTAAATGATAAATTGGATATATAGAATTTCCCTTGAAGTGAGTCTCTGCTGCAAATTCTAAAACTGGTAAATTTAAATAAAATGCACAGTTTGGACCAACACTTAACAACAAAATTGGAAACCTTAAAATTCAACAATATATATTAGCAATGAACTCAAATTGACAAAGAAGATTTAAGAGAATAACTTGAACCATTGCAAAATTGAGCTTAATCTCTTCCTCAACCGTTTTCTATCATTTGTTGGAAAAACTAAAATTTGAATAAATTGAAAAAATAAAATTCTCTAAAACACTTTAAACCCTCCCTAGATCAATTCTCCATGTCTGTTTGGCATGTTGAGAGAAGGAGGAGATCCAATTTAATCAAAATGAAAAGTTGGAAATTGCCAGTTTGCTAATTAAAATCCTACAGATACTTTTTGTAAAATTTACCCTTTAAAATTTATCAAAAAGTAAATTTTATGGTTCTTGTGCAAAGAGGGCATTGATATATTTCCAAAAAGTCCTCGTTTTCCCAAAACTGAACTTTCTAGCTCAAGTTATGGCACTTTGAAGTATTTGTGCCTTGGCGGGAAAATTTGGGAAAATTTTCCCTAGCAGCCCCACAACCAATCAAAGGCTGCCACGTGTCCTCATGGGGCAACGGCGGAGGTGTGAAATTTTCTTTGTCTTTAGACCTTTTGAAAAATTTGGAAAAAAATTCCTTTTCACCCCGCCTGCCCGCGGCCAATCGCAGGCTGCCACGTGGCAGCTTTGGGTGCTAGAGGAGGGGGCAAACCCTTTGTTTTGTTTTTAAATTTTTTCATTGGAATTTTTTTTTAAATCTCCCCACCGCTCCATGCCCCTCCTTCTATTTTCTCCCCACGACCAATCGTGGGGCACCACGTGTCCTCGGGCAGACCCACAGGCTCGTGAGCACTATTTGGTTTTCTCTCCCCTTGGGCAAAATGCCCCAAATTCTTCCGCCACTCCGCCCTTCCCCTTTTCCCCAGCATGGACTCTGAGGCCACCACGTGTCCTTGGAGGACCCACAGAGGTGTGTGTGCAACTAGGAAATTTATCCCACGTAAGGAAATATTTCTAAATCCGCCCCGTGACCCGCCAACCCACCAAAGGGGTTTTCACCCCTGCTTGACATGTGTCCCCTTGGGGAAAATTTGACTCCAAAACTCCTCCTAACCATATCTTGAGTTCTAGAAGGATTTAGGAGGACTTATTTATATCACCTAAAAGGTGAAAAAAATTCCTATCCAATGGGAATGATTTAGGGAAATTTTGGATGTGTTAAGTGTGAGAAAAATCAAGTTGAAACTCTGATCTTGTTAGAGAGTTGGGTATGGGGGTAAATTACTCCCTGAACCTAACTGAAACTTCTAGCCCTAAGTTTTGGACCTTGTGACCTCTAAGAATTGTTAATAAAAGAGAAGTTTGTTCTTTTGGATTTGAGTTGTTTCAGAACCCTTTAGTGGCAGCTATTTCCTTGTAACCTATTTGTAGACTCTCTCAATCGAGTTCTAGGAATTGGGTAAGTGAGACCTTACTCTGTTGATTTTAATTATGTATTCCCTTTCTCACTACAATTAAACCCTACTCTTGTCTTGATCTTTTGGAATTAAATACCTTGGGTATTTAATTGTTTTGGGTCCCTTAACCCTAATATTTCTAATCAAGAAATATTTAGCTAAAATGTCAATGTGATCAGTAATTAAATTAATCCCTAGGGAGATTTGAGCTAAGTGTGGACTTATTACTCTTGTTGTTTTTTAATGTGGAATTAGTAAATATTATAATGGGAAAAGTTATCAGTTGAATTTAATTTTCCTTGAGAGTTCGGTTGTTAACTCCTAACACCTTTTTTTTTTAAATTATTCCATAATTTTATAACTAAACCTAGGTTGTTCATGGTTCTCAAGTGGGTTGTTTTAACCGGGCATTACACACATGCCCAAACACGAGATTTTTTATGTTTTCGATTTGACATATCATACACACATGAAAGAATTTCATCCAATGGGAGGGATGAAACACTCTTGGGGTGAAATTTTACCTCATAAGTACATCCAAGGTGCAAATGGGGGTCAAAAATGTGCCTTAGAGGGAAAATCAGGCCCACCTTTAATTAAAACACTCACATAAGACAAAACATGCAATTTTTGGCTCGATATTATGTTTGTAAGTTGAGAAATTAAACCAATAGGATTGATTCATACTTATTAGGGAAAATTTCACCTCAAAATTTTTCCAAGGGTGAAAATGGACACCAAAAGTGTGCCCAAGCACCCAAGTGTTACATTGGAGCATGGTTCGCACCTCTAGCTTTCTTCCCGGAATGTTTTCTTTGCCCCAAAGTTAAAACTTAGTGAATTTTGGCCAAATAATATATGTATTTGTATTTAAATAATAAAATTAATCTAATTATCCTATTTATATGTCTTTAAAATTATTTTTACAACTTTTACCTGTATCTCCACTTTTGCTTAAAGTGGTGCGCTGATGAGCCAAGTGGCAAGAAGAGTTTTTAACGAAACCAAGCCAAAAAAACTTATGGGTCATGAAGAGAATTTAAAATACCCTCACTTGATATTTTTTTAGGCTCTTAACATTTCATGAGGTTTTTGGAACATTTCAAGTAATTTTCACCTTGTAGTACTCTTTTGCTACATTGACAGACAATTTTCCACATTTTAATGCTCCCAGAATTCTTCCTTGATTATTGCACCATGAAATAGGCTCTATCATATTTCCAATTCCTAGTATATTCTATCCAAATACTTCATGAGGCTCTCAAAATATTTCTAACATGGTGACTATCTCTTTTGGAACTTGCATTTCCCAGTGCCTTGCCCAAAAAGACCTGGTATTGCTCAACTTGTTACTGAACTCAATTTTCTTCACACAATATTCATAAATGACCTCATAAAACTTAATGGATTTCCCTAAAACCACTTGGATGATTTGAATATTCCTTATATGCCTCAGGATTATTTTCATCAGTGATAAAAAAGACCAAAAAAATCCCTTTTAAAGCCTCTGGGAGCATTGTTCTTTCTTAGATCTCAGTAGCTTCAGGAACCAAGCTAGGTAAAATTATATACACATGAAACATACTTGAAAATCATCTAAGCACAATCCTCTCAACTATAATTATGGTGACACGGTTGAAATGTTGGCTAGAGGAAATGTTTACATTAACCGGGAAAGGGAATTTCATGTGTGGGTTTGGTTGTCATGACCAAAATTTTAAATTTTGCATGCTATAAATTTAGCATAAAAATACTAAAATAATATAGATTTCTCTCTTTATTTGGTCCAGATTTGTAATACCTTGACCATTTCAAATCATCTTCACATAATCTCAAACTTATCTTTGCATGGTGTACATGTTCATATAGCTTGCCACATGCTATGGACCGTGCTTCCCATGATGATATGTTTGGTCAAAGGAGAGTAGTGGGAGATTATACCATGTTTGGGAAATATTTTGGTACCCATACTAAAGAACCTTTTACATATACTTCTTCTCCTCTTGATGATGATTACTTTTACAAGATCCCACCTTTTGATCCCAAGTTTGAGGAGGCCTTAGATCATAATCTAGAATCCCTCGCAAAATATCTTAGGTAATACTATTAAAAATTATATGCTTTCAATATAAATATATATTCTTCATACCAATACCCCTCGTCATCTACCATGTAGGCACCCCATACCATTGCTACCTCTCCACATCTCACACCATCTAGTATCATCCACATGTATCATATTCCTTTTATAATAACTACACAACCATTTGAGTCTCATTCCAATACAACAATTCCTCCTTTCATCCATCATACTCCATCATATTCTTCATCATTTACTTACATATCCCCTCCATTATCCCATACTTACACTCATATACCACATCATCATTTGGCACATTCATATCCTCAACCACTCAAATCCACTCTTTTGAACATATGTTAAACATCAATCAAGAATTACTTGATAGGATTTGTAACCTTGAGCTTCAAAATCAAGGTATGGGAGTTATTGAACTCACATATAGTCAATTATGTAACAAACCTATCCACCCATAGGTCCCAATGAAACCATATCCTTCACATTTTTATATGCCCAAATTTGACAAATTCAAGGGAAAAGAGAATATGCAAAACCACTTACGTATGTTCAAATATGCTTATTATATCATCAACCATGATAAAGAACTTATGTTGTAAATATTTCCATTTTCACTATGTGTCCAAGCTTTAGATTGGTACACCGGTATTATGCAATATAGTGTCATCTCATTCAAGAAACTTGTTAGCTTATTCCTTGATCACTTTTTAATGAATGTTGCCAAATGTACCACATTGTTTGACCTATATAACCTGAAACAATTCGATGATGAGCCTCTTACTAACTATGTGTCATGTTGGAGAGAGGTCATCCATGAGCTTGCATTTCCCATTCCTCAACTAGAACTCACCCAATTATTTATAAACATTTTTTCCAAACACATATAACATGCTCTTTAAATCCAAAAAAACGGTCATTTGAGGAATCCATATTGATGGCCAAGCAAAGTGAGGATATTTATGTTAGTATTGATGATATCAAGCTTCATAAAAACAATTATTTCTCCAAGTTCACTAAGAATACTCCCCCAGTTAATCATGTCATTCTCCAATCTACTTCTAACCAAGGTTCTACATGAAATGCCACCAATAATTCCTCCATGGATCCTAAAAACCCATAGTTATGAGCCACACAAAACACATCACAAGATTCCTTTTAGATGTGTTAGCAATACATTGCATTTACTAAATCACTCTCTAGTATCTTACAAAAATGCCTAGACATTGATCTCATCTCGCTCCCACCCATATGACAAGTGGATCCCAATACATGTAAATTTATTTGGAAAAAATAATCCAATGATAAATGTTCTTATCAAACGATAGTGATTCATCCAACTAATAAGTTTCCTAATTGACAAAGGTGTTATCCAAGTTGATAATGTCATGGCCCCACAAAATCAAAACCTAGATGTCTTCAAAAATCCACTACCATTACACACAACTTCAACCAATCAATTATCCATGACACATCATCATCTCACCAATATTTTCTTGGCATGATTCATATTGTGACAATAAATCAAACTTCTAATATGAAACTATAACCCACATTCAAATTGACATATATACCAATGTCGTCACCAAATGTGGTTTTACACCCACCATAGCTAGTCATCACTTTTTTGGTAATATTTCATGTCACTTTGGTTTATTTGGTCTCGTTATTTTGCATTGTTCGACATAAAACTTGTAACATTGGAGAGATCACCTATTAACAGGGTGATCTAACCTCTGCGATTGAGAGGGGAAGCTCCCTCGTATGATGGGTTTGTGGGGTTTTGAGTAATTTTAACCTAGAAAGCACCCAAAAGGGGAAAGAAATGAAAGTGTGAGAGAGATATAAGAGGGAAAAATATAGTGGAAAATAATGGAGAGAGGGAGCATGTAAGGACAAGAAAACATAGATCTCATGCTAGAAACTACACCATAAAAGTAAAGATATTGAATGTTAGTACTTTTGATGAAAAGGAAAGAAATAAAAGATTACATTTGAAATAAGAACAAACATAACCACCAAAAATATTAAGACAAAAATTTATATAATCATGTATGTATTTCTTCTTGGAAAGGAACACAAAGTTTCATTTTTTCCTTCTCTTCAACAAAGTCTTCACAATGGAAAATTTCCTAGATATTCTTAGACTCAAAATTCTCTTAAACCTCCATCAGAAGCATCTAAAAACAAAGTTTTATTTAATTTAATGCCTTAAGACCATCATAAACAAATTTCCTCCAACCTCCAACACCATTTACAAATGAGCTCTAACTTCCTTTTATAACCCAAAAGTGTTTTATAAGGTAGTTAGGGTTTACATGACATCACTTTAGGGCACACTTAGGTCACATTATAATGTTATAACTTTATTTTAATAAAGTAAATCCACTTTATTAAAATAACATCATGTTATCACATAAGTGACCTAATTAAAAGTATTTATTACAATAGTAAAGTGGGTACATATGGACCCCACTATAGTGACTTGGACATACACATAAGCAATGAAACATAGATCAACAACATGACACCTAGGATTAGTGCCTTATCCATTGGGTAAAGATTCTTCTTATCTTGATCGTACAAGAAATGAACTCATTAACCTCAAAGGCAACAAAGTACTAATCTACATTCCCTAATCTCCCATTTAATGAAGGAACTAAGTTTGTATCTTGGTTGCATGATCCTTGATCATTGTCTAAGGTTGCCCTCAACTTGCATTCCATCTCATTTCTTCCTTAGTAATTGATTTAACAAAAATAAAATAAAGTGTGTAGATTACTTTGTTAAACTCTTATGTATGCTACATCAAATAAATATGACAGTAAAGTACAAAAATGACTCAAACAAATAAGAAAAGTAAGTAAAAACCCTAAGAACAACAAAGAGTTAGAACACTTATCTAATTTTGTAAATATCTTGGCAGCATGGGAAGGTAGAAGATTGGCAGAACTACAGTATAAGACCTAGAAATCAAACCCAAAAAAGTGCAAGAATGCAGCAGGAGGAGGAACCAGGGCACCTGGACTGGTAATGGGGTGTCTGGGATCTACGATCCCTTCCTAGGTTTCAGGGTCTGCGTAAGAGGTCTTGAGATGAATTTTATAAGGTCACTGAGTGATCCAAAACCTTCGTTTTTTTCCACTAGATGGTCCCACTATGATTGTTGATGTCATTGATAACCTACAATAAAGAGGTCACCTGCAAAACCCTCAAAAGAACATCAAATCCTAATAAAGAAAGATGTAAAATGAGGACTCAGGATGTCCTCAATTGTCAAACAAGTGATCTTACGACTGAACACTACACTACATCTCATACCCAATGTACTTTTATGTGTGTGTGCGGAATCTTACCCTAGGTGGCTTTTATATGGGTTGCACTTAATAGTGAGCAAAGCAACTAATGTAAGAATATGTAATAGATGTGTGAATGGAATAAAATGAACTTCCCTGCTATGTATGTAATGCCGAAAACCAACCATTATCCCTTGTAATGGTGTTAGATGGATTCAAATGATGCTCTTATATGCTTTTGAGATGTAACCTTAGGTGATAGTATAGATTCTTAGAGCTTGGTCCTTTAATTCTGTCACATAACTTCATATTTATATTCTTATCTTTTTCAAATTTTGTAATTGATCACTAAAGCACCGGCCCCTAAGAGATAGGGATGCTTAATGGTTAGAAAGGACCCAAGAAGGAGTGGGAAAATTATAAAGAGGTCTAGAGCACCCAGAGGGGATGAGGGAACCTGGGCCCTAGTGTCTAGGCTAGGCGCTGATGTTTAGAGCTAGAAAAGGTGAAATGTGAAGGGTCAGATTGGGCAGTGAGGTATGTAAGGCCAAGAGGGAAGATAAAAAGGAAACTAAGAGGATGAGTATAATGATCAATTAGTATTTTTCTCCCGTAAGAAGCATATGAATGGTAATCTATGATTAGGACCTAGTAATGTACCCAAAGTGTGTGATTTAGTGTCTACATTTTCCCCTACTTTATGTTGGTGAGAGAAATCTTGGTAACATAAATTAGATAGAGATATGTACCATATAACCATATAGATTGATGTAGACGAGCATGCCAAGACAAGAAAAGCATGGAGTGATAAAAAGTGTGAAGCATGGATGCTAAAGAAGAGGGAGTAAAAAGAAAAGTGATGAATAATTACCCTAGGGTGAAAACACACGTGTAGATGTGATATTAAACTTGTTGATGATGATGTGTTTGGAGCACGATGGTTATGTGTTGATGTTGACTACCACTTCCCATTAGGATGGACCTAATAAAGAGAAGAATGAAAAAATATTCAAATATGTGTATAGATGTATAAAATGTTGAAAAGTAGAAAAAAGGAAAATGTGCACCTGATTCATGATGAGAAAAAGTGATAGAAAGGATCCTGAAGATGTTGATGAAGAGTGATTTTTTTGGGTGATCTCATGCCATGGTAGAAGTAGTGTAGGGAGAAAGGTCTAGTGTCATTCTCCAACCTTTTAATCCTTCCCAAAGTAAAAACACCATTGCAAATGGTGTATACAAGTCCAATCCAATGTGAATAAGTGTGATCAAACATGGTTGCAAAATGGACTTCCTACCCTGTGAAAAGACTCTATGAAAATGCTAAAATTTGTACTGAACTGAAGAAATCTATGTATTTGCCACTAGTATCAAGCACCCATGAAGAGATAAAAGCACATAGGTGCCTAAGTCTAATTCTGGGTGCTAGTGTCTATGCTAAACTAAGGGCCCAAGTCTGATTATAAGCCCTGTCAGAGTTTGTAGATTGTGTTGACTCTGTGTTGTACCGTATTAAATTGTGATTGTAGATTGTTCAATTGTAACTATTACTGTTCAATGGGGTGACTAATTCACCCAATAGATTCCCTCCCTCATTCGGGGTGCATGCAACATCACTAGGCGGATGTGGCCCAAAAGAGGACCCCATGTTGAAGTGATACATGTATGTAGGAGGGAATTTGTTTGGTAGAAACCAAGACATGTGCAAACAGTGGATAGAAGATAAGTGTTAGTGTAGAAAAACATGTATATAGAAAACAATGTAAGCTACCAAGAAAAAATACAACGTAGACTGCAAAAATCACGTGAAAAACATGGGACATCACTCACAATTTTTCAAGACAATTAAGGCCACAGTGGCCAAAATCATAAAATGTGCACATAAAATAAAGCATGGGGAAAATCTCGTAAATAATGACAAACAATTGCAGACAAGAGTAAGGAAACATCAGATAACTATGGAGGCAAATGAACGTGCAAATCAAATGTTGCACGTGAAACACCCATTAGTAATTTAGAAAGATAGAAAGTATGTCACAACATATATAGTCCAATATAGTAATGTGCTATGAAAAATGATACAATAACACCATGAATGTGTACAAATTTGGATGCCCCCAGGAGTCATTGCAGGACTGGTATGAGGTATTGTACTAAGCATCCATGCTTTGTGTATTGATCTATGTAAATTCTATGATCACAACTATAAATCAAGTGAATGTGCATGTGTGTATGATAAATATAATGACATACAAAGTATCTTACTAGCATGTGTAATAAATTGTACATGTTGTTGGACAGATAGAATGACTAACTTTGAAAGCCACACTTGGAAGTTTTGGGCACACGTCAGGGATGGTTGAAGGGGTGTGTGTGAAAGGGGTTAGAATATCACATGGGAGGTTCGTTTCCAGAAGGATAGAGTTCGAGACTTAGCCAATTTTCTAGTTTACGGGACAAAAATATAAAAGCAGGATAGATTTCCCACAAAACAAAGGAGAAAAGCATGATACCCTAATGGTCAAGTAAAGGCTATTTTTGGAAAATGGACATGTAAATTGAGCACATGTATGGAGGCTATTAATAAGTTAGCAACATGTCTTATTTATAGGATGATCTATCATTAGTTGTCTTGTGAATCATACATGTAATCTATTTTTGGCACACCTATTATTAGGAGAGTGCATGGGTGGAGAAGGGAAATTCCCCACACCTATATATACATGTTAGACATATTTTTTTGGGACCAATCATTAATTATTAGTTATTGTGTATGAGTCCTAAGAGTCTTATACATAGTTATGGTCCAGGGTTTGATTCTTGCGCATGTTCTATTGCCTTAGTATACTGATGTATTCAAATTTTGTTATGTAAGACTTTAATATAATGGATTATGGAGGATGGATTATGATCATTGAAGTGTTTGAGTATGGTGAATGAATGGTGTAGTTGGTATTGATTGTTATCTAAGCTGTTATATTCCTTATTATGTTTCCAATTGGATGTATACAATGGGTTCTTATGATTAAATGAGTACTTAGTTATTTTATTATCATGTATATATATGCTAACATCATGTCAAGAAAATACAAAGGAGGGACCTGGTAGCTTCGTGTGCTTAGGGTGAGCATTCAGATATGTCTGAATGAGGTGTCAACACACATAGCATTTAGGTGAAATAAAATAATACATTTTGGTTCCATTTTCGGGACCTCTTTTTAAACTGTCTCCTAGGATGTTGCATATAGATGGCGTATCGCTTAACTCTAGAGAGCATTGAAAGTTGGGAAGAGGACATTCAAGATAAGTTTGCATAGAGATATAGGACTGATTTCAATGCACAAAGGTGGGTGGAAGATAATCTTTATCATGAGCTCTATGATACGTTCTTCAGCTTCTTTCCAGTATAATTATACGATTGGTTAGTAGCTTATACATTGGGGAAGTGTTGGGGTCCTAGGTCAAAGCTTTGGATGCAGGAGGATTACCATACATTTTTTGATGCAGGATGTGGAGTGGACTAGAGTTGTAGATCGATAGTGAGCTGGAGTGTTGCACAATTATACATTGGAGTACAAGATTTCTATGTGTTTTTGTCATGAAAAGGTTGAATTTTGGTTCTTTTGTGAGCCTAGAGGATCTTAGTTGCGTGATATATCTTTAGCGATCAAAATCTTGATTATAGATATAGATTTAGAAAGCCTCCCTATGGATATCTAAACCACCACTATGCGTAGGAGCAGGGGAAGGTGTGGAGAAAGATGGTAAACATTGCATCATAAATATAGAGAGAGGAAAGATAGCTCATGTTTAATGAAATGTGAGAGAGGGACATTGAACGTGCGTAGGACATTGAGGATTCACTAGAGTTGAGGAGGAGGATGGATCATGAAGGTTTTAAAGCTCTCATGGAAGATGAGGAGCTGCAAAATCAGGATCTCCCAAATTTAGGAAAGTATAGTAGAGAATACCCTTCGGCCTCAGATGAGAATGTGTCAAAGGAAAGAATGAGGACCACGGGATTACATCTGATCCCACCTAGCCACCTAATCCTTATGCATGGTGTTCCGATCTAGAGGTAGTCATTGAGAATCAGGCTAGTGAAGGTAAGAAAGAACATACATGTAGATATCATTTTGTATTGAATTTAGAGTGGAGCTAGGTTAATAGTGCACCCATGACATCACAGTCAGCATCATTGTTGGGGAGTACCTATGCAGGATTGTTTTCAGGTGTGTCATCAAGTTATAGTGTTAGTGCATAGACTGTTGGAAGTAATTTAGTAGTATTTCTGACCATGCAGACCGTTGGTGTCCAGTTCAATACTATAACTGGGACACAAGGATGTTCATTAATTGGACCGTAGATCATAACAAGGGGCATGGGAGGATCAAGTCAGCCACCTGGAGGAAATATTGGTGGAAGTTATTGTTCTGGATCAAGTGCATAGGGTCCACACCCACCACCTCAGCAATAAGTGTACTTGATGCTCCAATTTTACTATGATATGTATCTCTGCTTACCAAAGTATAGAGGTATTGAAGATGAAGTAGAGCATGTGCATAATTGTGAATTTTTATGGCGCGCTAAGAGAATTATAGCTTCTAGATAGGAATGTGAGTCAATTTTCCACTACACTGCAAGGGTACACACATAGTTGGTATAGGAAGTATGATTCACATTATACTTTGGTAGAATATAATGCTTTTTGCACTATGTTTTTGGTTGAGTTTCACATACCGGAGTTTGAGTAGAAGAGCATCAACGCACTCAAGTATATCAAGAAGGGCTTATCTAAAAGTGTGAGGGAGTATGACACACATTTCAAGAAAAAATTGTCTAATTTATCTTATGATATTCATCCTAATCAACATGCACAATGGTTTGTTGGAGGATTGTTAACTCCATTCCAAATAATACTCTCTCATAAGACATATGTGAATCTACGTGAGGCCTTGGAAACCACTCTGTGCATTGAGGTGATTAGCACTGTTGATACTGGAGTAAGCCCATTCTTAGAGGCACATATCACAGCTATCATAAAACAGTTAGAGAATATCTCTGTTAACTCGACACACAAGATGCGTAGTGGTATATGGTGCAATGATTGTGAAGTTGAGGGACACAGTAAGGATATTTGTCTGTGTAATTTTTTTTAGGCATTGTTATTAATTATGAAGCCTATCACTTGTACCATGATGTTTAAAAATTTCCTCTTTTGAAGTGTAATTCAAAAGAATGTATCCATGTATTGTAATATTTTTCATGCTCATACCCACGATACCGTTGATTGTAGATTGATTGATCATATCCATGAAGCCATTGAAATAGGAGTGTGCTAGACTAGTGTGGTGAGTGGATCAAAGGAGTAGGAAGGACAATATAATGAAGGGAACAACAATGGAAATAAAAGGAATGGAGGCTTCCTAGGAGGATATTGTGGCCAAGGTCATGGTGGTGGTATAGGTAGGTTCACTAGAGGAACTTGTTACACTAGTGGATCACCTGATCATTACCAACAAGATTTTCCTCATAATAAATTTTTCTCATGGTGTGGGAAGCTGCATAAGTTAGACGAATGCTCAGACTTATATGAGAACATGAGTAAAAATAAAAAGAAGGATAAGGGTGCAGGGATGATCAAGGTGCAATGCGTGAATGATGATCAATGGATTCCTAAGAAGACTAATCTAGAATTGCAACCCATGTTGGTTACAATGTGTGCCAAAGTAGCACATGTGCACAATTCCCCAAAGATAAAGCTACTCATCATGAGGGAAGACAGTGATACATGTCAAGTATCTACATGTGGTGCATCATAAGGAAGTCTACCAAGAGACCATGGGAGTCATTTGAGTTGTACAGGGTGAAATACATTGTTTAAAATAACATGCACACGAGAGGTAATGTGCGAAGAATGTTGAGCTCTTGCAGAAGGATGTGGATGACTAAAAGAGGTGTGTAAGATGTTGTAACATGAGAATATTATTCCGCTGCTAGGGGAATTGATTCAGGAGAAGTACCATACACTAGAGTTGAGGAGAGAGGTAGATACTTCATGTGAATCTACCACCTCAGGACCATGAATTTGACAAGGAGATCACTCTAGATGTAATTATTGATGGTTGGTTAGTAATTAATATCTTGATAGATACAGGCGTTGAGGTAAACCTGATGAACTCTGGAAGCATGGAATCATATGGGGAGACCTACATTGCAATCATCTTCAAATATTTTTTATATGGAAAATAAAACTAAGAATATTCCTATTGGGGACTAAAGGATGCATCCATTATCATTCAGGGAGATAAATTTTACTGAAGACTTTGAGGTATTGGAGCTTATTAAAGTAGATAACTTTATAGCATTACTTGGACAGCCTTGGTGCTATGCAAATAATGTTGATTTGTGCTTTAATAAGAGATACAGTAGTTTTAAGAACAAATACAAGCACATGATCATACCTCTATTTGAAAATAAGGTGGAGCCTTATGTTGAACCTTTGAGTGAAGAGGAGCTTAATCAAATTTATGCACAAATGTGTGTGATCCAAAAAATGTAGAACCATCAAAGGAAGGCGTACTTCAATGGGAAGATGCACAGTCTGTAAGTGACACTACTAGTGTTACTTGTGATAACTAGGCTCATGGACATGTACGAGATGGTCTAGGACCTAAAGTTAAAGGGTGAGTCACAAGGATGATCAGGTCATGAATGGTGAGGCGCTTAGGCTCGACTCAGGTACCAAGATATACTGGTGAAGGGAAGCCCGATACATTCTTATGCCATGGAGACTCAATGGCCGAATGAAGGAGATAAAAGAAACATGTTGGTCTATACCTTATGTGGGACAGCAACGTGCTAGTGGGAAACACATAGAGATAACCTCTTGGAATGGCGAGAAGTGAGAATCACCTTTTCCACCAGGTTTACTCAGAACAATGTACCTATGCACATCTGTGAATTTCATGGTAAGACTCCAGCTTCAAATCACACCCATAATTTTGAGAGGCTATGGGTGCAAGGTTGGGAGGCTTTACCACCATCCTTATGGGTACATAAGTTCTACTCCACACTACGCAGATGTGTGCACACCTAATATGTCCATGCTGAGCTAAAAAGGGAGACTACAAATTGGAAAGAGATGATTACAAATAAGATTCAAAATTTTGATTACTTTTCAATTAAGCCTCCAATCCATGAAGCGTTGCAGATCATGAAGCGCATCACATTTAGGGATAGTGCAAAGGTAGAAGAGACTCATGCTATATTTGTTTGGTGAACCTGATTTTCGAGGACGCATCTTGATCCTGAGGAGATAGAAGAACTACATATGGGTCTCTCCTGGAAGAAGAAGGAGAAAGGAAAGATAGTGTACATGATTGATGATGAGGAAGTGGACCACCTGGATGTTAACCACACTAAGGGTGTGTGCAAGGTCATGGATTTTTTTGATGAGAAGGCACACGCGTACCATGCTCCCATGAAAACAAATAAGGTGAATATTGGCATGGAAGATGAGCCTAAAGAATAAATAATCAAGGATTACTGGTCAGAACACGAAGTAGCCAAGATCATTGAGCTTTTACGTGACTTTTAGGATCTCTTTTAAGAGGCTACCATGAATTAAAAGGTGTGCATCCTTCTTTGGGTGAGATGAAGATAAAGTTGAAAGAAGGCATGTGCTCAGTTAGGAAGAGGCCTTATAGGATGAATCCTAACCTGCGCGTGAAGGTGAAAGAGAAATTGATAAGATGCTCAAGTCTAGAATAATTGAGCTTATTGAAGAATCTGAGTGGGTTAGTCCCATGGTTATCAGTATTAAGAAATATGGTTAGATGAAGATCTGTGAGTACTATAGAGAGTTGAATGCTTCATGTGTTATAGATCCCTTTCCCATGCCTTTTATTGAGGAAATTTTGAAGAAGTAGTTGGGTGTGAGATATATTATTTCACAGATGGTTTTTCAGGACTATCATCAGGTGTGCATCGCAATGGAAGACCAAGAGAAGACCAATTTCACTACTGAGTGGGGCATTTTTTACATATACAGTTATGCCTTTTGGATTGAAAAATGCACCAGTATTCTTGTGCATTGTTGTGCAAGAATTTCAAGATTTTATTCATAAGTTCTTGCAAGTGTATTTGGATGATTGGATGGTGTATGGCTTAGTAAAGGATCACTGTGATAATACTGAGGCTTATGTTTGAGAGGTGTAGGTAGTTAAGCATCTCTCTTAACATTAAAAAGTGTATCTTTACTACACCCTTTGGAACACTACTCGGGCTCATTATTTGCAAAGAGGGATTATTGGTAGACCCAGCTAAGATAGATGTCATTTTAGGTTTGGAAGAGCCTACCAATCAAAGTTAAGTGTGTACATTTTTGGGACATATAGGATACTATAGGAAGTTTATCAAGGGATATGAAAATATTTCCACACCCCTGGAAGATTTAATCAAAGCTAAGGGAAAATTTTATTGGGGTGATGTGCAACAACAAGTGTTCGAGACTTTGAAGGAAGGTTAACTACTGCACCTATTTTGCACTTTCCTTTATAGGATAAACCGTTTCATGTACAAATTGATGCCTCTAGCATGGAAATTGGTGCAGTCTTGGTATAACCATGAGAATGGATTGTATATCATCCTATTTACTTTGCAATTAGGAAGTTGACACCAGTGAAGTAGAATTATACTACCACAGAGGACAATTTTTTTCTATGATCTATGTGTTGCATAAATTTAGACAATATTTGTTGGCTACCCTATTTATTTTCTATATAGATCATATGACATTGAAGTACTTAGTCAACAATATTTTTTTACAAGGTCACATCTATAGATGGATACTTCTATTTCAAGAATTTGTCTTCACAGTTGTTTTCAAGCTAGGAAAGAGCAATTCAGGGCCTTGACCATCTATCAAGGATTAATTCTTGGTAAGGACATATGTAGCATTGAAGATATTATGCCTAATGCATAGTTGTTTAGATTGAACCACATGCCCAGAGATTTAGAATACATAGCTATATTTTTGTGCACTGGATTAGTGCCAGGAATGAAGAATTAAGAAAGAGAAGAAGCAACTCACGATACGCACGCACATTATCAGTTTATTAGAGGATACTTGTACAAAATGGGTAGAGATGAGGTTTTTTGGTGTGTTCTAGAGCATGAGTGTGAAGCCATTATGGAAGAAGCTCATGGTCATACCAGGAGGACATTATGCAGGTATTTGACTATGTGCAAGATCCATATGGTTGTAATTTGGTGGGAGACATTGTACAAGGATACCAAGGAGTATGTAAAAGCATGTGATCATTTTTAGCACCTTGGGAATCCTAGACATAGAGATGAGATGTCACTTAGACCTATTGCAAGCGTGGAACCTTTTGAGAAGTGGGCTATTGATTTTGTAGGACCTATTGCACCACCCATGCATAGGACTGGCACGTGTACTACATTATTACTTTCATGGATTATCTGACAAGGTGGGTAGAGGTTATGCCTACAAAGGATTATACTACAGCTACAACAGTAAGGTTCCTATATGGGAAAACATTATTAGTATGTATGGATTCCCATTAAGCTTGACAAGTGATAAAGGAACTCATTTCTTGAATGAGAACATCATAATTTTACTAGCAAAGTTTATGGTGGCACACCATAAAACTAATCCTTATCACCCACAAGCTAATGGTACTGTAGAAGCTTTCAACAAGATCTTGGGACAAACATTGAAAAAAGATATGTGATGTTGGAAGAAAATATTGGGATGATAAAGTGTCGGTTGTACTTTGGGCTTACAGGACCACTTATAAAATATTGAACAAGACCACACCCTTTTCAATTGGTGTTTGGCATGTGGAAGTAGTACTACCAGTTGAATTCATGTTACCATCCCTGCATATTGCATGCGTAGGATGGATTAGATGATGAACAGGATGTTAGAGGAGCTCATTGAAAAACTAATGCAATTAGATGAGTGGCGCACTATTACACGTTGGATCCAGAAGACTAAGAAGGCACGACAGAAGGTTTGGCATGATATTTACATTAAGAAAAAGACATTTACAGTTGGCAAGATGGTCCTTCTCTATGACTCCAAGTTTGCACACCCTAGAAAAATTGAAGGTGTATTGGTTGGGACCTTTTGTAGTAACCAAGATACTTGAATGAGGTGCATGTCAATTAAAGGTGCTGGATGGCACCATGTTTCCCGGTTACTTCAATGGGAGTAGGTTGAAGCCCTACTATAAATAACACTTCTTGGTGTTTATAATAAGGTAGTATTGCCATTTAGATTATATTTCCCTTTCATTTGTTTCTTTTTAGTTGTTGGTATGTTTTTTTATTTTGTATCTTTATTTTATTGTAATAAGTGTGTTTGTGCATAGGAATCTGATTACTATCTATTGAGTTCATGCGCAAGAGGACCACTCATACTTTTAGTGTGGGGTGAACCAGGTGCAAGTATGCGGAAAGGTGAACTTGTTGGTTCTTGAAGGTGAGGTGAAGTGAAAAGAGATATACGTGTGTTGGTATGGTATTTTGGTGGTAGGGTGCGAGTGTGGAAAAATGGAAAAAGGGGTCATGAGACATGAGAAGGATGGTGATAATAAGGAAATTACTCAGAAAGAAGACCATGCATGAAAAAGAGCCACACAATGTAACACGAGGTAGGAAGCAGCATGATAAGCTACTTAGTATATGACACAGAGGATTATGTATTGTGGTGCATGGAAGTGCGTGAGAGGAGGTTTGTGGTATAAAAATTAGTGAGTGCACCAGAAGGTTATGACTGCAGCGTACAAAAGAAAGTAGCAGAAAGCGTAGAAAAAGTGAAAAAGCATAATTAAATTTGAGTACAGTGGTAGGTGAGGAGAAATTAATGTGGGAAAATTATGAAAAATCTATAAAATGAGTGCAAGTTATTTCATTCTTACCTTGCATGTTAGAGTGTTTGAGCCTTGAAGAGCAAATAAAGTGTGAACGAGTGCAAAGCGCGAGTACAAAAGAGAATGTATCGAACCTGTAGAAAGTTTGTCATGGCCTGAAGTGAATCTCCTTTTTAGGAAGTGTAAGAGGGAAGGAAAGGAATGGGGAAAGGATATTAGAGGTTTGAATTTCAGAGCTAGGGTTTGAGAAGCAGAATTCATAGCTAGGACATGCGGGTTTGAGAAACTAGAGGTAACAAGGAGGCTAAAGGTTACAAGAGTAAGCAATGGTGAGTAATCTAACATCTATGGCACCTTATAAGTTGATCAAAGTCTATCATTTAGCAATGGCACCAAGGAAATTCATGAACAAGAACAAGAATTATGTGACCAAGGATGCGCCAGAGGAATGGTTTACAGAGATGCAATATCTGGGGGAGGTCATAGAAGGAAATCCATGGAATTCATAACTAAAAAAGTGAAATATTAGTGACTTTATTCATCACTCAGAGAATAATGAAGGTGATATTGAGAAGGATAAATTATCAAAACCGATGAGAGTACGGAGTCAGTGAAAAGGTTTTATTATGACTCAGTATAAAGACTCCTGGAAAGTGTTGGAGTGCTTCAGCTCTATGAGATTCCCTTCTTTGGAAAACTAGAATTCCTATATCAGTGGTTGGTATTGCGAGTCCACAAGGACTAATTTTACTTCACAGGAAGGATAATGTGACTCACAGGGCAGTTGATAGGCTGGGTGACCAGATTGTGTAGCTTTGGGAGAGAGATAAAGTCATACTTGGATGATGAGGTAGGCATAGAAGTAAAAGCAAGACATTAAACTACCATAAAGGAGGTTGTGGAATGGATGTGTTAGGCATCAAATATCTTGCAACAAGAGTGGCCGCACACTTGGTGAGTTGCAAGTTAGGTGCATCAGAAAGGTGGAAGGAAGTGAACAAGCGTTAGCTACATATCAGGCATAAGATGGAAAACAAAACGTAGTATAATATTGTGTAGTATATAGCTTAAGATAGTATTGAAGAAGCGCACATCCAATTTGATAAAGGTGAGAAAATTACATGGGGAACAATATTAAATTTATTGGTATTTAGTGAGATTGGGGTACCGGACGTGCCTAGGGAAAACATGTGGGTGTATCCTTTGGAGCACAAGTCACCCACCCAGAGGTTTTCCAAATTTACTTACAACAGTATTATTTCAGGTGTCTATAAGCAGCGCGTGGATAAATGGTACAAAAGGATGTGTGACACATTTTAAGGATAATGACACATACCAAGAGAATTTCCCATTGTTCTAGATGGCCAAGCTGAATTTGTGGCCTACAAACACTTCAGTTTGGGAAGGTTCTTTATGCAGGACAGGGAGAAAACCCTGTGGTGCAAGTTTTCATTCACATTTACCATGCAATACTTTAAAGACTCTATGAATAGGTTTTTTAATGTAATAAATATGAAGTTTTATGTTGACAAGGTGGGTGCATATTACCATATAATGTGAAAGACCTAAGTCTATCCTAATAAAACGTCTTATGAAGAAATGACATATTCAAATAACATTGATATCACCCTTGAGTCCATAGTAGTTGGGAATAAGGAAGTTGTGTACATGTATGTCTACCTCAGGACTAGGTTCCAGGATGGGAAGTATGTTTCTGGAGAACATATGACACTTCTAGGACCTCCCAAAGGAAAGAATACTATAGGCACCAAGAGAACGCGTGAGGATACTCCTCTAAGGCAGGAAGATGAAGAAGTAAATATTGATCTCGATGAAAAGGAGACGAAAAAGGAAGGGAGTGGCACATTGTACTAGGGCTACAGAAGAAATAATGAAGAGAAATGTGGTAACGTAGGAACCTCCGAAGAATTTATAAGGTCGCCAAGGACAACACCGATCAATCCAAGCCCATAAAATAAGAAGAAGAGAAGGAACAAGCTTATGACACATAGTGATAGTGGTGAAGAAGGACTATCAGATGGGGTTGCGCACAACACAGAACCTCCACATGTTTATAATGTAGATAGAAAATAAGATCCTAGGGATGAGGAGACCCATCACAATGAAAAATTTCTAGTGAGTGTGAGGAAGAAGTTCCTAGTGGAGACGATGAAGAAAAGGAGAGGAGTGTAGGCAAGCCATCTAGGGCACATGGGGAATATTTTAGTAGGAAAGGAGAAGCTATGTTTTCAAGCGATGAAACTCATATACCAACAGGTAGAAGAACTGTTAGCTAAAGGTGAGAAGAATTCTTGTGAACACCGGACCTTGGGTATGTCAATGACCCTACAAATATTATACACTTAAGACTCCTAAGTACGCTCCTACTGATCAGATATATGGGTGGTAGATGATTGACCCAGAGGGTGCAAATATACACACCAAAAATATGTTGAGCTAAACTATGCAGATGCATATTGAACATGAATTTGATGTTAGTGAGGAATAATGCATAAGGTTTAGAATGAAGAAGGCACCTTACATGACCCATGTGACAATAAAAATGACCAAGCTCACTGATGAACAGGTCAGTAATGCATTGAAAAAAATGGAGGAAGAAGTGACTTAAAGAAATTTAGATAAGGGGGCCACACTCAGGACATTTTTGGAGGACAAGAATAATAAATAACAAGAAATCTAGCAATTGACTTGGGCAAGTGAAAAAGTAGAGAAGTGCACGAAGGTTATTCTGGACTTATCAGCCAACATTGGAGATGAGGTCTTGGAGGTGCCCCCAGAATTTGATGAGTGAACAAAGGAGAATTACCTGTCATCTTTGCATTCTCTACAAGATTTAGTTCATATGTTACTTCAAGAGAGGTTGATTGTGCAAGGGGTAACTCAAGGGGACACTGCAATAGAGAAGGAGAAGAATAAGAAGATTGTGGCATGAAGTTGTGGAGATTGAAGCCTTGTTACAAATGATAAAGGATACTTTGAAGAAGGTGGGATGGGATTTTGAACATAGTAAAATCCTTGACCCCATCCGCAAAGCATACACTACTCAAGAGGAAGTGGATTTAGTGAGTGCATAGGCTGCAAAGAAGGAAGGGAAGCTCGGGAAAGAGGAGCTCATGGAAAAGATTTCACAAAAGAGGGATGCCTTGAAGAAAAAGTGAGATGCATTTGAAGATAGACTTAATGAGCTATGTTCCCTCATCGAATGGAAGACATATCACTTAGAGGAATTGATCTTTGGCCTCGCAGGATTCATACGATAATTGAAGTAGAAGGGTAAGAACATGACCCCTGATGAAATGGTGGAACAAAAAGGAATTAATTCCATAAATGGCCACCAAGTTTTTAGTTGAGTGGGGTGAGTTAGTGAGCACCCTTAATATTGAGTTCCCAGAATTTTTGCAGTCAATCGAGGATCAAGAAATAAGCGCGCACTAAGGACACTTCTATTCTTCTACCTATTCTTTGTATTTTTATTCTTTATTCCTTTTGTTCTTAGAGAGATAAATCCAAAAACCCCATTGTCGAGGATAGAAATGTAATTAGTGTGGGGTAATTTTGGATGGATAGAATGACTAAATCTGAAAGCCACACATGGAATTTTTGGGCGCTCATGAGGGAGGTGCAAAGGGGAACACATGAAAGGGGTTAGAATAGCGCATGGGAGGTTCGTGCCTAGGAGGACAGAGTTTGGGACTTAGCTAATTTTCCATTTTATGGGCTAAAAATAGAAAAGTATGATGGAGTACCAACCAAGAAAAGGAGAAAATCATGATATCCTGGTGGTCAAGAAAAGTATATTTTTAGATAATGGACTTGTAGATTGAGCACACACATAGAGGCCATTAATAGGATATAAGCAAGTCTTATTTAGAGGATGATCTATTATTAGTTGTCTTGTGAAGCATGCATGTAATCTATTTTTGACATGCCTATTATTAGGAGAGTGCATGGGAGGTGAAGGGAAAGTACCCACCCCTATATATACTTGTTGTATGCCTTATTTTGGGACTAGTCATTAGTTACCAATTATTATGTTTATGTCCTCGTAGTCTTGTACACAGTTATGCTTTAGGGTTTGATGTTTGTGCATGTTCTAGCACCTTTTTATACTGATGTATTTGGATTTTTTATGTAATGTTTTAATATAATGGATTATGGAGGATGGATTATGATCATTGACGTGTCTGAGTATGGTAGATTCATGGTGAAATTGGTATTGATTTTTATCTGAGTTGTTATGTTCCTTATTACATGTGTTTCCCATTGGATGTATGCAATGGGTTCTTATGATTAAATGAGTACTTGGTTAGTTTATCATCATGTATATGTATGCTAACATCATGTCGAGAAAATACAAAGGAAGATCCTGGTAGCCATGTGTGCTTTGGGTGAGTATTCAGATATTTTTGAATTAGGTGTTAGTGTACATAGCATTTAGGTGAAATAAAAGACTACTCATGTAAGCATAAGATAGCAAGAGTTCATGCGACCAAGATATGAAATATGATGTGGATGAGATGGAATGGAATGCAATATGAATGTGATAGGGGCACCCTTAAGTATGGATGTATGCATGAATGAGAGTAGGCTAATTTATATAAGAACCCTCAGTAGTCGAGAATGAACTTTATAGTTAGAGTGTGTCATCGATAAACGGTTCAGATGATGTGTTGTATACAAGAAAGTGGAGAAAATTAGAGCGCGGAGCATAAATTTTAGAATGATATGATGTGTAAGATTGAATGTGGCACTAGAAGAATTGATCATGAAGCTAGAATGATTGATGATGTAGCATATAACATAGATCATAGAATGTGTGAATTATATGCTAGAAAGTATCACTTGTGAAGCGTGGAGCATGAATTGTAGAGTAGTGTCACATGATTGTGAAAGCTAGCGAGGGGTGAATTGATTGATGTAGGAGGTGTAGAAAAATATAATAGAAATATTAATTATGAAGACCAGATGTAGGTTGTATAATAACATATCATTGTGTGCTAGAAAGATTGCATAAGCCGTTAGAATGATTGGTCATTAATGTGAACTGTATGATGTATGATTTCGTATCAGAGGTGGGGGTGAATTCATATGTAGACCCTTAGTAGTCAAGTATGAACCATGGGACTAGAGTGTGTCGTCAGGTAGTGAGATGTGCACTAGAAAGGTTCCATTAGAAAGCATAGAATGTAGAATAGAATAGCATGATGTGTGATTAGAATATGCTAGAAATATGTAGATTTATTGTAGTAGGGTGTGACATGAGGAATATGTATGTGAAATGGGCAAAGTGTGAAGAAGTCCAATATGCAGTGTAAAATGTATAGATTATGTAAGTGTGGGAAGCGCAAAGCACGTATGATGCATAGTAGAAGTAGGAAGATGATTTCAAATATGGGGATTGTGTAAAATATGTAGAATGTGTAGTAGAAAAGTGTGTAGTATGTGTAGGTGTAGAAAACACAAAGTGTGTATAATGTGTAATATATGTAAGGAGAGGATGTAGGAAGCACACAACATGTATGATGTGTAGGAAGAAGAATATGTTGTAGATGGGAAATGTGCAGTGTGTGAGTTTCATGCATATAGTATTCCCTCAAAAATCAAGTGTGAACTTTAGCACAAGAGTGCTTCATGAGTAATTACAATACTACAGTGTATCAAGTTGTGCAAGATCACTCAAAGATATGAAAAATGTAGCACAAAGTTTAATAGTAGTAAATGATAGCCACCTATCAATGCTAGGAGGTGGGAGAATAAGTTTGATGCCCCCGAGTGCATAAGAGATGGAGATATAATTGATTATGCTAAGCGTATTGGTGTAAGAAGTAGTTTATTTGAAAAAAGTGATTGGACATTGAAGTGAGGATTTTACGAGGGGCCTCAAGTTGTGGAAGCCAAAAGAGGCCAGCTAGATCTTGTTTGTCTTGCTTAGTGAGTGGTTGTTTATTTGGAAATGTTGTAAAATACTTCAGAGGAGAAGATTGATTGATTTTTAAAAGTGGTTACTTAGTTTGACTTGGTAATGTCACAGATAGCTTGAGTGGAGGAGGAATTGGACCAAACTTAAGAGGAGGTTGTTTAGTTTGAATGGGTGGAATAGGAAGCACTTAAATGGCCGAAGAAGGCACATTAGAAGTGATAGCATGATGCTCATTGGAAATTGATGAAGTATATTTAGGATCCCATTTGGATGTAGCATTGTAGATGGGCATGCAACAGAATGTTGTGCAGTCAATGAGAGAAACCCTTGACACTCAAAGTGAATCTTCATTGTAAAGCGTAACATTCATTATCGTTGTGTCTATTGATCTGATGATAATTACAATATGGATGACCTTGATATTTTACAAGATGATAATGAGGATAGCCATGAGTAGATTGTAAAGTGATCAATTGATGACTAAGGAGGTCAATAAGAATGAAATTTTGCTTAGCGTTGTGATCAAACATGAGTTTCTCTGGTAATTGTAAGACTTGAGGCTCACTGATATGGGCACATGTAGAAGACATATAATAAGGATGAGATGTAGAAGGAGAAAAAACATGAGCCTAAGAAGTGTCTTTAAGCTATTTAATTTCATATTTTAGAGATATGATTGTGGATTCCATAGCCTGAAATTTTACGTAAAATAAAGATTACAAAGCTTGAATTGAATGCAATATGGGTTGATTGGATGGAGGATCATGAAGCCTAGGGTCTTCAAATAGATGATGGAAAATAGGAATTATTTCATGTGGCAGCGTATCTTTAGGAAGACACATGGAGTCTAAGGCTTTTTTAGAATAGTCTAGTAGTTAGGATGCATTTTAAGTAAATCATACAAAGACGTTTGAGGAACTTTAAGACCCAGGATAGAAGAAAAATGAGGATCAAATATTTCTCGAATGAGACATGTTCACCAAATAATTTAACAAAGATAAACTAAAGTGTGTAGGTTAATTTGTTAAATTCTAATTTATGCTACAGAAAATAAATATGACAATAAAGTACATAAATGACTCAAGAAAATAAGAAAAGTAAGTAAAAACCATAAGTACAATGAAGAGTTATAACACTTAGCTAATTTTTCAAATATATTGGCAGTATGCCAAGGTGAAAGATTGGAAGAATGGAAGTACAGGACCTCAAAACCGATCTTAGAAAATTATAAGAATGCAAGAGGAGAAGGGACCAAGCCACCTAGACTAGTACTGGGGCACCCGGGTGCTAGGATCCCTTCCTAGGCATCAGGATCTACATAGGATGTCCAAAGATGAATTTTACAAGGTCATTGGATGATTTGAAACCTTTTTGTTGTTGCTCTATGGTCGCATTATGATCACTGATGTCGTTGACAACTTGCAATAAAGAGATCACCTTCAAAACCCTCAAAATAACATCAAATCCTAAAAAATAAAGATGCAAAATGAGGGTTCGGATTGTCCTCAACTATCAAACAAGTGATCTTACAACTAAGCATTACACTACATCTCAGACCAAATGTAGTTATATGTGCATGTGTGCAGAATCGTGCCCTAGGTGGATCTTATACGTGTCGCACTTGATAGTGAGAAAAGTAGCTATATCTAAAAAGATGTAATAGATGTGTGCATGGAATAAAATGAACTTCCCTCATATGTGTGTGATGCAAAAAACCAGTCCTTGTCCCTTGTAATGGTTATAAATGGATGTAAATGATGCTCTTAGATTCTTGTGAGATGAAACCTTAGGTGATAATATAGATTCTTAGAGTTTTCTCCTTTAATTTTGTCACATAATTTTATATTTATATGCTTCTCTTGTTCAAATTTCACAATTTATCACTAAAAGGCCAACCCCTAAGAGATAGGGATGCCCAACGGCTAGAAAGGACCCAAGAAGTAGTAAGAAAAGTATAAATAGGTCTAGGGAACCTAGAGGGGATGAGGGCACCTGGGCGCTGGCATCCTGGTTGGGCGCTAGTGTTTAGAGCTAGAAAAGGTGAAATGTGAAGGGTCGAACTAGGAAATGAGGTTTGTAAGGCCAAGAAGGAGGCTAGAAAGGAAACTAAGAGGCAGAGTATAATGATCAATTAGTATTTTTATCTAGTAAGAAGCATATGAAGAGTAATATGTGATTATGACCTATTAATGTACCCAAAGTGTGTGATTTAGTTTCTACAGTAATCAAGACCTTCACAATCAATGTTGGTAACAAGCTCAGTTTTCTCTGCTTACTCATATTCATTTGTTAGCCTTAGTTTGAGCATAATTTTTGTTTCTTGATGTTTGGACTTTGGTGCTCACACTTTTGTTAATGACTCTTTATGTATTCACATTTATACTTTGAAGAGACTCATCTCGTAATTTGGTTTCAATGTTTATTTTAAAAAATATTTAGTTCAACATTGATCACCACCATGTTCACCTTGAACTTAAGAGACCAATTATGGGCCACAAAGATCTAGCGAGAAGAATCTTGTGAGCCTAAATTAAATGGTGATATGAACAAGGAAGAGTAGATAGTTATTCAAAACAATAAAAGAGGTTCTTCTAGATAGGCCTCAATTCCACTACAGATGACTCTCAAGTCCTAATAAATTTCTTTAGCTTGATTTCCATTTTTGGTTTGTGTTGTAGTTTGGTTGTTTTTTTATTGTATTTTTGTTACAGGCTTGATGTTCTAGTTTTACCATGTTTATTTTTTGTGGGTATGGTTGTAGCAAGGGATTGTCTCCTTTTTAGGGTAGGTTCCCACTTCGTAGGTATGGACCTCTATAGTCAGATTCCCTTAGGATATTCCTCTTGTCATCTCATCAAGGTGAGCATTATCCACAAGACGGATTCCTCTCTGAAGTTGATCATGATGAATATCCCACTATACATCAATACCATGATAATCTAAATTAGAAACATGTTGGATCCCATGTAGAAGTGGTGAAGCTAATGGCTCAAATTTCTCACCAAATGTAGCTCAATATAGCTCCAAATTAAAAGCATGAGGTTCTTTAGGAAGTTTGGGATAATGCCTCGGCATTTAACTCATAGGAATTAATAGGAATAGGGTATGAATATTTTCAACATAAGAAGCATGTCTCCTCTCATCCATGAAACCATTGTTAATCCCAACATGACCATCTCTTGGAATAGGTCAAAATAATTGACATAAATTTATCATATGGGTCGTAAAAGGCCTTTCAGTAGATCTACAAGCATTTTACTACAAATCATTACCAATGCATCCTTTAGTCTTGTAAATGTCATACCTTAACTCTAGTTAAAAATCATAAAAAATATTTTCATTCCTTTGGTCACTCACATCTCAAATACTATTAATAACTTGTAAATCCTTACTATCAATTTTCTCCACGAATGTTTTCTTGTCTATAGAAAGGACATAAATTATTTAACAAAATGCTTACAAAGAAATGTGGAAGAAGTGGGAGGTGAGTTCCAGATTTTTGACAAAACTACATAACAAATCTTCATGTCTGGGATTTTCACAAGGTTACAATGTCAAATGCATTCTCAATTTCCAATCTCCATATCTACTTCATCAAAATTTTCTTTTGTATATCTATAAATTAATAGAAACTATTGAAAGGCACGTGAATTGTTTGATAAATGGCTCATTCAAAAGTGGTGACCTGAACATGTTTATATGTTGTTGTTTTATCATAGGCAAGGGAAATGTTGATAAAAATGTTGAATTGAAATTTCCACCAAAAATAAACCAGTCTCTCTAAAATTTAATACCAAATTACCCATCATTATTGCTCGAATAGTGCTCACTACATCATCATGGTTGATAATTTACGCTCCAATCTTTGTCATTTTCATTAATAATCAAGGTGCATTTATTGTGGTTGAATCAATGAATGATCATGTCTTGTATGCTTTCTTAGATCATCATAAGCTCCCACAAACAAACATGAATCATGTGTACAACTCCTTATTTTGATATTTAAATATTAATAAGATGCTTCTACCAATTTCTAACCTTTATCTTAGTGACTAAAAAGTGGGCATGAAAACTATGATACTTTCCCATTTCTTTAATTTTTTCATTCACTAGTTGTGTTTATATCTTTATCATCACAAAGATTTGCTAACTTTTCTTTATTTTATTTTATTTTTTCATTTTTGTCTTCTTGCGTAGGTTTAACCTTCTTTCTCCCACATGGTTCTCACAATTTTTAGATTTTATCATTTAGCACATAGTTCTCCTTTCATATTAGCACAAATTTCTTACTTACATGCACCTATGAGTTGTTGCACTTATCTCTTGTAATCTGGTAAATTCATATTTTCAACCAAAACCTTCAAAGATGCTTTATTTGGCATGTCATTGGCATATAATTAGTGGCTAGTACATGCAACACCTGCACCGTTACATATAGTAGCAATTTTTTCAATTGATAAATAAGATTGGGATCCATAACCCCCACTCTAGGCCAACCCTTGATTATCCCATCGCAAGGATCATAAGTTGTATCCTCAACCATATAATCTCTGAGATAATGTGGGTGTGACCCTGTGGCCACCAATTTTGTAATATAAATTTGATTAGTTGTCAGTGTTCTAGTATTATCAGAACAAATTATAGTAGTATAACTATTGGAAAAATTTGGTGTCAATTGTAACCAACACAAGGGAAGACACAACTAGAACAATATAAAACACACACAAAAATATATATATTATATTATATTTGAAACTTCATACAATCTTAGAGTTGCTGCTCTATAAATTTTATTTTGTTTCTTTTTATTACCAACATTTCTCTTTGTTGTTGCACGTATTTATTTGCAATATTCTCCCTTCTATATTCCTCTTTCTATATTTATTTGTCTATATGTTGCAGCATATATTTCTATGTTATATTCTTCGAGTTACACCTCTCTATTATCTTTTCTACTTTGTTTATTTTGTTGTATATATTAAGCCACATATATAAGCATATATGCCTCCATGTTTCTCTTATTGACCAAGACACACAACAAACCTGGACACGAAATAATATAGACTCCAGTTCATTCTAGGGGTTGAAGTTTTCCCAAGCACATCACTCTATAAAGTGGCGTAATCGTACTACATGTCTGTTGTTGGATGGACGAGATCAAATGATGACTCACCTTAACTAAACAGAAAACCCGATGCCAATAGAAAAAAAAATTCCATGTGTATTGTCGTTGCACCACCAAGATCTCCACTAACTCACCATGACCAAGAGCCCGAACCTAACACACTATGCACCATGGTTAATTCTATGGAGTTGAGATCCGCGGGAGGAAAAACATTGGGAGGACAATGTAATGTTTCCATGTGTCCTCTTGCATTAGCAAGGGATTTAAAAACTCAATGACCACAAATAAAATGGCCACTAATATAAATGGCTATCGGTTGGGTAGTTCGAAGAGAGAGAGAAATAAAAATTGAAAAAATTTCACAGAGATCAAGATTATAGAGAACCATTAATTATGACACTCCCCTTAATCTTGAGTCAAACAAAACTTAATTCAAAAACTGATTTTCAAGTTTTGGACATCTACGACACCCATACTTGATCTTAAATGCTCAAACCTTTCTTTTGATAGAGGTTTGGTAAAATTTTGAGCTAGTTACTTCTCTAACTTACAAAACTTTAGCTCAATTTCACCTTTTTCAACCATTTCATCAATGAAGTGATATATGATTGTTATATGCTTGCTTCTTCCATGGAAGACTAGATTCTTTCACAATGCAATCAAAGACATATTATCACAAAATAATAGAACCTCCTTGTTTCTCTTCATGTAAATATGAAAGGATTCTTCTTAAACATATCATCTGATAAGAAGTTGAATTTATTCCAATATACTATGCTTCAGTAATATATAATGAAACTACTAATTGTTTCTTTGAAGCGCATGAAATGGATCCTAAACCAACATCAAACACATATCTGGATGTTCTTTTTCTATCATCTAGGATACCTACCCAATCACTATATTTTTATCCAACTAATTTTAAATCATTATTAGCAACATATAGAATTCCATAATTCCTTGTGCCATTCACATACCTCAAAATACGCTTGCATGTTTTTCAATGTGTCTCCTTTGGAGTCTCCATGAATCTAGAAATAATACTAACTGCATACATTATATCATGTCTATTTGCATCAAATACATCAAGTTTCCTACCATGCTTTTGTACCTTTTAGGATCCACATTGTTGGTGTAATCATCTTTGGTCAATTTCAAACTTAATTCAGTTGGTGTAGATGTTGGTTTACTATCCAACATTTTGAATCTTTGTAACATGTCTTTTGTATAATGTTCTTGAGAAACAAATATGCACTACTCTCTTTTCTTGAATTCAATACCAAGTAAGTATTTCAACAATCCCAAATCATTCATCTAAAATTCCTTCTTTGTGGTTGATTTGAACTCGTATATTTCATTGTTTGTATTTCTAGTAAAGATTAAATCATCTACATACAAAACAACAATTAAAATCTCACCATTGTTTACTTTGATGTAGAGTGTGGGATCACTATTGCTTTTTATAAATCCATTCCTAATTAGATAGGAGTCTATCTTACTGTAACATTCCCTTGGTGCTTGTTTGAGTCCATACAATTCTTTCTTGAGCTTGTATACTTTTCTCTCTTGCCCTGGGATCTCATAACCTGGTGGTTGTCCCACATACACTTCTTCTTCCAACACTCCATTTATGAAAGTTGATTTAACATCCATTTGATGGAATTTCCACTTGTGATGAGCAGTTATGGAAATAATTGTTCTCACATTTTATAGCCTTACTACTAGAGAAAAATTCTCATTATAATCACACCCAGGCCTTTGTCTGTAGCCTTTCACAACTAACCTTTCCTTATGGCTTTCAATTTTGCCTTTGGGAGAGTAGTCTTGGTTTTATAAACCCACTCAACTCTAATAACTTCCTTTCCCACTGGAAGATCTACTAGCTTCCATGTTCCATTATTATATATTACATGCATTTCTTCACACCATTTACTATCCTTAATTGCTTTTTAAAAATAAATTGGATTAGCTACTGAAAATAGAGAAAAATTAATCATTTCATCTTCATTTTCTTCATACCTTGAATATTCATAAATCTCTTAAAAATTTCTCATTCGAGCTTGTTGTTGGAATGAGTTAGATGATGAAGAAGATTCCTCATTTGCTGGTCCTTATATGCTTTATTGGCTGCTGACATTTGAAGATTCACCCCTTTGTGAAATGGGTGTCCAACTTGGTGCATTGTTTACTCTACCATCTGCTAATTCAACATCAATAATATGTGCATTTACCTTTGTTTGTGGTTGATCCACTTTTTTTACATCTCCCCAAGATGCTTCCTCAATGAATTGAACATCCCAGCTGATTATCAGTTCCTTTGTAATTGTATTATACAATCCGTAAGATTTTGATTGCTCACTATACCCAATGAAAATTCACTTCTCTCCTATGTTATCGCACTTTGATCTTCTTTTCTTGGGCACGTGTGCATATGCTACACACTCAAAAAATCTCAAGTGTTCAACACTTGGTTTTCTTTCACTCCATCCTTCTTGAGGTACCATGTTCCTCACACTCTTTTTTGGACATCTATTCATCAAATATATTATTGTTCCAACTGCTTCAGCCCAAAATTCATCATACAATCCTCTATCTTTGAGCATGCTTCTTGCCATTTCTTGAATGGTACGATTCTTCCTCTCAGCTACGCCATTTTGTTTTGATGTATACCTTGTAAATTATTTCTTGATCCTGTACCACTTACAGAAGTTTAAAAACTCATTTAATATATACACTCCCCCTCTATCCATTCTCAATGTCTTTAAATAATGGCCATTTTATTTCTCAACAATGGCCTTAAACCATTTGAATACTTCAAATTTTTCTGATTTGTGTTTCAAAAAATAATTCCATGTCCTTCCGCTGAAGTCATCTATAAAAGTAATGAAATACACACTTTTAGATAAGGATGGAGTCTTCATGGGACCACACAAATATGAATGTATCAACTCAAGAGGTGATCTTGTTATCCAAGATTTATCAGAGGGAAAATCATTTCTATTGTGTTTCCCCAATATGCAACCTTCACATAATTTTTTTGGCTATTCAATAGGTGGCATACCTTTAACCATTTACTTTTTATAAAGAACATGCAATCCTCCATAACTCAAATACCCATACCTGAGATTCCAAAGAGTGGATTGATCAATAGCTATTTTTTTGAACATTGCTATTGTTACTGCTACACTTTGCATCCTCAAGGGAAACATTATATTTTTTTTCATCTTCACTTTTGAAATCATCTTATTACTTCCAATTTTATTATATATAATACATTCTCCATTTTAAAACCTCACATTACATCCATTTTGGACAAGTTTTCCAATATTGAGAAGATTATACTTCAATCCTGGAACATAAAACATTATGAATTTGCTTATTGTCTCCTTGCTTGGTGAGAATTTGATTATACTCATCACAAGAACTTTTTCATTTTTTCCCATCTTCACTTCAAATATGATTTATTCATCTATATTATTGAACATTTATTTATTTCCACACATATGGTTGTTGCATGCACTATCCAAATACCATATTTATTTTTTTCCTTCCTTAGCTACATTGCAAGTTAGAAAGAATGTTGCATTATTTTCATTCTTTTTCAGGTTCAGTTTATTTTTCATTAAAGCATCTTGAATTATGATTATGATTTCTCATATCATATGCTTTCTTTCTACATTCACTTCCATATTTTCCATACTTTTTGCAGTAGTAGCATTGTACATTTGATTTATCATACCTTTGTGTAGAACCACCTCTGGAAGTGTTGGTGTTCCTTCCTTTTCCTCTGGCTTGTGGCTCTTGATGATTGTGTCTTCCACCTTCTTATTGGTTGCTAAATATTCAGCTGTTATAGGTTCCTCTCCACCTGCCTCTGACATTTGTGTTTGTCTTTAAGGATTGTTCATTAGAGGATTTTGTTGTGTTGGGGTTAGCACATCAATTGTATAGACAATATATCATATCTAAGCATACATGCAAATAAAAGTGGATATTCTACCAAAAGAAATATACAAAACAAGAGATATAAATCAACACTATATTTAACGTGGTTCACCTAATGTGGGCTATGTCCACCAAGAAACAATGCAATCTATTATCCAAAGCTTTGACAAGATATGCAATTGAAGATTTACAATCTTCGACACCTCTCAGATGTATAGTACTTTCTTTCCCTCAAGCGTTTTCTTCTCCTCTAAGAATTCTCTCTCTTACCAAATTTTTCATGTTCTTCTTAATTATTACTTCTAAACCTTAGCTTTTATGCTTATATATGTGTTTATAAACTTAGGGCACTTATCCATGCAATTGCGATCAATAGATATACTTTAATGCTAAAAATAGATAAAATTCCCGAGAGTTAAGTAAAACATTCCTGCACAGATAACCAATGTCGGTTCCTCCTTTCCTGACTGATGTCAGTCCTAGGTGACCAATGTCGGTCCCTCCTAACTGATGACAGTTACTATTTTTTCCAGTAAGTGTTACATTTCATGCTAATATGAAGTAATTGAGCTCCACAACTCAACAAGTCATCCTACTCATCCTTTGTTTATGGGTTTATAAAGAACCCATTAACTCATCAACTTTCATTTGTCTCAAGTCATTATATTCCTCTATTGCAACCACAACTAGATCAAATATGGATGGAAGAATCCTCAATACCTTTTATATGATCATATGGTCTTCAACAACATCTCCATTAGTCCTCGTCTGATTTAATATAGTCATTGTTCTTGTGAAAAAATTATTTATTGATTCTAATTCTTTCATGAGAAGGGTCTCAAAATATATCCTCAACATCTGAAATTTAACTACCTTCACCTTGTCACTTCCTTCATATGCATTCTACAAGGTATCCCATGTTTGTTTGGATTTTATAGTTGTTATCCTTGAGAAAATTGAATCAGTTCCAACATTATGAATATAGCTCAAGGCCTTCACATCCTTTCTTCTATTTTCCTTCAAAGTATTGTTTTGATCTTGTGTGAGTGTATTAAAATCAACTTAATCTGTTACCTCTATGTATCCTTCTTCAACTAGTTCCCATAGTTCTTGAGAAGAGAACAATTTCTTCATCTTAATACACTATATATCATAGTTCTTCCTTTCAAATATTGGGGGTTGTTACCACGAGTTACTGGTGGAATCCATTAAAACTCAATATCAGAATGAAAATGATCTACCTAATTTAAATACCTTGAGTTCACTTTTGATACAGGAAGAGCAAGTGATGTTGAACTTTGACTCTAAGGAGAATGCCTCTCAGGAACTTCTTGCTCAGAATTCAAAGTTCAAACCTCACAAGCCCTTCACAGATCAGAAATTTAGATCTAAATATTCTTTTATTGATAAGAAAAAAAATTCTTCTGATCAATTGCATGTTATATTTAATGGTAAATGTCACATATGTGGTAAATTTGGACATAAAAAGGGAGATTTCAAAACTAAGAAACCTATCCATAAAAATAAAAAAATAAATTGTTTCCTCTAAATACAATTTAAGGAAAAAGGATAGCTCTAATGATATTCCTAAAATTGTTGCATTATATTTTGTGTTGTATTCTTCCTCTAATTTTGAATGGATTCTAGATTCGGGTGCATCAAATCATATGATTGGTGTTTCAAATTCTTTATTTTATGTTGTGAAAATCAATGAACATGTGTATCTTGGTGATAACTCATCTTTAGAAGCAATAGAGAAAGGAAAAGTAAAATTTTCTAATGGTGTGTTGAATAATGTTTTATTTGTTCCTAAGCTCAAAAATAACCTTTTATCATGTTCTCAATTAACTCATGATGGTTTGACTATTCAAATTTTGAAAGATACTTGGTATATCAAGTATAGTAATGATAATATAATAGCTAAAGGAATTCAAAGAAATGGTTTGTATATTTTTTATGATTTCTCTTTTGCATCATGTTTTGTTTCTCAAAGTTTGAATAATTCAAAAATATGGCATGAAATATTAGGACATGTTAATTATCAAAGTTTATATGAAATGGCCAGATAAAATCTTGTGAAAGGTTTTCCTAAGTTGTCGTCTTCTCATGATGTGTGTGAATGGTGTTTACGCTCAAAACAAAGTGCTAAACCCTTTCACTCACATCTTGAAGAGATTTCCTCTTCCCCACTAGAACTTATTCATAGTGATGTTAGAGGACCTCTTGAAATGGATTCATTAAATAGTTCTTTATGTGTTGTGACTTTCATTGATGATTTCACCAGGATGATTTGGTCATATTTTATTGAAAATAAATCTAATGTACTTAGGAAATTTAAGGAATTTAAAGCATCTATTGAAAACTCTTCAAATTATGAAATTCAGAGACTTTGAACAAATAATGAGGGTGAATATGTTAGCAAAGCATTTGAAATTTTTTGTATTGATTGTGGTATTAAAAGGGAATTAACTTCTCATTCTCCCCAATCTAATGTTGTTGCAGAACGTAAGAATAGGACTATTTTAGATATGGCTCACACTATGCTTCATTTTGTTAAGCTTCCCAAATTTTTGTGGGCAAAAGCAATGAACATAGTAGTCTACATTCTAAATAGGGTTCCCACCAAATCTTTTCATCTTTCAACTCCTTTAGAAAAATGGTTAAATCAAAAACCTGATATTTCTCATCTAAAATTTTTTGGTAGTCCTACTTCTTTATACATTCCTAAAAAGAAAAGAATATGATTTTTTTTTCTTATGCTTTCATTAGATATGGTATTAACACTGCAAGTCTAAGGATTTATGACCGTGTAAAAAGGGAAGTAATTGAAAACTGCAATGTGGTGGTTTTGGAAAAATACTTTTGTTCATCTGATAATGGTAAAGATGTTCCTAACTCTATCAATATTTCTAATGATGGTTATGATTCTGATAATGATAATATAGTAAATGGCCATGATGATGTTTCTTGTGTTGATACTATAGATGCTTCTAAATCTCATAACTCTCTAGTTAAGAAACCAAAATGGGCTCAATTTGTGTTAGAAATTTCTAATCATATTGATCTTAGGAAAATGACCAGAAGCCATCATATGTACCATACATTAATGAACTTGTATGAACCTGAGCCACAAAGATTTAAAGAAGCTTCTCAGAATGAGAAGTGGATCAATGCAATACAAGCTGAATATAATGCCCTAATTCAAAATCAAACCTGGGAGTTGGTTCCACCTCTAGATAAAATATTATTATAGGTTTTAGGTGGTTATATAAAGTAAAATATAATGCATATGGTATTATTGATAAACATAAAGCTAGACTTGTTGCTAGAGGTTTCACTCAGAAACTTGGTATTGATTATGTTGAGATATTTACCCCTATAGCTAAAATGATTACTTTTAGGACCTTATTTGCAATTTCCACTCAATTGGGTGGTAAATCCACCAAATGGATGTGATAATGTCTTTTTGAATGGTGATTTAAAAGAAGAAATTTACATGTCTCAGCCTAAAGGATTTGAAGAAACTAGTAAAGAAAACTGTTTGTAAATTGAAAAAATCCTTATATGGTTTAAAACAAGATCCTAGAGCATGATATGCAAAAATTAATTCTTTCTTTAACCAGTTAGGATTTATTAATTGTTCTTCTAACAATGATATATTCATTAAGCAAGAAGTACCATATATTATCATTATTTGTATAAATGTTGATGATTTGCTTATGACTGGTGATAATCCTGGTTTTAATTTGTAGAATTAAAGAAAAATTGAAACAATACCTTGAAATGACTGATTTAGGTATCTTACATCATTTTCTTGGCATGGCTATATTTCAAGATAAACATTCTATTATTGTTTCTCAAGCACATTTTGTAACCAATGTACTAAAAAAGTTTAACATGATTGACTGTAAACCAATTTCTACTCCTATGGAAGTTGGACTGAAAATTGATCCTAAACCTGTATGTGAAAAAATTGATGCTACTTTATATAGGCAATTAGTTGGTATTTTGATTTATCTAACTATCACCAAACCAGATATTTCTTATGTAGTATAAATTGCCTCTAGGTTTATGCAGGAACCTTATAGAGATCAGTGGAATGTTGCAAAAAGGATTCTTAGATATATTAAAGGCACAATCAATTATGGGTTGCATTATACTAATAATGAAAATGCTAACTTCTATGGATTTTGTGATTCTGATTGTGTTAGTGATGTATTGGATAGAAAAACTACTTCTGGTTATGTGTTTAAATTTGGTACAGGTGCCATTACTTGGTGCAACAAAACGTAGCCAACTATTTCTATCTCTTAAACAGAAGCTGAGTATAGAAGTGCAATGGAAGCTACAAAAGAGGCTCTATGGCTAAAGAGGTTGTTCGATGAGATAAAAATTAAGGATCCACATAGTGTTCCTTTGTTCTACAAAAACCAAAGCACCATAGTTCTTACACATAATCTAGTATAGTATCAGAGTACGAAGCACATTGAGATACATATACACTTCATCTGTGAGAGGGTGCTAAGTGGTGAGATAGATCTTAAGTTCGTTCTAACTGAAGATCAGGTTGTTGATATCTTCACAAATACCCTGAATGGTGCAAAGTTTTGTTACTTTCATGAAAAGCTTGGATTGTCGTAGTTTCCATTGAGGGGGAGTGTGTATGACAATGTCACCTCCTAATGAAAATTGTTTTTTATAGAAATACCTTTGGGCATTTGTAAAAGACCTTCGGGAAAGTGTAAAAAATACCTTCATGCAAGTGTAAAAATACCTTTGGGCATGTATACCTCCTCGGCTTATTTTTTAGAAATAAGTGTAGAAAGATATTAAAAGTGCTCTTTAGTAAATTCTTTATTGCTATTGAGTTTACTGGTAAGCATCCAGTACAAGAATATTATTAAGGAGGTCCTTGGTTTTAAAAGGCTCGTATATGCTTGGGTTCAATAACCTTTTATAAGAACCTGTGAGAACATGTAAAACTCACAAATCATACTTAGCCACTCATCATGGGATGATATTTGAGATTCAAAATCCTTTTGTACCAAAAGGTAACTTGAGTATGATGAAAGTGTTATAATTCCTTCAACTGATATACTAGCTTAAAACCTTCATAGTTTAAGGATTGTAAATCTTACAGTGTACCACGGGCAAGTAATCTATTGGCATATGTTATGTTATCAAACTTAACATTAAGGGGGAGTGTTGTAACAATATGATTAAGTGGTCTGGCCAACCCTTAATGTATATGGGTTCATCACTAATATATAGGTTAGTATTTAATAATATGAAATATTTCTATTTCTATTATTAAATATGCTAACCTAGGTATATACTTTAGGTTAAATATTTAATATCATGAATTGATTATATTTCTAATATTAAATATTATAAACCTAGGTGTATGTGTCAATCGTTTAGGTTGAAAAGGTGGGTCGGGAGACATACCCGATCACCTTATATAAAAAGGACTTTAGGTCCTCATTGGATATATTTGGGAAATATATCAAAGGTGTGCAAATCAAGAGATTTAGTTTTACCCTTGGTAAATAGGGTTTCAAAGGAGGAGGTGATCTTAATGGATGTAAAATAAATTCTATGAAGTAAAGGGTTATTTTCAAAGTGGTTTTTACCCTATTGGGGTTTTCCACTATAAATATTGTGTCACCTATGTTATTTATTTCCTGTAATTATTTCTCTATTTACTTATGTTATGATGTAATGTTTATTTAAATACTTATTGTAACATTATATAATATGTAAGGTGATTAAATCCATAATTATTAGAATCCTCAAATTATAACAAGTTATTGTTGGAAGCCATTAAAAATCAATATCTCAACAACCTCAAGCTATGATACCAAGATGTTGGAAAAAATTGGTGCCAACTGCAACCAACACAAGGGAAGACACAACCATAACAATATAAAACACACACACAAAATATATATATTATCTTCGATTTGAAACTTCATACAATCTCAGAGTTGTTGCTCTGTAAATTTTCTTTTGTTTCTCTTCTTGTGTCCTCTTTTTATTTCTTTTTCTTACAAAAAATTTGTGTTGTTGCACGTATCTATTTTCAATATTCCCCCTTCTATATTCCTCTCTCTATATTTCTTTGTCTATATATTGCAGCATATATTTCTCTCTTATATTCTTTGAGTTACACCTCTCTATTCTCTTTTCTACTTTGTGTATTTTCTTGTATATATTAAGCCACATATATAAGTATATATACCTCCATGTGTCACTTATTGACCACAAAACATAACAAACCTGGACCCAAACTAATATAGACTTTGGTTTATTCAAGGGGTTGAAGTCCATCCAAGCCCATTGCTATAAAAATTGGTGGAATCATGCCACGTTTTTGTTGTTGGAAGGACGAGATCAACTGTTGACTCTCCTTGACTAAAGGGTAAACCCAACGTCAATAGACGGAATATCGCCACATGTATTTTCATTGGATGCTTAAGATCTCCACTGATTTCCATGACCAAGAGCTCAGACCCGACACACTATGCACCATGGTTAATTATGTGGGGTTGATATCCAAGGGAGGAAAAACATTGGTAGGATATCGGAATGTTGCCACATGTCCTCACGCATTGGTGAGGGATTTAAAAACTCAACGGCCACAAATAAAATGACCACTAATATAATTGTCTATCAACTACGTAGTTCAGAGAGAGAAGGAAATCAAAATTGAAAAAAACTTGTGGGGCTCAAGATTACAAAGCACCATTAATTTTGACAACAAAAACTCTCCATGATGGGTAACTTTTGTACAATTTCATTTTTCTACGCCATTTTTCTTGTACCAACTGCCAAACATGTAGTAATAACTGCAGGAAATCCTTCCAGTAGTAATAGCTAAAGACACTGTAATCTCAAAATAATATGTGCATTTTAAAAAAAAATTGAATTTTTGTATCCAAACATCCTCAATCTCTCATGAAAGGAGATACTTGACATTAATAAGTTAAACCAGTGCACAAACAATTACAATAATGGTAGTGAATATCTCCCCAAACTCTTTCAATTTTTTCTTCAATGGTGTACCCTCATCATGTTGGGATGCCTCATGGATTTGAGAATAAACCTTACCTATCTTATTATGTATTCTGATATCTATTACAAGATAGATGAAAATATCATCCACAACAGTTATCCCTACAAAAACCATGCATTCTTTTCTTTGGTGCATTTATGAGGATCCCTAGCCCAGGCTAGAAAACATTCCTATTTAAGGGCATGGATACATAAATCCTCATGTCATAATATCTGACTGAATTTAGTTTATTTTATTGGTCACTCTGCATAGGTTTGAATGCCTTTACCTCTCAGTATTTTTCTTTCATGCACTTTGATTTGGACTCTTAATTTGAACACTTTATTTAACTGTATATTCCTCCTCTCTAATGCATGATTGAATCCTTAGTGTACAAGTATTGGCTCTTTCTTTTATTGATTTTAATGCCTCCTTTGAGTGTTTTCTCCTCCTCTCCAACACAAGTCTAACATTATTATCTTCTAGTACGTGATTTTATTCTAACTTTTTATTCTCCTTTTGCGCAGCTCATCATCTCTCCTTATTGGCTTTGGATTCTTTATACTATGTGGATAACATAGATTTGAGATTATTATATTTGTTGTAAACTCTGACTTTTAACACAATCGTATCTCCTCCAACGCATTCCCTTTTCAATCTTTGTATGATTTTTCATTCTACATGCTTTCTTTGTGAGATTCTTCACTGGTGTAGGGTTTAATCATTCCAACTCTTTCTTTATCTTTTTGGATCCATAATATGTATTTTCTACCATAGGATGTACCTCAAGTGGAGTGTTCTCTTTTTGGTGTGCTTCATGTTCACATAAATTGATTGGATCAACACAAATAATTTCTTCTAATTCTTCCTACAAATCATGTCGCCCCTCATGTCATGGATACATGTTTCTTTGACACATGAATGATGAATGAAAGAGGAAATTGATTTTATTCTTCCAATAACAATTTTTTCTATTTATGAGAAGTGGAGAATTTAATGTAGGAGAGGGAAATAATGAGAATGGGAAAGTTGTGAAGCGGGTTAAGTTTTTCCATTTGCCAAATTTGGCATTTGGAAAACTTCCCCATGGAAAAATTTCCCGCATGCGTCTGGTGTAGGGAGTATTGTAATGTTTTACCCAATTGGCAAATGCCCCAGATGGTGAAGTGGGAGTGAACACCCACTTTACCTTTACCAATTTAACAATTAATTAACATTTTTTATAAAATTGGCATCATTAATTTAATAATTAAGTGTGGAATTTAATTAATAATGTCAATTAATTAATTAATTAATTAACATTATTTAAAAGCTAAATTAATTATAATTAATAAAATTAATTTAATTATTTAAATTTAATTAATTGAGAAAATAAATTAAATCAATATCACCAATTAATTAATTTTAAATTATTAAATTAAAATCATTAATTTAATGTTAACTATCATTTTTCTAAGTTAACAGGGTATGCAAGGTGAGGCAGGACAACAGTGATGATGGGAATGCGACAGTAAAATATTACGACAATTAGTAACCGGATCAGGGGAGATAAATGACATCATGAAATGGTGTGAGGAACCTAATTGACGCATCATGTTAATGTAAACAGTTCCAAATTTTATGAAATTTTAAGAATTAAAACTTTTGGGACAACACACTCTCAAGAAAAATCTAATAAATCAAATAAATATTACATCGACTAAAATCTCATTGTATTATATCGTCGTCCAATCCTCCAATCATCATGAGGCACTTACTGAAGCCTTAAAGTCAATCGAGTTTTCCACTCAAAATCCCCATGCCTTTTCATAATTTGTGGGAAACCTCTATACTTTGAATTCATCATCGATCAAATTTTACAAATATAAGATCAAAATGGAGTCCCCTCTCATAATACAAGGGGGATTGAGACTCGTGATCCACCATTATTCATCATCACCAAAATCGAACACAAGACATTCAAACGCATGTTGATTGAAAATGGCTCTAGCATTAATATAATATCATTTACAATTCTTACATCACCTCAACATACCATTGTCTCACCTTTCGGCCTTGGCATTATAATTGTGAGCATTCAATGATGATCCTTGTGTTGCATTAGGCACCATTATCTTAACATTCAAATTTGGATCCAAGATGCTCCATACCCTTCTATATGTTTAAGAAGGAGAAGTACAATATAACTTCCTATTAGGACACCCTTTGATTTAGGAGATGAGATGTATTTTTTCCACTCTTGATCTCTCAAATACAAATAAGATGGAATTACATATTGTGTCACCATCAATGCAAAACCATTTAAGTATTGCAATAATGTCACGTTCTCATTTGGTAGAGTGGTAACCACTACACAGGTTACACTAGTTACTCTAAACTCTGTAGATATATCTAATACTTCCACTCATATACCTATCTTGGTTAATCCATCATCCTCGACACAAAATTCCAAATCACCATAATCACAAGCTCCATCCCCTTCATCATCATCATATTATTGCAATAAGCTCATGTTCTCATTTGGTATAGTGGTTACTCTAACCTTTGTAGATATATCTAATACTTCCACTCATATACTTATCTTGGTTAATCCATCATCCTCGGCACGAAATTCCAAATCACCATAATCGTAAGCTCCATCCCCTTCATCATCATCATATTATGACCCAACCATAAACATCACTCCTCTGAACTGATCATAATTCCTTTCCCTATATCGTCATCCTCATCATCTTTGCAACATTATCAGATTTGAGTTCTATTACTTCTAATAGAAAACCTGTAAGTAACTAATACATATAAATATCACGGTAAGGCTCATATGACTAATGATGCACAATCCATTGGTGTTGGCGAATAAAAAATTCCTTATGCCACTGTATCCCTACCCAACACTACCGATTGTAAAAGAAATGGGTAGACCATCTCCCACACAATGTGTCAAAGGATCTCTAGTTTCATTTAGTATTCCTCATAAAAAACACTTATTGTGTATGGGGGATATGATACTGCAACTTCTCCATTGATCAACCACGTATCCATCTCAAAATATTGTTTTACATTTGACATTTCTTACCTTTTGAAACTAGATTTTGCTATACGCAATTGCTTACTCAACCAAGGATGGAAATGCTATGGTCTAGGAAAATTTAAACAAAGAATTTCCACTCCAATTCATCCATGTTATAAATTGGATTTTGAATAAATATGGGTTAGGATATACCAAGCTTGATGATAACATAAAAAATATGACAGATAATCTGTTACTAATATGAGTTTCCAACTTAGATGGAAAGAAGCTAATCATCCACATCTATGTTGTCCTTAACTCACTCATTCATACTAGATCAAACACGTGTATTCATTAATGATGTTACTTGATTTCTATTTTTCCAGGTTATTCCATGCAGTTTGGAACCATTCGTTTGATTTTTCCATTGATCATGCTATTCCACACATGATACCTATACACCTGCATGATGACATCACTAGAACAAATAGTTCCTTGCCTATTAATCAGTCTCGTCCTATGAAATAATGTTACCATCAACTGATTTGAGACTTTCCCCATCGATTACCATATTTTGGATAAAGCTCATACCTATTGATTTATTCCCTTCAGATAGAGGTTATCTTGTTCCACCTTGGGTGCTCATAGATAAGGAGACCAACAAATTTATCACACAAGACACTCAACTCCATAGAGAAGTATACTCTGTGGACACCAAATATGTACCCCTAGATACTACTAATGAACTCCCCAAATTTGATCACCTTGATGAAGCATCACACATGCTCATTGAGGAAACTATCAAAGTTAACATTGGTACACCCGAGGAAGCTCGCATCACACTCCTTAGAAACTTTCTATCTAATTAGGAATGTGTTGAGTACAAATAATTCTTTACGTGATTTTTTAATGTCTTTTATTAGTCATAAATTGATATGTTGGGAATGTATCCTGATATAAATATTCTATAATATCATGCTTAAACCCGACACGTTAAAACCATCAAGAAAAGATACTAAGTAAATACACACACATGTCACATTACTAGTCAAATATGATCTACAAAAATTCCTTGAAGTTGGTTTTATACAATAAATTGATTATCTAGAGTGGGTCTCCAACATGGTCCCCATGGACAAGAAAATTAGAGGCATATGTGTCTACACTGACTTTAAGGGATGGATATACAAGGCTTGTCTTAAAGATGGATCTTTCCCTTACCTAATATTGACACCATCATTGACAATACCTATCGGTCATGATATTTTCTCTTTCATGGATGGTTTCTCATGGCTATAATCACATTAAAATCATGCCAGAATACCAACATAAGACCAATTTTCCCACATGTTGGGGGAACTTTTACTATAAGGTTATCCCCTTTGGACTCAAAATATTCTAGCATGCCATATATCAGACATGTTATGACATATGTATTCCATGATTACATCCATGATGTCGTATCGAGGATTATGTCAATGACCTTATCACAAAATATAAATTTCACTCAGACCATATAGGTGCTCTTACGTAAATTTTTTGTGCACCTTTTGGAATACAAAATTTGAATAAAATCCTAAGAATTTTATCTTTGGAGATCACATCAAAGTAAGTTTTTTGGATTCAACATCTCACATGTCATGGTATTGAGGTTGATATAGTCAAAGGGTTAAGGCCATCAGTGGATTTTCCTCCAACTATCAACATCACACAACTATATAGCCTTCAAGGTAAGATTCAATCCATTCGACACGTCATCACACAAATTTTTGATTATTGTCGACCATTCAATAAACTCCTTAGAAAATATGTCACTTTTTATAGTGGGGGAGGAGTGTCTTATCACATTTGAATAACTTAAAGAGTACCTTGTCACACCCCCTAGTAATTTTTCCACCACAACCAAGATTTATCTATTTCATTTGTATATTTCTACTACTAAATTTGCTCTCAGAAGTATGTTAGCTCAACATACGATGTGGAAAATCATGAATTAGCCATTTACTACATTAGTCACATGTTCATCACCTATGAACTCAACTATGCACACATTGAGAAACGTTTCTTGGATATAGTTTTCTCTACATAGAAACTTCAACATTATATGCTCAATAATGTGACTTACATTATCACCAAAGCATATCCCTTACATTATATGATGAGAAAAAAATACAATAAAAGTCATACATCCAAGTGGATCATGTTGCCCACTAACTTTGAATTAAAATTTGTTTCTTAAAAGGTAATTAAGGGACAACTGATTTTTGATAAATTGGTTGAAGCACCACTTACTAATTCACAACCACTAAATCTTGATATTATGGATGATTCCATCTTAACCATATTTGAAACTGAATATTATATTGACACAAATGAGGATTTTTATATGACCTTACATTTTTATGGGTAAAAACTAACCAAGGGTGTGGCGAATTTTTTTTATTTGTCACACCCCAAGGCACCTCTATTCGAATGTTATTCAAACTTGATTTCCCATGCACAAACAACATGGTAAAGTGTGACGCACTTATCATCGATATCCAACTAGAAATTTCTCTCAAGCTCAATTTTTTACGTATAGTTGATGATTCACATATTTTCATCAACCAAATCTAAGGATCCTAATAATGTTGTAACGACATACTACAATAATATAAGACCCTCTTGGATTCATTACTCACTCGATTTGTAAAATTTGAAATTGAGTCTTCTCCACGATCTTCCAATCAATTTATAGACACCATGACTTCTTTAAGATCTTACATCAGGGTTAACTTTAAGACCCCCTACCAAAATCTAACTTGGATATTTTTTGGTGAATCTAAAAAAATGGATTTCGTGTTGATGGTGAATATGAGAAAAATGTATATAGTGATGGAGGTGAATAATTTATTCAGGAAAATTTGTGATAGACACCTGTCTGTGTATGCATCCAAATTTCCGTACATACAACCACCCAGTTGCATATGCATATGCCCAACTACATATGTAGTTTCCCACCTGCATATGTAATCAATCGACTACATATATACATAGACATCTGTGTATACAGCCACCCAATTACGTGTGCAATGGGGCATCCTAGCAGCTGCATGTACGAATAACATACGGGCTCAAACCAATCTATTGGGAATTTTTGCATGTACCCACCCAGTTGCATATGTAGGCGGGTGTCTAAATGTGACCATGCATCTATAATTTATGGTTGTTTTCTGGACTATTTTGTGTGTCTGGAATATGCACACGGGCATCTGGAATATTATTGAAAGAGCCTTATGGCATTTGAATTTCACATATGCTTAGAGTTTTAACTAGAATATGTTGGCGAATGTACCCAATTTTTGTTTTGAGGTATAGACGATATACATACATATATATGAAATTTATTTTAAACACTAGGCAAGCCAACCCGAAAAAGTAACTTGCTCCCAGAAATTTTAGGTGAAATGCTACTCCGTACGACTCCTCAATTTCACCAAATAAAAATTTCAAAAAATCCTCTATTATTTTTCCCTAATTTTTGTTTCACTCTACATCTCTTGAAACATTTTTTATAGTTTTGATTGGATGAAATGAATTTGCTGCCTCTGTTCCCATGGCTTAGTCCATTTGAAAATAATTTTCCATGCCTCACTTTTGAAGAAACACCCAAGTTTACCATATTATGTGCCCTAATTTTTCCAAATCCATGGGCCTTGGTCATTTTTTCCATTTTTTTCAGCATGTGGAGCTCAAATTTGTTCGTTTCATGTGTATTTCCCCTCAAATATCTATCCCCATGGTCTAAACTTGCATAAAATCAATTTCCCCTTGTTTTTTGAGTTAAAAATCCCTCACCCACGAAGAAAAAATTGAATTCAGGAATCTCTGTTAAATTCTACATTTTATGATGGTCGTACAGGTGTCATTTTCCCATCAAAATTAAGCTCAAAATTCTCCTCCTACATGTGGCCACTTCTAGTTTGGACAAGGATCGGTAGGTTTTCTATAAAACTTAATGTTTTTTTGGCCTTTGGAAAATTTCACAATTTTCCCCCGCAACCTCGTAGGTCCCAGAGGAGGGACACGTGTCATGTTCTTGTGCGAGGCCAGAATGGAAGGCCGGTGGGCTTAGGAAAAACTTGGTGAGGGGAAACATTTTTTGGGTCCACAATTTTTTTCTAGCAGATGAGAAAAGTTGGAGAAGGTACCTTTTGACAAAAGGAGTCCGTAATGAAGCAAGGGATGGACGTGTGGCAGGAGGAGAGGGGATGCAGATGGCAGAGGTTCTTGAAGTTTTTTGCCTTTGAATGTAGAAAATATTAAGGTAAAATTTTGGAGCGTGGCCCCATGGCCAATCACCGGTGGAAATGTGGCCAGTGTGAAATGGTAGAGTGGAGAAGTGCAGGCCGCGGAGGAAAAGGGAAATTTTTCCCTTTTTAGTAAAATGAGCTAAAGCAAAAAAATAAGCCATGGTCCTACGGAAATGAGACATAGGGAGACATGTGGTGAAGGCAGAGCAGGTCGGCGGGGTGGTGGAGGCAAAAAGAAATTTTTTCTCTTTTGCAAAAAGACTTGGAATGGAAAATTCAAGGTGTGGCCCCATGATGAATCATCAAGTGACATGTGGCAAAGGAGAAATTGGGTGTGTGGGCCCATGGAGGCAAAAAGTGAAAATTTTCTAAATTTCCAAAAGAGGTCAAAACATGCAAAATTGAAGCGTGATCCAAATGGGACCCACCATATACCACATGTCATCAAAAAATTTCAAGGGTGGAGGAGAGGAGGAAAAGGTAAAATTTTTCCATTTTTTCCAAAATGTAAAAAAGTCAATAAGTGAGCCCGAATTCATTCCCAATCATATTTTGACAAGTGGAGGGCCCAGATTGAAGGAGAAAAGCAGATCAAGCGTAACTTTACATTTTCATTTTTGGCCACCATTTTTGCTCCAGGAAGTGTGGAAATGTGAATTTTGCATCATTTTTCATCAAATTTTTGGTGAATTCCATGTCCTTTGTGCCTGCAAAGATCAATGGAAGTGGTTTTGGGGATTAATTTGCAGATTTGAGGTGTTTTTAAAACAAAGTTTGTCCCTAATCCATCCAAACACGTGAAATGTCAAAATTAAAAGTTGTAGATGTAATTTGGAAAGGTGAAAAGGGTGAAATGATGAGTGGAAAGGCATCTTCATGCCTTAATGATGAAAAACATGCCTCCAGGAAGGATAATGATCCAAATATTTGTAATGATTCAGTCTTCTTAAAACACCTGTCAACTTTCGTTGCAAATTTGTTAAATGTCAATTTCAGTGAATCATAAGAAATTGTTGTAACAAACTTGATCCCTTAGCATATTATTTTCTTGGGAAAGAAGGTTCCAATGTGGCAAGAGATATATAATGCATTTTTGAGAAATGCAAATGGTCAGGAAGTTGAAAATCACGAGCAAATTCTGAGAGAAAGCTCATTTTCTGAGAAACCCACCAAAGAACTAGGTTAATTTATTTTGTGTTGGATCTTCATGTATGTGAGTTGGTTACAAGTGTATATCCATCACACAGCTCTGAGATTGTTCATGAAACTCTCCCCTGCTAATGAATCTAACAAGCTTTTGAGTTAATCTGTGTTTTTCTGGGCAATATGATGTCTGTTATCATTTTAAATACCTGCAAATAGTTTTCATTGTTCTTGTTGCAATCTTGCATTGAAAGTCTTTAGAAATCACACAAAATCTCATCCTTATTGATAGTTTAGTGGCACTTGTAGTTTTGTTTGTTGGAATAGCTTTCATCTGGCATTGAAAATAAGCAGTTTAAAATCACTCCACCTTCATTTGTTGATTGGGATTTCTTGTAAGCCTTTGGGGGTACCTTAGTTGCATGGTTTGATCAAGGATTTTTGTGTTTAATTGAGTTCTTTACTTCAAGATTTTGTGGTGAGTTCTCAAAGATTGTGTGAAGAGTGAAACTTGGGCTTCCATTTATGCATCTTCTAGTTGAAAGAACATCATGATTATTTGAAGCATTTTATATGATAGTTGTTCAAGTATTGTAGAGGTTGTCAAATATTTGATATATCCAAGTTTGTCTTGTCAATACCCCCACAAAAAAATCATCTTGAATAACTAATCCTATCCATACTACCCTTGTATTGCATTGTGTGTCAACAAAAGAATCTAACCCATCTACAAAAATGTACAAAGCAAATCAGGATCATACAATGTCTCTCAGCAGCCTCAGCCTTGTCTTGAAATCATTTCCATCATTTAGTAGTGATAGCTCTGTTGAGTTTGAATAATGGAAAGTTGATCATGTTTTCCCAAGGCCATCTCCATACAATATGCATATTATAAGGATATCTCCACCTCCTGCACAAAACAGAGGCTGCAATATAGGTTCTCTTACCTTGGTTGAAAGGCACAACCTAAAATAGTGAGGGTTAGATCAAATCCTTTCAAAGTGCTCCATCCATCTCTCCACAAAGCTTGAGTGCTAACAAGTTAGATCACATCCCCAGCTACAAAACGACATATATCAAGATCTATCTACCTTCAAGCTTCATGCCATATTTTTGATGTTGCTCAAGAATGAAAAGGATAACAAATTTGGGTACCAACACCTAAATGGATGCCTTTGTGGGGACATTATTCAGTATTTCAGTATTTCAAATCCCTGGTAATACTTCTTGTGTGATTTATGTGCAATTAAAAATTTGAGTATCATCTTCTGATCAGATTTATAAGATTGGAATGAAGAGTAGAGTTCTGAGTTTGATATTCTCTTAGTTCAATCTGATCCATGTGCATACATATTTGAGATATTTGAATGCATATCAAACCCTGGTAAAGTCCCTTGCAAATTCTGCATGCAAATACATTGTTGAAGCATCATTTTATAATTAGATTTGTAAGGATTAAGTGAAGGTATAGGTTCTGCCTGCAATTTTATCAGTTTTCATAAATAGTTGCACTTCATTTGCATTTTTGGTTGATAAATTCAAAGAAAGGAAGGTCTGATCTATAACTTTTGGCAATATTTTTAGTGCTGATAGATATTTGATAGAGTATTTTAGTGCATTTGCACAACTAGGGTGAAGGTCCTTAGTGGCGACTCCATGTTGTTCTGATCTTGATAAATACCAGTGTCTTAACCTTTCTATCATTTACTTTGGTGTTGCTAATCTCTACAAAACTAGAAGGAAGAAGATCTCTCTTCATTAGAGACTCTGCTAAGAAGTTGTTTACAGATTCAAGAAACTCAGAGTTGGAAGGGAGAAGAGTTTGGAAGGTTGTTAAAGGTCAGACATTAGGCAAAGATATATCCATTGGTGAGAGAGATCAACCTTTGGTAGAGGATTATCACTCTTCTTCAAGTGATTTTGATTCAAGCAATCCTCTCATAAACTTGTTTGCCTCAGCTAGTAAGGATCCTTCTACTGTACCTGGTAAGTTCCTTCTTCAATCTGCACCTCTGTGTTTCAATTCAAATAAGACTTTCCAAGAAAATCAGCACTTAGAGAATACCAGTCTTGTGAATCACATTCTTGAGCCCCAAAGACCTTGCACTCCTCATCAGCTTGTGTCACCCCCAAGATCACCTCCACCAAACAATATGGCTCAGCCTAGACCTCCATTTGTTGTTAACACCTTTGGTCCTATAGACTTTGGAGGAATGGATGGTTACCCAAATGTTGTCCCACAAGATGTCAGAAATAGATTGCCAAAATTCCAAGGTAACAATGCAATAACTGGTGATCAGCATCTCAAACTTTTTGTTAACATGATGGAATATTTTGAGATAGAGTTTGAAGATGTGTATATTAAATTGTTCATTCATACACTAGAAGAGGATGCTAGGGATTGGTACAAGGCTCTTCCTGATAATTCAATTGATTCTTGGACTGAGATGAAGAATGCATTTAGGTTGCAATATGGTGACAAGACTGATCCTAGATTTCTCTTGTATGAGTTTGAGAATATCAAGAAGAACCCCAATGAATCATTCCATGACTTCAACACAAGGTTTAACAAAACTTTGAGAAGGCTTCCAATTAATCTGAGGCCTTGTGATGAATCTTGTTTAATCAAATATGCAGATGCATTTGATAAAAAGGAAACCTATTACCTAAGAGACAAGAACCCTACCAATCTAAGACAAGCTTTCACCATGGCACTTCAAATTGAAAACAATATCAAACAAATTGGGAAACCTCTCAAGAGAGATGGTGTAAATTTGATAAACCCTAAAAAACCTCAAGCTAGCAAGGGTGCTGATTTAGAGGAGGTTGTGAAAAATTTGGCAGGGGCTGTCAAAGAAATCTCATATAAGTTGGCAAGAGCTGAGAAAGGAATTGGGTAGACTTCACAAGGTCAGCCAAGAGCACAAAACCATGACATATTTTCCAATCATCCTAGAGGTGATCAAAGGGCAGATGATAGAGGAAAAGGACCCATGGGGTCTACAAATAGACATCCTCAAGCACATGAAGGAAGAGTGTTACCTAATCCCCTAACTGCTAGGGTTAATGCTTGTTGAAGAAGTTGTTGATATTGATTGGTGTGATAGGTGTTTTCTGCCCCATCCTCCATGTGAAGTGGACCAACAAGAAGGTGAAGCTAATAATGATGATGGTACTGATGATGATATTTGCATGGTGGGTTGTTCTTCAAGCTCGCAAGGAGGAGCAACATCTACTGAAGTGATAAGTGTAAGGAAAACTGCAACTTTTTGGGATTGCATCAAACGGGTACAAGTCTTTCTTCCCCCTAATACTCTTGAAGTTGATGTAGTGCAAGCTTTTGAAATTCCTAAAAATGAATTTGAATACTTAAGAGATTTGATGATTAAGAAGTATGATGGTGGTATTCCTTCGGAGGAAGATAGACAATTGTTGATGAATGTTGTTGTAGCTCAAGAGAAATATTATAACACTAGAAGCAAAGTTGTTAAAGGATTTGGGCCTCAAGCCAAACCTAAAACACCCTTGCTCACAAGAATTCCAAAAGAAGCTCCTAGGAGAGAAACACTTGCCAAAAGCTCTGTTGTCCCAAGCAAAAATTATAGTCCTCCTCATGCCCAAGCTGCCAAGAATCCCTTTCCATCAAATGAATCTTCTTGTCTCCCTTCCAATGTTACTTTGCCAAAGAGTGTTCCCTATGACATAGCCCAAGTATTGAGCCAAATCAAAGTGAGTGTTCCAATCATTGAGTTGCTTAGAATTCCTGAGCATAAGAAGAGAGCATTTGAGTACTTGGGGTTGAAAGAAGAGAAGACTACTCCAGGTAGAAATGTAAATGTTGTTGAAACTCCTCCTCAAATCATTGTTGACCTTGAAACACCACCAGCAGTAGAATATCTTGGAGAGACACCTGAGGTATATTTGGGGACATCCTTGGTTGATTCCCAATTGAATGTTGATCCATTCTTCACAACTTTGATCATAAAGGATAGGCTACTTCACAATTGTATGTTTGATTCTGGTGCATCATGTAATGTCATGCCTCTAGAAGTCATGAATGAGTTGGATATCAAAGTGACATTAGCCTATGGAAAATGTGCTGCCATGGACTCAAGAGAAGTGTCGGTTGTTGGTTGTGTGAAGGGTTTGGTAGTGCAACTTGCATCTTATCCCGAGAGGAATTTAAAATTAGATGTTGTGATTGTTGATTTCCCTGCCAAATGGGGTATGTTATTGTCAAGAAAGTGGGCTGCAAGTGTTGGAGGGAGTGTCCAAATGGATATGTCTTTTGCCACCATTCCCATTGAGGGCAGCCTTGTCAAGCTCTATGAAGAAAAGAAAATGTTGCATTTAATTGAGGACCCTAACAATGCTTCTTATGAAGTATTATTGGCTGATGTTGATGTTGATAATTTTATTGGTTTTGCTGATGGAAATAAACACAAAATGGATCAGTCAAAGTTCCTTGAACAGGTATGTTCTCCTTGGACCTTGCTATTTGATGGATCTTCCTCCAAATTTGGAAATGGTGCTGGTGTAATTCTAATTTCTCCTAGCTTGGAAGAATTTGTTTTTTCCTTCAAGCTTAATTTTGAATGTACTAAAAACATTATTGAGTATGAAGCCTTGTTGTTGGGACTAAGAACTGCATGGAAGTACGGTGTCAAGGAAATCATTGCAAAGGGAGATTCAGAGCTAGTTGTCAAACAAATCAGGAAACTGTATGCTACAAAAATTAGTGGATGAAGAAGTATAAGCATGTAGTTTGGGATCTAATTGAGATGTTTGATTCCTTCAATATTGTGCACCATGATAGAAGTTTGAATGCTTCTACTGACAAGTTGGCAGTGATGGGGTCAAGATTTGGAGATTGCACCGTTTCACCTTATTGTGAGTACAATGTTGAAGTGTTAACTAGGCCAGTTGTCCCTGACAACATCAAACATTGGCAAGTGTTTAATGATGATGCTCAAGTGCAAAGGTTCTTACAAAATCAAGGTGAGTTTTTAGATCAGCATATTGATTGGGAACTAATGGTGTGTGTGACTAAAGGAAGAGAGACTTTGTTTGGAAAATATATTATCCAATTGAAAACTAACACCATTCCTAGAGGTCTTATTGCTCTTGAGTCTAATTTTAACAATGTTGATTACATCATCAATAGAAACATGTCTACCTCAAGGGATGTGGAAGAGCATGACTTGGGAACAAAGGAAAAACCAAGAAAATTTTGGTTGGGCAGCAATTTAAATAAGGAAGAAAAATAGTCCTATCTTCAATTGTTGAAACAATATCAAGACTGCCTTGCCTGGTCATATTCAGAGCTGAAAGCATATAGAGAAGACTTGTTTCAGCATGAGATCCCTCTTGAAACAAAAGCCAAACCATTCAGACAGAAGCAAAGGCCAATTAATCCACTCCTCTCCATGAAAATGCAAGATGAATTGAAGAAACTGAAGGAGGGAGGGATTATTCAGCCCACAAGGTATTCATCTTGGGTTGCAAACCTTGTGCTAGTCAGAAAGAAGAATGGAGATATCAGACTTTGTGTAGACTTAAAAAATCTGAATAGAGCTTCATTGAAAGACAATTATCCTTTACCAAACATGGAGAACATGTTGCAGTTAGTGACTGGATCTGAATTGTTGTCCACCTTGGATGGTTTCTCTGGCTACAATTAGGTTGTTGTCAAGGAGTCAGAAAGATTTAAAACTGCCTTTACCACTCCTTGGGGAACATATGTTTATGTGAGAATTCCTTTTGGTCTCATGAATGTTGGAGCTACCTTTCAAAGAGCAATGGATGTTGCTTTTGTTAGTTATATAAATGACTTCATTGCAGTTTATTAGGATGATGTGACTGTATTTTCAAAGAACAGAAAAGATCACTTGCAGCATTTGGAAAGAATGTTGATCAGATGTAGAGAATTTGGAATCTCTCTCAATCTAAAGAAGTGTCACTTTGGGGTGCAAAAGGCCAAGCTTCTTGGTCATATTGTTTCAAAGGCTGGTGTCATGATTGATCCTGAGAGAATAGAAGCAATCAGCAAGGTGCCAATTCCAAGAACGAAGAAGGGCATCCAATATTTCTTTGGGAAAATCAATTTCATTAGAAGGTTTGTGTCCAATTTTGCTAAGTTGACTCTTCCTATCACATGCATGTTAAAGAAAGATCAAGTTATCAAATGGGAGGAGGCTGTTATTCAGGATTTTGAAGGGATCAAGGAAGCACTTAAACATGCACCTATCTTGGCAGATCCAAATTACAAGAAGCCTTTCCAAATCTTCTCTTTTGCCTCTGAAAATACTATTGAGAGGTCTATTGCCTTCTTTAACAAGGATTTACAAGCTGCTGAGTTAAAGTAAACAATCATGGAAAAACAAGAATTTGCCTTGGTGAAAGCAACAAAGGTTTTTAGGCCTTATATTTTAAGTTCAAAAGTTATTGCTTATGTTCCCCACACCATGGTAAAAGACATCTTATCAGAGATGGAGATCTCAAGTAAAATATGTAGATGGGTGAACAAACTGTAAGAGTATGATATGGACATCCAAACCACAAAGTTGGTAAGAGGTTTGGGTCTTGCTAAGCTCATGGCTGAGAGCAACTTGCAGACTGTGGAAGTGAATGAGGTAGAGGAAGAAAGGGCAGATGTTCTTGGGAAATTGGTAAGTTCTGAGTGGTACAAGGATGTAATCTTTTACCTCATACATCTTTTTTGTCCTGATCATTTAAATAAAAATCATAAAAGAGCCCTCAAGCTGGCTTCTCAAAAATACATCATCACTGACTTTGGGCTGGCTTAGAAGAACTCTGAAGGTGTCCTCTTGAAGTGTGTAACTGAAGATGAAGTTCCCAAAGTGATTTTTGATTTCCATGGGGGAGTTTGTGGAGGACACTTTCCTAGAAGGGTTACAACACACAAAGTTTTGAGAGCTGGTTATTGGTGGCCTACTCTCTTCAAAGATGCAACCATGTTGATTAGAAAATGTGAAAGTTGTCAGTGTTTCTCTGGAAGAATGAAAGCTTCAAGCTCCCTTCCTTTGCAGCCTATATCAATTGAAGTTCCTTTCAAATAGTGGGGAATGGACTTCATTGGTGAGATTTCAGATCCTTCTAGTGCTAGCCATAAGTGGATTCTTGTAGCCACTGATTATTTTATAAAGTGGGTAGAGGAAATCCCCACCAAGAAAGCAAAACACCAAGTTGTTATGGACTTCTTGTTGAATAATATCATATGCAGATTTGGTGTGCCAGTCAAGATTGTTGCTGATAATTCCATGTGTTTCAGAGCTAAACTGGCAGTGTGCAAAGAATATGGAACCAATCTGACTTATTCTTCAAACTATAATCCCCAAGGAAATGGACAAGCTGATTCTAGCAATAAGAATTTGTTGAAAATCATTAGAAGGACCTTGGAGTTGAACAAGAGAAAATGGGGTGAAGAACTGAAATTTGTAGTTTGGGATAATAGAATCACTTCCAAGAGAGCTACTGGTATGAGCTCATTTGAGTTGGTATATGTAACTCAAGCTCTACTGCCCTTACATCTACAGTTATCTTTATTTCAGCTTGTTCAACAGCTTGAGGATCAAAAGGTCAATCCATATGAAGTAAGGATTAATCAAATTATGGAGCTAGATGAAGAGAGAAGAGCATCCCACCATAGCCATATCAGATTTAGAGAGAAGTTGAAGAGATTGTTTCATAAGAAGGTCACTCCTAGGGCCTTCAATATTGGAGATCTGGTTTTGTTATGGGACAACATAAATGAGGATAAGGGAAAACATGGAAAATTTGATGCATTATGGATGGGCCCTTACTCCATTGATATCAGAATTGGTGAGAATACCTTTTTTCTCAAATATTTAGATGGGGATTACTTGAACTACCTATTAATGGAAGGAATCTGAAACATTTCTTGGATTAATCCCCAAAATTTGAGGTATGCACCACTTGTACAGTGTATAGTGTTTGGATTTTTGCTCTGTTTTCTGGTGTTTTGTCAGTTTGTGGTTTGCCTTGGTGTGTGGAAGCCATTTTGTCAGGTTCTCAGCTGGTTTTTGGTGGTTTTGGCTCATGACTCCTTTTCCTAATGGATTATTTTGACACTCGGTCTACTTATTGTTCTTGTGGCACTCACTAGGAGTTCCCATCCCCAAAGAGGAGCCAATGTTGGTGTCCATTTAGATCCTCTATTATTTTGCCCTAATTTTCCTTTCACTTTGCATTTCTTGAAACATTTTCTATAGTTTTAATGGGTGAAATGAAGTTGTTTCCTTTGTTCCCATGCCTTAGCCCATTTGAAAATCATTTGCCATGCCTCATTTGTGAAGAAACACCCAAGTTTGTTATATTATGTGCCCTAATTTTTCCAAATCCATGGGCCTTGGTCATTTTTTCCATTTTTCCAGCCTGTGGAGCTTGAATTTGTTCGTTTCATGCGTATTTGCCATCAAATATCTATCCCCATGGTTGAAACTTGCATAAAATCAATTTCCCCTTATTTTTTGAGTAAAAAATCCCTCACCCATGAAGAACAAATCGAATTCAGGCATCTCTGGTAAATTATGTGTTTTTGATGGTCGTACAGGTGTCATTTGCCCATCGAAATTAAGCTCAAAATACTCCTCCTACGTGGCCGCTTCTAGTTGGACAAGGATCGGTAGGTTTTCTATAAAAATTAATGTTTTTTGGCCTTTGGAAAATTTTACAATTTTCCTTTGCAACCCCGTAGGTCCCAGAGGAGGGACACGTGTCATGTTCTTGTGCCAGGGTGAAATGGAAGGCCGGCAGAAGACTTGGGCAAATTTTTCCCTTTATGGCGAGGGGAGAAAAGTTGTAGAAGGGTCCGCAGGTCCACAATGGAGTGAGGGATGGACACGTGGTAGGTGCGGAGGAGAGTGTGGGCCACGGGAGGAAGAAAGAAATTTTTTCCTTTTGGCAAAAAAAGCAAAAGTCAAAAATTGGCCTGAAACCTCGCAGCCAATCGAGAGTGGACACGTGTCCTAAAGATCAAAAAGGGAGGAGCGGGCTGATGGGGGACTTAGAGTTTTGTAGCTCTATTTTTCTAATGTTTCAAAATTAATTTCGGCCCCGCTCCAATCAGAGGAGGACACATGGCATCATTTTTTGGCAGAGGGGACGCAGATGGCGGAGGTTCTTGAAGTTTTTTGCCTTTGGAGGCAGAAAATATTAAGGTAAAATTTTGGAGCGTGGCCCCATGGCAAAATCACAGGTGGACACGTGGCAGCACAGTGGTAGAGCAGGGAAGTGCGGGCCACGGAGGAAAAGGGGAAATTTTTCCCTTTTTAGCAAAAGGAGATAAATCAAAAAATTGAGTCGTGTGCCTGCGAATGAGCCATAGGGAGACACATGACGAGGGCAGAGTGGGTCGGGGGGGGCGGCGGAGGCAAAAGGGAAATTTTTCCCTTTTGCAAAAATACTTCGAATGGAAAATTTGAGGCATAGCTCCATGACGAATCATCGAGCGACACATGGTAAGGGAGAAATCAGGTGTGCGGGCCCGCGAGGAAAAGGGTGAAAATTTTCCAATTTTCCAAAAAAGGTCAAAATGCGCAGAATTGAAGCGCGATCTCAATGGGACTCACCATGTGCCACGTGTCATCACCAAAATTCAAGGGCAAAGGGGTGGAGAAAAAATTCAATTTTTTCTCCATTTTTTCAAAAATGTCAAAAATTCAAAAGGTGAGCCCGTATTGATTCCCAATAATATTTTTACACGTGGAGGGCCCAAATTGAAGGAAAAAGAGCAAGTCAAGGGCAACTATACATTTTCATTTTTTACTACCATTTTTGCTCCATGAAGCTTGGAGATGCGAATTTTGCATCATTTTTAATCCAATTTTTTATGAATTCATGTCCTTTGTGCCTACAAAGATCAATGCAAATGGTTTTAGGGAGAAATTTGTAGATTTGAGGTGTTTTTGAAACAAAGTTTTTCCCTAATCTGTCCATACACGTGAAATGTCAAAATTGAAAGTTGCAGATGTAGTTTTAAAAGGTGAAAAGGTTAAATGATGAGAGGAAAGGCATCTGCATGCCTTGATGATGAAAAACTTACCTCCAAGAAGGATGATGATCCAGATATTTGTAATGATTCAGTCTTTTTGAAACACCTGCCAACTCTCGTTACAAATTTGTTAAATGTCATTTTCAGTGAATCATGAGAAATTGTTGTAACAAACTTGATCCCTTGGCATATGCTTTTCTTGGGAAAGAAGGCTCCAATGTGGCAAGAGATATATAATGCTTTTTTGAGAAATGCAAATGGTCGGGAAGTTGAAAATCACGAGCAAATTCTGAGAGAAAGCTCATTTTTCTGAGAAACCCACCAAAGAACCAGGTTAATTTCTTTTGTGTTGGATCTTCATGTATGTGAGTTGGTCACAAGTGTATAGCCATCACACAGCTCTGAGATTATTCATGAAACTCTCCCTTGCTGATGAATCTAACAAGCTTTCGAGTTAATCTGAGTTTTTCTGGGCAATATGATGTCTGTTGTGATTTTAAATACCTGCAAATAGTTTTCATTGTTCTTTTTGCAATATTGCATTGAAAGTCTTTAGAAATCACATAGAATCTCATCCTTATTGATAGTTTAGTGGCACTTTCAGTTTTGTTTGTCATAAGAGCTTTCATCTGGCATTGAAAATAAGTAATTTAAAATCACTCCACCTTCATTTGTTGATTGAGATTGTTTGTAAGCCTTTGGGGGTACCTTAGGCATGGTTTGATCAAGGATTTTTATGTTTAATTGAGTTCTTTACTTCAAGATTTTGTGGTGAGTTCTCAAATATTTTGTGAAGAGTGAAACCTGGGCTTCCATTTATGCATCTTCTAGTTGAAAGAACATCCTGATTGTTTGAAGCATTTTATCTAATAGTTGTTCAAGTATTGTAGAGGTTGTCAAAGATTTGATATATCTAAGTTTGTCTTGTCAATACCCCACCAAAAAATCACCTGAATAACTAATCCTACCCATACTACCCCTAGATTGCATTGTGTGTCAAAAAAAGAATCTAACCCATCTACAAAAATGCATAAAGAAAATCAGGATCATACAATGTCTTCAGCAGCCTCAACCTTGTCTTGAAATAATTTCCATCATTTAGTAGTGACAGATCTGTTGAGTTTGAATAATGGAAATTTTATTATGTTTTCCCAAGGCCATCTCCATATAATATGCACAGTATAAGGATATATCCACCTCCTTCACAAAACAGAGGCTGCAATATAGGTTCTCTTACCTTGGTTGAAAGGCACAACCTAAAATAGTGAGGGTTAGATCAAATCCTTTCAAAGTGTCATCCATCTCTCCACAAATCTAAGTGCCAGTTAGATCACATCCCCAGCTACAAAATGACATATATCAAGATCTATATGCCTTCAAGCTTCATGCCATATTTCTGATGTTGCTCAGACTGTAAAGGAGAACAAATTTTGGTACCAACATGAAGAACTTATTACGTACTTGAAATTTAATACCTTACCACATAGACTTACCAGAGAAGGACATCATACCTTTCATCAAATATCCACTCTATTTATACTCATAGGTGATCTTCTTTATGAGTGTGTATATGAAGATATCTTATTATAGTAATTATTACCCTAAGAGACCATCATTGTGCTCGCCAAAGTGCATGATGGTATATGTAGTGGTCATTTTAGCGCTATGGTTATTGAAAAACATATTCTTCATATGGGCTATTATTGGCCTTCATTATAACAATACTCTTGTACATACATTAGACATTGTGAGAAGTGCCAAAATTTTACAAATATCTCTCATCTACCCACACAAGAGTTACAACATCTCCAATCCATTTGGACAGTCTCCCATTGGGGACTTGACCTTATTGGAACTTTTACCACATTATCTTTTTATGGCCATGCATTTATAATTATTTCCACCAAGTATTTTACAAAGTGGGTTGAGGCCACACCACTGGTCCACAAATTTTCAAATTTATTGTGCAACACATCATTTGTCACTTTTTCATTCCAACCAAGATCCTTTCAAATTAGGTAGCTCATTTAAGAATAAATATAGCAGTGTGATAAACATAAAATCCAAGATAATTTTTCCACACCATACCATCCACAAGCTAACAGGTAAGCCAAGGCTTCCAAAAAACCATTAATAAAATCCTCCAAATATTCATCAATGCTTCTCATAGAGATTGGCACCCAAAGTTTCTTTATGCCCTTTGGGCATACCACACTAGTATTTGCACACCTACAGGGGCCACACTATTTTCACTTGTATATGGGGTTGATGTTGTTATGCCCCTTGAGCTTTAGATCCTCTCCTTGCAATTCACTCTCCAAGATTTTATCACTGATAATGATTATTGTCACAAGTTCCTTGCATAACTTGATCTAATTGACGAAAGGCATGTAAACACTCTTGTTCATCTCCAAGTGTACCATGATCGTATAAAAATATCTTATCATAAAAAGGTCCAAATCCATAAATTTGAGTTAGGTGACCTTGTACTTAAATAAAATCAACAAAAAAATTCCCAAGCACCTCACCAACGGGAAAATTTTTCCCCTAATTGGTTTGGACCCTATGCGATCATCAAAAAATATGGGTATGAAACTTATAAGCTGGATGATATGGATGGAAACAAAGAACCAGAGTTGTTAAATGACATGCATTTGTGGCAGTTTATGCCAAAAAATCATTAAAAATAATAATACAACATTTCTAAAAAATCCAAAAAAATATTAAATTTCAAAATCACAAAAATACTATAATATTACAAAAGCTGAAAACAATAAAAAATGCTCAAAATATAAAAAATGAGTCGTGTGACTATCCATGTACATTATTGATCTCATTCACTTTCAAAGTACATATCCATCTCTCCATAATAAAATTTCTACCACTCCTGCACTTGTATATAGATGTCTCAATGTTTTTAGGCATTCTACACTCGGTTTGGACACATTTGTGTTAGTCTCCACATAGTTAACTCCAAACTTTTGAGAATGGTCTTCATTGCTTAGAATATTTAAGAACGACTTCATCTTTTGAGAGATTCACACACTTTACACACATTTAAAACCTTGTCACCAACACTAAAGGGCCTTATTTGTCGCAAGGCCTTATTTATCACACGCTAGCCAATGGCATCTCCATTTTCACTCACATCTCCTCCATCGAATCTATTGGTACCCAAATTTACACCTCCTTTAGGGCCAGGTAGTATCAGCAAACAAGTTGGGATACTTTAAGAATGGTAGACATGGAAATTTTACGTTGTTTGTAGCCGAGGAAATGTCTGACAAACCTATTGAGACCGGGATTTGGAGGGCTTGGGTGACACGTACAAAAGGAATGACCAACCTTGATACTTTTGGTCATGCCTTTGAACAAGGTGAGAGACCTTAGGGGGTAACCTGAAACACGATAGAAGGGATAAATATTTTACTTCTCGATTTCTTTCAAAGCAATGGATAAAGCTTGGATAAACATGGCCATAGACATAACACTTTTCTTTCACAAGTTGTCACACAAAGTAAGGTGTACACTTATTTATCCATACACATGTTACTATTAGCAGATAAGTTACATTACTGCTGCATTTTCTGATAAAGGGAAAGGTTCATTTCAATGATACTTGTGAATAAAAGCAACATAATGGCTGATAAAGGACTTGTATTGTGGGACAGGACTAGAAGTATATTTATGCTTAGAAGGATGGGGGATTGCAAACTAATGGATCTTTAAAATGACACTACTTACAATACTCACTCAGACACATACAACATCCTGGATAATAAAAGAGCAATTCATCAATTAAACACAGTTTCAATTTGAAGGAATATTTGCATTCATTGATGCTCAATTAGCTCAAATATTCCACACAATCCTTAAAATACTTAGCACAAAGTCTTTAGCAAATATTTCAATGAAGTGTTTCTTGCTTTTGATCCCATATGCTTAAGATTCACTCAAAATCCTACGAAAATCCTTCAACAAAATGATTTCAGTAAGGATTTTGTAATTTCATTAAATATTGCAAAGTAAATGCTCACATCACAATGTTGAACAAATAACCAAAGCTTAATCACTAAGGACAGACTCAGTGTAATTCATAGAAGAACTAAATGCATAATTGCAATACAAAATGTTATTGATCAACAAAATGCTCAATATACATAATCCAAAATACGTAAACCAAGATCAAAATTAAACAAATTTTGTTTGAATCTATCAAATTCTTGACAAGGGAACATGTAAAAAAATGATCTCAATGCCTACTAATGACTATACATTGTAATCATCTTAACATTTGAATTTAAAAGAGTAAAAAACTTGATATGTATTCTCAGACAATTAAGCAATATCACGGTAAAAATATTTCAATTTTTTTGTTTCCAAAAGGATTAAGAAAAAATTCCCCTTAGTATGAGGACAAACCCGTCATACTTATACAATTTACTTGACTTAATTTCCCCCTTAAAATGTCCTAAAGGATCCCTCGAACTCAGCTCCATGTAACCTAAAAACTTCTCAAAGGAAGTATCTTTTAACTAAAAAATATTCATTTGTTCCTAATTGGGTTGGGTGAAGGAGGAACCATATGGTGACACATGGGAGAAAATGAAAAATATATTTTTCTATTTCTAACAAACGTTTTGTCTTTTAGCAAACTGCATTTTGTTTTGAAGAAATCTTCGACCCATAATGTTTTGTGAAGGTAAGTTTGTTTTGATATATATTCTTTCTTCTTCTTTAATTTTTAGGGTCCTTTCCAATGGGCTGACTCGTCGAGCTATCCCCTACCCTGTCCTTGTAATCATCAAACATTTCAATCATTTGTGTGACAATTTCCTCATCGGGCCCTAAGTGATAATGGAAAATGATCTCATGCTTCAAAATTGTGTCATTAAGCTCTACAAATACAAATCTTTCTTTCTTATACTCCTTAAAAATTTATCAATTTTTTATTCAATTTGTGCCCATTTCTGCATGGTTTATATATTGCAAATCCTTGGCTCCTCAGGTTTACCTAAAGCATGATTCTTGAAAAGAGTAATAAAATTCTCTATAATTTCCATTCTGATCTTTTCTCCACTATTTTTCCTAATTATTTTATCTATCAGGGAATGAAGGTTGTCGATATAATCCATTATTTTGTCTCTTAACCCATTAAGGATCTCAACATATTTTATCAGAGTCTTTACTCTTATTGTTGTAGCTTCATAGTATCCTTGTTGATTCCCTATAGATTCAAGAGATACAATCCCTTCCTAAACAACCAGGTCATCACTTAAATCTTTGATAGCTTCCATTTTTGGCAGTATATCAATCCACATTAATTACTCAGCTTCACATTTATCTATTAGTGCCCTGGTTTCCTCTACTTTTTCAAAAATATGGGAATAGTGTTTCACATATTCTCTGATTATTTCCTCACCTCTGGTATTCAAACTATTATCTCATTGGATAGTAACATCTCCTCTTTCTCCCAAGTCACTTACCCGCCTGATAGCATCGTTGGTGATCTCAAGAATTTCACCTTGTCCTCCTTTATAAGTTCTAGTCAATTTTCTAACCAAGTTAGACAATGCTTCGTTTTTAACCTTTAAATACTTCTTGGTTTCTTTGAATTCATCGATCTTTTGGAACACTCCTTCTATTGCCATAGAAAAATCATGTTTCATTTCTTTAGTAGATGGCTTACCTAGTGAGATCTTGGAGACCTGAAAATCAGACAAGGATGCTTCTCCTCAGGGCACATCAACTTTGGGAGTTGCAACATATATGAATAACTCTCCTCTCCTATTTAGAGTCATCCTAGAAATAACCTTTGCCTTTTTGGGTGGCCTTGCTGGATTGAGGAGATCCAAGCTTTGTAGATCATCATCATTCAACTATATCTCTTCCTTTTTCTTCTTTGGGAGAGCACTATCTATCCATTCCCCTATGGGAGACTCATGTTCATCAAGTGATTGTGAAACTGGAGATATAGGGATGACTGCAAGGGATTTAGAAGATGAAGAAGGCATAGACATACCCTCTAGAGCTACATACATTGGTTCCACTTGAGTGTATAGTTCTATAAGCCACCCTGATCTTCAATTCCATCCATAGGCTTAGATTGGTCTTCTATTTCTTCAACTATCAAGGGTTATTGGTCACCAACATCCCTTTCTACTTGTACTGAGTCCTCATCCACGTCCCTACTAGGATTAAGGACTGTCTCACAAATTTCATGAGGATTGACTTTAGTTGTAAGAATGTTAGCTTCAAGAAATTCTGTAATTAATTTAGTGTCCTGAGGTGTTGCTGCAACTGTGACACGTGAAGTTTCTCCTTACACTGTCTGCACTGGAATTCTCTCAGGGTGAGGTTGTGCTTCATGTTTAATAACCTTCTCCTCTCCTTTTTCCCCACTACTTGGATTCTTCTCTGAGGAAATATCAGTATGTTGTTATGGAATATTTAATACATCAGGCATAGGAACATTCACAACGGGTTGTTCTTGATGGGTGAAGCAACTAGAGCTATTAGAATAGCAAGGGTTATCATTACAGTTATAGATTACTGGATGAGTGTGGTTGCAGGAAACTAGGTGATGGCAGATGAAATGACAAGGACATCAAGATCTATTGTTTTTCTAGTAGTCTCTTCCTCTTCTAAATCAACCCATTCATACACCTTAGTTTGTTTCCTCTTCTGAAGATGGACTTGTTCCTCCTCCTCTGATTCTTGTGGATTAGTCTTTGGTGTTTAAAATTCATGAGGTGTTTCAGGAAAACTTTCCTCCTTATGCTTCTTAAGAATGAATTCCATTATTTTCTCCTTTTCTTTGGATCCTGAAAAATATGTTGGAATAACTTATAAGGGGGTAGCATGAACAATAAGGCCCTTGACCATACCTTTCTGAGGCATTTCTCCAATTCTTATTTTTGTTTGAGGGAGTGGATTTCTAGTTCTACTACCTTGGGCACTTACATCACCCAATATTGGCATGGACTCCAATATCTTGGAAGGAACTTTAAGCTCTTGTCTCAATGATATATCCCTAGTGGTATAAACCTTCCGATATGGAGGAAGGACATCGTCAATAAGCTTGATATTTTTATATTCTCTTAACACTGGGGTATTGTTGTAGCTTACATCCACTCCTTTTGACAATGGCCACCTTAAATAAAGTTAGATGATATTTGTAGTCTTTTTTTTAATTATATTTTTGCTCATCAACTTCCCAATTAACTGGTGGAAAATGTTGAGAAGCAATATCATTCTTGATGTATTCTTCACTAATCACATTCCCATCATCTTCTAATGCTTTAGGATCTTGGATAACCCCAAAATAAATAATCTAGGATAGTGTCATTCTTGAATGTTCTCTTTTTCTGACTTCTCTTTCATCTGTACAATTCATCCAGAAATCCTCATAATGTGGTTTATGCTCTACCTGAGTACGTACAACACTGTGTAACAAATTTTTTATATCATAATGTTTTCTTTCCTCAAATCTATCATGTATACATCTGTTCATTTCTCCATCCAATTTTTTTTACCTTCTGGATGTTTGGGCAAGTGTAATAGATCATGGGGAACTTGATAGGGGATGCTAGATGATTTTGGGAAATGAATTGGTGTACTGATAGCAATTTCCTAACCAATTCCATCAATTCCCATTGATCACTTACACACTTAGGGAGCAAGTAGGGTTTCCCATCATAACCACTAACCATGATATATGAAAAGATCTTGAATTGTATAAAATAACACCCATATTGAGTAATAACTCTCTTAGCATCATGGGAAAATATCTCAGTCTCCCAGTCAAGGTGGTATAAAAAATTATGGGCGTAAATAAATGGTTTACAACATTTATGTAATGCATTTCATAATTTTCTAGCCTCATCTGAAAGAATACATTGTACACTCTGGAACTGCTAAGCTCACCATCCATTAGTAACTCTAGAAAATTTCTATGAAAATTAATATTATAAATCACGTGAGAAGACATGAAAAAGTGTGTCATGTCAGGATTTTCTCCTCTCGCAATCTAGGCAACTCCCATCATGTGTTCATGAATACGGTCACTTATTATCTCAGCCCATGGGAGAGGTTTTTTGTTCGTACGTATGACCTGAATGAACTGATACATCCATTCCTAGAAAAATGAAGTAGATTAAATACCCATTACTCGGTTTAACACTACAATCACATCTCTAACTTCCTCAATAAATTCAATTCTATTCAGCTTCTTTGTCATTCTGGGGAGAGAATTTCATATATTAATCAGCCAATGGGCATTCATGAACTTTGTCCATTTCTTTGAAAGAAAATTCCAGTATTCTTGTCCTGAATCTTTAGTAATATCCCCATCTTCCCTTATGGGAGGAAAACCCAGCATTATGTCAAACAAATGCTCTTGAAAAGATATAACCAAGTCTCCCCTCCCATCCTGAACCTCTTTGGTTATAGGATTATAATGTTGAGAGAAAACACCCATATGATCTCTGGGTATGGTATATGTTGTCGTGCAAATGTGCAACAGGAAAATTGACAATTTCCAAGCACGACAACGATACCCCAGTGTTAAATTTTTCAAGTCCCATCATTCCAAGACACCCTGAGTCTGTCCAGTCAGTCCAAATGACCTCCTAAATAATGTTATCTCATCCCCCTAGGTGATTTAGATAATTCTATTCATTCTCCCTAGGTGATTTTAGGGATTTCTGAAAAGATACTATCTTCTGGCAGTATTGGGAAGGGTTATCATTGGCCTTTGCAGGACTGGATCAACCCCTTGGGGCGGAACGGAAGGGAAAAATTAAACATAGAGGTAAATAGAAGACCTGAAAACATCATGGAAATTATTTTGGAATGTTTTGGGAAGTTTTGAGAAACTTGGAGCAGTTTGAGAAAAATTAGGGTTCACAAGCTTAGGCAGTACACATGCCTAAAATAGTTGTTGGGCTTCAGAAGATGATTCTGGGAGCTCCAGATGGAGTTAGAATAAAATAAAAATACCTCTAGAAAGAGGATTCAAATACCTATATTATGGGGGAATCATATTTTTCACAACACCTTAGCGCATAGGACTGGCAGGAAGTTTTTATCAGGTATAAGTGGAGTCTCAAATAACAAATCTACTTTTTCAGGGATCAAATGAATTAATAAATACATGATAACCCCACCATTTGATTTAAAATTCCATTTCCAGTCAGGTTCATATACAATTTTACCAATAAATTCCACTGGGAGCTCAAGTTATTTCTTTCTAAGTTGCCCTCTCAAAGGCAGTTCAGGACTTAGTCATTTTTTGGGAGGACACGTGTCAGCACCAGGAGCCTAGCAGGATTTCATGTCCCAGACATCCCTAAGGTTAGGTACACCAACAATTGAAAAATTAACCCAGCCCCCATATGATATCTTAGACCCTCATGTGACCTCCAGACTTGACAGTTCAGCCCCCAGGTGCATTTTTAGAGCATCCACTCCCTGCCGTCGGATCAAATGTCACATGTCATCTCCAGGACCACCGTGGAAATTGATGTCCCTTATTTCCCTAAGTTTAGGGACATAAAACCTTCAAAAATTCTCACATACCCCTATGGGGAGCCTTTTGGACATCCATGTGACCTCAAGACTTGACAGTTCAGCCCCCAAGTGCATTTTTGGAGCATCCACTCCCTGTCGTCGGATCAAACGCCACGTGTCAGCTCCTGGACCACCATGGAAACTAATGCCCCTTATGTCCCCAAGGTGAGGGACATAAGGCATGGAAAAAATTTCCCAGCCCCCTATGGGGATCCTTTTGGACTTCCATGTGACCTACTTTCAGCTCTCGATGCTTTAAAGCAACTTTTCTCACCTTCATTCCCTGTCGTCGGATCATTGCCACATGTCATCCTCTTGACCACCATGGAATTTGATGTCCCTCACATCCCTGAGGTCAAGGACATCAAGCATGGAAAATTTTTCCCAAGATCCTCCTCTCATAATTTAAAAAATTCAAAAATCTAATTGGTGCTCAGTGCTTCTTAGTGTTTCCAGCTGCTTCCACTCCTGTGCACAGACAAACTTCATCCTTCCTCTGCAACTTGCTACCATCACTCCAAATTTGCAAATGCTTAGAAATGATCAGCCCAAACACTAAAAAACATTTCCCACAGTGATGTGTAGGTCTCAGAAGGATTTTTCATCAAAACAAGAAGGAGAAACGAAGAACAAAAGGAAGAAAACAGTGAAAATCTCCATAGCCTAAAAATGAAGATCTAAAGAAATATTGCAAGCCGGTACATGAAAAAAAAAACCATTTGTTTCTACTCATTCCTCTATCCAAAACCATCAAAAATATACCTTCAAACTCCCACCTCATGTGACAGAGCATCCACAACGAAGAAATCTCCTTTTCGGGTCAACAAAGAAAGAAGTGGGATTTCCTGTCAAACCAGTTGTCGGATTGAAGTGAGTTCGCATGTGAAGCACCGGAAGAAAAAACCCACATCAAAAATATAATTTTCTTTGCAAACAGAGGAGAAAACCAAACTTGCAATTTTGAGGTCCATTAATGGCTATATTACCTAGAAGCACTGCCAAGTCTGAAAATTGAAACTTTAAAATCTCCTAAACTATTAAGCAAGTAGGCCCAATATTTTAGAGGGAAGATATTGGGAAAAACCCCATATCAAAAACTTTATTGCATGTCAATCTGACCTCCAGAATCCAACTTTCTAAAAATAGCAGGTCTACTACATAGGGACTATTATTTTGGGAAATCCACCGACATAAGGACCTGCGAAGGAGGCGAAGACATTGGGAGTGCACTATAACTAAGAACTCACTAGAATGGCCATTTTTGGCACTTACTAAAAATATAAAGTGGGCCCACGAGAACCTTCTAAAAATACAAATTTGATCTAGAAGGAATGAGGAACACAGGGAGAAAGAGGAATCAAGGTCACAACACTCAGTAGAAGTTCCAGGGCCTTGATTTTTCACACTTACTAAAAATAGTAAGTTGTTTTTTCTAAGGGAGACATGAAGCTGAAGTGGACGGGTCAGAATTCGACACAACCCTTCACCTACGAGTATGATGTGGAAGACAACAATGTCTTGTACATGGACCTGAATGACCTTAAGACTTGCATGGCCTCTAAGGACTGAAGAAGTATTGAAGACCAAATATTCACAAGTTGTTTGTTCATCGCTGTAGGACACCCAATTTCTGTGCAGAGTCTTGAGCTAGTCCTAGCCTGTTCTTTCAACTACGAGCCTGAGACATGAACCATCTGAGTTAAGAATGGTACAACAATGGCGATCATCAACCCTAGGACCATTTCAATCTCTCTACAGATACTGACATCCCTCAATATGGTCGTCATCTAAAAGGAAAGAGTCATGCATGAATGGGAAATAATGGATTCATATGTCCAAGGAGTAGCGCTCAGCTCATGGTTGAAAATGGGAAGAAAGCCTTCCAAGATGCCCAAGAATATATCAAGGTGTGAGTTTTGAGAAGGGTATTATGATGTCATCGCTCTCCTTAATAGAGTTATGGGTGAAGAAAGCACAAGATATTTCCAACACTGGATGGGACTTTTCATCCTGACACTTATAGAAGGAAGCAGAGAATTGACTGGGGGCAAATCATCAATGACAATCTCCATATACAACTACTCCAAGTGCCCATGAAAAATAAGTTCCACATGACTTCTTACCTAGTTTATCTCCTCTTAAGCTTGAGATCATTCAAGGGATTAGCTCTCACACAGAACATTGCTTCTAAGGTACCTACATTTGAGAAACTTCCATAGTTGGTAATGGAGGAGAGCAACGGGCATTTCACCCACGTGAACGATGCATTCACCATGTACATGGTCTGAATATTAGAAGGGGATCTTGAAGCTAGGATGTCTCCAAAAGTGGCATCCCTGATTAAGGAATATGGATCATACTTCATACAATTCTCAACATTCTCCTACATATAAGTCGTTGGCTTCAACCAAGCTCCATTGAAACTTCCTAAGTACCTCAGTGACCAGATGGTATTTTTCAATCTCTGCAGGTAGATCATTCAAGTAAATAACAAGCTCAGAAGTAGGAGAAAGAAATTAATTTCATTCCCTATATCTCTAGGGGAGTTCACATGAAAAATATCAAATGATGCATCTCACCTGGAGGCCACTTTTGCACATCTGACTTTGCATTCCTACATCGCCAGACCCAACTTCAACATCCAAGAAGAGTCTGACTCGTTATATGTCCCAGAACTGCAACATGAGCCACAAGTCGAGGACTACTACGCTAACTGTATTGATGAGTTCAAAGTATGTAAAAAGGACCACATGAGGATGAAAATCAGTGAGATGAAGAAATTCAAGTTCTCTTAGTATGAAGACATCTTACATGATGATGGGGTAGAGATGTATGATCCTGAGTACGGAGAATTCAAGATGTCCCCAATGCCTCAAATCAAATGGCATGTTCATGAATCAAGAGATATATTGGAGTGAACTGAAAAGGTGGTGAGGAGAAAGAAGAGATGGTTTCAGAAGAAGAGGACTATGGTCATTTAGTCATGAGGAATTTCCCCAATCCAGAAGCAAGCTTCACATCATTCATCCTCAAAAGTAGTAGAGGTGACTTCCATCTCTAAACACTCTGGAGTAAGTTCAAAAAGGAAGGCCATGGAATCAGGAACTCCTCCCCACGAGAAGAAAACTAGGAAAGTCAGGGAAGAAGAAGGTTCATTGGTGCCACCGTAGGAGGAATATGTGATCTTAGTAATGCAAATAAAAAATCTAGTAGCAGATGGACAGTTGAATGACGAATACATGGTTCATGATCGAGTATCTAAATCACTACAAGAGGCACCACCTCTTGTTGACACCACCACCCCTCTCATTCAAGACTTGCCTCCTTCTTCAGAATAAATAATGGTTAGTGTACCCATCATTGATCCTGAATCTGACAAGATGTTTCTATGGATGCGAGAAATGGTCATCCCTAACACTCGCATTGTGCAACAAGTAGCGGCCCGTGATCTATCAGCAATTATCTCATTAGCTAAAAGAAAAGGTCGATAAATATTGCACATACACCATCATGATTCTACAGTGGGGAAATCGGTAATCAATACATCGAAGTAGCTCAGCCAAAAGTAATCAAGCCACTGGATGAGATGACATTAGCTGACTATGAGATGAGTACAATCCAATTGGGACTAGCTACTCATGAAGGAGACTTGCACATATATCAACAATCTTCTACTCGTATAGTGGCAAGGAACAAAGAATATAAAGAGAAGATTGAGGTACTAGAGGAACAAGTACAAACTCTTTCAGCTTATGTGCAACACCTGGTAGAACCAAGAAGTACAACACTTCCTATCGAGAAAGTGGTGCCCATCAGTAGCTTCGATCCAGAATCCATCAGAAGAACACAACAGCTCACAATGCAGGGGTGAGTGAACAATGAATGGATCGACTCAATCTCTAAAAAAGGGAATCTAACACTCTGAGAGGTAGTCAAACTCTTTGCGTACATGTGTGCCACAACCAACAAAACGTGAGCACTCAGAGAGGATATGGGGAAAGAAAGAGATTACTAGGAACCCCTGGAACTAGAAGTGAGCGAGATGAGTAACACCCATCATCAAGAGTTGATCGACAGGAAGGTATTTGAAACCCCTGCAAAATATTTGACATGTGTATGGGCGATGGCCTTGGCAATCAAATTTGAAGCAATAAATTGGGCCTTCATAGAGCTAGAGGAGAAAAGAAACAAACATACAACAAGGATAGTATAAATTGGAAAGTTCAAAAACTTGGAACCTGCAATTACAATGATAGTTATTGACCCTTTAATATCAAGAAAGGGGTGGGAAACCCAATGTCCTTCACTAAGGATACTTGGAGATAGCCTCCTGCACTTATGATGGTTCGGGAAGTACAAGGACATCAACAGTGTGACTGATGGATGGACTAAAACCTTGAGCTACATTCGCATCCCTCATGTCGACAAAGTAGAACCACCAGTAGCTCGTTTCAACTAGGAGCTTGGAAAGACAGAGGCCTTCTCTGGATCATGAAGTAGAAAGCAGTCAAAGAGCGGCGCTAAGTCCACCGTAGTAGCTCATCCTTTGGCATTATTCTTCTTCTTCTTCTTCATCTTCTTCCTCTCTCTTCTCTTCTCATGCAAAACTCTCTCTCTCTCTTCAATGTTATATTTTTGCATTGAGGGTTGCACTTTTTAATATGACTTAAGTGACTTTAGAAATATAATGTAACTTTAATTCACCTTGCTATTATAAAGGGACTTAAATATTTAAAGTGGAATATGAACAGTCTTAAGTCATATTAAGGTATTTGAAAATTCACCGGGAAGATGAAGAGTTGCCTCTTCTTCTATAAATTGTAACAAGCTCCTCGTTTGAATTTCTTCTAAATAAAAGGGTCTTCTGAATTTTTTCTTCTAAAAATTCTTAGATGTTGGAGCTGTTTTTTGTGAATTCATGAGAGAGATATCCTTGTGAAGAGAACAAGAGATAGCAAGTTTCTTCCATTTCTCCCACCAAAAAATGTCTTCTACTTCCCATACTATGTACAAATTCTGCTTGAGCTTCAATAAAGGAAGAAGGAATTTTAGCCTCTTTGATTGAGGAGTTTATTGTTACTTTGTGTTCATTAAGCTCTATTTGGTCTTCTTGTTTTTTTGTAGATTTGTTTTCTTCTGAAATACAAGTGCATGTTTTGTAACTTCTGGCTAGTGTGTGCAAGTCTCTGATTTTCTACTTGCAACATTATTTTCTCCTTTCTAAATATTCTCACTCCCCTTTCTCTCCTTCGTAGAAAATTCATCCTTTGCATATACCTATAAGCATTTTCCACAAGGTCAGTGGAGTGCCCCTGTTGGATCCTCGATCGAAAGGCCACCACAAAAATCCACATTTTCTCATGCATGCACATACGGTAGTTGCACTAGTTAAGTAGAGGGACTTAGATTCCTAGAGCATTGGCAAGATAACCACAAATTTTTCCCCAAAACATTTTCTCACCAACAGTTTTTGGCACCCATTGTGGGGTAGATTTAGCAGCATCTGCACCTGAATACGAGCGGAAGGTCAGAAAAATACAAAAAAAAATCAGAAAATTCAAAATTCAAAAAAAGAAAAATTTCTGAAATTTGAATATCTATATGAGCCACATGTCTACAAACCTTGGCTATTCCGAGAAATCCTCCTGTTGAAAGACATGAATTTATCTTCTACATTCAAGAGGATATCACTTCATATTTGAAAGAAGTTATCTAGCATATCAGATGAAGTATCAACCACTACTTCATTGCCACGAGAATTCTTGACCTTTAAGAAGAACGTGTTGTTGAATTAAAGAGGAAAAGAAAAATTCCAGCCCCACAAAGAAGAGCATAGATTTCCAAGCTGGCGGATAGAAGATACACCCAGAAACAAAGACAAGGAGGACAAACCAACCCCATTTTCGAAGAACTTCAAAGAAGACAAGTGCTGCTCAGAATTTAGAGGCCTCCCTTTCATCAAGAAACCAATCATGTTGGGAACCTGAGTGTTGCCAATCCTTTGGACGGTGAATTTCTATACATCAACAAAAACCTTGAAGATTTCACCGATGTAGAGATTGAAGAAGAAGCTAGAGAAAGAGAAGCAAGAGCGGAAGAGGAAATAAGAGCTCAACTCGAAGAAATCGAAAGACTTCAAGCTGAGGTGGATGAAAGAGCAGCAACAGAAGTTACAGCCTTAGCAAGGTTGGAAGCTAGAAATAGAAATAGAATGGGGGATCATGAGCGTGATCATGATCGTGAGGCCCGTAGGCCTAATGTACCATGGGGAGGAAACACCGGTCCACTCGCTCTTACTCAACCACTACACGAGCTATTAAGAGGCTCAAGAAAAAACTTCCCAAAATTTAGAGGGGATGGTTCTCAGCTCCTCGAAGAACATGTAGCAACATTTATCACCACTTGCAGTGTGTTGGGTGTTGAGGAGGAAGATGTGTCAGTCTGACTCTTTGTGGAGTCACTTCAAGAAAATGCTTCTGAATGGTTCTACATACTACCCCCGAGGTCTGTCACCTATTGCGAAGATATAAGAAGTGCATTCAAACACATGTTCAAGACCACATAAGATTGTTAATATCTCTTGGTCTAATTGGTACAAATGAAAAAAGAAACCTCTTAGTCAATGAGAGACTTTGTAGCAAGATATAATAGAGTGATAAGAAGAATCCCTGAAGATGTGGTGCCTCCTGAAAATAATCTGAAGAGATTCTTCATAAGTGCCTTTCCATCAGAAGTAGGTTTCTTCCTTAGAATAACCCAACCAAGAACATTGAGGGAAGTGCAAGACCATGCGATAGAGATTGATGATGATCTAATCTTGTCCGGCAAGGTGAAAGGCCCAAATGGAAAGCAAAAAAAACAAAATTCAAGCTCAGTCACCATGAACCCAATGTTCCAAAAAATGGCAAACGACTTGGTTGCCTTACAGAAACAGTTGTCCAGATCACAATGCGGAATGCTCTAAGGAAGCCAAATCCTCCCAATAGACTAAGGATTTTTCCACCTCCTTGCCAGCTTGCTCTCGAAGCACCACCAGTCAATGTCGTCTGTGACACCAAAGAACCAGAGGAGGAAGCAGAAATTGAAGAACTTGAAGAAGAAAATGTGGAGGACTATGAAAGCTATCTTGAGGTCGAGGAAGTTGATGGTGATACACAAAATGGCTTAATTGAGTACGTTTATGATGAAGATGAAGATGATGAAGAATATCCAGGTTTCTCATGTGCATTTTTCACTCATGCACAGTCCAAGAAAGGTGCTTCATCCTCAACGGTTGTTGTAAAGGACAAGAAGAAGAAATAATATTCTCCTCTAAAGGTCCCACAAAATAAAATCATCAGTAGAGGATCACCACTACCACCTTCGATGGAGTCAGCTAAAGAAAAAGAAGACCCACTGGCTAGCAAGGATCATGCTGCCATACCAAGTAAGTCATCTAATCCTTCTCCCAGCTCAAAGGTTACTAAGAATAATTCTCCTTTGAATGTTGTTCCTGTAAAAACATCTAAGGTGCCATCAAAACCTACATCCCCATCTCCTTCCAAGTTAGTTACTACACCCTTGAAGGATAATTCAACACCCAAAACAGCAAAACCATTGCCATGTAAATCTTCCATCATTCCTGGAACCTCTTCCTTGCCCACCATAACCCCATTTGACTTTGTGGAACACACAAGCAAAACTAAATTCTAGCTCTCAGAAATAGAATACCTACAAACTCATCTTGCCCAATTTGATAGGTTCATTGATGTAGTCCGTGGCGGTAATCCTATAACCTCGTGTCTAAATTCCAAAGGCTTACTCCCCACACCATCCACACCACCTTCTCAAAACATGCTAGCCCTCAGTGCCTCCAAAACCAACAAGGTTGAACCTTTCTACATGTCACTTCTCATTAAAGGATTCGAGCTAAATAATTGTATCATAGATTCTAGAGCCTCAGATAATGTGATGCCCGTCAAAGTTGTAAATGCTCTTGGCCTCACCTTGACCCAGGAAAATAGCACCTACTATTCAATGGAATCCAAACAAGTGTCATTGGTAGGAAGAATCAAATATGCACAGGTAGCATTAGCTGATTTTCTAGACAAGAAGGTGCTTCTAACCATCCTGGTGGCGGACATCCCAACCTCCTTTGGCATGCTATTGAGTCGAAGATTTTGTAGAGACTTAGGTGGAGAAATAAAAATGGACTGGTCATCTACAACTATTCCAGTGAAAGGTGAGATGAAGAATTTACTTCCAGTGAGAAAGATGAAGTTCACAGTACACAAGTCTGATGATCCAAAGGCAAACATCCTTTTTCAAGATAGTGGGCTAGGAAACTACTTCCTCACATCAGAAAAATATGATAACTTGCCACTTCTTATGGAAGAGGAAGAAGATCAAGTTTGGATGATGGAATTTGATGGTAGTCATTCTAGCATTGGTTCGGGAGCAGGTGTAGTGTTGTACTCTCCTTCTGGTGAATTGTACTCATTTGCCTATAAGCTACAATTTGATAATACGAATAACACAAAAGAGTATAAAGCTCTCCTTTTAGGCATGGGTGTGGCCAAAGATATGGGAATCAAGAAGTTGAAATGCCAAGGTGATGCGAAAGTGATAGTAAAGTAACCAAAAATAATATCAAGTGAAAAATCCAAGACTTTGGCATTATAGAAACAGAATATGGGACTGCATTGAATCTTTTGATGTATTTTCCATTAAAGCTATCCCAAACGAAAATAACAAAAAAATTGATTCTCTTGCAGTATCGGCTTCCCTAGTGACACCTCATCCTTCTTTTGGTAAAGACAAGGTGACCATAGAAATGGTATTCAGGCCTAGTGTACCAGATAATACAAATCATTGGCAAGTCTTTAATGATGATAACCAAATTCTAGCATTTTTGGAACAAAGGGATAATTTTAATAATCTCTTCTTTGAAGGAAGCAAGAATCCACACCGAGAAGTGGTAGCTGAAGAAGATAAAGAAGGAATTGAAGGTATTGATGACAAAGGAGTGATCAAATTGAAAGTGAACAAGATTCCCAAAGGCCTAGCTTCTTTGGAAGACCTCTTTGACAAACATGACAGATTCATTCAAGAGAAAGAAAAACAATCTTCTCGGTGCCCAACTGATTTTGATAAGGAAAACATCGGCACCCCGGAGGAGCCAAGGATGGTCAATATTGGAAAATTTTTCTCACCCGAGGAGAAGAGAAGGTTTGTTTCATTGCTCAAGAAATATTCAGATGTTTTGGCCTACTCTTATGATGAACTCAAATCCTTCCAACCAAAGGAAATGCATCACTAAATTCCTTTAAAGCAGGATGCTAAGCCATTCAGATAGAATCAAAGGCCATATAACCCAAAGATTGTTGATACCATTAAGGAGGAGGTAATGAAGATGCTCAATGCAAGAATCATCTTTCCCATCCACCATTCAACATGGGTGGCCAACGTTGTACCGTTGTGGAAGAAGAATGGAGAAATAAGAATATGTGTAGATTTCCGCAACTTGAACCAAGCATCATTGAAAGACAATTATCCTTTCCCTATCATGGATCACATTCTACAAGCAATCACTAGATCTGAAATGCTTTCATTTCTTGATGGATTCTTAGGATATAATCAAATCAAAGTGGTGGAGGAGGATCACACCAAGATAGCCTTCACAACACCTTGGGGCACTTTTTCCTACAGCAGAATGCCTTTCGGCCTAATCAATGTGGGAGCTACATTTCAAAGGGCGATGGATTTGGCATTCAAGGATTTAAAACATTGCATTTTCATATATCTTGATGATCTCACAATGTTTTTAAAGAAGAGGGGAGATCATATACATCACTATGAACAGGCACTTTCCAAGTGTAGAAAACATGGCATATCGCTAGCATTTTTGGAGTCATGGAAGGCAAGTTACTAGGGAACATTGTGAATAAACATGGAGCACACATTGATCCTGAGAGAGTACAAGCCATTCAAGCATTATCGCTGCCCACAAGCAAGAAAAGATTTCATTCATTCTTCGGAAAGGTGAATTGTGTTTGTCGCTTTGTTCATGAGTTTGCTGAATTAACAAAGCACATCACCACCATGATGAAACCATAGGAAGAAAATTTCAAATGGAACAATGAAGGGAAAAATATTTTTAAAAAATCAAGAAATCCATTGCTAAGGCTCCGACTCTTGTGTCTTCAGATTTTAATAAATAATTCATCATGTATTGTTATGCATCAGAACATACACTCTTCATTGTTCTTGTTCAAAAAAATGATGAAGGTGTGGAAGCACCAATTGCTTTCATGAGTTGTCCATTGAAAAAGCATGAAATAAAATACAACCAATTGAAGAAGCATGCCTATGCAGTGGTTAAGGCTATAAAAAAATTCAGGTTTTACATCCTCAACTCTCATACGGTGGTGATGGTCCCTGGCAGTGCAATCAAGTCCATCTTAACACAGTAGGATCCTGGAGCTAAAAGAGGAAAATGGATTGCAAAGACTCACAAATATGACTTGGAGATTCGACCCTCCAATCTAGTAAGGGGGAATGGTTTGTGTAGGTTGATTGTTGAAGATGAAATGCTCAAAGCTCAACACGGTGAATAAAATTTTGATTGCTCAACTTGTCCCAAAAATCATCCACAAGTTCTCTTTGTAACCACTATTGATGAGTGGTATACTGATATTTCCTATTACTTAACTTATGAGGAATATCCTCCCCATCTTGATTACAAACAAAGGAGAACACTCAAGCTGAAGGCAAAAAATTTTGTAATCTAGAATCACGTGCTTTATAAGAGAGGTCTGGATGGATGCTTCCTCAGGTGCGTAGATAAAGAGCAATAAGAAAACTTTCTTAAAGCATACCACGACCAAGAATGTGGTGGACATTTTTCAATGATGGTCATTGCACACAAGATCCTATGAGGAAGGTATTATTAGCCCACCATATTCGCAGACACTCAAGATTGGGTTTCTAAATGTGAAGCATGCCAACAATTCATTGGGAGACCACAACTTGTTGCACTACCACTCAGGCCAGTTGTTATTGAAGAACCATTTCAGTAGTGGGGGCTAGAATTCATTGGTGTTCTAAATCCTCACTCAAGCACAGGGCACACCTATGTGCTCATGACAACATATTACTTCACCAAGTGAGTGGAAGTCATTTCGGCCAAGCAAGCTAATACCGAAACAGTATGCAACTTCATCAAGGAGAATATCATAGTACGTTTCGGAGTGCCACAAAAGATTGTAGCAGATAACGCTACCTATTTCTCTTCAAGGGAGTTGACTGAGTTTTTCTATGGCTATGGAATCTCTCTATCTCATTCTTCTGACTACTATCCATAAGGAAATGGACAGGGAAAATCAAGCAACAAGAACATTGTGACCATCGTCCGCAAGCTTGTAGATGAGAACCAAAGGAATTGGCACAAAAATTTATATGATGCATTGTGGGTGGACATAGGATCACTCCCAAGAAGGCAATAGGTATGTCACCATTCCAACTGTTGTATGGAGTCGAAGTAGAAATCTACCTCACAATCGAGATGTCAGCTCTCAAGTTGCTATAGGGAATAGAAGATGGTCAGTACAAGGATTCCATTGACAAGAGAATCCTCTTTCTTGAGAAGCTAGAAGAAAATAGACTCTGAGTGGTGGACCGTATCAAAGAACACCAGTTGAAAGTAAAGAAAATCTTTGATAAGAAGGCCAAAGCAAGAGAATTCAAAGTTGGAGACTTCATCCTGCTATGGGACAAGAGAAGGGAACCAAAAGGCAGCCATGGAAATTTTGATTCATTATGGCTCGGCCCATTCAGATTCATGAAGCTTGTGGTGAGAATTCATTTTCTACTCTCATATTTGGATGGAACGCCACTGTGGAATTTGCCTCACACTATGTGGGCAATACCTAAAATTATATCATCAGTGAAAGTGGGTTGTCCCCCACCTTGTACCATAGGTGATTTCTAGGTGTGTTTTTCCCTTTTTATTTTGTGTCATGTGTTTCCTTTTCATCAATTTTTGTGTGTGTGTGTTTCCTTCTTCCAATCTTTCTTTCTAGAGGTTGTACATGACTCTGCAAGGCCCAATGGATAAGGCACTGGTCAAAAAATTATATGGTCTAAAATTGAGATTTTGGATTCCCATGTCATGTCTTCCTTGCACTCAGTCTATGTCATGTCCCCAAGCTAGAGCCAGTTGTTTTCGTGTAAATGTGCAACAGGGAAATTGGAAGTTTCCAAGCACGACAACTATACCCCTGTGTTAAATTTTCAATGTTTTATCATTCCAAGACACCCCAGGTCAAATCCAGTCAGTCAAGTCACCTCCTATTTAATGTTTATTGGTCCCCTAGGTGATTTAGAAAAGTCTATTCATTCCCCCTAGGTGATTTTAGGGAGTTCTGAAAAGATGTTATCTTCTGGCAGTATTGGGAAGGGCTATCACTGGCCTTCCCAGGACTAGATCAACCCCTTGGAGTGGAAAGAAAGGGTAAAATTCAACATGGAGGTGAATTAAAGACCTTAAAACATCATGGAAATTATTTTGGAAGGTTTGGGGAAGTTTTGAAAGACTTGGGGCAGTCTGAGTAAAAACAAGGTTCACAAGCCTATGCAGTACACAGGCCTAAAACAACTACTGGGCTTTAGAAGAAGATTCCGGAGCTCCAGATGGAGTTAGAAGTAAAAAAAAATACCTTCGGAAATAGGATTCAAATACCTACATGATGGTGAAATCATATTTTTCACAACACCTTGGCGCATAGGATTGGAAGGTAGTTTTTATCAGGCACAAGTGGAGTCTCAAATAAAAAATCTACTTTTTCAGGGATTAGATGAATGAATAAAGACATGATACCCCCACCATTGGATTAAAAATTCCATTTCCAGTCAGGATCATATAAAATTTCACCAATAAATTCCACTGGGAGCTCAAGTTATCTTCTTTCTAAGTTGCCCTCTCAAAGGCAGTTCAGGACTTAGTCATTTTTCGGGAGGACATGTGTCAGCACCAGGAGCCTGGCGGGATTTCATGTCCCTGACGTCCCTGAGGTCAGGTACACCAACCATTAAAAAATGTTCCCAGCCCCCATGTGACCCCCCATGTGAGCCTTTTGGACACTCCCTGCCGTCATGTGACCTCATGGAAAAATATGTCCTTTAGACTTGACAGTTCAGCCCTTAGGTGCAGGTTTTTTGGAGCATCCATTCCCTGTCGTCGGATCAAATGCACCACGTGTCATCTCCAGTACCACTGTGGAAACTGATGTCCCTTATGTCCCTAAGGTGAGGGACATCATACCTTGAAAATTTTTCCCAACACCCTATGGGGATCCTTTTGGACATCCATGTGACCTCTAGACTTGACAGTTCAGCCCCCAAGTGCATTTTTGGAGCATCCACTCCCTGTCGTCGGATACAACGCCACGTGTCAGCTCTAGGACCATCGTGGAAATTGATGTCCCTTATTTCCCTGAAGTGAGGGACATCAGACATGGAAAAATGCACCCATCCCCCTATGGGGAGTCTTTTGGACATCCATGTGACCTGCTTTCAGCTCCCAGTGCTTTAAAGCAACTTTTCTCACCTTCATTCCCTGTCGTCGGATCGTTGCCACGTGTCATCCTCTTGACCACCATGGAATTTGATGTCCCTCACATCCCTAAGGTTAGGGACATCAAACATGGAAAATTCACCCAAGATCTCCCTCATAATTTCAAAAATTCAAGAATTCTAACTATCGTTCAATGCTTCTTAGTGCTACCAGCTGCTTCCACTCCTGTGCATAGACAAACTTCATCCTTCCTCTGCAACTTGCTTCCATCACTCCGCCATTGAAAAATGCTCAGACCAGATCAACACAAACACTGAAATACTTTCCCATGGTGATTTTTAGGTCTCAGAAGGAATTCTCATCAAAATAAGAAGGAGAAACAAAGAACAATGAAGAAGAAAACAATGAAAATCTCCATAGCCAAAAAATGGAATTCTAAACGAAACTTACAAACCAGTGCATGAATCAAAAAACCATTTGTTTATGTTCATTCCTCTATCCAATACCATCAAAAAGACACCTTCAAACTCCCCCCTCATGCGACAGAGCATCCACAATGAAGAAATCTCCTTTCCGGCTCAACGAAGAAAGAAGTGGGATTTCCCGTCAAACCGGTTGTCGGATTGAAGTAAGATCACACGTGAAGCACCAGAAGAAAAAACCCACATCAAAAAATATAATTTTCTTCACAAATGGAGGAGAAAACCAGACCTGTAATTTTGAGGTCCATTAATGGTTGTCGTACATCTAGAAGCACTGCCAGGTCTGAAAATTAAAACTTTAAAATCTCCTAGACTATTAAGTGAGCAAGCCTGAAATTTTAGAGGGTGATATTGGGAAAAAAACCCATATCAAAAAACTTCATTGCATGTCAATCTGACCTCCAGAAGCCAACTTTCTAAAAATAGCAGGTCTACTACATAGGGACTATTATTTTGGGAAAGCCATCGACAAAAGGACCTGCGAAGGAGGTGAAGACATTGGGAGTGCACTACAGCTGAGAATTCACCAAAATGGGAATTTTTGGCACTTACTAAAAATAGAAAGTGGGCCCACGAGAACCTTCTAAAAATAGAAATTTGATCCAGAAGGAATGAGGAATGCAGGGAGAAAGAGGAATCAAGGTCACAACACTCAATAGAAGTTCCAGGGACTTGATTTTTCACACTTACTAAAAATAGTAAGTTGTTTTTTCTAAGGGAGACATGAAGCCGAAGTGGACGGGTCAGAAGCTGACACAACCCTTCACCTGTGAGTATGATGTGCAAGAAAATGATGTCTTGTACATGGACTTGAACGACCTTAAGACTCACATGTCCTCTAAGGACTGAAGGAGGATTGAAGACCAAATATTCACAAGTGGCTTGTTTGCTGCTGCAGGACACCTAGTGTCTGTGTAGAGTCTCGAGCTAGTCCTAGCCTGCTCTTTCCACTACGAGCCTGAGACACGAACCATCCAAGCTGACAATGGTACAACAATGGTGGTCATCAGCCCTAGGACCATTTTAATCTCTCTATAGATACTGACATCCCCCAACATGGTCATCATCTCAAAGGAAAGAGTCGTGCATGATTGGGAAACAATGGATTCATATGTCCAAGGAGTAGCGCTCAAATCATGGTTGAAAATGGAAGAAAGCCTTCCAAGGTGCCCAAGAATCTACCAAGGTGTGAGTTTCAAGAAGGGTATTCTGATGTCATCACTCTCCTCAATAGAGTTATGGGTGAAGCAAGCACAAGATATTTCCAACACTGGATGGGACTTTTCATCCTGACATTGATAGAAGGGAAGCAGAGAATTGACTGAGGGTAGGGTAGATCATTAGTGACAATCTCCATCTACAACTACTCCAAGTGCCCATGACAAATAATTTCCACATGAATTCTTACCTAGTTTATTTCCTTACAAGCTTGAGATCATTCAAGGGATTGGCTCTCACAAAGAACATTACTTCTAAGGTACCTACATTTGAGAAACTTCCACAGTTGGTAATGGAGGAGAGAAACAAGCATTTCATTCGCATGAATGATGTGTTCACCATGTATGTGGTCCGAAGCTTAGAAGGGGATCTTGAAGCTAGGATGTCACCAAAAGTGGCATCCCTGATTAAGGAATATGGCTCATACTTCATACAATTCTCAACATTCTCCTACATACGAGTCACTGGCTTTGACCAAGCTCTGTTGAAACTACCTAAGTACCTCAGTGACCAGATTGTATTGTTCAAGCTCTGCAAGCAGATCATTCAAGTAAATAATAAGCTTAGAAGTAGGAGAAAGAAATTAATTTCATTCCCTATATCTCTAGGGGAGTTCATGTGTAAAATATCAAATGATGCATCTCACCTGGAGGCCACTTTTGCACATCTGAATTTGCATTCCTACATCGCCAGACCCAACTTTGACATCCGAGAAGAGCCTGACTTGTTCTATGTCCCAGAACTGCAACATGAGCCACAAGTCGAGGACTACTATTCCAACTATATTGACAAGTTTGAAGTATGTAAAAAGGACCACATGAGGATGACAATCAGTGAGATGAAGAAATTCAAGTTCTCTTAGTATGAAGACATCTTACATGATGATGGGACAAAGATGTACGATCCTGAGTACAGAGCAGTCAAGATGTCCCCAATGCCCCAAATCAATTGGCATGTTCATGAATCAGGAGATATATTGGAGCGGACTGAAAAGGTGGTGAGGAGAATGAGGAACTGGTTTCAGAAGAAGATGACTATGGTCATTCAGTCACGAGGAATTTCCCCAAGCTAGAAGCAAGCTTCACATCATTCGTCCTCAAAATTGGTAGAGGTGACTTCCATCTCTAAACACTCTAGAGTAAGTTCAAAAAGGAAGGCCATGGAATAGGGAACTTCTCCCCACGAGAAGACACCTAAGAATGTCAGGGAAGAAGAAGGTTCATTGGCATCACCGGAAGAGGAAGACGTGATCTCGGTAATGCAAACAAAAAATCTAGTAGTAGATGGATAGGTGAATGATGAATACATGGTTCACGATCTGGTCTCTAAACCACTACAAGAGGTCTCACCTCTTGTTGACACCAATGCCCCTCTCATTCAAGACTTGCCTCCTCCTTTAGAAAAAATAATGGTTAGTGTACCCATCATTGAGCCTGAATCCGATGAGATGTTTCCATGGATGCGGGAAATGGTCATCCCTGACACTCACATTGTGCAACAAGTAGTGGCCCCTGATTTATCAACAATTGTCTCATTGGCTAAAAGAAAAAGGTCAAGAAATATTGCACATACAACATCATGATTCTACAGTGGGGAAATTGGTAATCAGTACATCAAAGTAGCTCAGCCAAAAGTAATCAAGCCACTGGATGAGATGACACCAGCCGACTATGATATGAGTACAATCCAATTGGGACTAGCTACTCATGAGGGATACTTGCACATATATCAACAATCTTCTACTCGCATGGTGGCAAGGAACAAAGAATATAAAGAGAAGATTGAGGTACTAGAGGAACAAGTACAAACTCTTTCAGCTTATGTGCAACACCTGGTGGAACCAAGCACTACAACACTTCCTATCAAGAAAGTGGCACCCATCAGTAGCTTCGATCCAGAATCCATCAGAAGAACGCAAGAGCTCACGATGCAGGGGTGAGAAAACAATGAATGGATCGATTCAATCTCTGAAAAAGGGAAGCCAACGCTCCAAGAGGTAGTCAAGCTCTTTGCGTACATGTGCACCACAACCAATAGAACATGTGAGCACTCAAAGAGGATGTGGGGAAAGAAAGAGATTACTGGGAACCTCTGGGACCAGTAGTGAGTGAGATGAGTAACACCCATCATCAAGAGTTGATCGACAAGAAGGTATTTGAAACTCCTATAGAATACTTGACACGTGTATGGGTGAGGGCCTTGGCAATCAGATTTGAAGCAATCAATCGGGCCTTCATAGAGCTAGAGGAGAAATAAGAACAAGCATACAAGCTACAGGATAGTATAAATCAGAAAGTTCAGAAACTTGGAGTACCTGCAATGAGCGAACATACAACTACTGATGAGTTGATCCCTTTTGAATAATATGTCAAGAAAGGGGTGGGAAACCCATTTTCCTTCACTAAGGATACTCTCGACTTCTTCTCAGAGATTTGAGCCTCCACACTTATCAAAAAAGCATTCATCATGGTTTGGGAAGTGCAATCAAAGTGTGACCGATGGATGGACTGAAACCTTAGCTGCATTCGCATCCCTCATGTCAACAAAGTAGAACCAGTTGTAGCTCACTTCAACCAGGAGCTTGGAAAGACAAAGACTGTCTTAGGATCAAGGAGTGGAGAGAAGTCAAAGAGCAGAGCCAAGTCCACCGCAACACCTCATCCTTCGACATAATTTTTCTTCTTCTTCTTCTTCCTCTCTCTCTTCTCTTCTCATGTAACACACTCTTTCTCTCTCTTCAATGTTATATTTTTGCGTTGAGGGTTGCACTTTTTAATATGACTTAAGTGACTTTAGAAATATAATGTAACTTTAAGTCACCTTGCTATTATAAAAGGGACTTAAATATTTAAAGTGGAATATGAACAGTCTTAAGTCATATTAAGGTATTTGAAAAGTCATCGGGAAGATGAAGAGTTGCCTCTTCTTCTATAAATTGTAACAAGCTTCTCATTTGAGTTTCTTCTAAAAAAGGGTTTCCTGAATTTTGTCTTCTAAAAATTCTTAGATGTTGGAGTTGTTTTTTGTGAATTCATGAGAGATATATCCTTGTGAAGAGAATAAGAGATAGCAAGTTTCTTCCATTTCTCCCACTAAAAAATGTCTTCTACTTCCCACACTATGTACAAATTCTGCTTGAGCTTCAATAAAGGAAGAAGGAATTTTAGCCTCTTTGATTGAGGATTTTATTGGTACTTTGTGTTCATTAAGCTCTATTTGGTCTTGTTGTTATTTTGCAGATTTATTTTCTTCTGAAATACAAGTGCATGTATTTGAAACTTTTGGCTAGTGTGTGCAAGTCTCTAATTTTCTACTTACAACATTAGTTTCTCCTTTCTAAATATTCTCACTCCCCTTTCTCTCCTTCGTAGAAAATCCATCCCTTATAGATACCTGCAAGCATTTGCCACATGGTCAGTGGAGTGCCCCTGTTGGATCCCTGGTCGAAAGGCCACCACATAAATCAACATTTTCTCATGCATGCACATATAGTAGCTGCACTGGTTAAGTAGAGGGACTTAGATTCCTAGAGTGTTGGCAAGATAACCACCAATTTTTCCTTGAAAATCTTCTAGGTCGACAAATGCAATGTTAGAGTCTGCAATTCTATCTAGGGGGAACTAAGATTGGAACTTATTTTCATGGGTAATAATTGGAGCTTCATGATTCTGACACAATTTTACCAAACCCCTTTTCACAAAAAACCCATACCTTTCAAAACTGATTCTCAAAATATCACATAAAATATGGGAACTGTGGAACTCACCTTTTAACAAAATTTCAGTCGCTACTTAAAACCTGACTGAAAAGTGTTGCAACTAAAATTTGATTGTTGGGGCTAATTTTTGCTTCAGTTCTCTTTCAATACTTGAAAATCCTTTCAGAACATCAAACCTTTGGAGTACCAGTAGAATACTTTATAACAAGTTACCTCATTAACGGCTCATAGATTCATGCATTAATGTCGAAAATTGTGTTCATGGGGAAATTTCATAATTTTCATCTTTTTCTTTCTTTTCAACCGCTACAATCTTTTTGCATTCTATCATCAATGTATATTCCTTACAAGATTTCTTTGAATTAATGGAATTTACTCCCATATGGCTAGTGCATTAATGAACCCCTTTTTAACCTTTTAACGGGCCTCAAAATAATTTTGTAAAATGATCCACACACTATCTTTGTAGCACGCATAATTCATTTATTTCTCTGCTCCCATGTATGTTGTATGCTTAGTCCATGTATCTAATTCATTGGGTCTCGGGTTTGTTTTTACCAATTGCATGTCTCAAATAATCACAAGATTTTGTTCCCTTTTTTCCTGGCTTCCTAACCTTATTTTTCACATATTGCTTTCTTTTTTCTTATTCGTCAAAGGGGTGCAAAACTGTAAACCTAACCCGATCAGTCGTTATTGACTTTGATTACAGATTTGACATGTCCCCCTTTGGGCTTCGGACTTGCAACTACACTTTGCACTTTACCGAGTGTAAAATTTATAGGTGAAATAGAGGCTCATCTCTCCACTCCAATGATACCTTTACATGTATTTCCTTTCAAGGAGTGAGGTTGTGTCCACATTTTATATTTTGTTTTCACTAATATTCTTTGGAATATTTCATTGGGCCTAGGGGATTATTTTGCATATTGCACATTTATATCACTTTTACAAACATTCAAGCCAGGCCCAACACCGCAAAGCCAACCTAAACACGCCACGTGTTTTTAGGGATTAGGGAATAAATTGTAGTTTGCATAAGTACTTGGACTAAACGACACATAGAGAATTTTGCAAGGATTTTTTACACAGTTCATTGACAACTTTTAGAAGGAGTTTTCAATAAAAACATGGGTAGGGCTACATGGGTTTTAGCATGATAAATTTACACACATATTCAGCACCTTTCCCAGTTCAACATTTTTTTTTTTTAAAAGGTTAATGGATTTTCACATGTTACAAGCCTTTGTAAACATGGCAAGCAAAATATTTTGAGGACATAGTATAAAACATGGTACGAGCTCAAAACAAACACCAAAAAACTCATAGTGGTTCTAAACCCCCTAGAGAGATTTGAATATCATGTTAAAAAATAAGATAACCAACAAAAAAATCAGCAAGCTCAAAGCAATATCCAAAACTCTTTCAAATGGGTCTTTCCAGTAACTATATCGAGGATATGGATGTTTGTATGGTAGTAGAACAATGTTATGATTATAACCAAATGTATATTTGTCATGGATATGGACACTTGGTTATCAGTGGAGCAATGCACGAATCAAAACTTATCTTCCTTTTGTTCACAATCCACACCAAATATTCCCCTACATACCTAGACATTAGCTAGTGTGTCCTCATTTATTACTTTTTAACATTTTTTTTTCACACACGCGCGTGCGCGCCAGATCTTGAAAAAAATGAAGGGCTAGTATGTCACCTTGAATTTACTAGACATTATTTAAATCATTGATTTTCTCCATGTTCATCTCACTCGTATTTGTGTCCCTTCATGAGTTATGATGTACCTACAAACATTGTATTATATTCACCCCACATTAAAAAACATGACCATTTTTTACATTTCATATTGTGCATCCGATGACATTGCACATTTATAGTCACACGAATCTATAACGAAAGAAAAAATAAAACAGTTTGTTACTTTTGTTATCCATTTCACAATAAAAATCACACACGAACACAAACACACCAAATAACACCGATATGACTCATATTGCACCAACAAAAAGGGGTGAGATTAATGTCTCATCTATATATAGCCATCATTTTATACATACATAATTATTACCACATGTCACTACACTCATGGGGTTTAGCCTACATCGGGCCCTAGCCTACTATCGCCTATGTGTGATCCTACTAAATGCACTAACCTACTCCTAAGAGGACCCGTGTTGGTCTTATGTGTCCTAGACCTAGAGCTATATGATCTAAAAAATGGTTTCCCTATAACATGCAGGCATGAACTTGTAATAGTGTCTCATAGTATCTAAAATGTGCACCCTCTCTAGAAATATCCTGACTAACAATTGTAGACACTAGAAAATGTACCTTACGCATAGGGTACCTTATTCAAAAATACCAAAACATCATAAAACGGAAAAATCCAAAAAAATCAAATAACCCCACAAAATAAAATATAAAATATAAAATCCCACAAAAATGGAAATAAATGACACCTCACCACTCATTTACTAACCCTCACCCACTCACATTTAATTTTGTACATCCCACCTATCCATATGCATGTCCAATGCACTATTTACCCTATCAGTGTAACCCTATGTGTCCCATTCCCCCATGCACTTCAAATCTATAAAATCACCCTCTCCTACATCATTTCATGTGTTCTCTTAACAACTCTTGGAACCCTAACTCTTTATGCCCTAAGGCTATACTTGAGTTTTCTTGCTCTCTTGTTCACATATCCCAATTTTACATATATTGAAGAAGTGAAAGTGAGGCATAAAGGATAAATACAACTTTTTACAACATTGTGTTAGTGAAATTCCAAAACATGCGGGAATCGCAACTGTGATTGGCTTGTGATCTCTGTGTGATTTTTGGCAAATCGCAACTATGATTTTCCAGCGATCTGAGTTAGGTATATTTTTCATTTTCATTTATTGTTTTTCATTTTAATCAATAAAATTTCTTTTATCTCCTTAAAATGGTTAGGGATCTGACCAAGGAAGGTCCCCTAACCACCAAAAACAACTAACATTTTCCAAGTATGATTGTGTGCAAGTTTAGATTCGGATCTGGAAGAGTTTTTTACCCACTTTATTCAATGAAAGAACCCATAATTGTCCTTCTCTTCACAATGGAAACATAAGCCCATTCTATTTCAAGTAGCATTGATTTGGAGATTTCATATCAACTAATCCATCTTGTAGGTGATCCAAATCTAGGCATACATTTTGGCAACCATGGTGGGATTGTTTTGGTTGTGGGTAACTCTTTTTCATTTTCTAAATGTAACATTTTTTTATTTAGGGTTTCTTTTCGGTTTGTTTTCATTTTTCCTTAACATTTATGTAGTAGATCTAACATCAGGTTTTGCAAGTCTACTAAAAAATAAGGTTACAAGCTAGTCGCAACTGCAATTGGGTTGTGATTTTCTGCCACAAAAAACTAACAATCTGGTTGCAGGGGAGTCACAAATGTGACTGTGTTGTAAATTTGTTTCTACAAAAACATAAAAACATTTGTTTATTCTTAAGGTAATGAATTAGGAATTAACACACATTAAAAACATGTCTAGATAAGGGTAAATACCCATTCACATAAATGTGGGAAGTGCTTGGGCATAAGCCCTAAAATTCATTGTGAGGAGTAAAACAAGAACCCTGAATTCGTTGGCACATTCAGGGGTCTCACATGTGAAAAGGTTCAATGACCCAACTTGATTGACTAGTTCAGTTGTGAGGTAGAGCCAAGGTTATCCTTAGTGACGACCCCATTTTGATTGATTGAGTGGGGTAAGACTCGGATTGGTTAATCAAGGGGGGGAAAGTAAAGCCCGTGAGTAGAAATTTTCTAGTGTATGAAGCTTGTTTAGATAGCCCTTGGAGTTTAGATATGGATCCGTTTATAGGAATATAAACAAACTGGGCCCATATTCAACCCTAAGACAAATAAAAATCACCACATTCATCCACTTTGTTTCAATTTTCTTTTTTTTTAGTTGTACTTGAGCCTATTCTTGTTCATTATAACCTCTTCTCACACTGTCATATATTTTTATGTCATCCATTTTGAGTTCTGATTTTCCCAGTCTCAGTTGCAACTACGAATGTGTTGTGATTTTTCCATCCCATATTTTTCCCAGATCCAGTTGCAACTTGGATATGTTTGTAACCTTCCAAATCCATGCTTTTCACATTTCTACTTTTTGTTCATCTCATATTTTTTTAGACTCGGTTGCAACTGTGACTAACTTGTGATTTTTCAGTCATATCATCTTGTTGACTTTTTCCATCATGTTTCAAATTATTAGCCACATTTTTCATTCCTCATGGCTTCTATTCACATTCATGTTCATTCTCCCACTAACTTACTCCATCAACACCTTCTTGACATCATTTCTAAGCTTGAGTTCCAACACTTGGGGGGACTTCCACACGCCCCGACACTGACTTATCCCACGATTTGTAATGAGCCTATTCACTCCATAGTACCATGTCGTCCATGTCCACCACATTTCAAATCACCCACATTTGAAATATTTGATGGCACCAAGGATCCCCAGAATCACTTACATCTATTCCACTACGTATGACACCTCATTCAACATGATGATGCACTCCTATTATGCACCTACCAACATTCACTTTTTGGCCAAGCACTTGATTGGTATTCATGCCTCCCATAACATAGCATTTACACATTCACACAACTCGTTGACGCATCCATATCCCACTTCTTCATTTTCATTTCACCTAAAGCAACCTTAGTTGACCTTCACATGCTTTGGAAATCCCATAACGAGTCTATTATTGACTTTGTTGCACATTGGTATGCACTTGTTCACCGCCTCTCATTTCCACTTCCACAATCTGAACTAATTGACATCTTTTCAAAAAGTTGTGTCTTTCAAATCTCCCACCACTTACAAATTCATCCACTATGCATATTTGATAAGGTCATGCACATAACACAACACCTTGAGGATGTCCATTTTGTTCATCTTCCTTCCTTATCATATGTTTCTGTTTCTCCTTCCACCTACTACACCATCACACTCCCATGTTCACAATGTCCTCCAACCGGATCCTCCTCACATCTTCATCACCTTCTACACTCACCTATTCACGTTCATTACATTCTCGTAAGGATTATAACTTCATCCAACCCACTCGCAAATTAACTCCCTTGACCAAACCACTTTCTTCTATTCTCCACAAGTTGTTTGAAACCCATCTCATCACTCTCCCTCCCATCCCACCCCCACCATTGTGGCATGCCTCTCATGAAATGTGTTCCTATCATCATACAGATGGTCTTTCCAACGACTCATGTCCCCAACTTTTCATTATCATTCAAGACCTTCTCGAAAAGGGAGACGTTATGGTTAAGCCTCTATCTCCTCTGATTTAGCCTACTAACAACAATCCAATCTCTTCACACTAAACTATTCCTACTTCTTCTCCATGTGTCGTGCCTTCCTCATTTGAATCCTCATTTCCCACTACTTCCCAAACATCACCTTGTGCCCCTTGTTCATCTTCACTTCACAACCCACATCATCACATGCTTTCACCTTAAACTCAATGCCATCATGCTCTCCTAGTCACTCATTATCTATATCAAACCCTTATCAATCTCCATTATCATAGACTTCCACTATGGACATGGTCTCATCCTTATCCTCTCCAGATACTCTTACATCATTACCACATCCATATAGCTTACCACTATCTATATCATCATGTGATTATATCTTACCCACCATGGTCTCTCATTCACCACTCGCATTGGTTATATACACCCCACTACTCACGGAACCCATTTCCACACCTAGAAGGTGTTCTTCATCACATATGGTTCCTCATATCACTTCACATATATATACCTCTTCCACATGCATCTCAATTCATTCATCATCACTCATTCAAACACCATTCTTACTCATGGCACCTCTGTTACATCCTATACAATCTATTGCATGTAATCACACTTCTCTTGTATATATTCCCCATCATTTATATTCACTTGCTCTTCCATATATTCCTCACAAGTCACATACACTCACTCTCATTGTTTTAACTCCTTTAGAGATTTCTTCCACACATACCTTCTTTCCTCCATCACCACTCCTTTAGGAACCATTTTTATTATCAGATCCTCCTCCTTCATTCACATCATCTATCATGATCACACAACCATTGGTTCTTACACATGTGCCTCACAAGCCTCCTTCACATCCAATTATGACTTCACATCATTTCCATTTTCTTCCATAGTATCATTTGTTTGACATTCCTTCTTACATGTCTCTTTCTATTTCACGTCGTCATCTTATTATCACACCCATTCATCACAAGACCACACCCTTAGCTCTCACACTTCTTCCAGACATCAATATGTTCTCCACTCCTCTTCCACCTAATATCATCACTAGCACCATTCATCATATCACTTTCTCTTCTACCGTTGATCTATTTTCATGTCCTCATCCACCTATTGTTCTCACACATCCACCACACTCAACACATTTCTTGTTTGTTTCATCCCCACACTCACATCCTCCACACACCACCATTTTATGGCTTCTATTTGGCATTCTTTCTTCACTTATCATCCACATCATCCCCTCCAATAATTTATCTCATCTATCACTTGCTTTTATACATCATGTCTCTCACTCACCTAGTCCCTATATGGACTGGGGGACTTTCATTTGTCTTCACTACTACATTCTACATTCTCCTTACATTCCGCTTCTCTTCATCCAACCTAGATTCAAAACAACATGATTCTCCACACATTGTTTTCTTTCACCATTGACACAAACACAAACACACACCTCCACATAGCTAAACTTCTTTCAAAATCCAAAAAAATCAATATATTTCAAAAATTGCAATAAACAATGCTTACCCATGGATGTTCTTCCACATTTTCTCCATCCATTCATATTTCATTCCACTTCTCAATTCACTTTCACATATTTTCATTTACAGTTCATTCACATTCCATGTCTTGGTTTTTTTCATATATTTTGGTGAACTCTTGATTACTTGGTTGTCACATTTTGTGAGTCAAAATTCTTACTATAATTACTTGAACTTGGTCTCTCCTTCCTTGCTAAATTAAGATCGGTTATCCTCCTAGAGATCCACACACATTTACACACTCAAACACAATTTTTGAAGACCTTAGGTCATTATTTGTTGATGTTTGCCAACTTTCATCTCCATAATCAATTTCACCCCCTCCATCAAGTCACCCATGGTTCTAAACCCCTTGGTAAACTGAGAGATTTGAATATCATGTCAAAAACAAATCAAAACAATCAAAAGAAAAATTAAAATTCAAAATTCAAAAGAAAATAAAAACAACAATATCAAACACACTCTCTTGAGGGCCTTTTTAGTATTTCTACCGAGGCTATAGACATCTAGCAGGCAGTAGATCATTTATATGACTCTAATCAAATGCATCTCCATCAGGGCTATAGATGTCTGGTTGGTAGCAAAACAATGCATGGCTTACAATTGCCTTTCATTTCATTAATCGACAATCTCGTGTTTCACTCACACCTACACATTGGCTTGTGTTTTCATTCATTGTCTTACGGGTCTTCACTTCAAGTAGTAATTCAATTTCACATGCACACACAAGATCTCGATGAGTCTCAAGGCTAGTATGTCACCTTGTGTGGTTTACACCTTGTTCAAGCTCCCATTTTAGCTCACATTATGGTCTCATGTCTCATGGCATCCAGTTCATCACGTGTTGACCAATACTCTTAACTGAAACCATGTTCATACACCTACATATTTACACTAGACACCTCATTTGGAATGAGCATCCATGGGAATTTCTACCCTCCGCACACCTTTTGCAACATTATTACTTTTCACATTATTTACATTGCATCATTTTTTACTTTTTATGTCATTTTAATTAAGATCATTTTTTTACACCCCTTCATTATTTGTTCACCTTCTCTCATTTACCATGTCACGTAGTTTACTCACCCAGCCTACCCAACCCCCATCTTGTCTACCCTATCCCTCACCCCACCACTTTCCTAACCTACTACCCAACTCGTCGAGTTGTCATAACAACTTGGTCGACCACAATTCCCCTTGATCCTAACTCGCCACTTCAACCTGACTTAACCCTCACCCCTCCCTGCCAAGTTACACTCGTGACTCATCTTGTTCTCACCCCCCTTTCTACCTCCTCGACATAACTTACCCTCAACTTAGTTGACTCATCTCCCTCCCTCCACCTCGACTCACTCATTCCTTGGTGAGTCAAAATCGCAACTTACCCAAACCCTTGTCGCATATGCAACTTCACCTCTAAGCCCAAATCGACCACAACTCATCCTAACTAAGCCCAACTCACTCACTTACTCACCAAGACCACAACTTTCCACCCTTACCCATTTCCCCACTCACCTTGACAAGTCACCCCAATGAATCTTTGTGCCCTAGGATTCACCATTCTGCAACCCACTGAGCTCTTCACACTCTCCCTCAACCTTGCTCTCTTCCCTCCTACCTCACATCACTAAGTCACACTCGTAATTTGATATTCTCTCCCATTATTCCCGGTTCCCCGACCTACTCACCGAGTCACTAGTGTGACTTGATCGATCCCCCACACTCACCTTGCTTTATTTCCCTTACCCTCAACTCCTTATAGAACCAACTCCCCGAGCTAAACTTCACCCCCTAACCCCCGCTCTTCAACTACCCTTTGACTCACCTCACCAACTTCCTCACCCCTTAACTCGAGTCCTACACACTACCTTGTTACCCTGCCCAACTAGCTCACTCCTTTTCCCCCAAACATCATCACCCACCTTCCTCAGCATGGTGAGTCATATGCATGACTCACTCAAACTCCTGACCTAATCCTCCTTCAACCCTCACACAGAATCACCACGCTTCACCTGAATCTAACTCCACACTCACCCTGACCTGAGTTACCTTTCCTCCCATTTTTCCCTCATTGAGAGTCTCTTTCCCATTTTCTTGGTGTTATCACCTCCATGTAGTTTAATATTTCCCCTTTATGCATATCCTTCTCACTCTGGTCTCTTGGATTGATTAGTTTAGGATTATATAGTTGTTTTTCTTGTTATAAGAGTAATTTTATCATTAGATTTAGGTAGAGGAGGGAGATCTTCTCTAGAGGTTGATCTTACTTTGCAAGTCCCACACTTGTGAGATCATCCCATGTTTCCCAAAATTTCTGTTGATATTTCATGACCATTCAGAGGGTGCATTTTTTTGTGAGAATAGTGAAGGAGAGGGAGCGGGCACTTGGGGCATAAGAAATGATGAGGAGGTAAGTCGCGAGAGTGACTCGGTGGGATAGTTGGGGGAGGAAAGGTAACTCAGGTCAGGGTGAGTATGGAGTTAGATTTGGGCGAAGCTTGGTGGTTTGGTGTGAGGGTTGAAGGAGGATCAGGTCGGGAGTTTGAGTGAGTCGTGCATATGACTCGCCGTGCTGAGGGAGGTGGGTGATGATGCTTGGGGGAAAAGTAGTAAGCTAGTTGGGCAGGGGCATGAGGTAGTGTGTAGGACTCGAGTTGGGGGGTGAGGAATTTGGTGAGGTGAGTCAAAGGGTAGTTAAAGATCAGGGGTTAGGGGGTGAAGTTTAGCTTGGGGAGTTGGTTCTATAAGGAGTTGAGGGTGAGGGAAATAAAGTGAGGTGAGTGTGGGGGATCAATCAAGTCACACTAGTGAATCGGTGAGTAGGTCGGGGAAGGGGGAATAATGGGAGAGACTATCGAATTGTGAGTGTGACTCAGTGATGTGAGGTGGGCGGGAAGAGAGCAAGGTTGAGGGAGAGTGTGAAGAGCTCAGTGGTTCATGGAATGGTGAATCGTGATCGATCCCCCACACTTAGCCTCACCCTCAACTCCTTATAGAACCACCTCCCCAAGCTAAAATTCACCCCCTAATTTCCACTCTTCAACTACCCTTTGACTCACCTCACCAACTTCCTCACCCCCCAACTCAGGTCCTACACACTACCTTGTGCCCCTGCCCAACTAGCTCACTCCTTTTCTCCCAAGCATCATCACCCATTTCCCTCAGTACGGTGAGTCATATGCATGACTCAATCAAACTCCCGACTTGATCCTCCTTCAACCCTCACACCGAACCACCACGCTTCGCTCAAATCTAACTCCATACTCACCCTGACCCGAGTTACCTTTACTCCCTGCAACTATCCCACTGAATCACTCTTGCGAATTACCTCCTCATCATTTCTTGCACCCCAAGCGCCCACTCCCTCTCCTAAGAGAAACATCTTACCTTCCACTTTCCTTGCAAAACTCAACAAAAATAGACCCTCCAAAGTGGAGAAACATACACAACCTGTCTACAATGAATGGAGAGGGAAAAAATGTAATATAACACAAGTCAGGGAAAAGAATAGCCACAAACCACGAGTTTTATTGCTTTATAACGATGCACAATCCATTACAATGAAGGAAGGAGGTATAAACACATAATAAAAGTCCAAATCTAAGGTATGCCACTCAAAAACACTTGTGCAACACTTGATATGATGCCCTTGTATTCCAATAGGGTCCAACCTTTACAAATGGGCATCATCTTACAATTTATAGAAGAATGGGAGAGAGAGAGAGGAGGGAAAATAGAGAAGACATGATTTTTTTAGTTGCAACCACCAACAATTAAGCATTAATTCACCCACAAAGCACATTAGCACCCTACAAGGCCATTCCTATGTCCATTCTATCATGTATAAAGAGATGGGGCTCTGTTTTACATCAATTTTGGTGGTTGAGCTACCTATAATTACATTTTCAATTTACATATTATATTTTTACTTTCTTCCCCACCAAACCTCAATAATTTCTTAAATAAATGATACCAAATTGAAGGTTTCAATGATATCTTTCTAATGAGGCTGATTTTTCTTGATTTGGAGCATCGGGGTGAAATTTATGGCCACTTGAAGTTTACAGGTTAGTAGGAACAAGAAGTTGACAATTGCTAGCATTTGATTAGCCATGGGGATTGCCTCTACCTATGTGTACATTAATTTTTCCCTCACCACTTGTTTTTCTTTCATTGGTTGCAGGGACGGGTGGACTACAAACTTTGTTAAATTTAACTCATTTCACAGGTAAGAGGTTCGTGGAATGCTTTTCCTCTAAGAATTTTTAGAATATCAACATGTGTCCCTTTGATGCCTTAATATTGTGCAATGTTTCCCTCTTTTATTCGGCTGCATGTCTCTCTGAATTACCTTTAACCTGTGTTCTCCCTCCACATACCCGAAATATAATTAAATTTGATTGATTATGCGGGTTTTAAATCCGCAGAACCCATCTACATTGAGAACTCGTGGAATGTTGTCATGTGTCCTTAGGTTTGTGGTCAATTTGTGCCATGTGGCTTCTTCTTACCCCATCGTGTGTCCCTGTTGACTTGTATTTAATCTACCTAGACTAGACGTATTTCATCCATTGTGTCTCATTCCGCGGGATGGAGTCCACCGAAGCCCAAAATCTATGAGGAAGCCCATAAAGCCTCCATGTGTCCCTCTGACTGAATGTTTGGCATTAAATTTGATGGTAAAATGAATGTCCTGTGGATTTTAATTAAAACCCATCAATGCCAACAACTAAGTCTCCCACGGGTTTTCAAATGGATTTTGGTGGTGTAGACCTTTGACGAGCGTTTGAACATCCTAGGATTTTAAAATGGTTGAGTTCATTTAAACAAGTTATTTAAATTAATCTGAGGATAAAATTGAGATAACGCTAATTGCTCGGCCTCACCATGCTGACCCCCTCAATTCACATCCACCCATCCTAGTGATTCGTTAATGTGAATCGTTGGCTCAACTGCCTCACCCCACTTTCCATACTCCTTACTTACTTCATCACACCATCTCCACGTGCACACACCACCCTAACTTTCCCTCCCATGGTCATCTCCTGTGTCATCCACCCTAACTCACTTTACCACCCATCTTGGTGATTTTCCCATGTGACTCGTTGTGTCTAGCTCATCAAGATCACCCTACCCATATCACTGAGCTCGCCCTATCCAAATCATCAAGCTCACCCTACCCATCTCGTCGAGCTTTCCTACTGAGATCACCTACCCAAATCACTTGCCTAGCTCACATGCCTAGATTTTCATCCCCATATCACCCTGCCCAGCTTGCCTTCCCAAATCACCACCTAGCCCGCATCATTAATCACCTAGCTCACTGTCTCACTCACAATGTCACTTGTCACCTCACTCACGTAGATCATCAAGTCTCTCCACTCCTTGTTTTCACATCCTATACCTTGCCCCCACTTTTGTACATATCCATCATCTCTTTTTCATCGGCGCATGGTTGGGGCAATTGTGTCCTCGCATTCACTCATCTTTCCTCCTCCAAGGGTCATTTTCTCCCATCTTCAATCGTCACTTTTTGTCCTATGTTACGCTAGGGCAACCTGCAGCTCCAAAATTTTCACTTGAGGGGGGAATCATCCAACAACCCTTCTCATTTGATTCTACGAAATCCAATCAATAAGCACCTTAGTCAATTGACTCATTAATATTTGTCTTGCAAAATCATCCTATTGATCCCTTCACATACTCCGGCTGAACTGGCCCATCAATCACATTTTCAAGTTCATGTTTATACAATCAACCATCCAAGCCCGTAACTACGGAAACCACTGTCATAGGGTTAGATGACCCCCATCTCATCTTTATTTTTTGCTTTGTATCTTGCCTATTGCAACACACAACCCAAAAGGGGGGAAAATGTAAACACTAAAAAATGCACCTTGCACATAAGGTCCCTTATTCAAAATTACTAAAAACAACATAAAACATAAAAATCCCAAAAAATCAAATAACCCCACAAAAGCAAATAAAAAATATAAATTCCCACAAAAATGGAGATAAATTACATTTTGCCACTCATTTACTAACCCTCACCCACTCACATTTATTTTTGTCAATCCCACCTACCCATATACATGTCCAATGCACTATGGACCCTATCATTACACCCCTATATGTCCCATTCCTCCATGTACTCTAAATATATAAAATCACCGTCTCACAAAACATTCCATCCACTCTCTTAATAACTCTTGGAACCCTGAATCTTTGTGCCCTAAGGCTATACTTGATTTTTCTCACTCTCTTGTTTGCATATCTTGGTTTTTTAGGTCTTAAAGAAGTGAAAGCAAGGAATAAAGGATAAATACAACTTGTTGCAACATTTTTTTAGCAAATATCCAACACATATGGGAATGAAAATTGTGATTGGCCTGCAATCTCCGTGTGATTTTCAGTGAATTGCAATTGTGATTGTTTTGGGATCTAAGTCAGGTATATTTGTCATTTTCATTTATTGTGTTGTCATTTTAATCAATAAAATTTCTTTTATCTCATTAAAAATGTTAGGGATATGACCGAGGCAGGTCCTCTAACCACCAAAAACAACTAACCTTTTCCAAGTGTGCTTGTGTGTAGGTTTAGATTTAGATATAGAATATTTTTCACTCATTTTATTCATTTAAAGAACCCATAATTGTCTTTCTCTTCACAATAGCAACATAATCCCATTTTTTAAAGTAACATTGATTTGGAGAATTCATATCAACTAATCCATCTTGTAGGTGATCCAAAACTAGGCATACAACATGAGAAAAAATCTCCTCTGCGAGTTCTCGATGACCTTGCTCGCACTCATGCTCCTCCATGACTATCTCTAAGTGATCAACTTTCTCCTGATCACACTCTTGCTTGGCCATTATGACATTTAGATTATGGATACATCACACGACATTTGACTGTCCCGTCATCTAGCCCTCTAACTATGTAATTCGAGCTCGGTCCACCTGTCAACATCTTCATAGCTCTCTCACCTCCCTCTATAGCCTATCATACTCTACTATCACCTCATCCAAAGAATACAATACTAAATTCACTACACTATCCACATATCAACCTCTCTCTCGACATGGTCACCTCGATGGTGCTCATTTCCCACTACTCTCTCTCATCTCCACATACAACACTGACTCCTTCCCCTACCTCTACCCTCATTTCCTCCCTCTTAAGCCATCTATCTCCACTCATAGCTCCTCTACCTTTCCTCCATCCCCATCCTTCCTATCTGAGGGCACATCTTGTACCTATACCTCCTCACCCATATCCCCACCTACCTTCCCAGTAGCCTTCGTTGATTGATCTACTTTGTGTCATTGACTCTGCACCAGTGTGTCATCGACCTTTGTATCTAGTGTATTTGTCTCCTCCTTATCCTCCTTTATACCACTACTATCTCATGTCTCTCTCATCTCTAGAGTCACCCTTTTTGCATGTCCCCTTGTCTCATACACTACGCACCACATATTAAAGTCTTGTGTAGTACTTGCATCATCCCCTATAGAAATATCTATTGGCAAATCATCCTCATCATGTGTTACCTCATATGATGGCAATGGTTTCCCATTCCCACTCAATCATGAGTACCTTACTAGTTTTGAAGGTACCCCCTTATTATATCCCAAATCTCATCAAACGACCATATTGAAATAGCTTTGTCTCTCGTGCTTGCCGACCAATCACCCACCTAGCCCTCCATACCCATCATAATTGTATTACATCCTCTCACCATCCCATAAAATTGTCACCCCCTATATGGCCTCCATATGATATCACTTAGCTCCAAACTCACCACATCTGTCGATAGTGCTCCATCATGCCCTCATATGACTTGTACCCTAGCAACTCTTTATCTAATCTCCATCATCGATAGAACAATGTCTTTGATGAGAACTACACATGGATAGAATATAACAACCCATGTGGTCTATCTACCACTATATGCTCCCATGCCCACACCTTCAATAGTACCCCATGCTCAAGCCAACCCTCAACCAGCTGTTGTACTACTATAACTCTGAATACGTTTGTGCTAGCAAGGCATATCTCCATGTGTATATTGTACCCCGCTCTATGAGCTCCTAAAACACCTCACCTAGTCTCCACGAGAATGTATAACCTGGAGAATCTAGAAATTTGATATTGTAAATCATACTACACAGGTAAGAAATCACCCGCATATATTCACCCTGCTCATACAACTCATGATACTTGAATCCCATGTTGTCAATATCAATCTCATCTACCACCGGCCCTTACAATCTCGACAATATCCCTTCCCACATTGTTGGATATGCCACTAAGACCACATACTCATCCCCAATAGTAATGCGGAATATCCTCCATATGTCCTCCAAAGTGATCATCATCTCCCCCATCACCAAATGAAATGTGTTTGTGTGACTATCCCACCTCTCCAACAACGTTGTCAATAAACAACAATCCATGCTCACCTGCACAATTGATGTGATGTAAAACATACCCACCCTCTGAATCAAGTCCATCTATGGCTAATTCAACTCTTGCCAAAATTTGTAGATAAACCCAAAAAACTGTTGTCATAAATTCATTAATGGCATACAATACATCCACCAAACATACCCATCATCAATCCCATACTCCTTAAAGTCACTCTACAAAATTTTCCCATTAGTGGTTGTGGGCCAATCGCGGGCCAATCATTGGATGGTTATAGCGCAGTTGTAACAAGGTTGAGGTGTGGTTGCAATGCTATTACGGGATGGTCGCAACAGTCTCAAAAATCATAAAAAGTAAAAACACTTACAAAATTTGAAAATATCACCAAAAATAGACTTACCTCTTACTAGGCATCCCTCTACCTCGGTGTCAATCTCCTAGGAAAACACATCATCTCTCACCTCTCACTCTCCTCTCTAGTCCCTATGTGCCCTAATTGACCCTCCCTACATCACGACCATTAGATATGCTTTGTACCCACGACCGGAACATGCACCAATGTCTATCTGATCATGCCCACACCTGACCTCGTGCGCTACTACATTCACTATCCAGTCATGCTTGCAACTGAGCCTGCCCTACCACTGCTCTGTGTAATCTACACCCCCTCATCTCACCCTCCACCTACCACCCAGTCACGCCTATGATTGGGCCTATCGTCTATCACCGACACCAAACCCCATCACTTCCATCGGCTCACTCCATCGTAACCCCTCGTGAATCCTCCTCTACCTATGCCCGATCGCACTTGTGGCCTGGCCTATTTTCCACTGTCGATGTTAAACCACGCCTCTTCCACTAGCTCACCCCACTACAATACCTCGCAGATCACCCTCCACCCACTACCTGATTGCGCTTGTAATTGGGACTACCATCCACCATTTATGTGAAATCTCGTCACTTCCCTCCCGCCATTCACCATGTCGCACAAATCCCCCCAACCTTCCTGCTAGCACCCATAATCAAGATATCTCTCTCGTCACGCCCTCAACCCCTTTCCTTTCATCCCCTACACTCGCCTCCTTCACACCATATCACCTCCTTCTTCTTCCACACCCATTTTGGCTAGTACTCTTTTCTCCCACTCTCACCACTCTCCACTCCAGCCCTCACCACTCGCCCCTCCGACTCTCTTCACCGCCCCTCCCCTCACAGCCACCCTTGCGATCGGGGAATAACCTTCACCTTGTGCTTCCTCCCTTCTCCACCACTTTCAGCACTCTCCCCTCCTCTGCTTAACTTTGGCCACACCATGGGGCAGGTCGTGGCCTCGACTAGCCCCTTATTCCACTTTTAAAAATAAAACAAAAAAAATCCAAATCAGTTGGTCACAACTGTGATCGTCCCTCACCTAGTCAATCACACCAACAACTGACGTTTTCCCCTCCACCTTCACCAAATACCAAATAACAACAAACCAAAAATTAAAAGAATAAGACAAGGTCAATCACAGTTGTGCCACCATTGCATGCACTATGGTCTACCCTTGCAAGTGCTCCGCCTAACATACACTCATCTTTGCACTCTCCAATCCACCTTTGCACGCACTCTATGCAACGTTTACTCTGCCCCATTACAATATCTACATACCCATCTTATTACCATTCATATCCTTCATTTTTTCATCCCACTCTCGATCACCACTTCTATGTCTTCAATTGCCACATTTTTGTTTTGTTAAGGCAGTCTAGGGCATCCAAAAATATGTCATTTAAGGGGGGATATCATACAAAATCCTTATCATCAATCTTATGACACCCAATCATCAAATCATCTTAGTCAATTGACTTAATAGTCTCTGCCTTGCAAAATCAACCTATTGATCCCTTCATAGACTCCATTTGAAGTGGCCCATCGATCACATTTCCAAGTTCTTGTCTATCTAGGCAACCGTATAAGCCCACAACTACATACCATTGTCATAGGGTTAGATGACCCCATCTTGTCTTCAAAATTTTCACTGCATCCTTCCTGTTGCAACACGTAGCCCAAAAAGGGGGGAAATGTAGACACTAGAAAACTCACCTTGTGCATAAGGTCTCATATACCAAAAATATCAAAAACATATAAAACACAATAATCCAAAAAAAACTAAATAATCCCACAAAAGTAACTAAAAATATATAAAACCCCACCAAAAGGTGATAAAAGACACCTCATTACTCATTTAATAACCCTCACCCACTCACATTTAATTTTGTCCATCCCACCTACCCATTTGTATGCTTGATGCATTGTGGACTCTTATCATCTCACCCACCTATGCACATTGCAAACATATATGTCACAATATTCTATACACTCAAAAAACTATAAAACAACACTCACCCCTATCATTCCAACCCATTGACTCCTTGTAAACTTGAGTCGATACTTGAGTTTTTGCTTCCTTTCTCGCATATTTCAGTATCACAAGTTTGGAGAGGCAAAGGTAGATCACAAATGACCAGTGTAACTCATGACATCACTATTTTGGTGATATTTCAGCATGGGTGCCAGTCACGATCGTGACTGTCCTTCTGTGTGATTTTCAGTGAATCGCACCTGCAACTGGTTTATCATTCATTTTTATGCATTGTTTTTTCATTTTTCTGCGATAAAATGTCTTTTATCTCCTTAAATGGTTAGATATTTGACCAAGGCAAGTCCCCTAACCACCAACAATAACTAACATTTTTCTAAGTGTATTTGTATGCCAATTATAGATTTTTTACCCACTTTATTCATTGAAAAAACCCATGATTATCCTTCTCTTTTCAATGGCAGTGTAAGACCATTTATTTAGTAGCATTGATTTGGATATTTTTATATAGACTAATCCATTTTACATGTCATCCAAATCTACGCATGCAACTTCTTACCTTCGTCTTTACTCTTTGGCTCCTAATTATTTTTTGTCAGTAACTATGACCTCAAGAACCATCCCGAGCATGAGTTGTCTAGCATTGGCCTGAAGATTCATCAACGTAATCAAGCCCTAGTTAATAGGTCCATCCAATTCACCCAGCTAGTAGTTGTTTACAAAGCCTTCCAATGAATATAGGAGAAAGAACGGAAGACTAATTCTTCGCCCCTAGCGAAAGTGGTTGAGAATAGTAAAATGATAGGAGGATACAATACGAAATCTACCTTTAAGAGTTAGATATCCCATAACATGAAGGATTATCTCATCCCAGGGGATATGAAGAGACTTTCGAGTATAATTGACCTGTAACTTCTTCAATTTTTCCTTTTCTTGGAGGAAAATAGTTATATCTCAAACTCAATTCCCATAACATTAATCTTACATTCCTTCCAAAACATGAAAAATTCAGCAAAAAAAATAATTACACCATGCCCCACTAGATGCTCCATGAATGGCATTAACTCCCCCTCTTCCAAAAATGCCCCAAATTTCCTTGCTTCCTTTTACCTCATTCATAGAAGAGTGGCTCAAATCTAACTTTGTCTGCTCCCATTCTTCTATTATGTCTTTTCCTTAGCTTAGAATGCCTCCAAATGCTCGTGCCTCCATTTGTTGCCTCCACTTGTTTATGTGGGAGCCTCAAAGCCCAAGTCGCACAATAACAAATTATTACAACATAAAACTAATCATTAAAAATAAATAAAAAACGATATTACCTATATTTTAGAAATAAAAAATGAAATGCATACGTAAAAAACATCAAATTCAGACTTACGGAGTTCGAACATATATAAAAGGTGTGCACTCCTTTCAAAGGAAATCGGATTTGATTTAACCTATTGACTGCACTCTCCTTAATGGAGCCCACATGAGATAAGGCTAATTTCTACGAGTTATTAGACAGTTCGAAAAAGTGGGTTGATTCAACTTTATTAAAAGGCATTGCAAACTTTTTCCAATACCAATCTTTAATTGGTTTAAATAAATCCAACACTTCGGAGATAATTTTTTACATTGTAAATTAACTTTAATGCATTATATGTATTAAAAGTTTTTTCATTTTTGAAAATTTGTGTGAATTTTTTTGGGATCAAATCCCTATTCTATTATTTGAAATAAATATCAATAAAATGTTCTTATATAATTTTTTTCCTTAATAGAATGCATTAAGAAAATATTAAATCTTTAGAATGTATTATTAATAGAAAAGTTATAATTTAATTAATGTGAATGATGGTAAAGTGTATTTTTAAGTTATCTACCAAATTTTAAATCTTAAAACAATTGAATAAGTTAAATTATCAATTTCAAAAATATTTACAATGTTTTATTATTAAAAAATACATTATTTATCATTTAATTGTAAAAAGTCTATTTAATATTTTATTAAAATGCAACTCTCCTCTCTCCTATAATATTTGACCTCTATATTGAAGAGTTAGAGGAAATAATTCCATATAGTTGGGTACAAAGAGATGGTTGCTTACTCTTCAGAGTCTCTATTATTACTCTTCTTTTTTCAGATGACATGATTTTGGTATCTCCTCAATGATATGTCCCCAGAAACAACTTGATATCTTAGCCTCCTTTTGTGATACCCACAAGCTTCAGGGTAATATTTGGTAAAATAAAAGTCTTGGCTTTTAACATGTCTATAAATAAGGTGAACTAGGTGATTCTTACTTATAAAGGTGAAAGTGTTAATGTAGTCTTTTTTTATCTTTATTTGAGGGTCCTTTTCTTTAGACCACACTTTAGCTTGATTTTGAGTATAGAAGCCAAACTGATGAAGGGATATGTAACTCTCACACCCTTGAAAAACATTATTTTTTAGGCTTCGATTTCAAAATAATTTGACAAAGATCTAACTCTTTCATTCACTAGTCACACCAACCCTATTATGTATCAGTGATGTTTGGGGAATATAACTTCGAGTTGAGGAGCGAACATGATTAAAAAGATTAGTTGTCACAATGTCATCCAAATATATTATGCCAAGAGATCATTTCTCCTTGATACCATGCTAGGGTGGTCACATCAGGTATCCATATGTTGTTCTCTTATCCTCTATGAAGCAAGGAAACCAAGGGGTTGATTCATATTGATATGTAAGAGATTTTTTTTTGCTTCTCCTCATTGAGCTTAATATTAACATGCCACCCCACATAACTTCCAAATAGATGCTCCTGATCTCACCAAGAGAGAGATAAATAATGACATTTGCAATGATATTAATAGATCCTACCTCTAGTCCACATGGTCTTAGCTTAAAGAGTCGCCCACCTCAAAACTTCAATTATTCATTCTTATGTATCTTCACTTCAGTGACGTGTTCGTTCATTCCCAAGATACACAAAACTATAGTTACCTTGTAACTTGAGGGCTCCCCTTGACTAACTCATGAAGACTAGAGATGCTTAGCCTTCTACCTTTGGAAGATGTTCAACATCTGCCAATGAATTTTCATACATAAGCCCTCGAGGGGAGATGCATCGTGTTAATTACATCCTATTTCAAAAATCTCACATCATTAGTAAGAAGAGACCCCATGGCCATCTTCAAAACTATTGTGTTAGACTAGTGAGACATCACATGTTCAATTATTCACATGACTTCACACATATCACACACTTCTTCACCACCATGAGTATCATAATTGTTTCTCTAGAGCGGCAATATTCATCTCATAATGTAAAACCCTCCTTTTTTTGATCTTCTACTATGTTGAAATCTTGTTTTCCATTTATTTAATTTATTTTTTTTATCTTTTATAAGTTTTGGGATGTGTTAATGCACTCCCCATATCTTCTTTACATTGTATCTTTAGCTGCCCCTTGAGCCAATCTTGGCCTTTAGTGGACATCAACATATAAATTGAATTAAAATATAATATGTATATAAAGCGTTAAAAAACTAAACCCAAAATAATACTTAAAAATACAATTGTATGGTAAAAAATGTCATATCCAAATTTTCTTCAAACATAATATCTAGGATATATATCCATAATAATGATATATATGTTAGAATTAACACCTAGAAGTGTACATAAATAGTTGATAAACACCATTATATAGGTTTATTAGCATGACAAGTGCTTTCATTTGTTACTAGGCTTTCAGAGACCAGAGATACAAGTCATATCTAAGACACAATAGAGATCTCAATCCCAAGAAACCACTAAACCAACATAATCAACCAACTCAATTAGCCATGACTAATGAGAAAATTCCCATCAAGGTTTGAACCTGGGTGGGGTTAGGTATTGTTTACACCCTAATTGAATTTATGTTATGGAAATTGCATGAAAATAAAAAGTATGTAAGGGTTTGTAGCATGAGATTATTATGATATAATCAGTTTATAATTAACCATTCATAACCAAAATAATGTCTTAAAACTTGCAATAATTGATAAATGATAAATGATAGCTCAAATACATAAGAGGAAGTGAATACTTAGTTATACATACCATAACATAGTAGATCCACGCGGAAAATACATACCAAAAACTAAAAATGCTCTCATATCAATTCTATAATTGGAAACTAAATTGGTGCAGGACCATAGGAAATATTTATGATCTAGACCAAAAGTTGTACGATCTTGACTAGAAGTGTACGATATTGGACCATTTGACAGTTGGTCTTTGTAACTTGTTGTGTGACTCACTTGCCTAGAAATTCCCTTTGTTGTATGTCACTCTTGTTCGCACAAACTTGACATGACCTATAATAACATGTGATAAAGTAATACCCTAAAAAACATTTAGTACCCTTCATCGAAACATTAACAAACCAAAAGGAGAAATTGTTTGTGTGGTGAGGCTAGGCTACCCTTGGTGGTGGATCTAGACAAGCCAATCCAAGTGCTACATTAAATGCCCTCGTGTGGGATCAAGCCTCATGTAGTTCTCCTAGGTGCTTGTGTAAGTGTGAGTGTGATCTAAGCCAACCTCATATGGGTGTCCTGACGTCTCTTGACATAAAGAATAATGAGATAAATCTATCTAATGCGGTAATAATGTGATGTGGTGTGCTTTAGCTACGTGACCTAACCCTTTGTTCCTTGAAACCCTTTAAGAATGTTTGGAGTGACTTTGCTCTTACTAAGAAATGGTTGTATGACCTTTGCATGTTTGGAAATGGAGCAAGCTAGACTCTTTGACTTGGTTGAGTATTTCATACTTATGTTAGGGGCTTCTTTAATTGATGTGCATATGATTTATAAATATTTTGGAGAGCCTTGAGTGATTTTGGAATGATATTTGTAATAATAGCTTGTAAGAATGTCAAGTGAGTTATAAAGTGATATTGACTTGCTTATATATATCCTTTTGTAGGTGAAATAATCTAATAATGCCAACCCTATGAAGATGAAATGACACAATAAATGTATTCAAATTGAAAACAAAGTCAAAGAATGTCAAAGGTCAGAACTGTACAAGTCGGCCAAGGTCAAATTTCATATCCTGACCATATTGTACGATTTAGAACAAGAGATTTGTCATATAAAACTGTAGACACAAAATCTACTCACTTGGGTAAATTTCTAGGTCTTAAAGCATACTAATGCATACATGATTCCTAAACAAGAAAACTAGCAGTTGACAACTCCTATTTGAGTTATCTCTTGCACTTTATTTTTTCTGAGCTTGACTGAGCATCCTTTTAGCTTTACACACCTTAGAATTCTGCCAACACTTGAATGATTTACCTCTTAATGGCCTCGAACACTAGTGCATAGTTAGGACAGAAGCACCCAGGCACTCCTATCCCTCCCGGATGCTCTTGTCCCTCTCTTTCTTCTTCTTACTCTTTTGGGTCCCTTTCGCTTCTTGGTCACCTTTTAGTACTCTAGGTTAGCCTTTCAGTTGTCAATTATGAAATTCAAACAAAGGAATCACACACACAAACACACATATACATATATGTGTGTGTGTGTGTGTATACATAGTTAATTCTTCCAAATAGAAACATTATCTATCACCACCTAAGCTTGCACAAAGGCACAAGAGCACTACAAAGTATATATCTAGCACATTCATATAAAGGACAAGGGTAGCATTGACTTGCATACATTGCATAGGAGGGGAGTTCATTCTATTCAATTACACATATTTTGCATATTTAGGACAATCTAGATCTAGCTTGTTATCATCATGCAACTTACACAAGGTTAACCTAGGACATGGATACACACACACACAGGAAGAACTACATGGATTCTAAAATGTAGTGCAATGCTCAGTTGTAAGTTCACTCTTTAGGTGACCACCGGGGTCAATCCGACTCCACATTCTACATATTTTTTTATTATATTTGATGTGGTTTATGGGCATGTGCAAGTAGTCATTTGTTTTGTAGGTTATAGGTACGACCAATGACCTAACAATGAAGCTAGAGCAAAAAAGAGTGAGTTACAGTGAAGACCTTCCGACCTAGAAAAGATCAAATTATGAACATGTGAGAAGACACATGTGCCTATATCAATCATTAGCACCTGGGGTGCTCCTATCCTCTTGCATGTGCTTCTATCTTGTACATTCCTGGGGTTATGAACCCTCAGCGAGCCATTTTGACATTGTTTCTAACTCATTCCAACAGATACACAGTCCCAATCATTCCTAGGTTGCACATAATCAACTAAGTCATCATCCCTCTCTCATTTACTTAGGGTTTTACATTATTGAATGCTTAGTGCTTGCACATTACTGTATTTAATCATCTGAATATTATTTATTACAGTAAGTTACTCTGAAATAATATTTAATTCAAATTAGATTAAATAAAAAACAAAACTTTGTATCATGATACACATAGATAGTTTACTACTTTTATTGATTGATATTTCTTGGATTTGGGAAAAAATAAAATGCAAAGATGAGAAAGTCATTAGTAACGAAGATAGGCTAAAACGTGATGTTTTAACAAAAAACAAACGACATCATCAAATTAGTAAAACAACCACTTATGAAAAAACAGTAAATTTAATGAAGCAAAAAAGGTATTTTGAAATTAAATACGTGGAATACAAAATTTGCAAAAAAATAATTCTAATTATGCCCCAATTACTAAAAATAGTAATTTTACATTTCTAAATATTGTGCTAAAAGGTATGCCAAACAAAAATATATTTTCATTCAGTATACCAAAATAAATAGAAATAAATAAAAACCTATGAGGAATTTGAAAATATAGCTAGTATACTAGATATATGTGACAAAAGGTGATTTGGCAATTAGGAAGCCTTAAAAAAAGACCCAAAAGGGGAAATTAAGAAAACCAAATTTAGGGTATGTGATAGATGAAAATTAGATTTAGATTTGAATATACAATGCCAAGATGAAACTCTAAGACAACTGGGGTTTGGACAAGGTGCAAAATTCAATCGTGAGTCAAGTTCACCAAATGTTCACACCCTAATTAAGATTTATAGTGTTATGAGAATACACAATAATAATAAGGATGTAAGGGTTTATAATAGGTGGACTATTTTGATCTAATTAAATTCCAACATTAATCATTCATAATCATAACAATACATTCATACATGTAACAATTGATAAAATGTTAAGTAAATTTTAAATACACAAGAGGAGATAGAAACTTAGTTGTACATGGTAGAACATGGAGGATTTGGATGTGCAAGATGATGGAATAGACAAATTAGAAACTAGAAGTGCTTCGGTGCAACGTATATAACTAAAAGATGAAAAGTAATATTATGATCTAATGAATTTACAATTAACCATTCATAACCAAAATAATGTATTAATACATGTGATTAAGCTAAAATGTAATACATACAACCTAATATGATGTTATAGTAACAATAAATAAATGCAATAATGAAATATACTAAAGCAAACTAAGCAATAAATAACGAAACCTTAATGTGCAAAGAGGGCTAAGATGCCTTAGTTGATTCGTCGAGTTCTGGAAAGTGCACAAAGCTAGAAAACAAAGAAATGTGAAGCACTGACCATCGCACTAGAGCACAGAAAAATGTAGATCTGGACATATAAGTTGGACTGGGGTGCCTGGAGAGGGACATGACAACCCACGGGTGCCCAAGTACTAATTATGGGTGCCACGTTTTGCGGAAATGCTCAGAAACCTAAATTCTTAGGGTTGTAAGATGTTTGCTGATACTTACCTCTTATAGCTATAGATTCACAGAAAGATCATCGAGGTTGCAATAAACCTGCAAGGAAATATAGACCCGCAAAACCCTCAAATAGACATCAAATCCTAAAAAATAAATATGCAGAATGAGGGGTCGGACTGTCCTCAGTTGCCACAATGGTGGAGTTACAACTGTGTGTTGCACTACATCTCAGACCCAATGTAGTTTCGTGTGTGTGTGGAATTGTGCCCTAGGTTGCTCTTGTGCTAGTCTCACTTGGATAGCGAGCGAGTAGCTTGATGTAAAGAAATGAAGTAAATGTGTGCGTGGAATAAAATGAACTTCCCTCCTATGAAGTGTATGTAGATGAACCATCCCTTGTGTTCCTTGTGATGGAGCTAGATGGATGCAGTGGAGCTCTTATCTGCCTTGATGGATGCAACCTTAGGTGGAGATAGTAGATGCTTAGTGCTTGGTCCTTTATTATGATCACATAACTTTATATTTATATGATTCCTTTGCTTTAATTTCATAATTAACCCCGAAAAGGCTAACTATAAAAAAAGATAAAATGCTCAAATGGCTATAAAGGACCCAAATACTGTGAGTAAAGTACAAAGAAGACAAGGGTGCCTAGAGGGGATAGGGGCACTTAGTGCTAGCGTTCTAACTAGGCACTAGTGTCTAGGATAATAAATGCCGAAGTATGAAAAGATAGACTGAGCAAACAGAAGTATAAGACCAAGAGAAGTGAAAAAAAGGAAAACAATGTGGCCAAAGACATGGGTTAATTAGTACCATTCTTACTTAGGAATCATATGAATAATAATATGTAATCGGGACTAGAAAATTACCCCAAAGGTGTGATTTTGTATCTACAACTCGCAATAATTAATAAATGATAGATGATAGCTCAAATACACATTAGGAGGTGAAGACTTATTTTTGCAGGCCAAAATAGATAATATCCGTATCTATAGACAAGTGGAAAAGATAGATTAGAATAAGGAAATGCTCCAATATCAATTCTAGAACTAGAAACTAAGTTAGTGCAAGACTATAAGAAATATGTACAGTCCATACTTGGAGTTGTACGGTCACGACTAGAAGTGTATGGTTTTGGGCCCTTTGACAATTGGGTTTTGTAACTTCCTGTGTGTTTTTCTTGCTTAGAAATTCCCTTCAATGTATGTCACTCTTGTTTGCATAACCTCAAGATGACTTGTAACAACCTGTAATAAAGTGGAAACCCTACAAACTTGTAATACCCTTCATCAAACCATTGACAAACTAGAAAGATAAATCATGTGTGTGGTGAGGCTAGACTACCCTTGGTGGTCAACATAGTCAAACCAATCCAAGTGGTGTAATACATGCTCTCATGCGGGATCAAGCCTCGTGTAGTTCTCCTGGGAGCTTGTGCAAGTGTGAGTGTGATCTAAGATAACCCCTTACGTGTGCCCTCATGTCTCTTGCCATAAAGAATAATGGGCTAACCATGTAGTATATAATGTACCCAATACGGTAACACAGTGATGTGGTGTGCTTCAGTTGCATGCCCTAACCCTTTATTCCTTGAAACCATTTGAAAATGCTTGGAGTTGCCTTACTCTTGCTAAGACATGTATTTATGACCTTTGCATGCTTGGAAATGGAAGACTCTAGACTCTTTGATTCAGTTGAGTGCTTCAAACCTCTAATATGAGCTTCTCTAATTGATGTGCAATCGATTTAGGAAGATTTAGGAGAGCTTTGTGTGCTTTTGAAATGATATTTACAATAATAACTTGAAAGAATGTTAGGTGAGTTATAAAGTGATATTGACTTGCTTATACAACCTTTTGTAGGTGAAATATTCTTAATAAGGTCGACCCTAGGAAGATGAAATATTACACTAAACACATTCAAACTAAAAATAGAGTTATAAAATGTTAAAGGTCAGGACTGTACAAGTCGGCTAAGACCAAATTCTATAACTTGACCAAAATGTATGACCTAGAATAAGAGAGGCGTGATTAAAAAAAAAGTTGTATCATGATCCACAATGATAGTTTATTGCTTTGATTGATTGATATTTCCTAAATTTATGACAAAGCAAAGTGTAAAAACGAGAAAATCACAAAAGAGCGAGGAAGATGTACTGATTGGATTCCGAATGTGAGCATTTGTCTCAGCAAGGGGACATAACCAAACTTGGAATTGCTAAAGGACAAGTTACCAAATTTTAGTGCCTACAAGGACAAACAACCCACTTACGAGCCCATCTACACCTTATCAACTCGAGACCCCCATTCAATTGAGTTTTACTATGTAATTGTCATAAAATTTGATGTACCCTATAAACATCATTTAATTACGTTTTACAACAGACATGTCACAAAAATACGATGTAGTCTAAAAGTGCCATTCACCTATCAAGGGACAATATTACAATATAAATATTGCTCATAATCATTATTGCCCTCATAACAAAGATAAATGAGACACCCTAGATTTTTCGTGTGGTTGAACATGTTGAGGGTGTCCAATGTGTTAGGGTCGATTTTGAGAGATCCTTTCTTAGTTTCAATGAGACACAAGATTTACATGTTAGCAAGATCGTCAAAGTTAGAGCATTAATGACACATTTGACAATCGCTACACTTAATGGTATATTTGACGTTCAATACATTTAGGTGAATACATTTAGGTGAATGGAAATCACCACTAAATGTTACTTAGATAGATTATCATGAATGCAAGTAGATCCTTCATTTTCTAATTCATGGAATTCACTTACATTTATGAAGGAAGTCCATTAAATTGAGTTTTACAACACAAATGTCACAAATTTGATGTTCTCCAAATACACCATTTAATTATATTTTACAACATAAATGTCACAAAATTAGATTTGCTTCCAAAACATAATCCAATTGCATTTTATAACATAAGTGTGTTGAATTTTGATGTACTCCAAAAACACCATTCAATTGAGTTTCACAACACCTTTGTCACATTTTGTTCACTCTAAAATCACTATTTAATTGAGTTTTACAACCCAACTGGCACAAATTTGATCGAAGTTGAAAACACTATTCAATCGAGTTTTACAATAAAACCATCATAATATTTGATGTCCTAAAATAAAAATAAAAAAATAAAATTATATATATATATATATATATATATAAACATTCAATTGAGTTTTATAACAAAATTTCTCAAAAATTGATGCCACCACGACTCCCGCAAACCTTGATACGCTTCAAAAATAAAAAATAAATACTTTAGGTGTATATCGAGCGTTAGAGCAAAACAAACCCAAAATCAGTAATGTCATATCCCAATCGCCTTAAAGGATAATATCTAGGCCATCTACCCATGAAAATGATATATTCTAGTCTTTTCTTTCCACATTTATATTACGTATGAGTAACTATTAAGCTCTCCTCACCAGCTCTGCAATTCACAATAATGGTATGACAAAGGGACACTGTCACAGTACCATACTAATATTCTCATCCATACTATGTGGCGGAGAAGTTTAGGAACAGCATGTGGACAGAAAATATTGGTCGTAAGAAAGCACACTATATCAAATATTTCAACCCCACTTGGGCTCATGATGACAAAGCTTATTTAAGGGCGGATATCAAGGGTAAGGCTAGGATTATTTTGGCGCAGTTGAGGACCGGGTCACATCATCTTCGCTGTGAAACGGGCAGATGGACTATTCCCAAAGTAAAGTGGGAAAGGAGAACTTGTCTTTTCTGCAATACAGGGGTTGTTGAAACAGAATGGCACTTCATCATGGAATGCTCAGCATATGATGACATCCGCTTCCAGTACGAAAATGAATTACAAGTGGACAACCTAGATGAGTTATTTGAGGAAGCAAAGCTTCAAAGGATTGCCAGTTTTGTGCTCAAGATTCACAGTAGGCGAGAGGATTTGGAAAAGAACTTGGTTTCAGCTTAATGTTTCTGTTTTTCTTGGTCCCTTTGACTCTTTAGTCACGAGGACGTCATTAAAATCTTTCATTTCATTTCATTCATCCAGCTTTAGACAAGGAGAAATTACTACTTAAGTAAAGCAACAACATGTTTTTTTTTTTTTAATTTTAAATTTGTCATGTCAACCTGAAGGAGGTGAAATTAAACACCTAAAATGGTCGCATGGCTACCTATAAATGTTTGAGGACTTCATATTAATGACTTGCGGCAGAGAAAAATTAGTTTTCTGCAAACCATACATTTTAAGAATAGAGAAGTTTAGTGTATGTTTAGTGCATGAGCTGCTTACTTAGATAGAAAGCCAAGGAAGAGAACGAATCCAATATTTCTTCCTGCCGCTCCTAGCACCATCTACAACCTGGTCTGGTTATTGAGGTAAGCAAAGCGAGTTCTTTTTGTTTGATGCATTGTAACTCAAATTCTATATGTTTGCAATTTGATCCATTTTCCAAATCACAATCAAAAAATCACGCCCATAATATGTTTGTAGACCTACCGAGCAGATACCCACTTGCATTTCAAGTCAGTATCGAGAAAACTGCCACACTCAAAACCATATGCATTACATGTCAGCATCGATAAGCCTACTTTACAAAAACCCAACTGCAGTTTTCTTCTGTTTATGGCCCTTGGTTTTGCAAAATCAGTGTTCCTCGCTGGCTTATAAGAAACCTGTTTAAAGTAGGCCTGTTTGGGTTCCAAGAACGATGCTTGCCCAACTCTTATGTACATTGTCTTATCTTTGACAGTTGAGAAAGGAACATGCGTTTTTAGTCATTGCAGTCTTTCGGATTACTTTGCCTATGTTTTTCTGTATCATTTGTCACTTTCCATTACGAGTTCAATCTTCCCAAGTCCTCTGTTTGAAGAAGAGCCTCAGACAGTTTATAGCACATCTTGTTTCGATGTTCCAGTGAGGATCACACATGATAAGTCCTTGGTTACCCACTTATCTGGATTGAGTTTTGATAGCTCCATCTCTAGTTAAACCTTTGTCCGGTTTTACTTGCAATGTAATTAGTTACTGTTTATGTGACTTTCATACCCTGGGCCATTTTACCCTAGTTCTTCTGTTGTAACTGAATGTGTTTGGAGTCCCATTGAGCCAATTTGATCATTTGTGGGCATAAATATGATTACTTTTTGTCTTTCTACATGGATTTCCATATTTCTATTCAGATCTTTATGGTTTGTCTGGAGTCATTTCCCACCTGGAGTTCAAGTTTCTGAAGTCCTCATTTTGAAGGACATATTACAGTCAGTATCAAGCACATTTGAATTTTCTCAGCGAGAGCCCACTAACCCAGATTAAGTCCTTGGTTAACCTCTAACACAAAATAAGCACATTTGAATTTTCTCAGCGATGATAGACTGACCCAGATTAGTTCTTTGGTTACCCACTCATCCAATATAAGTTTTTATAACTCGTGTCTAGCTAAACCTTTCTGTTTGACTTCAATGTGTTTGTTACTCCAGATAGGATCCGATGCTGTTATTAAGTGCATTAAGGAACATTTCTCACTTCATGTAGGAATTTCAATTCTTTCAAGTCCTCATTTTGAAGATCCGACAGTGTATATCACATGCATTTTCTTCGTGAGGAACCACTTACTCATTTTAAGTATTTGGTTACCCACTAAAACCCAAATGACTTTTGATAATTCTGTCCCTGGCTCTCTAGTTAATGTTGTCTCCATTTTACTTCCAATGTGCTTGTTGCTCTAGATGAGATCCCATATTTTCCTTGAGCAAACAAGGGATTGCTTGTCACTTCCCCTTAGTTCAATTCTCTAAAGCTCCCATTTTCAGGTTGGGTTTCAGACAGTACATGGCACATTTAGATTTTCTCTGTGAGGAGTCAGGACCCACTAACCCAGGTTCATTTTTTATTCATCAACTCCAAAACGAGTTTTGATAAGACCATATCTAGGTAAATTTTTCATTTTTTTACTATTAATATGCTTGTTGTAGAGAACAGCCCAAAGTTCTGTTAATCACATTAGAATCATCTGTCAATCCCCATCTAGAGTGTTCTCTAAAGTCCTCTTTTTGTTGTTTTTTCTACGAGAACCCACTAGTTCATGTTGAGTCCTTGTTTAGATGGCATGTTTATTAGTCAACTTCAAAATAACTTTGATAATTGTATCCCTCATATAGCCTTTTTTCATTTGACTTCCAATGTACTTGTTTCTCTAGTTAGAAAACAACTGTTCTCCCTTTAGATACCTATTGTAACAAAATAATTAGGTTTTCTAATTAAGATTGTTACATCAATGTTTATAATAACTAGAAAAGTAAATGTAGTGAGTACAATAAATACAAAAATCCTAAATTATGCGAGGATAAATATCTGATCAACATAACTTTTGAAAGTAGAAATAGAGAGACCAGGGTTAGGGTTTAGAAAGATTGCACCGTTTTGCGAGGTCTAGAGATGTGACACTGATTTGAAAACGTGAGAATGGGTTGTGCAGAGTGTTGTAATTATGCCTGTAAATATTGGGGACTTGTTGATGAGATTTCAACAAAATTGCCCATGCCAGACAAAATCGCTCGATGATTTCATCATATGATGGCCAATTTTGTCCTCTACTATTGTGATTTGTAACTCAACTCTGGCACCTGGTGCGGCTGAGTCTCTGGATTTGGGATTTGCACTTGAAATTTGGGAATCACACTTACGTACTTGCAAATGGCTTCTTCTTGTCTTCAAATCCCCGTTCCTTTCTTGTGACCTAAAAAGGGGTTAGTCCGGATTTGAGTTGAGCCATTGTAATGATGCCTACATAGCGATAAGATGAAGAGGCCTCGGTCCCATGCAGCTCTCCCTCCTGATGAATGTGCATAAACAAGAGCATGAAACAAACATTAGCATAAAGCACATGGAAGCATGGAGCAAACATGAACATAGAGCATACAAAAGCATGAAGCAAACATTAGCTTAGAGCATACAAAAACATGAAGCAAACATGAGCATAAACCATATAAGAGCCTGAAGCAAATGTTAACATAGAGCATACAGTGTACACGAGCATGAAGCAAATGTTAGCATAGAGCATATATGAGCATGAAGTAAACATTAGCTTAGAGCATATAGACGCATAAAGCAGACGTGAGATCAGAGCATACTGGTGCATAAGCAAACATTTGCATGGAGTAGACAAAGCCTAGAAGCAAACATTAGCATGGAGTAGATCGAGCTGAGAAGCAAATACAAACATAGAGAAGTAAACATGAATATATGTAAGAGATGAGCGGTATATGAAAAAATGTCAAAATAGCCAAAACCAGAGGTTCAGGGCCAATAGCTGTCAACTTATTATAGCAGTATGTAGAAAGCAAATTTTAAAAGTAATTGATTAATATGAGTAAGCATGGAACATGGCCAAAGTATTACCTAGAATTAAGCATTGCAATTATCGGAGAAAACACAATATAGCACACATTGTAGGAAATAAGACGATGCGAGATAGACATGAGTGGTGCTATACCAACAATGGACTAGTGTATAAGGATATGATTGATATAAGCTTAGTTAGTAGGATACCATTGGTGTAGGTATGCCACCATGGTCAAATCAATATCTAGAAATGAATATTGTGATCATTGTAATTGGAGAAAGCAAATATAGCATGTATCATAGGAAATAAGGTGGTTCAAGATAGACATGAATGGTGTTGTACCAATAATGGACTACTGTATACGGATATGATTGATATAAGCCTAGTCAATAGGATACCCTCGATGTAGGTATGCCCCCAATGTGGTGGGTATCCCCCGGGATATAGAGGCCTGTAAGGAGGCCTGCAATTTGAAAGATATGATCTAATAGGCACAATATATAAAATGCCCATAGTATAGGCATGCCCCCAATGTGGTGAGTTGCCCCCAGGGTACCAGGCTGAGTGTATGTATGATGTCCCTGGATTAAGGTATTTGTGACTTTCTTATTTGTACTATAGAGCTCAAGTGCGAAAGGATATGATAAATGTAGATTGTTGGATCCGAGTGACTACAATGCCTACATCTATGCAATGAGTGAACAAACAAGTCACATGCAAGTCCTGGTTTTGTATGTTTGTCATTATATTATTTTTGTTTTTTTTTGCCATAGGAGATTGAGAAAAAGACAACTGGCAATTGGAATTTGTACTAGTGGCCCTGGGGTGTAGGTTGTAAGTGGTAGAAAAGATGAGGTGGTGTCTTCGGTTGCTGTTGTTCCCTCAACAATTACATCAGACCCATGAAATGTGCTATATTGTTGAGGAACTTCCTAGTCATGAACTAGGAGATAAGATATCGAATGATCGATAATAGTGTTAAGATCATAGGCCATTGGTGGCATGATAAGTGAAGGATATGTGCGTGCAATGAGATATGCACAAGTGACATGTGCATGCTAAAGAAATATGGAATTTAGTGGGTAAATGTGTGGACTCTGGAGGTCCTGTTTCAATAGGCGTGATTTGGTCTTGTGCGGTAATCTCATAAGAGGCTTTGTCTAACAAGTTAACTAGGTGAAGGTCAAATCACATTCGGGTATTGTGTATTGCCCATTAAGATGTATCTTATTTATGAGTCCGTGAGAGGTATTTGTGAGGCATTGGTTGAGATAACGTACTATTATCCCTAAAAGCTCTAACCAACTCTGTGCGATAACAAGGTGTTTTGTGGGTGCAAACATCACCGTTATCAGTTTAGTAGGGTGTCTAGTACCAACGGTGATTGTAGCTCTAATATAGCCTTTGGAACCCTTTGGCCATATTGATGTAGGCCATAAGAACAAAGGGTGGTCTAGTGCCTTATAAATGTCAATATTACATTTATTGTAACTGTTATTGTTGTGTATTAATGAATTGTAATGTTGGATGTCAATAGAGGTAATGTTGAACATACGCTCATTGGAAAGAGGCTTGGTGACTACTAGTAAACATTAATCCATGTACCTATGAACCGACCTTCATTGTATAATGTAGGTGTGTGAAATATGATAGGGGGGTATCACTTGCGAGCTTTAATATGTTTCTTTGGTGTTTGCGCAGATCTGTGTAGTTTTATAGGTTGTAGATCCATAGGAGTTTCATAATTTGGCAAAAGTGACTCTATGCGTTAACCATCATGTGCAAGCATATCTTTCGATGTCTCAATATTAGACTAATGCCTCAACCTTAGAGATAAGGGGGTGAGATTGAATCATACGTTTCTCATGCTTGATGACTTCGACATTGTTGCTTAAATGATGAATAGTTGTGTGCAAAGAAACTATATAACAAATGGGGGCAAAATGTCGACCAAAGAAGTACCGCTATTCCATATTAGTTTGTTGGTAGGCTAGGTCTGCCAATGTTGCCTTAAATCGGGTGATGTAGTTAGAGACACTCTCGATTGGACCTTCTTGGAGATCTAAAAGAGGCTTGAAGTGAACATCGTAAGTATCGCCCTTACAAAAGTAAGTGAAGAAAGCCTGCCCTATTTTTTTGCATGAGGTAATGGAGGTGCCGGGGTAAAAAATAATGGTTCAGGTGTGGGCTCCATTAGTGTTCTTGGGAAGCTTGTAAGTAAGACAACTTCATTATCACAATATTCTTTTTGGAATTCTTCAAATTTTGTTATGTGTAACCCGAGCTTTGCTCTAAGGGCAAAAAGGAGTAATGCACTGTGATGATAGCCCTTAGGATAAGGAGTGTAAAACATGTTAGGATGCAAGGGGAGGTTATGTAGGTGATCATTCCATTGTTTTTGGATTGGTATGAGTCAGTCACCAGGGTTATCTAAGCAAAAATCTACCCACCAAAACATCTTACTTCTAGAGAGCTGCTCTTTCCCAACCAAATCATCCATGTGATTCATCATTTGGTATGTGTTTGCAGCCGATGGATATTTATAACGCATTTTAATGGTACCTCCTGATTTCATTCCAAGTTCGGCTAGTATTGGGTGGTCATAATGATCATAAGAACCATTAATGTCAGCCATTGTAGTTATCTAGAAGACCCAAAAGCAGATTAGGGTTTTTAGAAAAACTCAAAGAAAAGCTATGGTACGGAAAATCAGATGTAAAACCTAAAGCCCATAGGCGTGAGGAATGAAACCATAAGTTTGTGCGATCGATAAAGTAAAATGGGCTCACCAAAACGTAGTAACAAAATTAGGTTTTATAATTAAGACTATTACTTCAATGTTTATATTAATCTTGAACAGTAAATGCAGCAAATACAACAAATACAACAATCCTAAATTATGTGAGGATAAATATTCTATCAACAAAACATTTGAAAGTAGAAATAGAGAGACTAGGGTTATGGTTTAGAAATATTGCATTATTCTGTGAAGTCTAAAGATGTAATATGAAATTGTGAGAATGGGTTGTGTAGGAATATAGATTGGACCTGCCTGTTGAAAGGATCTAGAGTGGGGTCGGGAGCTATTGCCCCCTCCCCCCTGCCATATATATAGTTATTGATATGCCCCCCTTCCTGATATCTATCTAGATGGGGCCGGACCTCCCATAGATCTATCGGGCCTCATGAATAAAGATGGGGCCGAGGCACGGGATGCCTGATATCAGAGTGCCATAATCATGCTTGTAAATTTTGGGGACTTTTGGATGAGCTTTGGACAAAATCACCTGCCCAAGATATAATTGCTTGGCAATTTCGTCCTATGATGGCTGATTTTGTCCTTTGCTGTTGTGATTTGTAACGCTTTGGCACCTAGTGCACCTGTAACTTGTTGTAGTGCTCTAAGGAATTGATGCTTCAATGATTAGGGCTCAAAGTCCTTTTTAGAGTGTGAGATCCATAGATGCCCCTAATAGGTTAGGTCGCATATGCTTATATAGCTGACCTGTGTGATTGATCTCTAGCTCAAATGACCCTAAGTTGATTGAGGTGATTTGTGCATTTGAAAATACGACCGCTGCACGTACAATGGACAAAATCGTCTGCCTTGGACAGAAACATCAGCCGATTTTGCCCTTTGTTGGCAATTTTGTCTGGGCTTATGTTGGAACTTGATCAGAGACACGAGGCAGATAGCTAGGAGTCTGAAGCTGTACTTTGTATAGGTGCATTGGTTCTAGAGGTGAATCGCTGGGAGTCTGAAGATGTGTTTTGCAGAGGTGCATTGTTTCCAGAGGTGCTAAGCTGATGAAGTGGTGACCTACTGGACTTAAGAGTGTGGAAATTGAGGTGACCTTTGGATTAAGTCAATGAATGTGTAAATGGGCTTATGCTGAAATAAATGCCAAATAATTATTGCCAAGTGCTTTAGGACCAAATTTCGGGTACTACACCTACAAGTTTCACATCCCTAAAGATATTCATGTACTTTGAACTACCATGAAAAAGCTGCTGAGCTAAGCCTGACTTTTTTTTTCTAATGCAGGAGCTCCTAAATTTCTCACCTTCTTTGCGTATTATTTTCTTAACCGTTTTGGTAACAGTCCTGCCATTCTACATATGTTCCCAGTGCTTTTTGTTTTGCAAACTGGGCCATTATTGGACCATTTACAATGCTGTTTGTCCCAAAAAAGCTGCAAAAGTGCAGTTCACTGGAAAGACTTTGTCAAGCTTCAAACTCAGGTGTTTCCTACTTTCCAATCGAAAACACCTATCCCACTCCACTAGTCATCAAATTCCAGGTCTCAATTCATTGATCCATAATAAATCGTCATTTAATGACAGGATGGTGTTATTCATCGAAGAAAGAACTTCCTGGAGTTGGAGATAACCTTTCAGCATGTTTCTGAAGTATTAGTCTAACATATGATTATATTGGATGAGTTTGTTATTGTCACATACGATGGCTTTTGAGAAGGAATATGTTCATCATAACATCATAACCTGTTCCTAGATGTCATGGGCAATGCTAGACTGTTTTTTAAGCCTTTTGTATTCCTTTCTCCTCTCAGTGTTACTAATGTATACTTACCATGCCTTGTAAAGATTGAAAGAATATTTTTCCTCCGAAATTGGTTCTCTAATAAACCAACCATGTTCAAAAGCCATGGCAAATGAGCAGATAGGCCATCCTTCCCCTCATAAAACCATTGTTGACATCAAGTTTTGTGCGTCCAAATCGACATTTGGAGGCATCTTGGCTTTAGTTATCTGTACTAATTTTAGTAGAATTGAATAGAGGAGTGCTATCTTTGGGGCCTTGGCGCTATTAGAGCAATTTTTCAACTTAAGAACAAATGGTCAACTGCCAAGTTCTCTGCATTTCCAGTTCTTGGTCCCATAATCTTTTATTCCACTGGTGATACAGTAGTTGAGTCAATGTTTGCCATGGTATGTTTTATATGTCTCTGTATGTGTGTCCATGTAGGGAGAGGATGTGCTAAGCGAGTGATAGAGACAGAGAGGGAGGTAGCATCATTTAGTGTTTATGTTACTTGTTTCTTGTAGGTTGGTTGGTTAGGACATTATGGAGGATCCAAGACCAAAGTTTATGAATATGGCATGTGCAGCTGGGCAATTTTCCCTTTCTTTCAATTTGATAGTTTTGGTGCGAGAGGACAGCTGATTGCCAATTTACTAAAAGAAATTTCATATTTTTGCTGCACACAGGCTGTGTGCAAATTTTCTAAGTGTTTTGATGATAACTGATTCAATAAGTTTGCATCCATCATGATCTGTTTTTTGGTAAGCAATATAAGCAACTGAGCATATCATCCAGCACCACCTATAGAGCATTGAAAACCTCCGGTTCAAACCAGACTGACAAGTAGTAATTTGATAGAGATAAGTTCTTGATCTAGTTTTTGTTAATTAAAAAAGTCTTAACAAGAACAAAGCCATGAAATTGATGGATGGATCCCATTTGGGTATTGCCTATGTTGCCAGGGTTTGCCCCAGACCCCCCTGAACCCTGCCTGATACGTATCCGGTATGGATACGTGAGGGTACGGGTTCGGGTTTGGGTTCGCCTTGGATACGTGGGGATACGTCCAGGGTATGCCACAGGTTCGTCTGGACGTATCCCCACGTACTCGCCACGTATCCTGCATCAAAAACGTCATTTAAAGCATTAAAATTTTTTTATTTTATTTTTTGACTCAGTCAATGCATAAAACCAAACCCTAATATTAAAATGAATAAAATATTGCACCCTAATCACCTCAAAAAGTAATCAAAAGCACTCACCCTCTCATTTGAAATCACATAAACAATTCATTGTCTTTTTGCAAGTGTATGAGCAAAGGAGCCAAAGAAGAATTGAAGAGCTTAGATGATATATTCTAGATTTGTTTGTATTCATAATTCTTGTTGACTTGATATTCCTATATCATATGTATGGCAGCCACATGATCAATGAAATGTAAAATCTTAAGTATATTGTATGTTTTGAAAAGTTGAACATTGATCCTAGTATATTTTTCAAATTTCAAGTTTTGTTCGTATTCATGTTGACATGATATTCGTATAATTATTTCATATGTAACGCAGCCACATGATCAATGAAAATGCAAAGTCTTAAGTGTATTGAATGTTTTGAACATTGATTCAAGTTTTGGATCACTATTTCAGTTTTTTATGGACTAAAAAATGAGTAAAATGAGTATATGTACATAATATATATATATATATATATATTTTGTTTTTTAATTTTTTAATATATGTGTACGGACGTATCCAAGACGTATCGTACCCAAGGGTTTTTTAAAATTGACGTATCCGGTACTCATACCCATATCTTGGCAACATAGGGTATTGCTATTCAAGTTGATACTTTTTGGTAAAATAATCATACATAGAAATATATACATAAATAGTATTAGTCTATAACTGATAAAGAAAGAAGGAATTGGCTTAACTCCTTGCGATATTAAAAATACAAACATGTGCCAAGGAAACATCGATACATCATACAAAGGTATGTCAAGAATCACAATGAACAGAATGACCAACAGACTCACATTTCTCAAATTTCATACTCATCCATATGGTTTTATACAATGTATGATAATCAAGGTGAGTTAGTTGCAAAACACTTGTATCCATGGAATTTGTTAATTGTCATCAAATCTAATTGCAAAAGTAACTGTTAGATGGTTCTGGTCCAAACTCTCATGATTCAGCGTATGATACATTGCCAAGGTATTTTTCCTTAGTGCATTGTCCAAGCTGAGTTTTCTGCCCAGCCTTTGCGCGTTGAGACTTATCTTCAGGCTCACTTTTGACATTTACAGACTTAGAACTGTGGGGGATTAAAAAAGTCTTAACAAGAACAAAGCAATGAAATTGATGGATGGATCCCATGTGGGTATTACAATTCTTTGGTAAAATAATCATACATAGAAATATATACATGATTGGTATTAGTCTATAACCGATAAAGAAAGAAGGAATTGGCTTAACTCCTTGTGATATTAAAATTACAAACATGTGCTAAGGAAACATTGGTACATCATATAAAGGGATGTCAAGGATTGCAAAGAACAAAATGACCAACAAACTCACATTTCTCAAATTTCATACTCATCCATATGGTTTTATACAATTTATGATAATCAAGGTGAGATACTTGCAAAACAGTTGTATCCATGGACTTTTTAAATTGTCATCAAATCTATTCGCAACCTTAACTGTCAGATGGTTCTGGTCCAAACTCTCATGATTGGGCGTATGATCCGTTGCCAAGGGATTGTTCCTTAGTGCATTGTCCAAGCTAAGTTTTCTTCCCAGCCTTTGCACCCTAAGATTATCTTTAAGCTTACTTTCGACATTTATAGACTTAGAACCACGGGGGATTCAGCTTCAGGTTGTGAGAGTTATCATCCATACTTAGCCCTCGGTTCTTCAGAGAGGATTGGACCCCAATAGACGTCGGTGTTGTTGGTACTTTGAGATTAATTTGCTCCTGTAGTCTATTACCATCTTTATTGATAGGCTACCTCCTTTTAGGTACTCCTTGGATACTCCTTATTGGCTTCTTCCCTTAAAAGAGGTTATCATTAGAGCTGTTAGAGAGGATATCTACAGGCAACATATCTAGGGTATTTACACCGCTCCTTCTCGATTGTTCAACTGCAAGATTGCCTTTTATGTTGAGCATCTCTTGTGAGTGGTGGATAATGTCATTAGTCCTCTTGACACCAACATCATTGGTCTCATAGCTTGAGGTTTCCCCATGCCGAATTGAGGGTATGGTCATCCTAGTTGCAGGCTAAGACTAATCATCACATTCCATGCGGGGACTAAATTTGTCATCTTTGCTGTGTCCAAGTGGTGGAGATTGGGGAGCACTTCTTTTTGAGATACCTCATTTATTATGAAATCTGAGGGAGATACCATTGCCTTGACATGGACTCAGGCTACTTTTATCCACTTTATTCAGTACCTGGCCAATGGTGCTTGGTCCTTTTCTTAGTGCTTAATTTCTTATTTATTTATTTTGGATTAGGTTAGTCTTTGGTTCGTGGTGCTGCCTTAGTAAAATTCTGGCACCACACAATCCAGGAGGCATATCAAATTTGAGGAAACCTACCATCATGAACAGAGGTATGCACAATAGAAAGAAGAGACGGATACTAAAATTAAAAAAATTAAATTACCAGTGTATTATAAGCTTATTGTAATTTTCCTTATTCTATTGACAGGAATTCATTAATACATGTTAAAATATGGGTTGTGTTACCTCATCAAAGTTTTTAATTTGAAATGTTCAACGGCATTACACGGAATACACAGAAGTTACAATCCCTAAAGAGTAAAGACTAAAATTCATTTTATTAAACCGAGACCTTAACAACATACTGATGTCTTATACAAGGAATGCAAAGCTACATTCCATGGTTGCATCTTTAGTTAAATAAAAAAAGTTTAAAACAAACCTAGCTCATTGAGTTTCATTTTAGCTTTTCCTCAATTTCTTTGATGCAGTTTTCAGCAGGATCTTTGTTGATTTATTGTTAAAGGCAATTCAAACTACAATGTATAATATGTTTGCATGGCTTGTGTATATGTCTACATTGTTTACATCTAGTTTTTTCCATCTCAATCCATCAAACTAAACATTAAAATTGCTTATAAAAAATGTTATGAGTTATGACAGTCTCGAGTGACTTGATTTTGATCACATTGCAAATGCCAGTAGGGCATACATAGATTAGATTTTCATTTGGAAATTTCACTTGAAGCAATTTTTTGTATTTTCATGCCTGTATTTTGTGATGGTACAGTAGGATATCTCGACTATCAGGGGCACTAGTTTTCATTCATGTGCCGTACGTAAACATTGTTTGCAGATGTCTTCACAATTGCACGGAATTGAACAAGGTGAAAATGCAGAGAGAAGCTCTGCAGCTCTCAAAGAAGTGCAGCAATCATGGCGGGCTTTGTTCAGAGCATGTATACAGGAAGCTTATGTTTATGGAATTGTGGTTGGGTATTGCATTTCTGCTTCCTTATTGTCGATTATCAACAAGTGGGCAATCATGAAATTTCCTTTCCCCGGTTCTCTTACAGCTCTGCAATACTTCTCAAGTGTAGCAGCAGTAGTTCTGCTTGGTTGGTTGAAAGTCTTGGAACACGATAAACTTGATCTTCAAATCATGTGGAGGTTTTTACCTTCTGCAATGGTCTTCTATTTGTCACTGTTCACAAATAGCGAATTGTTACTCCATGCAAATGTTGATACATTTATTGTATTTAGATCTGTAGTGCCTATCTTCGTAGCCATCGGTGAAGCTCTCTACTTGAAGCAGCCTTGGCCTCGCATCAAAACATGGTGTGCGCTAGCCATTATCTTTGTGGGTGGCCTAATTTATGTGCTAACTGATTATCGTCTCACCTTAACAGCCTATAGCTGGGCATTGGCCTACTTGATAAGTATGTCCATAGATTTTGTTTATATCAAGCATGTTGTCATGACAATTGGTTTGAATACTTGGGGTTTGGTGTTGTACAATAATTTGGAGGCATTGCTTCTCTTCCCATTTGAACTTATTATTATGGGGGAGTTTCAGCAATTGAAACATGCTAGCTCAGAGAGATCAAGCCTATCTTCTTTAGAAGTTATAATGCCAGTTGGGTTATCATGTTTGTTTGGATTATCCATATCATTTTTTGGATTTTCTTGTCGCAAGAGTATATCTGCAACAGGTTTCACTGTTCTAGGAGTTGTCAACAAGCTGCTTACAGTAGCCATCAATCTGGTAATTTGGGATAAGCACGCAACTCTTGTAGGAACGGTGGGAATGTTAATTTGCATGCTTGGAGGTATACTTTACCAGCAATCAACTACAAAGCCTCGATGTATCCCCGCTGATCCTGTCCCAAATGACGAGGAGAAGGTGCTTCTGAAGTTACCATCCTCGGAGTTAGAAGCGTCTGCAAAGCAGGCTGTTGCAAAGGAAACTTAAGTGACAGTGTGTTATGTGCAAAAGTTCAGAGCTAGATAGCCTTATTTAAATCAAGGTATTTGTATGGGAGTAGTAAATTAACTTGTGATTAATATGATTTTTGTGTGCACTATGATCGGAAACCCTTAGGTCTTACATTATTCTGTATCCCAAGTTACATATGAAGGGATCTGTAATGGATTTCACTCATTGAAAAGCGTCATAGGTTCTGCATTTTTGAATAATGCAACATGTTTTGCAATTTAAATTTGTGTTGAAGGCAAATAATTGTGCAATACATGGAAAAACCTCCCACAACATTTAATTGAAAGAAAATGACCAGCCAGAGATTGCTTATGTCGTCATTTCTTCACAGACCAACTAAATGCAGCTTTACCAAAGTTTTTGTTTTGGCCAGTGAGGAGAAAAGATGATGTATGCTGGTAGTTTGATTTCAGCATAAGTTCAATGGGAAAAAGAGGCTTGTGTTTCCCATGTAGGCAGAAAAGGCACATCCTTCTCATTTACATTGTGGCAAAAACAATTTTTTTCTTTTACATTGTGCCACTGTCGTGATGAATATCACAACAAAACTTATGCTGGATAAAGAATGTATTACAACACTGGCGCACTGAAGAAGCTATTATGGAAATGGAAAAGAACTGTTTATGCAATGAGTATACTTCTTTTCTTATATTTATTGACATATGGCAAGTTGCATTTCATTATCTTGTGAAGGTATATATTTTAGTTATATCATCATATGGCACAATCTAAACTTTTTTCCCCATATGTTGAATAGCAGTAATTTATGAATTTCTTAATTATAAGCAGTTATAAATATGCTTCAAGCTCAGAACCGATAATTTTTTTGCCCTTGCATTGTTAAGAGGTATTACAGATCTGTTTTTTTATTACCCCCTTCCGGTTGAAATTTTATAATGGAGTTAACATTTTGGATTTAAAACATTTCTTCTTTCTATTAAACTGATTGGCAAGGTTTGATTTATCAGGAGCTTTGTCAAAAGGTCGAAACCCAAAGAGGTACAAGTTTGAGCAATATATATGAAGTACGAGGGTGTCTTGTTCCCACAAGGGGATCTCCTATGACCAAGAGTTGTAATGACTAGGCTGTGACCTAAAACAATTAAGTTACCTTACCTTACCTTAACTTATATTTAATCCACAGTTTGACATTGTTGCAGCTATATAGAACACGATATGAACCTTTGGGCAGAAGTCACAAAGTCAGCCAATGACCTAAAACAATTGAATTACGTTACCATACCTTATATGTAATCCACAGTTGTTCGACATTATTGCAGCTATATAGAACATGGTACCAACTTGTGGCTAGAAGTCACTAAGTCAGCCAATTGCAGGGAATTTATACTCATTTACATGAAACTGACCAAGTTTGTTTCATACATCTGCACAGCATGTCAGATTTTGGAATCATAAGAAATGGGCGTGAGTAGGATTCATCCGCCTTGTTGGGGTTGGTGATGCTTATTAGGAAAGTGACATAGAAAGTAGGAGGGTGACAATTGGCCATGTTCTTAATTTGTTTGATGGAGTGATTATTTGGAATAGAAAGAACCAACCAACATTTTTATTGCCAATCATGGAGACTGAATACATGGCAGTAAACCAAGCATGTGAAGAGGTTGTTTGGCTTCCAAAGTGCCATGTCAGTGTCCATACATCCTATTTTTCACAACAGATCCAAACATTTTGATAATCAATGTCACTTTCTTAGAGAACTAGATAAACCTGAATTTTTTTCTGGAAAAATACTGTATGTAGGAGATGGTCACAAATGCATTGATAGAAGGCGCGATTGCAAAGAAATTTAAACGGTGTTGGGACTGCATGGGAATGGCTAATGCCAGCAGAAAAGTGTCTAAATCAACTTTGTGATCGGTAGTAAGAAAGATAGAGTAATTTTACTAATGTCCACAAGTGACCAAGCAGGCCAATGAACTTGAAAAGTCTAATCAATTACATTAGAGAAGTACAACGATAATACTTCCCTAGGTTATAAAACTGACAAATTTGTTTATTTTATTTGTGTATATCTAGATTGTTAATGTAGTTGTAGTGACTGCCCCTCTACGTATTCTTTTCAATATAATGAGATATTATCATATTACTACATCCTGTCTGTATATAGTGCATTCTCTTTTCTTCCTCAGTCGTCTTATTTTCTTATGTTCAGTTCCTTTATGGGCATAACGACATTAGGATTATAGATTTCCCTATTAAGTTTACCCAATACATATTTCTGTTCTGCAGTTATCCAATAGATTGTTTGTTTCAACAGACTGGTACATATATTTCAGTTATGTTTTATTTATCAGTAACATGCAATTTCCTCAATATGATAAACTTGGTTAGACAATAATATATTCTGTGAGACCAAGTTATCTGCTCAAAGTTATAATTTAAAGGTAGATAACATAAAAAAGAGATTACAAATAATAGGTGCATGAAATTGACTTTTCATTTAATTAGCTTGGTTCATTCCTGCCAGTTGCATTTTTAAACACTCAAAAGAACAATGGGAGTGGCGCCCACTTGTGAGCTGTAGAACCGGATTTAACATTTAAGCCTATTCTGTTGAAACAAGATGCGAAACCTTTCAGGCAAAAACGTGGACATATTAATGCCCAAGTTTTATGGCATTGCCACAATGCCTCTATTGTTAAGTGTTTCCTACCTACCTTGCAAAAAAATATGTTAGATTTTCAAACAGATTTACATACTTGGGCTGGACAAAGTAAATGTTTACATACTTGGCTTGCTTTTACTTCTATATGGTGATATTGATACAAATATTTAACGACTCTATGATTTTGTTCTCTATCCAATTATTCCACTCCATATTCTTGTTCACCATGTTCACAGCCAAAATCTTTATTAATTTATTGAAATGCTTACTTTTATTCAAGTCTAGCAACATAGCATTAAAATGGTTACTTTTATTGCATTCAAATATTTTTTGTATCCATTATTATGGTATTTGGATAAGAGACTATTGATCATTTCATTTTGATATTGGTAAACCCCATTTTTATGGGAGGGTACTTGTTGGAGCTCAAAATTGCAACCGTCCCAAACTAGGATGACTTGGGGCTTTGAGGCAACATGAGATTGTCTCCAAGTTGTGGGACTTGCGCTTGAGACAGACCTCTGGAGAAGGTCAACTTCCTCTGACTATTTCTACTACTAAACCTACTCTTAGAAAGGGAAATGTAGCTACCTAACACTACCCTATGATTCCAAGGGATTGGGGTGAGAAGGAGATGCATGAAATTAAATTCTACACTAAGGGGAGGTGAAGCACTAGAAAGAAGGGGATGAACACTCTCAGATGAGTGAAAATGTGCACAGGGAGGGCATACATATGTGCCACAACTTAAACCAACATTTGAGAGCTCATTTTCATGGAGCACAATAGACAAAAGACCCATCAAGAGATATAAGACATGCACAACATACCAATAATGCAAAAGAAGCCAAGTAGATGTAATAAAATATGAACTAGGGTAGAGAATAACCACAAAATACAAATTCTATTGCTTTCAATGAATGCACAGTCGATTACAATGACGAAAATAGACAAAAATTCACATGCAATGGCTCAAATTTGAGGTCTGCAACTCAAAATGCAAATGAATACTACTTTGAATAATGCTCTTCCAATCCAGAATGGTCTAACTTGTACAAATGAACATTATTCAACAATATATAGAAGAATGAGAGAGAATAGGAGGGAAAAGAGAGGTAAAACTCGAATTTCTAGTTACAACCACCAACAACATGCAATAAATGTTTGCAAATCCGCTCATAGCATTGTCAGATCTGCCTCTCCAAATCAACTAACTTGTGGAAGAAGAAAATGAGCCAAATCTCATGAAATCCGAGTGGTTGAGTTGACTAGAAGTGTGCATTAATGGCCCGAGTTGCGTTTCCTCGTTTTCACCTGCTAAATTCTGCCAAAATCAGATTTTGAAGAGCCTAGAATGTGTAGCCCATGTCAGCAACTTTCCAACAAGACCAAGTGCACATGATTTCGAGCTCTGTGGAAGAAGTTATGATGATTTGAAGTTCTGCAATGCAAGAGGAACGCAAAGACAGGTGGCGCGACTTGATTGGTCGCGAGAGTCGACTGATTGTCTATTGATTTTGTCTCTGCCACATGTCACGTGCTCATTCGCCATTAGGATTCGACGTGTAGTTGGCGCTTTTCTATTCATTATGTGACGTGCACTTTATTTGACAAGTTCCCATAATTGGACATGTGGCGCACGATGATTGGCACGAAGGTCGCAACTTTGGGCACATGCACGGGAGCAGGAAGCAAGGAAGGGAAGAATGCAGAAGTTTGTCGGTGCGCGCGAGAGGGTGCGCGAGGGGAGAAAAGGGGTGCATATTTGTTAGGCAAGCAAGTGTGCAAAGAGGAAAAGGGAAGTGCGCAAGACGGGTGTGCGTGAAAGCAATTGTGCAAGGGAAAATGTGCTAGAAGCAGCGAGCACATGCGAGGGAATGTGTAGGACTCGAGAAGGAAAGGCATGCATGTTTGACATGTCAGGGACTTAGCGAAATGCAAGAAAAGTTCGCGGGTGCGCGCAAAGGAATGCACAACAACAGGAAGAAGAGTGAGTGCACAGAGGGATGCACGCGAAAGGGAAAATGGAAGAAGATAACAAAATGCAATGGAGGAGAGTAGGAGCGCGTGAAAGATGCACAAAAGGAAAGGGAAAATCGAATGAGAGGTAGGAAGAACGTGCGAGGGTGCGTGAAAGAGCATGCAACCAAGGAAGAAAACTAGCTGCGCGCGCAACCTGAAAACTTGAAGTCAGAGCTAGAATGGAACTGCAAATTGTCCAAAATAACCAAGGGGGTTATTTTGGACAATAATACATAACCTATTATAATACATTGCATTACATTCAATCTCAATTGGAAGAATTGATCCTAGTTCGCTCATGCGAATGCAAGGTGACTTGATGACTAGGTTGCAACACTTAGACACATAGTCTTGATGATAAATGTTGTATTTTCATTGTTTTAGCAATGTTTCCCTAGTAGTTATTGTTACTATAAAATTATCTCTAACTTGCACACCTACATCTAAGCACACTACAATGATTTCTTTGAGTCCCAAGGCTTCGTCTATTTGTTTAAGCCAAGTCTCATTCAAGATCTTCCTTATCATTAACCATGACAAATGAGTCGTTTGCAAAATTAACATGGTATTGTGATGCGGAGGAGGGTATGCCAAAAACAAGCATAATGATTGCAAGTAGATTGAATAGGAGAGGGAAAGGTTCTATCTAGAAATAATTTATTATCCCTGACCATCCATCCATTATGGAGGCTAGGAAAGAGGAGATAAGTAGATGTCAACTAATGGTCTAGAGGACCCATCTAACTAAGATCTAACTGCAAAGTCTATCGTTAAAGGCCATGAATCCATGTTTACTTGTATGGTAATTTAGTCACATGAGTGCGTATTCATGCATATGCAATCTTTGTAAGAAATCATTTCCTAAGAAAAGAAAGAAAAATCCATCTAGGAGCAAAATTCTAACACTCTACAAGATTGTGAAATGAATTGGTGGCCTATGCATTGGAATTACCTTGTACGATTCTATAAACTCAACTTGAATACATATACTTTTCCCATTTGTTTTATGGCATGTAACATAGTGTTTGGGAAATAAATTCATAGTTGGCCCTCCCATGGATCTACCAATTATATGAAGGATTTGCATATGAATGAATAAGAAGATACATGGGAGATAGATATGAGGGGAAACTTATGAAAGAAACATACTAATAAACAAAAAAATTAAGAAAGAGGGGTGACAAGAAAATAAGTTCTCCATCAAAAATATAATTTTAAATTCAATTCCATGGCCGAGAGGCTATGAGAATTGCATTATAAACCATGCAACTACACTCCCTTTCTTCACTCATTTATACATTAAGACAAACATTCATAAGTTCCACACAATTGCCTATGGTCACTTTTAGTTTCACTCATAAGTTCCATTCATAAGTTCTCAAGTATCACAGTCACTTTTAGTTCCACATTGTTGCCTACGGTCACTTAGGGTTCTACACTGTCGCCTATAGTCACTTAAGGGATCTACATCATCACCATGGGCTTGGAGATCAACAAGACAAAGCTTGAAGCCTTCTTTTCAACTCTTCTTCACACCTTTGTATGCACAGTCATGGAGGACTTATACAACAGTCAAAGAAGTGCTTGATCAACCACAAAGTATGAGGTCTCAAAACGTTTTCAAAGCTTGGACAAAGTAGTGTGTGATCTCTAGATCAACTTCAAATGCAAGGAGTGGCACTAGCATCCCCATATTATTAATGAAGTATAGACTTGAGCAATGGTCCTAATAGATTTGCATGCATAGAAAGACAATCTTCAAGATTGAGTAGGTTCACCCACATATCCAACTTTTCATGACTTGCAGGTCATATTTTAAGAAGGTTTTAGATATTGTGAAGCTCACCGGGTCCATATCTTGCTTCATCTCAGGCTATAGAGATCAACCATTCTTGGTTTTCAAGAATACCTCAAATTGGTTATTAGGCTAAAAAAAACAATCTTACTTCACCTTACATCTAACATATCAACACTCACTTTCATGGAAAACTATTGCATAGGCACTCCAAAGGGAACCTCTACTCCATGAACAAACACTCTTTTGCATAGGTTGAATAAAGAAAAACAAGTTTGCATGCCTAGACCACAAACCTTCTTGAATGTCTCAAAATGGCAGTTTTGGGTCATTAGTACAAGTACACAAAAAAACTTCATCTCATAATGTCATGGGCTTGAACAAGTTGTATTGAAGCTATACACCCTGTACATGTTCATATAGCACTTAAAAACATGCCATTTCATCAAGACTCTCATACTCAATTGACTGGTTTTTGTTATGTTTTAGCCCTTAGCAGAAGGTGACATAGATTGACAAGGTTCACTCAAATTTTGCCCTGAACACATCTAGATCTTTTCATGGATACCAAGGGCACTTCCCATACATGCTTCCACATCAATATTTCAATATGAAACTTTGTCATTCATGACTGCACTACAATTTTTCTTCAAAACATGGGTAAAACTGTACCGTACAATCACACTCGGAGTGCCAAAATGCCACCAACTTAAGCTACAATTAATTATCTACAACTTTGAGTGTTTACATTAGCTTGCATAGGCGATTTCATGACCACAAAATGCATTTTTCCTCCATCGCTACAATGTTAGGGTTTGGAGCACCTTACCTTGTTAAGGATTGTTCATAAAGCTTAAGCCACCACTTAAACTCATTCCACTTGCTAAGGGATCTAAACTCCATGCTTCAACATTGGTGATAAGGTTAGGGCACCATGAAAAAGTTTTATGTACCAATGATCTCTTCAAAGATGACCCTCGAGTTGGGAGAGAGCATTCTGGGAGCTCGGTAGAGCCAAAAACCTCCTAACTTGAAAAATCTTCTTCACTTTTACATGAAACTCGGTCTACAACATTAGAACAACTCCCTCCATATGTCCCAAGTCTTGTTTCTTCTTTAATAGTATGTTCCTTCCAGAATAACACCATTTACACCTGCTAATTTTGTTTGTTCTCAAGGACAGTATGTGAAGGACCCCAAACATGTCTCCAAAGGTTGATTTATGACTTGTAACATCATCTAAAAACTCTATACAAGGTCCCTACACACTTCTCATGTTTGCATTGTCCTGTCATAGCTTGATTTGCTTCATATTCCCATCAAAGTTTGCACATGATCCTTGAACAAGGCCTAATTGAGCTATTTTACACCATAACACATCATGCTTGTCTTGTTTTTCATTAGAGAAACACTTGCTTATCGTTGAAAAAACTAATGAGACTTGTAGATCATCTTTTGAAACCACACTAGAACCTTTATGCATCAAGATGCTTTCTAAGACACCAACCATGCACTAGGACCTTGTGTACACCCCATGAATTCTTAAGAAACCACACCAATACTCTCTAATCACGCCATTTGAGGTCTGAAGAAGGCACTACCAATAAACCTTCATGTCCCTGAAGAGTTGACACCTCATCACTCACTCTTTTCCATCAATGCACCATGTCATCAATGACAACACCACCAAGATAGGGCTCAACAGGGACATGAGTTTACTGTTGGCATTGTTTGAGAGATGGGACCATGTGACATGCACGTTTTGGTTGCCTACTAGAGAGATGACGATCACTTTAGAAGATGTGCACCAAATATTGCACTTGCCGATACAAGGTGAGTAGGTTTATGTGATTGACGAGGCTGATAGAGGTGCAACGATGCAAACTTTGTATGGTGATGATGGAGGAGATGTAGTATATACTTCAGTGGCTTTTTCATATGGGTCCCTATACAATGATGATGAAGAGGGTATGGCTTTGGTGATTATGATGATGACGGGGATTGGTTATTATGCCTTACTATATTCAACTGGAGGGCAGTTCTCATGGAAGTTGACAGAGGTAGTGGTGGATATGTTGGTTCAGAGGATAGTGTTTTCTTGGGCCTCGACTTTGTTGGCACATGTGCACAGGGAGTTATGGTCCTGGAGCACTAGACGGAGGTTAAGGGTTGATGTATCATTTTTGTTAGAGTGTTGGGCATACAAGCACATTGCAGTGGCTTGACAAATAGGAGTGTTGTGGGATTTATTAGTGATTTTACTATATCCGGTTGGTTTTATGAGATGAAGATCAAATTTTGCAGCTACGAGGCTTGTTTGAGGTGAGGCTTACTACAGGAAGCTTCTGGCTACTTTATAGGATTGAGATGTTATTTGGAGGCCATATACAAGTTTACCAATATGGCCTAGTTCATAAGGGGAGTTGGCAACACAACATTAGGATATATGGTTGCGGGGACAAAGGGAGGATCAATGGGAGTTGAGCAAGTTTGGTTGTGTTCGATGATAGTTTGGTTTGATACAAGATGCTCCAAAGGTAGCAAAAGCCTATTGGCGTGATGATGCAAAGACTAATGTGGCATTTCCTGTCGTTCGAGAGGCAATGAATATTGTGAATGAGGAGGGAGTGGGGGTGATGGTAAATGCACAAGGAGTAGCGATGGGAGATGATGATGCCACGGTGACTGAGGCCTATGCGAAATGGTGGTAGGGATAGTTGAACGGGTTCGGGATACGGGTGTGGGCTTATGTAGAGGTTGCACTCGAGGAGACTGGTGGTGGTGGTGAGGGCGGAGACGGTGGTGGTGGACATGAGGAGGATACAATGGTAGTATTGGAGGACACTATAGATAATTTAGAGGCCCAGAAGGCCGTATTGTTGGCTGAGAGGGCTAGTTTGATAGGTGAGAGAGATGGGCTGAGCTAGCAGCTCACTGTTGTGTAGGTGGAGCTCACAAAGACAAGAGTTGATAAAGATAGATACTGAAAACAGAGAGATGCCTTGTGAAAGGCCTTCAACGTGATAGATCTGTCGATTTCATGAGTTAAACTATAGGCTGCTCAGGCTCATACTAGCTGTCAGATGGGACCTCCTAGTAGTGTGGGCATGGCCAACTACTAGGGTCCGTGTTATGAATTATGGTACTATGAGGAGATAGTGTGACAAAGGCTTCCAAACGAGCCTCGTTATACAATGTTTTTAGCACGACGACAAACGACTCCATTATGAATTGTTGTGAGTGTGGATCAACCACCACAAAGTCCGGAGGGAGGACCAGATAGAGGGCTAGATGGAGCTCAGGGATCAGTGCAAGAGGGAGTGTTCGTTTGATGCACATTCAGTTTACTTAGTAGTTTTTTGTATATATGATAATGATATATGAGGCTACTTTGAAGCCCTTCCTGATTGATGTATATTGTTGATATATGGGGTTTTTTAGACCCTTGCTGATGTACAAAGATATATATATATATATATATATATATATATATATATGATTTTTTTGTTGAGTTATGTTCTATGTTTTTTAACTTACAATGTGAATGATGTAGATGTGATTAATGATGTTTTAATTAATGATCTCTATTATGATATGATGGAAATATTTTAAATGTATGATTTAAATTATAGATGTACGTGATTATGAGATGATTTTGATGATTTGGTTGTGGCAAATGGTAATCTTGTTATAATATTTACGCATTTATACAATGGATAAGAACTTATTGTGGAATGTTTGCTTTTCACTGTTTTGGACACATATAATGTATGATGGTAAACTAATTTAAATGTATGATATTGAACATACGACCTCATACTAGATCTTAACGTATGACCCATAATGGTTAGTCATACTAGGATCATAGATAAATATGAGATAGTTGGATCTTGTCCTTTTTTGACATGGGAAAGGTTTCGTGTGTACCAAGCATAGGGAAATGGATTCTTCCTGATGGTCCCCATGGTTTTCCCCCAACTTTGTTGTATTTGATACAAGTTGATTGATGTGGGAAGCTTGTATTTGGGGAAAGCTGATCAATGTGGGAAGCTTTCTTAGAATGATTGATTTTTGATTTATTTGTATGAGGGATGATCGATGCAGGAAGCCCCTTTTTGATATGAGAACTGATCAATGCGGGAGTTCCTTATTGTTTGTTTGATTGGGTAGTCATCCTTTGAGGGAGTGGTTTACGATTTTATTAATTTTTTATTTGATAATAGCCATCCTTCAGGGGAGTGGTCTACATCTTCATTTGACATGTTTTCTTTTTTATAGTTGTTCTTCGAGGGATCGGTCTGTATTTTGATTATATCCATCCCATAGATATTTTGATTTTGAGCTAAGGGAAACCCTAGGGTGACCAATAAACGTGCAAGCTACATTTTTTCCTTGTCATGTCATTCAAATAGGATAAGGTGTGAGTAATGATTGCGGAGTTTCGTCGCCATGGGCGGGGAACTTGTCCATGAGGAACGTGCTATGAGCATAGTCGTGGTGCCCATATTTAAGGTGTTGATAGGTATAATGAATGAAAATACCACATGATTCTAAATCATTATGATAGATAGGATGTGTGGGTTGATGGATGAAGATCATAGTTTTATGAGGATCTCATGAGTTGATGCATTAATAATAGAATGGTCTCAAATGCAGTTCATTAAGAGGCTTCTTTTCAAGTTTACCATCAAGGGAGGATAAGTGATAAGCCCTAGACCCATATTTATGAGTAATGATATACGATCCAAGCCATTTGGGAGAAAAATTTCCACGCTTACTCTTTTCCATGTTAATGACGTGTTAGTTTTCTGTAAGAACAAGATCACCAATGTTGAAGTCACATTTATTGAGATGTTTGTTATAAGCTCATTTGATGCGTTCTTGATATACGTTGATATGTTCGAGGGATGTTAGAAGATGTTCGAGGGATGTTAGAAGATGTGATAACGTGTTCTTGACGATAATCCTCATTTGGGAGGATATCTTTAAGGGAAACACGTAGGGATGAGATTTGGATTTCAAGAGGAAGAACGACTTCGGTGACATAAACTAAGGAGAAGGGTATAACGCCCGTCGATGTGCAAAATTTGGTTCGATATTCCCATAATGCAAACAGTATTTGGAGATGCCAATATTTACCAGCTTGGTCAACAGTTTTCATGAGGATTTTGTTAGAGGATTTTGCTTAACCATTTGCTTTTGGATAGTAAGGTGAGGAAAAGCTAAACTTGATGTTGTAGGTGTCACAATTTTTTTGAACTTTTTTGTTCTTGAATGATTTACCCTTATCTGTGATGAGTTTATGAGGAATACCAAAGTGAAAGATAATGTAACATGATGGATGAAGTCAACGATTTTATCTAGTTTAGTTGTGATGAAGGGGATTTCTTCTACCCATTTTGTAAAACATTCAGTTGTTGTAATAATGGAGTTATGTCATCGTGATGAGTGAGGGTTGATAAGGCCAATGAGGTCGAGTCCCCATTGTGAGAAGGGAAAAAGATCATGGGTTGGTTAAAGAGCATGGTTAGGAACATGTGCGAGGTTGGCATGTTGTTGACACTTGACACCTTTCTTAACGTAGTCATAATAGTCTTGATTAAGCACAGGCCAATAATATCCCATGCACATGATGGGTTTGGTGATTAAAGTGTCCACCACATATGTTGTTGTGGAATTCTTGGATAGCTAGATGATCCTCCATAGTTTTAAGACACTGGAGGAGGAGGCCGTCAAATCCTCTTTTGTAAAGGATACCCCCTAGGATGACTTAGCGAGACACACATTATTGAAAGGATCTTTTTCCATTTCTGGATAGATCTAACAATAATTTGTTATTGGAAAGATAGACGTATTTTTATGTGTACCATGTATCAGATGAGCTATCTTCTATATGATTAATTGTTTGGAGATTAGTGTTGGTGTAATATGGTTGATTAGGTTTGTGTGTGAAGAAAAATAATTTGGAATCGTCATGTGATAGAGGAATGAGTGCGGTAAGAGAAGTCATTGTATTTGTGAATTTTTTAGATGATCGAGGGGTTGTTTGTATTTAATAATGATCAAAGAGCTATAGGAGATCTTTGACGATGGTTTTGTATTTCCAAAGGATCTCCTTTTTGCACTGATAGACCCCTTTGATTTGATTTATGAAAAGTTGTTAGTCACCATAGATTCCCAAGATTTGTACTCTAGAAAAGCAGTAGTATGGAGTCCCATAATGGGGGCTTCGTATTCTGCCATGTTATTAGTACATTCAAATTTTAGCTTGAAATATAACGGAATAGGAGTGTCCCAAGGTGGTATTATGACAATTCCTCCACCTCCCTTTTGCCTACATTTGGACATGTCGAAGAATAAAGTCATTTTAAGAGGGACGTTGTCTTAATTAAGAGTGTGGATTGATTCGTCAGGGAAGTGTTCACATGGTAGTTGATTGGATAGAAGGGGAGCTTCTGCGAGCTGATCGATAATGACTTTCCCCTTAATGGATTTTTGAGAGATGAACTCAAAGTCAAATTCAGTCATGAGCACGAGCCATCTAATGATGCAATCATTATGATGTGGTTTGGAATGTATAGATTTCAATGGATTGAACTTCATGACTACATAATTTTTGTGATTAAGTAAATAGTGATGAAGTTTAGAGGTTGTGAAGTATAATGAATAACACAACCTTACAACTTTAGAATAGAAAATTTTGTACTCATGAAGTGTGCGACTAATGTAATAAACAACTTGTTCTTTATCTTGTTCGTCTTGATGTGTAAGCATGACTCCCAAGGCATGGTCTGTTGTAGACATATAGATAGAAAGGCTCCCCATCACGTGGAGGTGTGAACATGGGTGGCGATAGAAGGTATCATTTGAGGGTGTCAGAGGCTTGTTGATAATGACCTTCCCACTTAAAGTGGTGTCTTTTTCATAAAAAATGATGGAAGGGTTGACAATGATATGATAACTACGAGATGAAACAATAGATAGCTTGAAGCTTTACTTTAAGGCTTTGAAACTACTTAAGATTATATGGTGTAGGCATTTCGATGATGGATTTGACTCTAGTGGGGTCAACCTTAATTCTCCTAATAAACACAATGCTTTCAAGGAGTTTTCCTGTGATAAATCCAAATACACACTTAGCGGGATTGAGACGAAGGAAGAAAATATATAATAAGCATAAAGATCATGTTAAGAATAACTAGATGGTCTCTTTGGTGTTTGGATTTACCTAAGAGATCGTCCACTTAGTCTTCCATGGTTTTGTGAATGAAATCGTAGAAGATGTAGGTCATAACATGTTGATAAGTAGCTCCTACAATTTTTAGGCCAAAGGGCATTACTTGATAGCAAAAGCTTCCCCATGGAGTGTTAAAAGTGGTATTGTGTTGATCCTTGGGTGTGATTAAGATTTGATTGTAACTAGAAAAACCATCCATAAGAGATATCATTTTGTGGTCTGCTACTAAATCGACGAGTTGGTCGATGTTGTGAAGAGGAAAATCGTCTTTGGGGTAGGTGAGGTTTAAGTCTCTGAAGTCCATGCAAATGCGTAGTTTTTCAGTGGCTTTAGTGATGGGTATGTTATTAGAAACCAATTTTGGATAATCAATGGGTAATATGAAGTTGGATGAAAGAAGATGCTGAAGTTATTCCTTGACGAGTAGTGCAATGCGAGGGTGCATCCTACAAAGTTTCTGCTTCACGTGTTTAGCATCTGGGATAGTGATGATGTTGTGAATAATGATATTTGGATCTATACCAGACATGCCACTATAAGACCATGTGAAGGCTTCATTGTGTTTAGATAAGAAGGCAGTGAATTATTAGAGTTCACGTGAGTATAAGGATTGGTCAATCTTGACAATGTGCGTTCTTGTGGTGTGCTGATATTAATTTTGGTGGTTGTTTCGTTGAGAAGGGTGGATGTATCAGATGGAAGGGTCTTATGAAGATAATGCTCTTCATCACCCATGTAGGTTAAGATGGCATCGTCATCATGATAGTGGAGGATGTTGATGGTGGGAGATTCTTCTTCTATCATGATAGGTAAGATTAACGGTATAGATTCTATTTTTCCATTAACCTGATAAGTTAATGGTCCAAGTGAAATGATATTGACTAAAAAACGGTTAGTGGGGATAGATATGGTGTCGTCGTCATTTGAGGATGAGTCTAGCAATGACGACACTAGCATTTGAGATTCAAATTTTGATGGCAATTGTTTAGAAGGTAACACTTTGAAGCTGAGGCCATGTTTTTCGTAAGGTTCTTTCCAACCTTCAAAGAGTAAGTCATGTGGATCCTATTCATACCTTCCTAGACCAAAGCCTTTCCATGTGTAATGGTAGAGGTACGTTTTGGCGAACTACGGTTCGCATAAGAACAAAAAGTCTAATGACAAGTGATTTGGGTGTGGTTGATTGTAAAGGTGGGATGAAGTTTGATCGATGCCTCCATACACAAGCTGTGTGCAGAGAAAAGGGGGGTGAAGGAAATGATAATTCCTACATTAGGCTCATAGAGTGGTTGTTTGTTAGGTCTCCCATAAGTTTTAGGCTTGGGAAGCATGTTAGGGGCTAGGAGGCAGCACTCCCCCAACGAAAGGTGTTGCATGATGTTGTCGAAAGAATCATCATTCGGTAGTTTAGATGCAGGAATCAAAGAACTTGTGGAAGCTTTGTGTGTAGATGTAGTATTTTGTCGAGGAAGTAAGATGTCATTGGGTTTGCATGTCATGTGGCAAGCTCTAAAGGGATTCAGGTTGGTAGGAACCATGATGGTTTTACCTTTGCTTTCATATTTTAGACATCGATGTAGAGTGGCTGGGACACAACACATTGCACATATCTAGGAACAACCAAGCAACAAGTTATACAGAAACTCTCCTTTTACCAGGTAAAAGAGTTCGTGGAGGCTTTTGGAACCTATTTTGATGGGTAAGATGATTATGCCCAATGTAGGAATGAAAATATCGTTGAACACATGTAAAATGATGGGTGATTGAGAGACAATGGTGTCAGGTAGTTGGATTAGTTTGAACGCATGAGACAATATTATGTTTATGCTAGTGCCATTATCGATCATACCTATTTTGACAAGAGTATTGTTGATTTGGGCAATGATGAAAAGAGGAAGATCATGGTCTTTAGGTTGGAGTGACGGGATCTCAGAGTCATCGAATGCAATAGTAGCCGACACCTTCAATGTGCCAACAAGGCTGGAAAAAGGTTGGAGTTCATCAGAAGGAAATGAAATTAATTGGATGGCTTTGATCATGGCTTGGCGATGTTGAGAAGAATTTTGAATGATATCGTAAAGGGACATTTTAACTGGATCTTGGTGTAGCTGTTTGAGAAAAATGTTTTGAATGGATGTCGTTGATTGATTATGAGGGGCTCTGAGTATGGAAACTTTAGCTTTGGATATTGATGAACTAGGTGGCTCAGGAGGAGCCACGAAGATAAAGACTTTAGGCTTGTCTTGATTTTGGGCCTTTAATTCAAGTGTGCGGGATCTAGTGGTTATACGGACAATGTCATTCTCAAAACGTGTCAGTTTGGTAGAAGAAGGCATATTTTTATCAAAGAGGCTCTCAGATGATTTCTTTGGATTATTCAATTTAGGAATACTAGGAGTAGGTGTGATGTGATGTTTTGATTTGACATGTGGACTGGAATGATATTTATTGATTGGGAGGAGTCCTTTACTAGAAAGGTTTCAAATGATGACGTGAAGGGCTTTGCAATATTTAGTGTAATGCCTTATTATCTGATGGTAAGCATAAAATACCTAGTAATTATAACATGAGGGTTTCCATTCCTAAGGGTCAGAGAGTTTGATAGGTGGTGATGCAATAGTTGATGATTGAACGAGTTGTTCCATGGTCTTATTATAATACCCCATCGGAGCTTGTTGAGATGATGTCGAGGGGGTAGGATTATGAGTATCATTGGATGATTTAGAGGTATGAGATACACAAAGCGTATCTAAGGCAGTATGTCTAGATGTTGTTGTGGAGATTAATTTGGATTATGTGACAGTGACTTTAAACTTACTGGATGGATGCAACCCAAAAATGGAGGGCAAAGGGATTGTATTGGTTTGGTGATGGTCCTGCAAGAGTTGTACTTTGTTATTCCAGAAAGTGGCAGGTTTTAACACGGGATTGCTAGGATTCTTGATTCGGTGTATGATGGTGTGGTTATTGAAGGATATTTCTAATATTTCAATGACATGTTTCTTTTCTTGTGATGTCCATGGAGTAGTATTAGATGTTTCTGCGAGAGTATATGTGTTGGATTTTGAGGGCTGAGGCCCAGATGGGCTTGAGGCTTGTGTATTGATGGTGTTTGGAGAGTTTGATTTCTTGGTTGGGGTGTTAGTCGTAGAAACCGATGATGTGTTGGGCATGGGTAAGAGTTCATGAATGGTATTGAGGATGTGGTGAGATCCTATAACGTTAGCTTGAGGTTGGTTGCTAGTTGGAGGATGGTTTGGAAAAGGTTGTTTAAACACATCCAGAATTTTGACTAGGAGAAGCATTTGGATTATCAAGCTATAAATCACCTCGGTCAATGAGATCTTGAAGGACATTCCTAAATGATCGAAACCCTTCGATGTTATGTCCTCGGACTTGGTGATATTTGCACTAATAATTTTCTCTATACCAAGAAGGTTTAGATGTGGAAATATCAATAGGTTGGATGGGAGGAAGGGTTATCATTCAAGCGGAAAGAAGTTTGTCAAAGATGGAACTATATGATTCTCTTAGGGTATTATATTTTCACTGAGGTCGTGATTTGTTAGAATCTATCCGATTTTTTGATGCAATTTTTAAAACAGTAGCATTTACGGAGCCTTTGGATTTGTCTATGCTAGAAGAATATTTGAAGGAGGGGTCAACTTTGGGTTTCTTAGACCGTAATTTAACCTTACCATCCTTGAGGGCTCAGAATTCTAATTTTCAGGCCATGGTGAAGGCTTCATCAAAGGTTTGAAATGATTGGATTTGTAATGTGGATATATATGTTTAGCGCACGATTGAGTGAACAACTTGATTATCCCAGTCTGTGGAAGGGAGAATGCTAGTTGATTGATAATCCCCCGCCATCTAGCGACGAAATCAGCGATAAAATCATCTTCAAATTGTTTGATAACGTAAATATCGGTGATGAGGCAACAAGCATGACGAAATGCCCAGATGTTTTTTAGTGGATCCTCCTTACTGTAAAATTTGATAAAGTTAGGCAGTTCCTAGTGAGGAGGATAGGATTTGAAATGTATGGATGGACTGATAGGTTCATTGTATATTTGTTCATACGAAAGAGTGCTCTTTGGTCCCATGGTAGCAGCTTCAAGGTCGCGATTCTACTTATTAACACCTGTATTAACACCTGTATAGGATCATTTTGAAGAGGTTGTTGGATATTTGAAGAGGGGGGGGGGTTGGAATGATGATAGATGTAAGGGTTTGATTGCAGATATAAAGGGTATGGTAATGACATATTTTGAGATGGGGGAATGTTATACGTCTATTGTAAGACTAAAGGTTGTGATTGTGGTGGATTCTGATGAGGGGGGATGTATCTGTGGTAAGGCATAACCGTCGAGGGGATGGGATGAGAGACATAAAGAGTGTTGGTGATGGCACTCGTGTTGATGGGTAGTAAGGATGTAGGTATGGAAATCATTAAATTTTGAATTGTGGATACATGTTGTTGCGATATAATGGGTTGTGTGATGGGTATGATAACATAACATGTAGGAAGAGGTAGAGGAGAAGATAATGAATTGTAGGATCCAAATTGACAATAGAGTTTTGGGAACCCTACAGATTAATGGACGATGCAGAGGTCACAGATGCTTGTTGACTTACCAAAGGTGGTGTAGTGATGGCAGGATTTTGAATACCCTGAGGACTAACTGAAGATGTGGAGGGTGTAGGACAATGTTGGATAGTTGTATTTTTTGATGATATGGTGTTAAGTTCAAAAATAACATGGGGAGATGATGAAGTGACGACAGATGTACCTGATTCACCAGAGGTAGGGTAAGGGGAAATATGTTTGATAACCAGTTGATAGTTGGGATCATAAAGTTTGGTATAATCATAAGTGACGCTATTGATGGGAATACATTATTCTATATTAGGATAAAAAAGGTGAATTGCTTTTGTAGCGAGTTAAATGCTAAGGGAAATGGGATTGGAACCTAAAATTTCTGTGAACACAGGGTCACTGATCTGGAAGAACTCTGGAGGGTCGATACAAGCAACATTTGAAGTTGCAGATTGAGTGTTTGGGGAATGTGGAGGTTCCAAATTTGTCTCTAAGGGTTGTTATAGTAGATTGGATGTGTTTGGGATGTTTTGCATATGGGACTGGGTTGATTCTAAGGATTGCTGGAGAGAATCTACCATATTTGAGAGGTTTTGAAAGTGAGCATGTAGTCTAGTCAAAATCATTCACTAATCAAGCAATCAATGAAGATAGAAGGAGATGTGGTTATTTCAAACGAACCAAAGTAACACACCCACAAAAAAATTTGATATTATCTTGATTACTTACAAGAATGTTAAAATAAAAATATGGTTAACGAAGGTACTACGGAAGAGGCTAGCTAAGGCTAGTTTCAACTATGTTTAAAGTTGACGTCCTCGATATATCTGAATGTATGTGAGACCCATATCTATGTTGGTGTCAGTACAATGCGTGGTATAAAGGCCTACCCCCTCATTTCATTGTCCCACAATGATAAGGGTTTTGGGTGCTTAGCTGATATACCGCCAACTAGATTGTTTATACTCAGCCAAAACACCGAGTCGAATTCCCTCTTGGTGATGAAATCCAAGTAGTTCTTCCCATAAGGGATTATTTAGATGTAAATTTGATTCCAAGAGTGATTTTCTTGTGTGTGAGGGAAGATCGTGAATGCAATCAATTAACACCTACTTAAACTATGTGAACATGTAGATATGAAAGTTTGTTTTAAGACCCAAAAGGAAGCGTTCATTTCGATGAAGATAGATAAAAAAAATGCAATGATGAAATAAATTTAAAGAAAAGAGACATATCCGTGTTCACTTTTAATTTTTAATTTTCTTAATTTACACATTTTTAAAGAAGCAAGAGTGAAGCACTCCAAGCTGTAAGGTTAGATGATTAAAAAGAAACAAAAAGATATGAAACTTAATGAAAAAGGGACTTGGGTTCCAGCGGGCGTGCCAGAATGTTTAAGGTGATTTTCAATTTGTCTTTTATAGTGAGAAACACAAAAAATTCAGAAGACAACAGTGTTCAACGATACCTGCATCGACAATGTAATTTCGGGATGAATGGATGTGTAACAAACACGAGTCTCCTTCTGTAAATGGGAGAACTTGCATGCAAAGACAACTAAACAAGATAGATATTAGATATAGGTTTGCCAAGTTGCTCGAAAATGCTGATCCCAGGAACCAATGAGATTCCTCGAAGGGTGTCAAATTGTCTTTGCAATTAAGTCATAGTGATGATAAGATGATAATTGACAATACAAGAAATGATTATAACTCCTAGGGAATAGAGAGACCATGTTCCGTGTGATAGGTGGCCCAAACAAGGGCCATAAATATCTCAAACTCTTGGAAGTAGTCAAACTATAACTGTTCAAGAACATCTCAGTCTTCTTGAATGATTTTGACTTCATCTTTTATGTCTTCGATTTTAGGTGTCAATGCGATGGCACAAAGGCTAAGTTCATGTGTGATGTTGAACTGCTCCTAAACGAAAGGATGCCACACAATCGGAAGGTCGTAGATGCTGGTAATGGGATGTGATTCACTTGACAGTGTCATCTATAGGGAGACACATCTTTAAAATAGAATGATTAAATAGAAAAAGAGTGATAAAATGACTCAAAGCATGTATATGTAATTAAAATGATGAAATGACAGTAATCATTGGCGATTCAAGTAGAATCACTGGAAATTCAAATAAAATCGCTGGTGATTACTGATAAAAGATGAATTATTTAATAAAATGTAAATTGGATGAAAAATGACTAAGCAAAAGGTTGAGTTTGACTAATAAATGATGTTTAAAGGACTTGATAATGCAAATGACACAATATACTCACCTTTGACTATGTAAACAAGTGCATAAAGTTGAGGAATCCTTACAAGTATTTATGGATGCTCCAAAGGCTGAATTGATGCGTTGAAAGTGTTTGAACTCTCGTAGTGGTATCATCTTGGTTTTGAATGCAACGTAGATTTGCTAAGGATGAGTCAGGGATATATTTCAAAGATGTTTTGTGATCTATTTATAATCGATGGCGATTTTGGTAGAATCGTTGGGGATCTAAGAAAATTGGAGAAACCCTCTTGGTAGTGATTTCAACCACTTCCAAATATGGTTTTTCAAGTTCTTATTCAATTGTAAATGGTTGTGGAGGTTTTTGGCAGGTTAAGAGGTTGGGTAGTAAGGATAAAAATGGGTTTAGATAGGTTAAGGGTGGTTAGGGAGGTTTAAGATAGGTAGGTAGGTGTTACAGTGGGGTAAAACATGATTTTATAGGGGGTGGAGTGATGGTTTAGGGTAATGAGATAGGTTTAGGGATTTTTGAATGAGGGTGTGAGGGTTGTAGCCAGGAAACAGGTGTCTACAAACACCACACTAAAACACTCAAACTAGGTTCAAGTGTCTTGCTTCCTCCATTTCCAACCACCCAAAGGTCCTAGAGTTATATCTTTGAAAGAGCTTAGCACTCCAAATATAATCAAATGTCTTCAAGTGACAAAAGGGATAATCTAAGAATATGAAGCATGCCACATCACATTACTATCACATTGGATATATTCTTTAGTTTATAGTTAGCCCACTATATTTGTGTCAAGAGACATAAGGGCACTAATAGGGGGCTAACTTAGGTGTGCATGCACACTTGCACTACTTGAGGTTTTATTTCTCGAGGGGATGTATTGACAAAATTGGATTGGTTTGACAAGGGATGATCTCTAATTCTCCTTTTAGTTATATAATGCTTTCATGAAGTTTGTTTTAGGTATCTAGGGTTTGTATTTGTTGCAGGTTATTATAAGTGATGTTGACGTTGCGATGGTGATGTTGAAGTTAGACGAGTAGGTTATTATTATAGGTTATTAATGTTGATTAGGTAGTTCAAAATAATCATACTATAATATACTTTAACTTCTTCTTAATTAACTACTTTTTGAAGACAATGGAAAACAACAGTAATTGGAAAATACACAAAATGACTTGCAAACCTTCCATGTAGCCTTCCAATGCAACCTCAATGTAAGGTTGTGTGAAGTTTTAGAGCTTGTGTAACCTTGTAGAAGACTAATTGTGTGTGCTCTTAAATAACCTCTAAACGTGGATTGACCAACGATACAAACACATTTTGAAAGCTTCCAATATGCAGATATTAGAAGGAAAATTAACAAAGTTTTTGTGTTGTAAATCCAAGAGGATTTGTAAGAATGTAAGCATGTGTTTTATAGAGGTTGAGTTGGTTGAAAGTAATTGAACACACATGCTATTTTTAGCACTCTAGGAAGCTGCAATAGTTTTGAGAAGATAAATGCCATTTAGGGGCAGTAAATGACTTTAGTTGGCAAAATTTACATCTTGAAAGGTGGTTGTATGTGCAATTGAATTACCCCCACCTTTCTAGGATTGTAGAAGTGCAGTTTACTGGATTGGTGAAGTGGAATCCATGTGGAGTTGACTGGGATGAGGAAGTGGAGTCCAAGTGGCTATTGACTAAGAATCTGAGTGGCAGTTGACTAGGATGTGCACATTAATTAATTAATCATTTAATTAATAAATTAGAATTAACTAACTAAAGGGGTACTAATGAATAATTTAATTAATCCAAAAGGTGCAATGTGTATGATTAATAAATTTAATTAATCAATCATGAAAGGGGTGAATAACAATGTTGGTATGCAAATCTACACCCCCTATTTGGCTGACAACAAATTTTCCCTCAAAAGGTATGGGGGGAAAGATCTTGGAAAGATGGTAGATTGGATTGGTGTCTCGTTTTTGGATCAAGCCTTGTGATGGTTAAGGGGGATAAACAAAGGAGATGGCATTTTCTGCTACTTTTGGTCCTGCCTTGAACTAGGGTGAGAGGACATGAGGTGTAACCTGAAAATGCAGAAGGGGGAAATGGGATATTTGTTCCCTGAATTTATTCTCAAAATGGCAGGTCAATTTTATATAAACACAGCCAATGGACACAACACTCACTCTCACGAGTTTTCACAAGATATGTTGTGCATGTTTACTTTTCCAAACACAGGTTACTTAAGACAATTAAGTTTAATTGCTCTTGCATTCCCTTAGTAATGAAATTAAGGATAAGATATACCATTAGTGATGGTTAGAGCAATAAGGTAGTGAAACAAAAAAAGGGGTTTAATAATGGGGGATGGGGTCAATCTTAGTAATTATGAATTCACAGAGGGGGAATTATAAGTAGAGTAGTTCATTGTAACTTAACATTTAACACTTAGTATCCTGCAATCATGGAGAGTGCATTAAAACTGGATCAAGTAGTGATGATCTCAACTAAGAACTATTTGCATTCATTGAAGCTCAATAGATGAAAAGGATTCGTTACAATCTCTAAAATACCTAACACAAGAACTCGTGTAAGAATTCTAATAAAGTTTTTGCTGCTTCATCCTTCATACACCTAAGATACACTCAAAGGATTAAAAAGATATATCAGTAAAAAATGTTTATGACCAAGATTTTATAATCCAACCCAATATTACAGAGGGAAATCTCAAAACACAATATCGAACTTAATGACCAGAGCACAAACATAAATGATAGATTTAGTGTATGACAAAGAGAATAATAAATACAATATTGTAGCAGAAAATATTACTCATTAATGGAAAATATTAAACACAGAACCCAAAAGATAAAATTTAAACTCAAAGCAAACATAATTTATTGAGTTTTTGCTTTTCTTAACAAAGGAACATTGAATGAATTCTCTAAAATTTTATCAATGGTTGTACACTTGCAACCACCTTGACATAGAAGCTTGGGAAACTGAGATCAGTATGCATTTCCCGATTGGAAACATATAGTATTCACAATTATATCTCTAACCTTTTTAGAATTTGAAATAATAATCCCCTTAGATTTGAATACCAAAATTAACTCATCTAATTATGAGGACAAACATAGTATTTATACAATTCGATGTCCTTTTTGAACTTTATTTCCCACCAAAAACTTCAACAAACCATCGAAGAAAGATGCAGAAAACCAACTCCAGTGTTGGAAAATATCTTGAAACTGTAAAGATACCCTTTTTATTCCTTAATTTTATTCCTCTTTTAGATGTTGACATGGATGTATGCGGGATTTTGAATTTTATTGTTTAAACCTTTTTTGTCCTATCTATGTTACGCCATCATTCATGCACCCAGTCACAAACCGTCTATTTCTTCATGCCATTATCTTAACTAATTTGACACCTTCCCTTTTGGGGGATATACTCTGGGAAATGGATAATCATTTATACTCCCTCGTATTTGACATATCCTCTATGTAAATTTTTGATTCAAGCTAAAAATCACCTTTTGAAAGATATCAATCTGTTTTCCCCTTCTCCAACCCGGTGCAATTATTCATAATTGATTTCGCATTCATTCCTAAAATGATACCTTACACAATCACCCCAAAACTTCATCATGTTATAAATTCTTATTTTTCTATCATAAGATCACATCTTTCTTCAAGCATTTTGAGTGAAAAGAAACTTTGTGTTCATCCTTCTCAAGCAATGGCAGATGTGGAATTAGGAACCAGTTTGAAGGAAATTTCTTCGGAGAATTTGTACTCAATTTTTGACCTTTCTGGCCCGGATGAGGCTTTCATGAGAATGTTGTTTGAAATTGAAGATCAGGTGAGGATAGATGGACTATTAACATCTCGTGTGATCTGTGTAGCATTGATACAAAGGATTGCCAAGATGACTCCTTTCTTTTCTATTTTTCAGGTTTTGTGTTCTCACTTGTTTCATGCAAAGGATAAAAAAATCATGAATTGCTGAAGAAGTTTTGGATCTATTGTCGGCATGCCATTAATAATAACATCATTGACATTCTCCATTATTCTTCAATGAGGAATTGTCGGAGAAAGAGATTCTTACCGATGCCTATGGAGAATCTGTTGATGATCATGTAGAAGATATATCATCAATTTTCTACAAAATATCCATGATGGAGAAAAGAATTTATCGTCTTAAGAAAGCACTTGCAAAATCCTTCTCTGGGAATGCCCTTGAAGTGCTTCTGCCTTCCTTGAAGATACGTAAATAGGGTGTATCTAATCCAACATGTGCAAGCCAACTAGTTTTGGTGGATGAACCTGAATCTGTCCTTGTGGTATCAACTGATATCCCCATGTCATATTTAACTTCAAAAGATGTAACTCGGTGTGGTACTAAGGCCTACTTAAAAGGTGGGTTTAACCTTCTTGAATGGGTCTCTAATTATAGGAGAAAATTGGAATTGATCAAAATATTAGAAGATCCCAAGGAAAACATTACAAAACTCATGGAAATGGGCGTGTCTTGTGACTTTGCAAGATATATCCAGTATGTTTATGGGGCCCAAGACCGCAAAGAATTTGAGTTTAGGAAGAAGTTATTGAATAGGAATCTTGCCTTTGTAGAGGAATGTGTAACCATCAATTGGCAATGTACCTCTTTTGTAATAACCTTCCCTTTTTGTATATTCATACTATAAGTTATGTGAATTTCAAGGGTTGGGGCCCTTATAAAATCCCCATTTTGTTTTTAGTACATACATATGATTCTCTTTATTTCATGTGTTAACAATTAATTCTTATAACTGAATTTACCTTTAGATAGTGATTCTATAAAATATGAATTATATTAAGAATCTAAGAAGTAAAACAATGCAATAATTGAGATATACTGAAATATAAATGCTAAATAATAAAATGAAATGAAACGAAAGGGTAAAGGTACTTACATGATTTGGACTTACCTCACAATGATCTAGGATTGAGCAGAGAGATGAAATAATGGAACAAGATGTCACAACAAACCTCAGAAGATGGTAGCAGAGGTAGATCGAACTAGTCTAGGATGCCTGAGGCACTCTGGGCTGGAATATGGGTTCCTTGGTCAGTGGAGTAGCTCCGAATATGAGTCTGGTATAGTCATTAAGCCTTCGAAATACTTCACCTTTGGTCGAATTGGTGTCACACTTGGTTCGCTGGTGTCACTGTAGATCTCTAATGAATAATCACTTACAAGACCCATACAAAAGCATCAAAACCCTAAAAAGAAAGATGCAAATAAATGGGTCAGACTGTCCTCAACTAGAAAATAGATGGACTTATGAATAAACACTGCACTACATCTCAGAACCGATGTAGTTCTATGTGCTTGTGTGTGAAATAATGTGCCTAGGGTGCCCTAACACCAATGACGCAAAACTAACGGGAAATAGCTAGATAAAATGCAAAATGGTGGATGGAATAGAATATACTCCCCTTCCTATGTAGTGTGTGATGTAGAATAATGCCCAAATATAGTCCCTTTCTCTATGTAGATAGCTATCCCTTAGTAGAAATAGTCCTCCCTTAAGATAGTGTGTATGTTGTGTTTATATAGGGATCTCTTGCTCAAATTTTGACACTAATGACCCGACATGATGACTAGTACCTAGGGAGATGGGAGGGAAAACCATAAAGACTGACCTCAAATGTCTAAATTAAAACCAAGTGTGATGGGGACCAGGGCGCCTATAAATTAGGACCAGGGAACCCTAGGTTCCCTAATCCCTATCTAGGTACCCTAATCAAAGACTAGAGATGACACCTGAGTGAACTAAGATAGATAGGAGTCCCTAAAACCTGACTGGAATTGTGTGAGTGAATGACGAATGTGTAAGAAAAAAAAAGGACCAACAAGACTGATGACTAGAAAATGGGATGGGTCATCAGTGAATACTTTTCTTATGCAAGATCCATACATAAAACAACATACTTGGCGGTATAATAATAGTAGTAAGTGCATGATTTTGTGACTACATTTTCCCCCACTTTATGTTGGTGAGTGAAAGCTCAGTAACATAAAGTAGTTAGAGATGCGTATCTGAGGGAAATCCAGAGAAGCCCATGCTATAATAGAATGCAAATATGTGGTAGAAAAGCATGCCCAATGCAAACATATAGCATGACGAACTATGGATCAACATGTTGATCTAGTGAGAGATGAAAAACCATGATGAAGTGCACTAGACAAAAGTGATGATTGTAATGTTGAATGATTGATGATTTCAA